>JANAVB010025196.1:39975630-40362663 GCA_029216955.1 Iris pallida
TCCGAGCCGAAAGACGGAAACATAGAAAGGCTTCGGGACCGTTGGGTCGCCAAGGCAATTCCTGCACAGGAAGCTGCATAATGGATGAATGCATAAACGAATGAATAGATGAACAAATGAATGAACGAACAAGTGAAAGAAAGAAAAGATAAGAATGAATGAAAAAAAGAAAGAGAAGAAGAGAAGAATAATTAGCGACAGGTATGACGGGTACGTGCAACGGGGCTCGCAACCCGCGCTGCACGGATGTCGCCGCCAACCTAGTCGATAATCGACTATGGCTCAAAGATAGCCTATGGCTCAAAGACAGCCCGTTAAGTTAAAAATGACAAGACAATACGAAATGGTCGTGGTCAACTCGGTGCACGAGGGAAAGAAGTAAATAAGGATTTCAAGGCAATGATCAATGACATCGTGGCCGGCCTAGGCGAAATCATGGCTTACAGGCAGCCCGGGTGTACCATCTATCTCCGGCTAATAGGGAACCACGATACCAAGATGGATAGTCCAAATGGTTTGTGGTGCCAGCGACCGGTGCATATAGATTAAGTTAGCTCGATTGCAGTAATCGACGTGCGAGACCTTGTATTGAAACAAATAATATGAGAAGTCTGAACAACTGAGTGAACTAAGCTGAACAACTGAGCAACTGAGTAAACTAAGCTGAACAACAGAGTAAACATGAACATCTGAATAAAGCTTTTTAGTACAACACAACTTGACAAACACGAATACTTCTGTAGAAGCATGGAAAAAGACAAGGAAAGCCCATGCGGCTCAAACAGAAGAAGCCTCATGCGGCTCATAAGTCCTTCAGGATCCCATGCGGTCCACAAACAGAAGGAGCCTCACGCGACTCCAAAAGTCCTTCATGTGGCTCGGATGGCTCCACGCCACGTGGCCTCACGCTGTCCGATCCGACAACTGGCCATAAAGTAGCAGCTTGGATTAATTACTCTAACGGCAGCCCTGACAATGACAGCTCTGACAAATGACAGCTCTGACATAAAAATTGAAATGATGACTCTGACATGATGGCGTGTTCCTAGGGAAAAGAAGAAAATCTTTTCATACAGTTGGCATCGTCACAACATAGGACCGAAATTATCTATATATCTATTTTTTTCTTGCATATAGCTTCGTAGGTTACCTTGCTTATGTTTGTTACCTAAAACTTTCCAGAGGATGGAAAAAGGAAAGACAACCCGTTCCGATCCTGTCGTCGAAGAGTTTTCATCCTCTGAGCACATCCCTACTCAGGCCCAATCTGATCCTTCTCCATTGCAGCTTAATGATCGTCCTCATACTTCACGAGCTCCCCGTACTGTTTATACTTCCTTATTATATGCAGCATCACCTATTCCTCCAAGGACCACACCACCACCTCCTGCCGGTGTGAATCCTCTCGTTGCTCCACCTATGCCAGTGGACCATATCGAGCTCGTATGCCTTCTACGGGGAGTTCTTGAGGACCAGAGAGTCCAGGACGAAGCCAACCGCAAGCAGATCGCGATTATGAGTGAGGACATGGAGAATGCCCATAATATAGCCATGGCTCTAGATTCATCTCAGTCAGAACAGAGGCCTGTTAAGGTAAATAAGAATTTAAAAGTTTATGTTTCATTAAAGAAATTCAAGTCTGACAAGAAGCCTGTTATCCAGGAAAAGGTCGAAACCATCAAGAGTTTCAAAAACTTTGACATGCGTCCTTTCAAAGGAACAGAGGACATCATCTTCGTAGATGAATGGCTGGATGATACGAAACGACTCCTCAGTTCGACTCCCTGCAGACCTCATGGTTGAGGCTGTCGCTCTTCAGCTTAGGGATTTGGCTAGCAATTGGTACAGAAATGAGCCAAGATTCCAGACTAGAGGAACCTTCTAGCGTTCCTTCAAGAAGCATTTCAAACGGAAGTTCTTTTTCGAAGCCGCCCTAGAAGTTATAGGTAGGCAATTTCATGACCTAAAGCAGGAAGAACGCACTATCGAGGAGTATGCAGCTGAGTTTAACCAGCTCGACAGATTTGCCACCCACTTGGTGGACAACCCAGTGGAGCGTGCTAAGAAACTTCGACATGGTTTGCGATTAGAGATCCGCACCTTGGTAGTCGCAAATAGTACGAAGACTTATGATAAGATGTTGAAGGTAGCACAAGATATTGAGGCCAGTTCGCCTGCCCGGTCCAAGAGGGAGCATCCAGGATCCAGCAGTGTAGCACCCAATTTCTAAAATGAGGGTAATTTTGAACTTTTGTTTTTTTAATTATTTAATAATGTTATTTAAATCATGATATAATTTAAGGTGATTTTTAATTAATTTAAAACTATTTAAAACTATGACTTGTTATTTGATGTTTTGCTAGTACAACCCTAGAGACTGCATGACCTAGAGACTAACCATGACCATGGAGACCTAACCATGTGATTAGGATGACTAATTGTGACTTTTTTGCTAAGGGGTATTTTGGTCATTTTGGACTTTTTAATGACAATGAATTTTGATTGATTATTGTGGTGCTAATCTTTTTATTAGAGACTAACCTAGTTTTGACCTAACCTAGATATCAATGATGTTCATGGAAGCTTAGTTAGAAGGTTAGAGACTTAATGACTAAGTTAGATTAATATCTAGATATTATGTTAGTTGGATATTTTGACTAAACGTTAAGAAAGGCTAATTTTGATGTGAGCCTTTGATTGAGCCTAGAATCATGTGGAGAAGCCTTAGCCACTCATCTAATCTTGCAAAACCCTAACCCTAGCCTTTATCAACAGCCATCAAGAGACCATACCCCTAATTTAACCACATCATCAAAAGTTTTTGCCTCTTTTTAAATACCTACATAAATTCCTATTAGTGTTCTTCCCCAAACCTTCACCAAATTTTCATTTCTCCACCAAATTGGACCAAACCAATTGCATTGGACTCTATTCCTGGTGTGGAGGCTATTGAGGACTAGCTAGCAAGGATTCTAGGGTTTGGGATCATTGCAAGTTGGAGAAAAGCTCTCATTTCAAGGCCTTTACATTGAGGTTTCACCCTCAATAGGTAAAGCCTATCAAACCTTAATGAATTCCTATTTTTTTTCATAGTTGCATTCATATTGGTATACCCTATCTGTAGAGTGAGTTTGGTAGAAAACTGTGTCCATTTGGTGTCCGTATCGGACACGTATCAGTGTGTTTGAATGGGTGTTTGATGAAATGCCAAAGTTTTATTTTGTTATTTTCAATTTCTGTTTGAAGTGATTTATAGCCCTTTGGGTTTTTTCACGAACCCCCATGCTCTGAGCACAAATTGAGCCGTATTTGTGTCCAAAACGGACACGAACTCGCTGCACGAAGGCTCGGTCAGGTGTCCTGCTGCTCGGGCTCTCTGTAGAATACGACACGACACGGTTTGATACGAGACTTGGTATACACGTAGGGCTAGTGACTGACACGACACCCTAGAATTTTGATACGGTCTCGTGTCGTATCGAGGGAGCACGGACACGTGTACTGATTTTATACTGTGCGCACGCAGTCAGTACAGCACCTCTGATACGCTGTTCGTGTCCCATGCAGACACGTCGGGGATACTATGCAGGCACCCCACGACCTACCTGTATACCTGGCGAATACGTGTGCACAACCACGTAGATACTGGGACGATGTGTCGTATCCACGAGGCCTTGAACTGGCCATACGATGCAGTGTCTAGCACTCTGTATACTGTGTGTTTCGATTCGATTGGATACTTCGTGTCCACTCTTGTGGACACGAGACAACTCGTGGGACACAATTACATGTGCACATACTTGACACCTCTACACACATTATTTTGGTACGTATTTTTGGTTTTCGAAATCAATTTGGGGTGTGTAATGGTTGGGTATGCTGATACATGCTGTGTTGGTTTCGAAAATGATTTCAATTAGGTAAATTCGATTTCGAGATTTCAAAATGAGTCTTCATTGTTACCTTGGTTTAAGTTATGTTTCAAATTTGTTTCCATGATAGTTTTGGGTTTCAATTTCAGGATTTTGGGTTCGATTTGAGAAAAGACTGATTCAATAAGGTTGGATTTTTGAAATGGTTTCAAAAAGTGGTTTTCAAATCAGTTTCATAAATACCATCTGAGTTTTGGATGTTGTTTAAAAATTGGTTCTTTATGATGATGGGGATTCAAATGAGTATATATGTAGGTATATTTATGTATGTTTCTGTATAGAAATATAGTTGATGTTTGTTATTAGGATTTGGTTTAGAAGTTTACTTAGGTATGTATACAAATATGAACGTATATATATATATATATATATATATATATATATATATATATATATATATATATATATATATATATATATATATATATATATATATATATTTTATATATATATATATATGTATATATATATATATGTTTGTCTACATGTATGTATGTAGACAAAAAAAAATATTTGTCTACATGTATGTATGTATAGATATTTTTGTGTGTGTATGTATATGTGAGAGGAGTTGGGGGTTATTTGAGAGTAATAGAGATGAGTTGTGTGTTTAATGTCCAGAAATGGACAGATTTGCAGAGCATGGTTAGGCAAGCAGCAGCTTTGCCTTGGCATGGCTTGCTATAGCCATTACAAATGCAGTAGCTGCTGCATAGGCATTGGCAGCAGCCTTGGCCTGCCTTGACTGGCCTTGGCATGGCTTGGCCTAACTTGGCCTTGGCTTTAGTTGAGCTGAAATTTAGTTAGTTGGTTAATGGCATAAATGTTAGGATTTGGTATGGTTTTGAGTGTTAGAAAATAGGTAGATAAGAGAGTGAGTAGTGTGAAAGATTGGTTTGAGAGTGAGTGTTACTTGGCCTTTAGGCCACGGGTGAGTTAAGTGAGGGTGAGTTGACTTGGTTGATGAGTGTTAGAGTGGAGTATGTGAGTTAGAGTTGAGTTTGAGTTTGAGTTAGTGTGTGAGGAGTAGAGTTGAGAAACTCATATTTTGGGTATGGTATGTTAGAGAGTTAGAGAGGTATTGTATAGGAAATATCTCTATATGAAACATATAGCTTATGGGTTTAAGTAGAGGGTCTACCTTATATATTTAGTGTAATATATATGCTTTGAGAGACTTGTATATATATATATGTGGTAGATATATAGATGTCTTGTTATATAGGGATACCTAGAATTAACTTGTTAAACCTAGAATTGACTTGTTAAGCCTAGATTAGACTAGTTGAGCATGGTTGACCAAACCCTAACTAGTTTGACTAGCGTAGACCAAGTGTGACCTAGTTTGACCTAGACTGTTGACCAAAGTTGACCAAGAGTTGGCTTTGACCTAGTTTGATTTAGAATCATGTAGTTTGCATTGCAGATTTCTATTATTACAATTTGAGTACTTTATAACCTGTTTTACTCTAATAGGACTCTGTGACACCAGTTCGGACATCTATTCATATCAGTCATACAGGGTGACAGGCGAGTACATTCTCTGATCATTTCATACTTGTTAGGATTTATATTCTTTCTCTAGATTACTTTACATGATGTTGTCACGTTATTATCATGGATTGGTACTACATGGATATTATCATACGATGTTATCCCCCTCAGGGTGCATCAAATACAGTTGTCATGTGCTTTTCACGAACATCTTGTATTTTATGTACACCTCTATTCATGTATACTCTTGTGCAATCTTGTACTCTCATGGTCACGTGAGCAAACATGGTAAAAACCTCTTGTGCAAGGTAACGTAACTTGACTGGATCCTTGTGTATTGATTGGGGAGGGTGAGTAGGAAATGGTTATGTGATCAAAATCCCATATTGTGAAATCTTGTATATATCCATTGTACACTCACGTATGATGGAGTTACCCTTGCATTGTCCTAACCCGTTTATATAACCATCTCATGTTCTAAATCACAGGTTACTTACAATTCTTACTTATCATGCATATAGATATTTTCAGTTATCAAATCTCTCTTATTTTTATATATATTTTCTTACAGTCCATGTATCTTACTCTTTTGCATGCTTTATATTTTCTAACATGATATGAACTGCGTGAGATGTATTGTACTCGTTCTTGTCCTGACTGGACCTGTTAAAAATATTACAGATGATGATGATGACTGCCCTACCTTCTATGGGGCATATGAGGGTGACATTCAGGAGCCTGAGGAGCATCTAGCTCAGTAGAGGGTACCTAGTTTAGTCTAGTACTTATAGCTTTCAGTTTGTATCGGATTATTTTGATTGTTAGTTGAGACTTAGTTATTTTCAGGACTTGTATTTATTTGTGTTGGATATCTATATGTGTGTTGTAATGACTTTACTTATATATTCAGTTCTTCCTTTTATTTTATTCCATATCGTGCTCTATCTTCCCTAGACTTGTGATTGAGATATAGAGTTGAGATGATATATTATACCTACGTGCAGATATGACAGGTTATATATCTTGTTGTTGATGTTAGATATTATAAATGACCTATACAGCGTTCTACCGTCGACACTGCGGCGTAGGCTGGACGTACCCACGTTCTCGTGTCCCTAAACAGGGTGCAGGTCGTGACACGTTTTTAGTGGTGGCCCATACAGGTCGAGTTTATGTAGTGCTATTCGAACTAGAGTATCACTACAGCCTGCAGTAGGATTAGGATATACTTTGAGGTACTCAATCACATCTAGGAAAAACTCTTAAATGAATTGCTGCCATCTAAATTCTTATTAAAAATTATTTCCTTTGAAATAAACCGTCCTCCTTTGATTATATCACTTCTTTCTCAGTATTGATTTTCTTGTTTGATCTGTCTCCGGGATAATAGTGACTCGAGCTCAGGCAGCTGGATCTAGTACTGCCCCGGAGAGGTCCGGTCCATCGAGGCCTACTGCTCCGGAGGAGGAGGAGGTCCAGATGGCTGTCTCTGCTTGCCCCTACTGCTCCTGCCATCCAGGTGGGAGTAGCAGCAACAGTATCAGGAGGTCTTCCGCCTCCAGTTGAGAGGCCTTCTATCGTTATTCCAGAGACTCTTCCGCCGCCACTTTCGATACCGACAGATGCGTTGGAGATATTTGCGCTCCTCCAGTAGATGATGGAGACTCAACGAGTGCAGGCGGAGGCGTCTCAGCGACAGTCTGAGACTATAAGGCAGAGTATGGAGAATGCTCATCGACTTGTACCAGCAGCAGTCGAGAAGGTTGCTACAGCTCCGGTTCAGGTAGCTCAGGGCCAAGAGCCATATTAGCAGCAGCCGAGGCCTGGATCAGTGTTGGATTTCAAGAAGATGGTACCCCGGGAGTTCAAAGGGACTGAGGGCATTCTATATGCCGACGACTGGCTAGAGGATGTCGAGCAGAGTTTGGATCTAGCAGAGCTTTCGAAGAGGCTGTGGGTGTCAGCCGCGGCTAGTCAGTTCTTTGATATCGCTTTGACATGGTACCGTACAGATCCTCATGCGTCAGTTAGAGGTTTGACATGAAAGAACTTTCGAAGGCTATTCAAGGAGAAGTTCTATCCGGATGTAGCTCTTAGTGCGCTGGAGAACCAGTTTGCAGGACTGGTACAGGGGAACTCGTTTGTGGATGAGTATACGGCAGAGTTCTTTTGCCTGAGTTGATTCGCTCCAGGGATGATTCAGGATAAGGGAGAGAAGGCCCGCAAGTTCATGAGGGGCCTGATTCACGCAGTGCGCTCTCGTACTTCTGGGCGTCACGATGCAACATTCAGTAGAGGCCAGTTCTAGTGCAGGGCCAGCCAAGCGCCCTCACATTCAGCAGAGGCCAGTTCAGCAACCGTTTCAGGGCCAAGGACATGCACTTTACCAGCAGGCACCCAGACAGCATCAGCACACTATATGTAACTTCTGCAAGAAGCAAGGTCACGGGTAGGACGATTGTAGGAAGAGGCAGGGCCTGTGTTTACTTTGTAGGTCAGAAGAGCATCAGTTGAGGGAGTGTCCCAAGAACTCGGCACGATTAGCTCAGGCAGCAGCAGCATAAGCTAGGGCTCCGACAGGGCAGCAGAAGGGACCAGCCATGCAGACACAGCAGAAGAGGTTTGTCCAGCATCAACAGCAGGTCAGGGAAGGCCAGCAGGGGCGAGCTTTCGCCATGACAGTCAAGAATGCACAGGCAGTAGGAGAGCTGATTGCAGGTTCCAATCTTTTTGATTCTATTTTCGTAATTGCCTCCTTATAACTGTTATAAAATTCGATTCCATCTGTTCCTTGTTGGTTCATAAATTTTGTTCTGGTGTTTCATTGTGATTTGATTTTTCTTCTGAGATAAGTCGTATGGGCTAGATCGCCTCAGTTATGGGATCTAGAGTCTTCTATAGTCATGTTAGCTGGCATAGTGAGGACATATAGTCGAATTTTGGACGTATTTCTCGGGTGTGGAAATTTAAGATTTTCGCGGCCAAGCATGTGACAATGCAAAAATTTTAAATACCATAATTCTAGAGGTATGTACCTTAGTCAAGGACTCTGTGATTATCGTAGCCTTGCTCACTAGCATGACGAAGACTCTAAGTATCATGATTTTGGACAGACGCATATGATTATCGAACTGTATGATTTTGAGACTACGATTGTTGGGGTGTTTGACCTAGAAGGAGTAGGACCATTTTAATTTCGAGGACGAAATTCTTCTAAGGATGGTAGACTTGTAGCACCCAGTTTCTAAAATGAGGATTATTTTAAACTTTTGTATTTTTTAACTATTTAATAATGTTATTTAAATCATGATATGATTTATGGTAATTTTTAATCAATTTAAAACTATTTAAAACCATGACTTATGATTTTGATGTTTTGCTAGTGCAACCCTAGAGACTGCATAACCTAGAGACTAACTATGACCATGGGGACCTAACCATGTGATTAGGATGACTAATTGTGACTTTTTAGCCTAGGGGTATTTTGGTCATTTTGGACTTTTAATGCAAATGAATTTTGATTGATTATTGTGGTGCTAATCTTTTTATTAGAGACTAACCTAGTTTTGACCTAACCTAGATGTCAATGATGTTCATGGGAGCCTAGTTAGAAGGTTAGAGACTTAATGAATAAGTTGGATTAATATCTAGATATTATGTTAGTTGGATATTTTGACTAAACGTTAAGAAAGGCTACTTTTGATGTGAGCCTTTGATTGAGCCTAGAATCATGTGGAGAAGCCTTAGCCACTCATATAATCTTACAAAACCCTAACCCTATCCTTTATCAACAGCCAACAAGAGGCCATACCCCTATTTAACCACATCATCAAAAGTTCTTGCCTCTTTTTAAATACCTACATAAATCCCTATTAGTGTTCTTCCCAAAACCTTCACCAATTCCTCATTTCTCCACAAAATTGGACCAAACCAATTGCATTGGACTCTATTCCTGGTGTAGAGGCTATTGAGGACTAGCTAGCAAGGATTCTAGTGTTTGGGATCATTGCAAGTTGGAGAAAAGCTCTCATTTCAAGGCCTTTACATTGAGGTTTCACCCTCAATAGGTAAAGCCTGTCAAACCCTAATGAATTCCTAATTTTTCTTCATAGTTGCATTCATATAGGTATACCCTAGCTATAGAGTAAGTTTGGTAGGAAACCGAGTCCATTTGGGATCCGTATCGGACACGTATCAGTGTGTTTGAATGGGTGTTTGATGAAATGCCAAAGTGAGTTTTATTTTGTTATTTTCAATTTCTGTTTGAAGTGGTTTATAGCCCTTTGTGTTTGTTCACGAACCCCCATGCTCTGAGCACAATTCAAGCCGTGTCTGTGTCCAAAACGGACATGAACTCGCTGTTCGAAGGCTCGGTCAGGTGTCCTACTGCTCGGGCTCTCTGTAGGACACGATACGACACGACACGGTTTAACGCGAGACTTGGTATACATGTAGGGCTAGTAACTGACACGACACCCTAGAAGTTTGACACGGTCTCGTGTCGTGTCGAGGGAGCACGAACACGTGTACTGATTTTATACTGTGGACACGCAGTCAATACAGCACCTCTGATACGATGTTCGTGTCCCACGCAGACACGTCGGGGATACTGTGCAGGCACGCCATGACCTACCCCTACTGTCACCCTCACTTTTCCAAGATAGGGGTAAAATGGTAATTTTCCATTTTAGAATATTTTTGGGAATTTTATTTCTTGAATATTAATATTTAATGATTATAGGAGTCGGGTTCGAATTTCATCGCATTCCAACTTAATTCGGGACTCCGGGGAATTTCGACTTGAGTTGTGTTTAACACATTAATTAGCCATGGTCCACCAAACTTAACATTTAGGTCTAAGAGTTTGGACTAGTCCCCCATGAGTGTTTAGGCTTAAGTATGATTTTTATTTAGTCTAAACTAACTCCCAACATGAAATTAGGATGATAACTTGGCTAGGAAGTAAAGGGAGGGGCAAACTTGTAAATTGTAAGGAGCCCCAAACCCCTTCAATAGGGCCGGCCACCCCTTCCCCCATTCTTCTTCTTTCCACTTCAAAATTTCACCATCTTCTTCTTCTCCAAGTTTCTTACAAAAAGAAGGAATAGAAATCCTTAGATTTGATCTCCAAAATAAGCTTTTCTTCCCATTTTTCTTCCATCGATCTCTTCCTCTATCCCAAGTAGTGATTCTCCAAGCTTTTGGGAGCAAGAAGTGAAGAGTTGTGTCCTAAACAATTCATTGTGTCGGAGCCGTGTCGGAGGACTTTTGAATCGGAAATCCATCTTCCGATAAGTACAACCTATTCTCTAATTCATTCTTTTCATCATGATAATTAGATTGGACCCCGTAGGATTGATCCCCGTGTTTGTGTCCCTATTCGTGTCAAGTTTGAGTCCGTTTGGTGTGTCCTAGGAGAAGTTGTGATTTGTGATTGTGTCCTTGAGTTTCCCCAAAATTTGGACACTTCTAGAATAATTAGATTTGCATCTAAGTGGTTTAGGTACTCCTAAATTTATTTGTGTTAGTGTGTGTGTGTGTCTCTATATATGTATACATATGAGAGTGTGTCTATATATATACACATGTGTGTGTGTGTTTATATATATAGATATATATATATGTGTGTGTTTATATATATATATATATATATATATATATATATATATATATATATATATATATATATATGTGTGTGTGTGTGTGTGTGTGTGTGTGTGTGTGTGTGTGTGTGTGTGTGTGTGTTCATATATATATATATATATGTGTGTGTGTATTTATATATAGAGAAGGGAAATGAATAGGAGTGAATATGTATGAGTGTTTATATATATATATATATATATATATATATATATATATATATATATATATATATATATATATATATAGAGAGAGAGAGAGAGAGAGAGTTTAGAGAGATTTAGAGAAGGAATTAGAGGAGAGAATGGAGGAGAATAGAAGGGAATTAGAGTGAGAGAAGAGGGGAATAAGAAGAAGAGCAATAGCAGCAGTGAAGGGGGGGATTTGGGCTGCTGCCCCCCCCCCCCCCCAGCAGCAGCTGTATTAGCAGCAGCAGGCAGCAGCATTAGCAGCAGTAGCAGCCTAGCACCCTCCCCCCATTTGACCCCCATAACCCCCCATATATACACCTATATGTATACTTATATATATATTTTTTTCTATATGTATACTTATATATATACATGTATATACGCCTATATATACTCTATATATATACCTATTTAACCCACTAAACTAACCCCTAAGTTAGTCCTAAGTGAGAGTGAAAAGTGAGTGTTTGAGAGTGTGTGTGAGTGGTTGTGTGAGATAGAAGTGAGATGGTGATTTTGAGTTAGGAGCGCCGGAACGCATCCAAACTTGGAGGGGACTTAGTTAGTATAAAATAGAGTTTGTGGGTAGGCTCATAGGTTAAAATCGGAATTCCGTTTGGGAATTGGAGAAGAGTATCGCGCGATATCATTGAATATCTTGAGATACTCAAGATAACGGGTAAACGACCAACATGGACCGTAAGATGGACTGGATGTCCACTCTACCTAGAGAACTTGGTAGGTAATGGTTGTATAGGCTAGTATCCTACTACCCGAGGAAGCCGGAAGTGGAATTCCTAAGGAAAAGCCACTTGGCTTCAATGTTAGAGTGGTTTAAGGGTATGTGTATTTAAGGGTAATCGAGTAAATTCAAAATACGGGATATGGGTATTCGATTTGACTTGAAACTTAGGTGACTTATTAAGTACACCCTACAAATGTCATATTTGAACCAATTTTGGCTCGGTTGACCCAGAGTTGACTTTTTACCAAAAAGTCAACAATGAGTCAACCCTTTGTCTAAATTTGACCAAATCTAAACTAGAGTTGACCAGTTGACCAAAAGTTAACTGTTGGTCAACAATTGACCAGTTTGACCTAGGGTTGACCTAGAGTTGACCAGAGTTGACCAGGGTTGACCAGTTGACTAAAAGTCAATTGTAGGCCAACTCTTGACCCCGTTTGACTTGCTTCGACTTGTTTTGACTTGCTATGACTGGTATGACCTATAGTTGACTTAGTCTGACTTAGATTGACTTGATATAACTTGATTTGACCTAAATTGACTTGACAGGACTTAGTGTGACTCAGTGAGACCTAGTTTGACCTAGATTTCATATCATTCATTATAAATCATTCTTAACTTTGTTAAACCTAAATTAACATGCAATATCTCATCTTTAGGATTCTGATTACCACTCTGAGCATTGATATACCCTATAGCTCAGGACAGCAGGCGAGTACATTCTCTGATAGCAGTTACTTGTTTTGATATCTTCTCTTCCAGTTCAGTTATAGTGTTTACTTGATTCTCGACACATTGGTGCACGGACTAGTATTGTCGGATTCCTGTCATGAGATGTCATTCTTGGATTTCTTGGGATATTGGTACTTGCTTGGCCTTGATTCTTGTACTTGTATTGACGCTGATTCCTGAAGAGGACTTGCTCCCCTCTTCGGGAATCCTGCGTCATGACGTGCTATGTCCGAATCCGTGTACTATTCGGGGAATGGGGAATTTTATAGATAGTGTGATCAATGCCCACCTTGAGTTACTACTTGTATCATAGCTATAACCTTACCTCATGATGGGTATAGCCTGACCTGTGCTACTACTTGCTCCATAGCTTGCCATCCCGGCCGGGCCGAGTCCACGTACTTGTAGCCGATCGGCTGGAAGCCTGATCTTGACCCATACCGATCACATTATGCTATAATATTCGAGGCACATTTTACATTTATTACATTAGTCACATATTACAGTTCAGCTTACTTTTCTGCGTGATTTATCCTGACATGATTTCCAGTTTACATATCCTGTTATACTTACATCTTGATATGTTCATCTCGTACTCTGTTATGATTGACTGTTAGAGCATTTGTCATTACTATGGAATTTGTTGCCAGTGTTGTACTCGTTTATTTTCCTGACAGGATACCGTTATGATATATCCAGATGACATAGATGCGGACTGTTCTACCCACTATGGGTATGGTCAAGACATAGACTGCGACCAGTTGACACCCTTGGAGCCAGTGGATGACAGTACTTCTATCTAGATCTATTAGCTAGGTTTGTCTGGACTGCGATCCAGCTAGCATTATCAGACTGTAGTTTCTATATCATATTTTGAGACCCTGTGATGTTGTATATATCTGGGCTTGTGTCGGACACTGGACTTATTTTCTATTTCATCTATCATATGTTTCCCTCTGTGCTATCTATCTTAGTTTTATTCTGTGATTGAGACTGTATTGTTATGTCACCTCCACTCGGAGAGTATATACTGTACAGGTACCTTTATATTGTTAGTCGTAGTATTTACAGACGTTATATACAGCGTTCTACCGTCGATACTGCGGCGTAGGCTGGACGTACCCACGTGCTCGTGCCCCTCATAAGGGTGCGGGTCCTGACACGTTTTTGTGGTGGCCCATGTAGGTCTGTGTCGCAATTAGTGCGATCTCGTAATGGTGCTCGACTTTGAGTACTAATTACAAGCCTGCAATTAGGACGTAGGACCTAGGATATGATAGGAGTTTCTCAATCACACCTAGAAAAAAATTCTGATCTTTTGATTATCATGATTACTCTTCTTGTATTAAATTAACTGTCCTTCTTTGATAATATCTTCTCATGTGCCATATTGATCTCTTTGCTTCAATTCGTCTCCAGGATGACGAAGATGCACCCGCAGGCCACTGGATCGAGTAGCTTGCACGAGAGATCTGACCAGGCTGAGGAGGAGGTTCACGAGACTGCCCCCAGTGATTCCACTATCCTGGAGGCCGTGGCAGTTGCACATGGAGGTCTACCACCTCCACCCCAGAGGGTTTCGGTCGTTGTTCCAGAGATACTGCCGCTACCACCTCCGATACCGACGGATACACACTATATGTTCTTTCTCCTTCAGCAGATGATGGAGACACAACGAGCCCAGGCAGAGGCGTCGCAGCGCCAGACGGAGGTATCACACCGTCAGATTGAGATGCTGAGGCAGAGCATAGAGAACTCGCATCAGCTTGTACTGGCAGCCATAGAAAAAGTGGCACCGGGTACGGTACAGGGCCCTACTGGCCAGCAGCCGTACCAGGAGCAGTCCAGGCCAGGGACAGTATTAGACTTTATGAAGATGAGCTCCAGGGACTTCACGGGAACGGAGGGCATCCTTTATGCAGACGACTGGCTAGAGGACGTGCAGCAGAGTATGGAGCTAGCAAAGCTTCCTAGAGGACTTTGGGTTTCAGCCGCAGCCAGCCGATTCTTCGATATCGCGCTGACATGGTACCGTACGGATCCTCGTGCATCGATGAGAGGGCTGATATGGAAGAACTTTCGGAGGCTCTTCAAGGAGAAGTTCTTCCCAGACGTGGATCTTACAGCATTGGAGGGCCAGTTCGTGGGTCTAGTGCAGGGGAACTCGTCGGTGGACGAGTATGCAGCAGAGTTCTACCGCCTTAGCAGGTTCGCTCCCGATATGATCCAGGATGAGGGGCAGAAGGCTCGTAAGTTCCGTACGGTATTTATTCATGCAGTGTGCACCCGTACCTCGGGTCGCCGTGATGCGATGTTCGATCAGATATTGATGGATGCGCAGATTGCAGAGGAGGACTTCGGCCTCAAGCCGAAGAGAAACGGCGATACCATGGAGGCGAGTTCCAATGCGGGACCGGCCAAGCGCCCCCATATTCAGCATTAGCAGAGGCCATTTCAGCAACAGCATCAGGCACCAGCACGTGCCACACAGCATCAGGGTCAGGGCCAGAGGCAGACCCAGCAGTGTACTTTCTGCGGGAAGACGAGGCATAGCAGAGACGTCTGCAGGAGAAGGTTAGGCACTTGCCTATTCTGCGGAGGGACCGACCACCAGCTGAAGGACTGTCCTATTCGAGCAGCTAAGGAAGGCCAGGACAGGGTACTGACGGGACCGGCAGTTCAGCCGATGGGTCAGCCACTCCAGACATAGCAGTAGAAGTTCGTCCAGCATCAGAGGGTACCCCAGGACAGAGCCTTTGCACTAGCAGTGGAGGAGGTAGACCCAGTAGGAGATGTTGTAGCAGGTCATGTTCTCCTTGATTCTTTTCCTACTTTCGCCTTGTTTGATTCTGGTGCCACTCATAGTTTTGTGTCTGTTTTCTTTGCTCTGAGACATAACATTATTGCTGAATATATGGGTAGGACTTGCAAGATTATGACCGGGGGAGGCATCATCCTGGTTAATAATATTTGCAAGGGGCGGAGAGTCACCCTGAGAGACCGGGACTTGAGTGCGTGTCTGCTCGTAATGCCCCTATCGAGGTACGATATGGTACTCGGTATGGATTGGTTGAGCATGCACCATACTAGTATTGATTGTAGAGGAGGCAGAGTTCTTTTTAGGCCGTCGGGGGAGCCAGAGATCGAGTTTGCTCGAGGAGCAGCGGAGCCAGAGGCTGGATTCTATAGAGCTTTGTTGGCGGGGCAGGATTTGCCACATCCATTGATAACTGAGTTCTCGGATGTCTTTCCCGAGGAGTTGCCGGGGATGCTGCCAGACAGGGACATTGAGTTCTCTATAGACTTGGTGCCGGGCGTCGAGCCTATTTCACAGCATGTCTATAGGGTCAACAACAACGAGTTGATAGAACGGAAGAAGCAAGTCGACGAGCTGCAGGACAAGGGGTTTATTAGATCCAGTTCTTCGTCCTGGGGAGTGCCAGTCCTGTTTGTGCCGAAGCAGGATGGTACGCCCCGCATGTGTATTGATTACCGGGCGTTCAACAACTTCACTATCAAGAATAGATATCCTTTGCTGAGGATCGACGATTTGTTCGATCAGCTGAATGGGACGAAGGTATTTTCGAAGATAGACTTGAGGTCCGGGTATCAGCAGCTGAAGGTGAGGCGGGATGACATTCCCAAGACAGCATTTCGGACTCGGTACGGCCAGTACGAGTTACAGTGATGCCATTTGGGTTGACCAATGCTCCCGCGATGTTCATGAACTTGATGAACAAGGTATTCCATCTGTACCTTGACAAGTTCTTGGTGGTCTTCATAGACGATATCTTGATCTATTCGAAGACGCAGGAGGAGCATGAGGAGCACTTGAGAGTTGTGTTAGAGACTCTGAGGAGGGAGCAACTCTATGGGAAGCTTTCGAAGTGTGAGTTCTTCTTGGACCAGGTCGAGTTCTTAGGTCATGTTGTGACCGAGCACGGGATCTCAGTGGACCAGAAGAAGATTTCGGTAGTCGAGACTTGGTCTACGCCCAGTTCAGTTGTCGAGGTTCGGAGCTTTCTGGGTTTGGCTGGCTATTACCGAAAGTTCGTCCTGGACTTGTCGCGGATTGCAGAGCCGATGACTAGACTCACCAGGAAGGACGTGGAGTTCGTATGGACTGTTGAGTGTTAGGATGCATTCGATGAGCTAAAGAGGAGGTTGACTTCAGCTCCGATCTTGACTTTGTCATCTGGGTCAGGTGGGTTCTCAATCTATAGCGATGCTTCAGGGAAGGGCTTGGGTTGCGTTCTTCAGCAGCACAGAAAGGTGATTGCCTGTGCATCCAGGCAGTTACGTCCTCATGAGAAGAACTATCCTACTCATGATCTGGAGTTGGCCACGGTTATTTTTGCTTTGAAGTTATAGAAGCATTACCTGTACGGAGAGCGAGTTGAGATCTTCACAGATCACAAGAGCTTGAAGTACATGTTCACTCAGAAGGAGTTGAACATACGGCAGAGGCGGTGGTTAGAGCTGATGAAGGACTTCGATATATCGCTGCAGTACCATCCGGGGAAGGCCAACGTAGTTGCAAATACCTTGAGCAGGTATCCAGTAGCTATGTTCTTGACGACAGATCGTCATCTTTTGGCTGACCTGGATAGTTTGGGTATCGAGGTCATCATTCCGGGCATGGAGATCCAGATGTGGGGTTTGCAGATTCAGTCTGAGCTGATGGATAGAGTCAGGTCAGCGCAGTATGATGATGTTGCCCTGAGGAGCATCAGGGAGCAGGTGCGGACGGGCTTGCTCGACGATTTCTCTTTAGCCGAAGGGGTCATTGCGGCACGTTACTAGGCTGTGCGTTCCGCGTGGAGAGCTTCGGGAGGAGGTTCTTCAGGAGGTGCATCGCTCTCAGTATTCTATGCATCCTGGAGCCAACAAGATGTATAGGGACCTGAGAGAGCACGTATGGTGGCATGGCATGAAGCACGAGGTAGCTCAGTTTGTATCTCGTTGCCTTGTGCGTCAGCAGGTGAAGGCCGAGAGACAGAGACCAGGTGGATTGCTACAGCCGCTACCCATTCTCGAGTGGAAGTGGGAGTACATCACCATGGACTTTGTATCTGGACTTCCACGATCGCCAGGAGGAAAAGATGCGGTTTGGGTCATCGTTGATAGATTGACCAAATCGGCCCACTTTTTGCCTTTCAAAGTGGGTTTATCTCCGGAGAGGCTGGCAGAGCTGTATGTTCGTCAGATCGTAAGATTGCATAGGGTTTCGATGAGCATAGTTTCAGACCGGGATAGCCGATTCACTTTCTACTTCTTGAGGAGTTTGTAGACTAGCTTGGGCACCTCGCTCAAGTTTAGTACCGCTTATCATCCTCAGACAGACGAGCAGTCGGAGAGGACTATCTAGACTTTGGAGGATATGCTTCGCACGTGTGTGCTTGATCTCGGAGGTTCTTGGAAGAACCATCTTCACCTGGTAGAGTTTGCTTACAACAACAGCTACCAGGCCAGTATAGAGATGTCGCCATTTGAGGCTCTATATTGAAGGAGATGTCGTACTCCTTTGTCTTGGGACGATGTCGGCGAGAGGGCGCTTCTTGGGCCAGAGATGGTTGTGGATGCGGCCGAGAAGGTCAGGTTGATTAGAGACAGACTTCGGGTGGCTCAGGATAGGCAGCGGCATTGGGCCGATAGTCACCGGAGACCATTAGAGTTCGAGGTTAGTTTCAGTTTCCTGTCGTATTTTTTTGTGATTGTTGTTTAGTCTATGTACTGAGTTTTGTCTTATGTCTAGGTTGGTGACATGGTATTTTTCAGGATATCCCCGACACGTGGCACGATTCGCTTTGGCGGCGGTGGGAAGCTTAGTCCGCGCTACATCGAACCTTTCACCATCAGAGAGAGGATCGGTGCATTAGCTTACCGACTGGACTTGTCGACTAGGCTCGAGGGAGTGCACAACGTATTTCATATATCTCAGCTGAGACGGTACGTGGCAGATCCTAGCCATGTATTGGACCATTCAGCGATACAGGTGGGACCTACTCTCAGCTATCCAGAACAGCCAGTGGAGATTCTGGATCGCAGGGAGAAGGTGCTCCGGAACCAGGTCATACGTACCCTTGGTTCGGGTTGCATGGAGACATCACTCTCTAGGTGAGTCTACCTGGGAGAGGGAGGACGACATGCGGGAGCGTTTTCCTTATCTTTTTGCGCCCTGAGGTATAAGTCTATTTCTTTTATTTTTCTGTTTGTGATTTTCCTGTGTTTGTTGTCTTTAATTTCGAGGACGAAATTTTTTTAAGGTGGATAGACTTGTCACCCTCACTTTTCCAAGATAGGGTTAAAATGGTAATTTTCCATTTAAGAATATTTTTGGGAATTTTATTACTTGAATATTAATATTTAATGATTATAGGAGTCGGATTCGAATTTCATCGCATTCCGACTTAATTCGGGACTCCGGGGAATTTCGACTTGAGTTGTGTTTAACACATTAATTAGCCATGGCCTACCAAACTTAACATTTAGGTCTAAGAGTTTGGACTAGTCCTCCATGAGTGTTTAGGCTTAAGTATGATTTTTATTTAGTCTAAACTAACTCCCAAAACGAAATTAGGATGATAACTTAGCTAGGAAGTAAAGGGAGGGGCAAACTTGTAAATTGCAAGGAGCCCAAACCCCTTCAATAGGGCCGGCCACCCGTTCCCCCATTCTTCTTCTTCCCACTTCAAAATTTCACCATTTTCTTCTTCTCCAAGTTTCTTTCAAAAAGAAGGAATAGAAATCCTTAGATTTGATCTCCAAAATAAGCTTTTCTTCCTATTTTTCTTCCATCGATCTCTTCCTCTATCCCAAGTAGTGATTCTCCATGCTTTTGGGAGCAAGAAGTGAAGAGTTGTGTCCTAAACAATCATTGTGTCGGAGCCGTGTCGGAGGACTTTTGAATCGGGAATCCATCTCCCGATAAGTACAACCTATTCTCTAATTCATTCTTTTATCATGATAATTAGATTGGATCCCGTAGGATTGATCCCCGTGTTTGTGTCCCTATTCGTGTCAAGTTTGAGTCCGTTTGGTGTGTCCTAGGAGAAGTTGTGATTTGTGATTGTGTCCTTGAGTTTCCCCCAAATTTGGACACTTCTAGAATAATTAGATTTGCATCTAAGTGGTTTAGGTACTCCTAAATTTATTTGTATTAGTGTGTGTGTGTGTCTCTATATATGTATACATATGAGAGTGTTTCTATATATATATACACACATGTGTGTGTGTTTATATATATATATATATATATATATATATATATATATATATATATATATATATATATATATATGTGTGTGTGTGTGTGTGTGTGTTTATATATATATATATATATATATATATATATATATATATATATATATATATATATATATATATATAAACACACACACACACACACATATATATATATATATATATATATATATATATATATATGTGTGTGTGTGTGTGTGTGTGTGTGTGTGTGTGTGTGTGTGTGTGTGTTCATATATATATATGTGTGTGTATTTATATATAGAGAAGGGAAATGAATGGGAGTGAATATGTATGAGTGTTTATATATATATATATATATAGAGAGAGAGAGAGAGAGAGTTTAGAGAGATTTAGAGAAGGAATTAGAGGAGAGAATGGAGGAGAATAGAAGGGAATTAGAGTGAGAGAAGAGGGGAATAAGAAGAAGAGCAATAGCAGCAGTGAAGGGGGGATTTGGGCTGCTGCCCCCCCCCCCCCCCCCCCACAACAGCATCTGCATTAGCAGCAGCAGGCAGCAGCATTAGCAGCAGCAGTAGCAGCCTAGCACCCCCCCCATTTGACCCCCATAACCCCATATATACACCTATATGTATACCAATATATATACATATATATACCCCTATATATACTCTATATATATACCTATTTAACCCACTAAACTAACCCCTAAGTTAGTCCTAAGTGAGAGTGAAAAGTGAGTGTTTGAGAGTGTGTGTGAGTGGTTGTGTGAGATAGAAGTGAGGGGGTAATTTGAGTTAGGAGCGTCGGAACGCATCCAAACTTGGAGGGGACTTAGTATAAAATAGTTTGTGGGTAGGCTCCTAGGTTAAAATCGGGATTCCGTTTGGGAATTGGAGAAGAGTATCGCGCGATATCATTGAATATCTTGAGATACTCAAGATAACGGGTAAACGGCCAACATGGACCGTAAGATGGACTGGATGTCCACTCTACCTAGAGAACTTGGTAGGTAATGGTTGTATAGGCTAGTATCCTACTACCCTAGGAAGCCGGGAGTAGAATTCCTAAGGGAAAGCCACTTGGCTTCAATGTTAGAGTGGTTTAAGGGTATGTGTATTTAAGGGTAATCGGGTAAATTCAAAATACGGGATATGGATATTCGGTTTGACTTGAAACTTAGGTGACTTGTTAGGTACACCCTACAAATGTCATATTTGAACCGATTTTGGCTCGGTTTACCCAGAGTTGACTTTTTACCCAAAAGTCAACAATGAGTCAATCCTTTGTCTAAATTTGACCAAATCCAAACTAGAGTTGACCAGTTGACCAAAAGTCAACTGTTGTTCAACATTTGACCAGTTTGACCTAGAGTTGACCTAGAGTTGACCAGGGTTGTCCAGTTGACTAAAAGTCAACTGTAGGCCAACTCTTGACCCCGTTGACTTGCTTCGACTTGTTTTGACTTGCTATGACTGGTATGACCTAGAGTTGACTTAGTCTGACTTAGATTGACTTAATATAACTTGATTTGACCTAGATTGACTTGACAGGACTTAGTGTGACTCAGTGAGACCTAGTTTGACCTAGATTTCATATCATTTATTATAAATCATTCTTAACTTTGTTAAACCTAAATTAACATACAATATCTCATCTTTAGGTTTCTGATTACCACTATGAGCATTGATATACCCTACAGCTCAGGACAGCAGGCGAGTACATTCTCTGATAGCAGTTACTTGTTTTGATATCTTCTCTACCAGTTTAGTTATATTGTTTACTTGATTCTCGACACATTGGTGCACGGACTAGTATTGTCGGATTCCTATCATGAGATGTCATTCCTGGATTTCTTGGGATACTGGTACTTGCTTGGCCTTAATTCTTGTACTTGTATTGACGCTGATTCTTGAAGAGGACTTGCTCCCCTCTTAGGGAATCCCGCGTCATGACGTGCTATGTCCGGATCCGTGTACTATTCGGGAAATGGAGAATTTATAGATAGTGTGATCAATGCCCACCTTGAGTTACTACTTGTATCATAGCTATACCCTCACCTCACGATGGGTATAACCTGACCTGTGCTACTACTTTCTCCATAGCTTGCCATCCCGGCCGGGCCGAGTCCACGTACTTGTAGCTGGTCGGCTGGAAGCCTGATCTTGACCCATACCGATCACATTATGCTATAATATTCGAGGCACATTTTACATTTATTACATCAGTCATATATTACAGTTCAGCTTACTTTCCTGCATTATTTATCCTGACATGATTTTCAGTTTACATATCCTGTTATACTTACATCTTGATATGTTCATCTCGTATTCTGTTATGATTGACTGTTAGAGCATTTGTCATTACTATGGAATTTGTTGCCAGCATTGTACTCATTCATTTTCCTGACAGGATACCGTTATGATATATCCAGATGACATAGATGCAGACTGCTCTACCCACTATGGGTATGGTCAGGACATAGACTGCGACCAATTGACACCCTTGGAGCCAGTGGATGACAGTACTTCTATCTAGATCGATTAGCTAGGTTTGTCTGGACTGCGATCCAGCTAGCATTATCAGACTGTAGTTTCTATATCATATTTTGAGACCCTATGATGTTGTATATATCTGGGCTTATGTCAGACACTGGACTTATTTCCTATTTCATCTATCATATGTTTCCCTCTGTGCTATCTACCTTAGTTTTATTCTGTGATTGAGATTGTATTGTTATGTCACCTCCACTCGGAGAGTATATACTGTACAGGTACCTTTATATTGTTAGTCGTAGTATTTACAGACGTTATATACAGCGTTCTACCGCCGATACTGCGGCGTAGGCTGGACGTACCTACGTGCTCGTGCCCCTCATAAGGGTACGGGTCGTGACACCTACACCTGGCGAATACGTGTGCACAACCACGTGGATACTAGGATGCTGTGTCGTGTCCTCCAGGCCTTGAACTGGCCGCACGACGCAGTGTCTAGCACTCTATATACTGTGTGTTTCGATTCAATTAGACACGTTGTGTCCACTCTTGTAGACACGAGATAACTCGTGGGACACAATAACATGCGCATGTACTTGACACCTCTACACACATTATTTTGGTACGTATTTTTGGTTTTCGAGATCAATTTGGGGTGTGTAGTGGTCGGGTATGCTGATATATAGATGTCTTGTTATATATATGTGGTAGATATATAGATGTCTTGTTATATAGGGATACCTAGAATTAACTTGTTAAACCTAGAATTGACTTGTTAAGCCTAGATTAGACTAGTTGAGCATGGTTGACCAAACCCTAACTAGTTTGACTAGAGTAGACCTAGTTTGACCTAAACAGTTGACCAAAGTTGACCAATAGTTGACTTTGACCTAGTTTGGCTTAGAATCATGTAGTTTGCATTGTAGATTTTCATTATTACAATTTGAGTACTTTATAACATGTTTTACTCTAATAGGACTCTGTGACACCAGTTCGAACATCTATTCATATCAGTCATACAGGGTGATAGGCGTGTACATTTTCTGATCATTTCATACTTGTTAGGATTTATATTCTTGCTCTAGATTACTTTACATGATGCTGTCACGTTATTATCACAGATTGGTACTATATGGATCTTGTCATGCGATGTTATCCCCCTCGGGGTGCATCAAATACAGTTGTCATGTGTTTTTCACGAACATATTGTATTTCATGTACACCTCTATTCATGTACTCTTGTGCAATCTTGTACTCTCATGATCACATGAGCAAACATGATAAAAACCTCTTATGCAAGGTAACGTAACTTGACTGGATCCTTGTGTATTGATTGGGGAGGGTGAGTAGGAAAAGGTTATGTGATCAAAATCTCATCTTGTGAAATCTTGTAAAAATCTTGTATATATCCATTGTACACTCACGTATGATGGAGTTACCCTTGCATTGTCCTTACCCGTTTATATAACCATCTTATGCTCTAAATTACAGGTTACTTACAGTTTTTACTTATCATGTATATAGATATTTTCAGTTATCAAATCTCTTTCGTTTTCATATATATTTCCTTACAGTCCATGTATCTTACTCTTTTGCATGCTTTATAATTCCTAACATGATATGAACTGCGTAAGATGTATTATGCTCATTCCTGTCCTGACTGGACCTGTTGAAAATATTACAGATGATGATGATGACTGTCCTTCCTTCTATAGGGCATATGAGGGTGACATTCAGGAGCCTGAGGAGCATCTAGCTCAGTAGAGGGTGCCTAGTTTAGTCTAGAACTTATAGCTTTCAGTTTGTATCGGATTGTTCCGATTGTTAGTTGAGACTTAGTTATATTCAGGACTTGTATTTATTTGTGTTGGATATCTATATGTGTGTTGTGATGACTTTACTTATATATTCAGTTCTTTCTTTTATCTTATTCTATATCGTGCTCTATCTTCCCTAGACTTGTGATTGAGATATAGAGTTGAGATGTTATATTATACCTCCGTGCGGAGATGACAGGTTATATATCTTGTTGTCAGATGTTATAGATGACCTATACAGTGTTCTGCCGTCGACACTGCAGCGTAGGCTGGACGTACCCACGTTCTCGTGTCTCTAAACAGGGTGCGGGTCGTGACAAGCAGCAACTACCAGGACAACTCGAAGAGGGCACAAAAACAATAGGCCCTCTTACCCCCAGCAATCCCAGGAGCAATAGCAGTCAGTCGCATCCAACAAGGCACCTCAGTACAATCAACAGAGATCAGAAGCTTCTTGGGTTTAGCTGGATATTACAGAAAGTTCGTGAAGGACTTCATAAGGATTGCTGAGCCCATGGCAAAGTTAACTAGAAAGAATGAAGAATTCGTCTGGACCAAGGCATGACAGGCATCATTTGAAGAATTGAAGAGAAGGTTGACATCAGCACCAATCTTGTTGCTACCCTCAGGATCAGTTGGATTTTCCATCTATAGTGACACTTCCGGCAAGGTATTGGGACGTGTACTACAGCTGTATGGAAAAGTAATTACTTATACTTCTCGGCAGTTATAGACCCATAAGAAGAATTATCCGATGCATGACCTGGAGCTAGCAGCGGTCATCTTCACCTTGAATCTCTGGAAGCACTACCTATACGGCGAAAGGGTAAAGATATACACGGAGCACAAAAGTCTCAAGTATGTCTTTACACAGAAGGAGCTCAACATGTGCCAGAGACGATGGTTGGAACTCATGAAGGACTTCAACGTCAACTTGCAGTACCATCCGGGTAAGGCTAACGTAGTTGCTGATGCGCTTAGTCGGTACCCGATGACTATATTTCTGACAAAAGACTGGCATCTGCTAGGGCACGTAAAGAAATTTGGGCTAGAGATTGTGTTACCGAAAGCAGTGATAATGAGGCTTGGAAAAGAAGTTGCAATACCAGGAGTTGACAAGCCCATGATGCAGCTACAAGTGCAGTCCAGCCTAATCAACAGGGTCAAGGAGACTCAATTCCAGGATGAGACACTGTGCAAGCTGCGAGACCTAGTATTAGTCGAAACATTCAAGAATTTTCCAATAGCTGGAGATGGAGCTCTAAGACATAGCATGAGGCTCTGCGTGACGACTGGTGAATTGAGGAACAAACTAACGCAGGAGGCACATCAGTCGCAGCATTCCATCCATTCCGGAGCAAACAAGATGTAAAAAGACATGAGAGTACATGTATTGTGGCTTGGAACGAAAAGAGACGTGGCCAAATTCATCTCTAAGTGCTTGATCTGCCAGCAGGTAAAGGCAGACCGTCAGAGGCCAGCAGGATTGCTACAGCCACTTTACATTTCGGAGTAGAAATGGGAGCATATCATCATGGACTTCGTAACGAGCTTGCCTAGATCCCAAGGAGGGAAGGATGCAATCTGGATAATTATAGACAAATTAACCAAGTCTGCCCACTTTATTTCCTTCAAGCTTGGTTTATCCACCGAGAGATTAGCCGCTCTTTATATGCGGCATATCTACAAGATTCATGGAATTTCAGTCAGCATCATATCAGACAGAGATAGCCGGTTCACCTCACACTACTGGAAGAGTTTGCAGGAAAGCTTGGGTACTCAACTAAAGTTCAGCACTGCATACCATCCACAGACCGACGGGCAGTCGGAAAGAAATATCTAGATGCTGGAGGACATGCTAAGATCATGCGTTTTGGAGTTTGAGGATCTTGGGAAGATCACTTACACCTAGTCGAGTTCTCTTATAACAACAACTACCAGGCCAGCATTCGCATAACCCCATTTGAGGTGTTGTATGGACGTCGTTGTCGTACTTTACTAGCTTGGGACGACGTAGGAGATCGCGTCATGACCGGACCAGAGTTGATCACGGATGCTGCGAAGAAAGTAAAAATGATCAGAGACACATTGAGGATTGCACAGGACCGCCAAAAGCCTTGGGCAGACAGTAAACGCTGAACACTGGAGTTCGAGGCAGTAGACAAAGTTTTTGTCAGGATTTTCCCTACCATAGGCACTAACAGATTCGACAGATCTGGGAAGCTTAGTCCCAAGTATATTGGTCCTTTCGAAGTGCTAAGCAGGATTGGAGAAGTAGCATACAGAGTGGCCCTTCCACCTAACCTCGAGGACGTGCACAACGTCTTCTACGTATCGTAGCTGAGGCGTTACGTACCGGACCCGAGCCACATTTTGAATCACTCGGAGCTGGAAATTGGGCCAAGTCTCACATTACCGGAGCAGCCGGTGAGGATCTTGGATCGCAGAGAGGAGAAGCTGCAAAACACTATGATTCCACTAGTCAGAGTGGAGTGACATCACAACTCCCCAGGTGAGTCAACCTGGGAGCGAGAGGCTGATATGAGGGAGAAGTACCCTCATCCGTTCTAGGTATATTCCAAACCTCTTTTTTCTTTACCATTAGAAATTTCGAGAACAAAATTTTCTAAGATGGGAAGGTTATAAAATCCATAAATTAGAATTTAATAATAAATAGATTTTTATGATATTTAAATTGTTTGCTATAATTTAGAATTAATAGAATTAGGATATTATTATTATTATTATTATTATTATTATTATTATATATATATATATATATTCGGTTATAAAGGAAAAATAATATTAGTATTTTTGAAAATAATCTTTAAGTATTTGTGATTATTAATTGATTGTATTATTGATTAATTATTTAGTTATTTAATTTAGGCCTTTAGTTCCTACCCAAATCCAACTTTTAAGCCCATTAACCCACTTCCCTTATTCAACCCCACACATTGGTTCCCACCGATCCACTTATTACGGATCCACCATCTCTCCCCCTACGTACAAACACAGAAACTCTTTTTTCTTCCAAAACCAATTTTTTTTACAAAAAAGTTTCACAAACTTCTCTCTACCTCCCTCCAAACTCAACCATACTCCAAACCGTCTCTTCCTCAACGTTCTTCGCTCCACCCCGCTCCTATCTAGACCCCCACCTTGCCACCTTTCGACGACCGACTGACGCTGACCGGCCGTCGCAACCTGCGCGTGCCGTCCCGCTGCCCGCGGCTTCCCCCGCGTGCCCGACCGCTCATGTACGCGATCCCCCGTGTCCGCTCGGCTCCTCCGTGTGTGACTCCGAGACCGAAGCTACACTTCGGTTCTCCTTCTTCGAGCTCTCTGGTAGGTTTTTTGGTCTTATAACCATTTTTTCTTTTAGCCAGAAACCTATTTTCTGTCCAACCAAAATTGGCAGAATAAAGCTCTGTCAATTTTGGGATAGTTAGTTTCCTATTTAATTATTTGGTTAATTTAGTGTAATTAACTAATTATATGATAATCAATGGTTATATTAATAATTAGAAAATTGTTCGTAGTTGTGATTATTAAATTATTAGAAATTGTGATAATTATTAGGTCATCGTAATTGTTGAAATAATTTTTTTATGTAAAATGATTAATTTGTAATTAATATTTATTTTTGTCTTATTAAAAATATAGTTGTAAAATTATAGTTAATAATTGTCCCTAATAATTGTTAAAATAATATCATTTCAATAAAATGATGACTAAATAAACGATTATTGTATAATTATTATGTTTTTTTAGAAAAAAAATAGTATTTTGGATTAACAAAAACTTATTATATGTTACGGTTATTTACGAAAATAAAACGTTATTTTTTTTCAAAAATATTTTTATGACAAAAAAGTATATTTTTTTTAGTATAAGTAAATCTATTAAAGTTAGTTAAAATAAAAATCTGTTTATTATCGATTTTAAATAAAATACAGTAATTTATCACGTTTTGTATTACAAATAAGATTTTAATAAAAAGATCGTTTTATCAATTAGTGCTATTTACGTGTATTATGATTTATTTATTAAAAATATATAGTTTTGTACTTGTTATAAAAATGCAAGTTTTATTAATAAAATTGATCGTTAGAGTAAATCGTTAGCATTAATAGTAAATCCATTGGGGCCCTTAGAATGGTTTCTAAGCCGAACTGTTAATTAATGTAGGTTTCAAGGCCTAAATCTGATGTCGTATTTTCTGTCTCTACCTACAGCATCGAAAATAAAAGCAAGTTTCATAATATTCGAAACTCATATTTTAATTGATGAATAAATGTACTGCATCATTAGGAACATTGTATTGACACTTGATTCACGGGATCTCTTTCGGATCCAAATTGATTGCTTGATTGACTCATTGACTTGGGATTGGGGAGTAGTGTTAGCTCATGTGGTCAAAACCTCCATTATTGTCTCATTATGGATAGCTGAAGCCCCATCTCACTCGGGCTGAAGTTGGACCATATTCATTAGAACACATATTGCCTCCAACCCCAGCCGGCCACGGGATACTACACACTCAAAACACTTTGTTGATTGTAGATTGCATCATTATTGCTTCCTTGAGATTTTACTGCTTCATTGATTATTTATTGTTATTTAGAAAATATGAATAATATTTTAAAACTGCTTCTTGCATCTTTTTATTATTTATTAAAATGCTGGAATTAGATATATGTTTCTTGCTCCTCTCCTGACTGGACACCAACATTTTTAGGTAAATACTATGACGAGGAGATGCCTTATAGTACCTACTATGGACTTGACTTGAGCTCTGGGGAGTTAGCTAAACCCAACCAGGAGGCACCAGTAGTATTGCAGTTTATTTTCTTTAATTCAGGATTGTAATAAAAGACTACTTGTAATAATTGTAATAATTACCGTGCTTTGTTTGTTGAATTTCTCAGATAGACTTTAGTTTTGGACTCAAAAGTTTAAATAAAAGTTTTATTTAATTTTTTGCATTTTTAGAATGTTGTGCGTTTGTGTTGCTACTGATTGATACAGCTTACTACCGTCGTCTCACAACGGTGCATGCTGGACATGATCCGACTGGACCCCGAATCTTGGAATCGGGTCGTGACAGAGACTGCATCACCATTATCAGGAATATCGAAATATTTGACAGTCCTTCCAATAGAAAGGATGGTCAAAAATTTTGTCCTTCCAATAAAAAGGACCGTCAAAAGAAGGACTGCTAAATTTTTTTGATGGTTCTGAAAAAAATTTGGACTAGCACGAAGTTTTTTTTTTTTCCGATGGCAAACTTATAAATAAGTAATAAAATAAAAAAATTGAACTACCTAATTAAAATATCAAGTGCCTGTAGAATTCTTTATTTCCTAAAATTTTTCTTTTTTTTTGAGGTGTCCTTTTCTTTGACTTGACAAATATCAAAAAAAATTCGAACCTGCACTTTTTACATCGGAGCTCCCATTGCTACTACTGGCCCACAACCCACGGACTTTGCTTACCAATGTTGCTAAGGGACCGTTCCTTGATATAGCTTTACTTAGAACTTACTAATTAACTCCTACTAGCACTCCAACCTTCCATAATAATAACTGAACAAGAAATTTTAATTGGTCTATAGGCTCAGTACAGCTGCAAAATAAATACTCGTAGCAAGTGGAAGAAGGAAATACACTGAATTAAAAGTCCACTTTCTCCATTTCTCAACGGCCAAGCAATATCCCTTTTTTTCGCCATCTTCATATAGAGTTGTATGGGAAATCCAACTTTTCCCCTATGGTGCTTAATTATCGTGTATAAAGAAACCAACGTGTTGGTCTATGCATGCGTGGGTCATTTAGGATCTGATTGTATGAATATCTGATGCTTGCGACGACGATGAGGATCTCGTTTCCTATCAACCACAGAATCCATTTTCTTTTGGCAATAAGAAAACTAATTAAAATGAAGCACACTAATTAAATATTAGTAGGGGACTCCAACTTCCCATAAGAAGATAACTTAACCAAGAATTTTGGTCATATTGCAACATAGACTTGCATGCAACTCGTGCGAATAAAATCTGCAACTAGTGCGAATTAAAATCCTCATTGGAACACAAATGGGAAGTCCACTTTCCCAACTCCTCAAGCTTTTCCTGTACCTTCTCCCCTCTCCAAGTAACATATCTCAACATAAATTATTACTCTTAACCAGTTACTCTCAACTCTTCTGATTCGACATGACTCGTATATTCCACTTATTAAATAAACAAATTAAACAGGATGTTGAATGAAGAGACACGAAAAAAATTCTTAATGTATACTCTCAACCCTTGTTAGCAATCACCCGAATAAAACTCATATTATATGCGAATTTTTCCGTATTTTTTATAAACGTATAATACTTGCGTACTTTTGACAGATCCAAATTAGTATGTAAATTTTCAGCATACGAAATTTTAAACATGTTCTGTATAAATTATTGAAAAATTTGGCACAAAAAATATATTGGAAACCTGTTTAATTAACCAAATTTGACAACATATTTAAGAATATGAAATTTTTAACCCCAATATTTTTATTTTTTGAATACTTGACCGAATTTTTGAACGTATTTTATTTGAACTAAGCCGATTTATACTCGTGCTTTTGTCGTCCCAAATTTTTTTCGTTTACCGAATTGCTAACAAGGCTCTCAACTCCTAGAGGAAAAGAAAATTAGTAGAAAAATAATTAAGCAATCCATTCCAAGTTTTCACTTTATTCTTTCAATTTTTCTAGTCTTTTCAAACACATATTTTTTTTATATGATTTTTTTTTTAAAATGAAAGACCATTTTTTTTTTCCACGAACCAAACCAATCCAATTGTCAATTGACAATTTAGTACAAAACAGATTGATTATTAATGACTAGCCAATTAGGAAGCAAAAATCCTATAGGAACTTGTGAGTTCTTAAATCTTAAGGGGGCGTTTGGTACGCGGTATTTTTTTTTTATTCCCGAAAAAATTTAAGATGGGAATCTACTACCACGTTTGTTTGGCTTATAAAAAATTTATTTCCGAAAATTATAAATACCCGGGTAAATAATTTACCCACAAAATATGAGAATTCTATCCCTTGAGAATAGGTGCGTATTTTTTATTTTATTTTTTTTTGCCCGGGCAAAAAAAAATTGTCTAAATTTTTTCTTCTTTTTTGATCAATTTTGATTAGTTTTGAACATTTTTTTTCTTTTTTTGTCGTTTTTATCGCTTTTTTGTCGTTTTTATCATTTTTTTTGTCGTTTTAAGCGATTTTTTGTCGTTTTTACCCATTTTTGTCTTTTTGTCACTTTTTGATTATTTTTTGTCGTTTTTATCGCTTTTTGTCATTTTTACCAATTTTTTGTCGTTTTAAGCGATTTTTTGTCGTTTGTACCCATTTTTTTTCTTTTTTTCACTTTTCGATTATTTTTTGTCGTTTTTACCCAATTTTTGTTATTTTTGTCGCTTTTTTGTCAATTTTTGTCATTTTAAGCGTTTTTTTGTCATTTTTGTAGCTTTTTGTTGTTTTTACCGATTTTTTGTCGTTTTTGTCGTTTTTTGGTCATTTTTACTGATTTTATGTCGTTTTTTGTCTTTTTTTTCGCTTTTTTGTCGCTTTTACCGTTTTTTTTTTGTTTTTTTTCGCTTTTTGGTTATTTTTTGTCATTTTAACCAATTTTTTGTCGTTTTAACCGATTTTTTTTGTCGTTTTTATCGATTATTTTTCGTTTTTGTCGCTTTTTGGTTATTTTTTGTCGTTTTAACCGATTTTTTTATTGCTTTTAAATGATTTTTTGTCGTTTTTAACCGATTTTTTGTTATTTTTTGTCGTTTTTGCCGCATTTTGGTTTTTTTGTCGTTTTTTACCGATTTTATGTCGTTTTTGTCGTGTTTTGGTTATTTTTGTCGTTTTTACCCTTTTTTGTCGTGTATACATTTTTTTCGCTTTTTGGTCATTTTTGTCGTTTTAACCGATTTTTTGTCGTTTTTCATCGTTTTTGTCTTTTTTTTGTTATTTTGTCGTTTTTACCGATTTTTTGTCGTTTTTACCATTTTTGTTTTTCGTTTTTACCGATTTTTTGTCGTTTTTACCCTTTTTTTATATTTGTTCATTTTTTTCATTATTATTATTTTTTATTTTTTTTCGGGAATATTTATATTGTCAGCAAACATGGGAATGTAATTTTTCAGGAAATTTAATTCCTTGGAATTTGATTCCCGGGAATATAGAATTTCCGGCTATATAGTATTCCGCATACCAAACGCCCCCTAAAACTCAAGACAAATGTTAAGAGCATCTCCAACCCTATTGTGACTTTGGAAAAAAGTTAATGCCACATAGGAATGACAAAATTTTATTCAAAAGTTCTTCTCCAATGCAATTGTCCAGTCAATTGTGAAGCTTATGTGGAAAAAATTAAAGAAGACATTATGAAGTTGATTGTCTTGTTCTAGACAATGCACTTGACAATGTCTTCCATTGCATGTCATCAATTACGAATAAAAAAATATTAGAAAAAAGAAAGAAGATGAGTAGTTGTCTTAAAAGTTGCCTTGGAAGTTGTAAAAAATACTTTTTATTGTCTTATCAATACTTTTGCATTGGAGAGAGTTTTCTATCTCATTGCCTTTTGAGATATATTTTTGCCACATAAACAAGACATTGTCTTGTGGCTCATGCCACATAGGAGCCACCTAAGACTCACAATACTTAACAAGACAATAGGGTTGGAGATGCTCTAAAGGCCATCCCCATTTTACTAAGGGCCACCAATTTGAAACTTTAAAAAAATTACAAATTTGTCATTTTGAAAACACTAAGGGCCACCAAATTAGAATGTAACAGTGACTGCAGGGCTTGCCTGCAGTCCAAAGTGAAGACAGGACTGCAGTGCTTGCCTGCAGTCCTCGATTGACAGAAGCTTTTTTCTATTTTTTTAAAACTTTCAACCTACAGTGACTGCAGGACTTGCCTGCAGTCCAAAGTGAAGACATGACTGCAGTGCTTGTATGCAGTCCTTGATTGACAGAAGCTTTTCTCCAAAAATTTTAAAACTTACAGCGACTGCCTGCAGTCCAAAGTAAAGACAGGACTGCAGTGCTTGCCTCAATCCTCGATTGACAGAAGCAGAGAGAGGGAGGTGAGGGGGAGGGGAGGGGTACGAACGGAGGGGGGGAGGGGAGGGCGGGGAGACGAGCGGAGAGAGAGAGAGAGGTGAGGGGGGTTTTGGGGAGAACGAACGGGAGGGAAGGGAGGATTTTTGGGTGGCCCTTAGTAAACTTATTCAATTTAGGTTGCTCTTAGTAAAAATAATAGTAAGTCATGGTTGTCCTTCGTAGGATGGTTGCCCTTAGTAAAAAGGGGATGACCTTTAACATTTGCCAAACTCAACCATAAAAATCAATGGATTACATGTATCACATTTCTTGAATTTTTTCAAGAAGCTAAATAGAAAAATAAATAGACTTCTAATATTAGTAAAAATCACGTGTCACATCTACATTGTAAGTTATTACTTGAATTCCTGTAGTCCTTTTTTTTTTTTTTGGTTTTTCTAAGGGTGCCACCATTTTTGCTAGAGGCTAGCCCAAAATAGTTCAAGAATATTACAAGTTTGCCATCAAAATTTTTTGCTAGGGGCTAGCCCAAGCAAACCTATAAATACCAATTTTTCTTTTCATTTTCTCTCTCATTCTTCTTTTTTCTTTTTTCCCTCAACTATTTTCTTCTCTCCTTCTCTTAGGTCAAAGAATTTAAACCCTAAATCTTTTCTTTTCTTCCTACATTTTTGGCAAATTGTTCTCTCCCTTAACTCTAGGTCATTGACTTCTCCAATTTATTGGTAAGTCATCGAACTAAAATATGTTTCATGTTTTAAACAAGAATTTCACATATAAAAGTTGAATTATGTGTTAAATGTAGAAAAATATTGAACATGGATCAACCGGGATCATCAAATGTTCCCGCCACGTCCGAAGAACACGTTCCCGCAACGTCCGAAGACAACTTTGATGCATCGGAAGCCCTCTTGGTAACTACATTTGAACTTGTCATCGGGTTAAATTTCGTGCTGTGACACAGAGGACTGCCAACACTCTGGCATTCCAGATCATAGACTAGGACTGCCAGAGTGGTGGCAGTCCTTCACAGAAGAAGGACTTCCAGGACCCTGGCAGTCCTACACATATGTAGGACTGTCAGGATCCTAGCAGTCCTTCTTCTGTGAAGGAGTACGACCACTCTGGCAGTCCTAGTTTATGATACATGAATGCAGAGTTTTAGTCAGTAAAGGTGTTTGAAATTTATGAACACCAATTGCTGTACAAAAGACGGTCTTTCTATTAACATAATTTGCTATTTATGGACACCAATCTTATGCACAGTCCTAATCTATGAAACCTATTTGCTTTAGGATGTTGTCTAATTGTACTAACCTTTAAGTTTTATTGTAGGACTTGTGATCTTCCGATTTTGCGGTACCGGCTCCAATTGCAGTCAATGTAGCCCATTTATTCTGGACCGATCTACATTTTGAATCAAGCGAGGGTGCGATACATTAGTGTCGAGAAGTCGGACGGGAAAACAACATTGTTCTAGTGATATCCAGATCGGCCCGAAATCGACCGGGACGACAAACTGTGGTGGTTGGTTATGAAAGAGGTGGTGTGTTCAGAACACACAAGAAAAACACAGTTATCTAAAGTAAAGTTCCAAGAAGAAATGTTGGAACGAGAAAATATGGTTGTCCATTCACGATACATATTAGAAACGAAGAAGAAGGAAAATGGACAGTAGAAGTGAAGAATGGAACCCACAACCATGAGATTGCCGAGACACTATTAGGTCATCCGTATGTCGGACGGTTGAACAATACGGAGAAGAAGATAGTCAAAGACTTGTCCACCTCCGGAGTTGCACCGAGACAAATATATTCCGTCATACGACTTGAAGATGAGAAGAACATGTCTACAATGAAGTTAATATACAACGCCCTAGCTTCTTCAAATGATGTCCGGACGAAATCAAGAATGGCGATACAAGAAGTGCTCAAGTTGCTTGCCGATAATCATTATGTTAAGTTCCATAGAAGACATCCCCAGAGTAATAAAGTATTATCAATCTTTTAGGCTCATCCTGATTGCACAAATTTGGCCAGGTCTTTTGCCGACGTATTAGTCCTTGATTGTACGTACAAGACAAATAAGTTCAAGATGCATCTCTTTCATGTTGTCGGGTTCACCTCTACTTGAATAACATTTCCAGTGGCATTTTGCTTCATGAAGAGTGAGAAACTTGAAGACTACACATGGGCGTTGGGGAAACTGAAAACACTTTACACTGGTCATACAGAGCCGTCAGTATTTGTTACCGACAGAGAGTATGCCCTAATTAATTCTATTCGCATTGTTTTCTCTCAAGCGGATACATTGCTATGCACTTGGCATGTCAATCGTAATATTCAAGCCCAATGTAAGTTAAAGTTTCGGAAGGAGGATGGTAAAATCGACATGCAGATTTTTGACGAATTCTACAATGATTGGAATTGTGTGTGGCGAGCATCTACGATTGCCAGTTACGATGCCACATGGTACTTGTTCAAGCAAAAGTAAGAGGCGAGGGAGCCGGCATGCATTTTTTACATCAAAGATACATGGCTTGAACCGCACAAAGAACAATTCGTCTTAGCATGGTCGAATGTGGTGAAGCATTACGGTACGACAACTACCAACCGTGTCGAAGGAGCACACTCTTTATTGAAGAGGCACCTAAAATCATCTCTCGGTAACTTCGTCTCTGTTTGGCAAGCTATACATTTATCAGTAGACCGGACGGTGAATGAAATTAAGGCATCATTTGAGATGAGTTTGAATATAGTCAAGCATGAGCATAGAAAGGAAGTACTCTTAGATGCTTTAATGCGCGTGGTATCTCACAAGGCGTTGGCCTTAATAGATGATGAGATTGAAAGGTTAAAGTTTGTCGGGCTTGATCCCGAGGTTTACGGGTGTGGCAGTCCTACTTCAGTGTAGGACTGCCATGGGTGTGACAGTCCTAACTATGAATCTCTGTGATGAATTTATGTGTGAATTAAATCAACACAGAGTTAAGAAGTTTGGACTGCCACAGCCATGGTAGTCCTACACTGAAGTAGGACTGTCAGGGTGCTGGCAGTCCTAACTAAAACTTGCTGTTACAGCAAATTTTAGTTAGGACTGCCAGCACCCTGGCAGTCCTACTTCAGTGTAGGACTGCCATGGGTGTGGCAGTCCTAACTATGAATCTCTGTGATAAATTTATGTGTGAATCAAATCAACACAGAGTTAAGAAGTTAGGACTGCCACACCCATGGCAGTTCTACACTGAAGTAGGACTGCCAGGGAGCTGACAGTTCTAACTAAAACTTGCTGTAACAGCAAGTTTTAGTTAGGACTGCCAGCACCCTGGCAGTCCTACTTCAGTGTAGGACTGCCATGGGTGTGGCAGTCCTAACTATGAACCTCTATGATGAATTTATGTGTGAATCAAATCAACACAGAGTTAAGAAGTTTGGACTGCCACACCCATGGCAGTCCTACACTGAAGTAGGACTGCCAGGGTGCTGGCAGTCCTAACTAAAACTTGCTGTTACAGCAAGTTTTAGTTAGGACTGCCAGCTCCCTGGCAGTCCTACTTCAGTGTAGGACTGCCATGGGTGTGGCAGTCCTAACTATGAAACTCTGTGTGATGATTTGATTGTGTGAATCAAATTGCCACAGAGTTAAGATTCATCACAAAAAAAACAAATTATCATAAGTCCTGTTACAGATACTTTGTACATTAAAAAGAATAATTTATCACAAGTTCATAAACAACAATAACTCTTAACAACTTAAGATTCATCACAAAAACTCAATAATCCAACTACAATAAATTCATCACAACTACAATAATTCATCACAATTACTTAGTCCCGAACATTCCACATCCAAATTAAGTTTTAAACAAGCAAAATATCCACAATAATTCATCAAATATACGTAACTATTCCACATCCAACTTAAGTTTGAAACATGAAAATATCGAAATTCATCTACATATCATGCCGGGCCTTTGAACGAGACTCCTTATTGTTCATGAAGGGGAAGTCGACCACGTCGTCGATGCGATCAAGCTCGTTGGCGACCGCGACACAAGTGTCACTTTGGCAACCTCTCCGGAGTGTCTGCGCCAATTCCTTCACCCTTTGAGACTGAAAATGAAAGTATAAATGAATTAAGTCTACAAACATGAAAATCTCAGTCTTATTACAAATACGGAACTCACCATTCTCACCAACCCACCATACAAGACATTTTGGAAGGAAGAGCTCCAACTGCTCCGACGGCCATGGGACCCGGGTTGGTAGGGTTCGACAACTTAGGATGTCCGACCCCCAGGAAGTACTGCATGTAGTCCTCGCTGCAGTCGGCCATCTGGGTGACCGGTCGTCTTTCATATTTCTGAAGTACATGTCATTGCCACTCCGAGTAAAAGTCGGTCACCCAGTCGAATTCTGCCGGTTTGTAACTTAAAGTTTGGGTTCCGCGCGGAGGCTCCAACAGCCGTAGTGTGCGCTTCGGCACAGTTTGCACGAAGCCAAACTGACGAAGTACTCTGTCGGGCATATACGACTCCGTGATTTCATAGCATGTGATCATGCCATGAAATAAAGAAACTGGTTGAACCTCACGATTCAGCTCACGTACATCCCGGTATGGATTCCCAAAAATATGTAGGAAAACAGTTAACAACAAAACAAAATCAACATAAAAAAGTTAGTCAAAAATTAGTACCTCTTCTGGCACCAAACTGTCTAATACTTCACGAATGAAAGCCAGTATTTGCCAATTTTTGGTTTTCAGCTGGGATGGCCTCCATCGACACACTCTAGGAAGGTGTTCAAGATACTCTGGGTTTTCGTTAGCCCGTCTAAGCATCGAAAAGTGCTCGTATATCCATGCCTATTCAATTTATAAATGAATAGTAAAAATTAGAACAACAAATTGAAGTATACAAGATTAAATTGTTAGAAGTTTTCTTACATGTAGCAGAGTCTGACAGTCGGCCATTGTCTTAGTCCCGACACGGGATGCGATGCCGAGCTCGCGGTAAAGATTGGCTAGGATACCGCTTCCCCATGATATATCAATGAAGTCATCCACTTCAGATAAGTTGAGCATGTACCGAGCATGTATCGACGTTCCGGACTTGTCCGGAATGCCGACCGTTCCTAGGAAAAACAGCATATACGCACGGGCCACCGCGTCGACTGTATCATCGTCATCGTCATCCACCTCCATATCCATGAACTGGTCCACCAAAAATGATAGAGGAATTCCGTACGACTTCTTGAAGCATGGTATGTCACGCCCCAGAACCAGAATACTGGAGAGCAGGGGCAGACATAGCCAGCTACGTATATGAAATGGGATCCATCTCGCTATACGGTCACGACTGTCTAGATACATGAGGGTTTACTACAAGCCAACAGTCTCCTAAGGTCATGAACAAGCCTAGTGTCTCAATCACAAGCAAATAAGTAAATGTTATAAGATGTATGATCATTAAATATACAATAATAAGGCGTCCCAAATATTACATATTCAGCTGATCATGAAGCTAGTCGTTACAAAATGTTAGGACTAGCAAGAGTTTAGTCATAAATGATCAACCCTAGGATTTGTTAATCATGTTACAGCCCGTAGGCAGACAGTAAGTAAGTGCAATCGAGCTAAATAGGTGCTCGTCGGCTAAACGCCTCAAAAGAATATTTTTTTTTACAATAGAGTGGGAGAGCCAAAAATAACCCACTCGTTGCCAGGGTTCCGTCTAGTGGCCACCATCTGGCTGGAAGGTCGGTAGATCCTCTGGAGCTGCTCCAAAATCTGGCCACACAAAACCAGCTGGGTCAGACCCCAGAAAGAGCAAGTGCCACAAAGGAGGCTTCACTTAAGAACCAAAACCAGCAATCAGCACAAGATATAAATAAAAGTAAGAACTGGAAATAAAAAAAATACACCAGGATGATATACGATGAGATAACCATGGAACTATTCAGATAACCAGGTTACAACCCGTAAACCAAATAAGGACCTGGGTTGTAACCATTCGTCTGAACAGAACTTGGAATTCTCACCATTTATCAGTAAAATAAATACAAGCATTCTGGTCATTCAATGATCTGGAACAGGTCAGGGCAAGACTAGACTGGTTAGACTCCATCCAATCATTTCACGGCCAAGCAAGAATTACGGCTTGATACCTTAGCTAACTAGGGTTGTCACAAGCCTAATTACTAACAAGATGCAGTGAGATTATTCCACAGCCACAAGCCCTGCAGACCATCCATGTTACTCGGGTTAAAAGATTAGAGTTGAATTCAGGTGGGTACATCGTCCAGGAAACGAATGTACCCTTAGGTAGCTTGAAGGGTGCAACACATGACAGTGTGCTGGAAATGTTCCCTACTCGACGGCAGGCTACAGATCCCAAGGCGTGCCCAGGTAACGGGATTGCCTGTAGCTGGGAAATCTCGTCATGACTAATGTATTAATCTAGTTATTAGCCTTAGTCCATTTTAGTAGGTACTCTTGACCGTGGTACTCAGGAGTCCCTGCCCTAGACATGATGCAAGACAGGACTGGTTTATTTATATAAACACAATCGCCCACGGTGTCCAGATTAATTATACAGGTCATGTCATGTCAGGTAGCCGTCGCAACAGCTATTCGAGATAATCATGTCAGGTTATCATGCCAAGTGTACTTGTCAGGAGTGCGCCACGACGGGCCACTATCAGGTCATGTCAGGTTATTATGTCAGGAGTGCACCACTACGGGTCACTATCACGTCATGCTCAATTATCAATTCCAAACATATCAAGTAAATTCGTGATTATCAATTTCAGGACAAAAGGCGTAAGGATATAAAATGGACGTTAAATATCTAATAAAATATCAATATACAGGGCTATAGAAGATCCAGGATAATCAGGCTACGCTCAAGCTGGGCTACGCTCAGGCCGGGCTACGCTCAAGCCGGGCTACGCTCAAGTAAGGCTACGCTCAGGCCGGGCTACGCTCAGGTCAGGCTACGCTCAGGCCGGGCTACGCTCAAGTCAGGCTACGCTCAGGACGGGCTACGCTCAGGCCGGGCTACGCTCAAGCCGGGCTACGCTCAAGTCAGGCTACGCTCAGGCCGGGCTACGCTCAGGTCAAGCTACGCTAAGGTCAGGCTACGCTCAGGTCAGCATATGCAAGACATACGCTTCCAAAAAGGCAGCGTATGTACTCCATACGACTCCTCATCAAGGCAGCGTATGAGGTCCATACGACTCCTTTGTCAAGGCAGCGTATGAGGTTCATACGACTCCTCGCCAAGGCAGCGTATGCAAGACATACGCTTCCAAAAGGCAGCGTATGAATGGACTACGCTGCGCTAAAGAGCATGTGCAACTCAGTGGCGTAAGCTAAAAAGCTCGCGCACTGCTCACTGTCTTCTCCAAATTAGCGAGAACTCCATGGTTTGAACCCAAAGCTTCAAAAGTCCATAACTTGGTCAAAATAAGTCAAAATCCAACTTTTCAAAGGTCAAAATTGGGTAGAATAAAATTCTCTATAACATGGAACCATCAAAACTTGAAAACAAAGAAGTTTGATAGATCAAAATTACCAAAATCCGAAAATAACTAATTTCTAGATCTACAAAAATTAAAGCCTCAAAATGGAAAATGACAAGTTCTAATGTGTCTTAGAAACATGAGAAGAAGCTAATGGAACAATAAAAATGGGCTCTCTTATGGAAGCAAGTTGTACTTGCCTAGACCTCTCTCTTCTCTCTCTAGTAGGTGAAGGGAGTAAATGGAAGAAGAAGAGATTAATGAAGAGAGAGAAGAAGAATAGGTAATAAATATGAGTGGTGGTGGTAGGTAGGGGGTTCACCCCCTTGGTTCATGATGAACCAAGAGCAATCCCGAACCGAACCAAGCCAACCCAAACCAAGAATAAACCAAGCCCAGGGAGAAAATTAAGCAAGGAAATCATGCAATACAAGAATAAATACGTACACGTATTCCAGAAATACGTAATACGAACCACAGGCATTACATGGTAGAATTGTAAAACTCGTAGCCAGAACTCTAAGGTGAGTTAAGACGAACTTGACGATCTTCTCGTACCATTTTACGGATTTCTCATTCGTGTAATATTCTTTGGTCATTACGCGCCCGGTCACTGGCAGCTCCAATATCTGGTAGACGTCATCAAGTGTAATGGTCATCTCCCCTGCTGGGAGATGAAATGTGTTGGTCTCCGGGTGCCATCTCTCCACAAAGGTGGATATGAGGGCACTGTCCATTGTCCGGTAGGCGTTTTGTGCCAAATTGTGCAAGCCGCTCGGTTTGATTTTGCTCCGGACGACCTCCGATAAGCTTGCAAACTGCCAGGACACAGTTTTCTTCCCGTGACTCACAGCCCTAAGGATACGATATGTCCTCTGTATATCGAACAACAAAAAATATATCAATTATGAAATACATATATATAGTATACTAAATTGGTAGCTTATAAACGTCATGTATATACCGGGTTCTTTCATATTTCATATGCAATGTGGTTCTCAAAAGAAACCAACATTGAGCAACCGGGCGGACGGACAGGCAGCTCAGAAGAACCGACCTCCTCAGTAGGACCGACCTCCTCAGAAGGACCGACCTCCTCAAATGGAGCAGAACCATCTTGACGTGATAGGAGTCGGGCAATTGGCACGTCGTCGTCGTCGTCGGAAGGAGGCGTAGGAGTAGGAGCTCGTTGCTTCGACCGAGCTTGACGTGCCGGTGGCGATGTCCAAGACCGAGCTTCAGGCGCCGGTTCGGTAATTGTTATCGGACGCTCGAGAGGACGTTCCGCACGTTTCTTCCGCTTTGACGCGGTGGACTGTATTCTTTTGTTAGCGGCCGGTGGACTGCATGACAACATACACTTATTAAGTAATAGAAACAACATGCACTTATCCAACTCCCATATGTCATAACATTAGGACTGCCAGGCATGTGGCAGTCCTAATGAAAATTAGGACTGCCACAATCCTGGCAGTCAAGAGGACTGCCAGGACTGTGGCAGTCCTAATTTTCATTAGGACTGCCACATGCCTGACAGTCTTACTGTCGTGAACCCGAACTGCCACAACGACATCCTACTTTGTCGTGTTCTAGGGTTAGGGTTTCAACATAAATTTGGGGTTTCTTGTGTTCAAAAATTAGGAAAGAGAACGTGCAAGAGATTATAAACCTATTTTACCAAAACTTTTTCAAGAATTAAACAAATTCTAGGGTTTCGAATATAATGTACAAAAATCTCAAAGAAATTAGGGAAGAATGTACCTGGATTCCGGTTGCTTTGACTTGCGTGTCATCTCTTCGAGAATCTTCGTGGAGGGATTGAGAAATTAGGGTTTAGGAGAGGAAGAAATTAGGGTTTAGGAGAGGGAGAGGGATCAGAGAGCTTTTTCTTTTCTTCTTGAGGAGAGAGAGTGAAGAATAGAAATGAGAGTGAAATTTTTTGTTTGGGGGGTTGGGCTACCCCCTAGCAAGTTTTGGGTGCCCCTGTCACGACCCGATCCCAAATTAGTTGGAGACGAATCGGAATCATGCCCAGCCTGCACCGTTGTGAGACGGCGGCAGTAAGCTGTTCAATTGTGGTACACAATATTTGCAGGAATAAAAGCTTTTATTCAAATTAAAACATAGAGTCAATGTTTGTCTCAAGTCACACTTACTACAACAGCATAATGGAATTTTATTCTTGAAATAAATAATTTCTAATTGGCACTCTCTGGAATGGTTTCCTCCTGGACAATATCTGGGGTAGCCTCCGGTACAACTCAGGATCGTAAAAGCTATTATGAAAAAGATCCTCATCTTCGAATTCACCTGGGGGGGTTTCCAGTTAGAAAAGGAGCAAAGTACAGTTTATGAAAATTTAATGACTTTAAATAATAATGGAAATTTGCAAAATTAAACAGTTAAAAGAATGTACCTGTTGCAATATTTTTTTAGCAATTTGAAAACAATGTGCATTTGAATAGATAATATTTATGACCGGCTTGGGTTGTACAATTGTATCCTAATGATACGATACGGCTTATCCTCGTGTGTTGAGGAGTAGGCTCGCACAATCAATATGCTTTTGGGTATTGGTCATAATACATTATACTATTCCCCCGAATCCCACAATGAACAATATTTCCTCGTGTAGCAATGTGGTTTAATTTGCAAGAAAACAATTATCAATTAAATTCGCTAAATAAACATAACATGTACTTGCCTTTGGTTACTTGTGACTGGAAGTTGGTACCGGAAGGGAAATTCAGACACGTCCTTGAGATCCTGGAGTTTGGAGATTTCGACATTTTAGGGTAGAACAATTATTGGACTAAGCTAGTTGAAATCTAAATTCGAGAACCCTATTCAATTTAATTAGTGCTAAAGGGATCGAAACGCAATTTATACGAAGGAAAAGTATATTTGCTAAAAACGTTATTTTTTTAGAAAAGATTGTGAATATATATATAAAACTATTATTTTAAGTGTGAATCATAAAATTACTCTATGTAAGAATTTATATAATAATTCCTAGGGAATCTAATTATTACTATTAATACTAACTGTCAATCAAAAAGGAAAATGAAACCTAACAGAACAATTTCCCTTTTGAAATAATTTGTTCCAAGAGAACCACAGAACAATTTCTTTGAAATATTTGATCCTATAACAAACCTATAACCATCACAGAACAATATTGTCCCAAGAGAATCTATAACAAACACAGAACAATATTGTTCAAGAGAACCACAAAACAATTTCTCTTTGAAATCCATTGTTGCAAACAAATCTTTTGTTCTTAAAAAAAATGACAGAACAATTATAAGAGACCAACTAATGTTCTAAAACCTCAGAACCCAATTCTACATGAAACATTTGTTTCAACAACATATTGTTCTTAAGAGAACAACAATATAATTTTCTTCAAAGCAAAAACCAAATTTTTTTCCAACAAAACTTCACAGAATCCTTTAAGCAAAACCTTTTTTCCAAACCAACAAAACTTCACAGAATATATATATTCGGATCAACAATCCGAACTAACAAAGCCATTCCGAAATTAACGAAAAATTGGAAATTTGAAGAACCGATATCGAAATCGAAGAATCGACGTCGAAACCGAATTCCTTACGGAATCGGAGAACCATTATCATCATCGACACCGATCGGGACACGAAAATATACCTCGGGAAAATCTGCGAGTGCGGTGAACAGAACCGACGCGGAGGTGACGGCGAACGGGGCGCGGTCGAAGGGGATCGGCCGGGATCGGCTCGGTCCCCACGGAGCTTGGCTAGAGCTCGGGTTGCTCTCTTTTAAGGATTAGAAACTTATGGGAGATGGAAATTGGAAGAGGGGAAGAGAACTTTATATAGGGAAAGAAATTAGGAGTTGGAAAAACTTAAAGTCATCCTTCAATTGAAGAACCGAAGGGTTTTCGGTTTGAGTTCCGTAAGGAAACCGAAGAAGATGAATGGAAGGCTTCATCCATTCATTCGAATTTTAATACAACAATAGTAAACTAACACTAGTAAACTGAAGTGATTTAAAAATGGGGAAAAACGTTAGAAGATATTATTTGTGGAAGTTTCACCCTCAGAATACAAATAATGTTTCACACAAACATAACTTCAACAATTAGTTCAGTTTTTAAATGGATGACACCACGGAACTCAATTTTAGAGACTCAATTTACTTCTTGAAACTACCACAAACTGAAGTAATAATTTCCTCATTTAAACGTATTTATTTTCTTATTTTTACCAATAAACCAATAAAATCAATTTAAAGAAATAATTTCTTTTATTTCTAAATTATTAGTAAAATTATTTCCTTTACTCTTATAGCTTCTTTTAAAAATATATATATTCAAGTAAAAAAATAATTTCTTTTCAATTAATTATTTAAAAATTTTAATATGTATATATATATATACATGCTTTGTTTTGAAATTTCAAGAAAATAATAATTAATTGTTAATTGAACTAAAAAGAAAATCTTAAAATTTATTGAAAATTTTGTTTTGGGTTTTACAGTCCCCTAGCAATTTTTTCATATTCATGGGCTGCCCCCAAGTAAGGGCTGCCCCCAAGCATTTTTGGTGGTGTCCATAGAAAAAACCTCTTTTTTTTACAACTCCCACACACATACACGTTGTTATGGTTGGGAGATTCGAACTCTACCCATTTCGTCTAGTGTCCTTGTTACTTTTTGCATGAGCTACAAGTGCTGAACGTTCGAATTTATGTAGCTGAACTCAATTGGCAGCCACAGTTGGTATATTCCCAAGAAGATTGCCTTGGCCCAAAATACTCCCTCGTGGCGGCGACGTTCCCCGTAAGGGGGACGCGCCGTAGCCGGCTACGGAATAGTTTGAAGGAGGACCCCCTAATGTCCGTGTTCAGCCACATGCACCAAACGTGCAGTCCCGCACAGCTCTTCGCCATATAATTCACTCTCCCTCCTCTTCTCTCTGCCATCACCACCTTAGCTAAGCTAGTTAGCTACCTAATCGCCCCCCCCCTCCCCCGTTCTTCTCTCAACTTCCGCAATGTTTTCGTCGTCGTCGCACGAGCGAACGCACCCCTTGAGCGTTGCAAATGTCGACCACCATCAATGGAAGCCCAATGTCGAGCTGATCGCGCCCAACTGCCCCCGGTGCAACTCGTCCAACACCAAGTTTTGTTACTACAACAACTACAGCCTGACCCAACCCAGATACTTCTGCAAGGGCTGCAGGAGGTACTGGACCAAAGGTGGCTCGCTACGCGACGTGCCCGTGGGCGGCGGGTGCCGCAGGAACCGTCGGGCAAAGCCCGCGAGACCGCCTAGCCCTATGGCAGCAGGGAGTTCCAATCAGCCCATGCAGGTGCCACCTGCGGAGCCTTCGGACAGCGGACCGGCTATCGACCTCCAATTGATCTTTGCCAAGTTCTTGAACCAGTGCTCCCAGACCGATCAGGACGGAGGAGGAGGAGGAGGAGGACAGTTTGGGCCCGAAGCTGATGGGGATCAGTCCTACGACTTGATCCGGTCGATGGAAGGAGACGTGGTGCTGATGGAGGAGCTGAATTGCCCGTTCGACACTTTCGACTACGAGTGTTCGGTAGGCATGCCGACCGCGACCGCGGAAGTGTTCGAGTGGCAAACGACGGAGCTCCGGCAGGATTCGTGTCAGTTTGAGGACATGCGATGTGATTGGAGCGATGTTGATCGGTCTAGCTTCGGAGCATTTTGATTGATGTCAACTTTTATTTTTCATTCGGAGGTCTCTCTCTCCCAAGTATAATTAGAAAGAGCTGCTGATGCATGCTAACGATAACAAGTAATTCAATCTAGATTTTTTTTTTGGGCTTAGTTTCATGCTAATATTTTCCTACATAAAAGCAATAAAAAAGGATGTTTATGTCAATTACTTTCTTTGCTGTGTTGTTTAGAGGTGACCCCAATAAAAAAAGAGAAATCAACACTGTGCTCTAAGAGCATCATTAGTAAGGCCCATCCCATTTTTTAGATTCTAGATTTAGAATGTAGGAGCTCATTTTGTAGAATAGTAAGTCTCATCCCTGGTCTCAATTTCTACAATTTCGGTCCCAACCCATCCATAGGTGCTAAGGGTTGGGTCTCCCAATTTCTAGATTCTAGATTGTAGAAACTCGTTTTGTAGAATAGTAAGTTCCAATTTGGAGCCCAATTTTCTAGATTCTTAACTTTATATTATTTTTTTCCTACATTAATTTTTGACCACACAATTTTTGGGACCGGAGCTCACTTTATCATTTCCTACTATTCTCATACAAATCCAACCCATTCTATATTTACCTTTTTTTTTGAAATTTTGGGCTCCAAATTGCATTGGAGAGTCCCAACTACTAATGATGCTCTAAGAACACGATTATGTGTTAACTGTAGTCCAAGCTAACTAAAAACTTTCATGTATACCAAATGGTTGGTAATCTAGATATAAAGAAATGTTCATCAACAAGAGCTTCGACTAGAAGTGGCAACATAGTTTTATTCTTCCAGCGGTTGGTTTACTAGTCCATTTTTGTTCACCCACCAAAACAAATATGTTTGTTCACCATCCAACAAAAACTTAACGCATGTTAAAAAAATTTAGTTAAAACTATTGTGAATGTTTACAAAACCACTTCCAAAGTGGTTTATATTGAATGGATTTGACATATGTCAATTTTTTGTTGGAGGGTGAACAAACATCCTACTTTTGGTGGATGAACAAAAATGGACTCGTTGGTGTACATTCGTGTTGACAGTGTTGGAAACTGACACGAAATTACAACTGGACAAAACCTCTTCCAAATTGGAAGAAACAGTCTAGGATTAAAATAAAGCGAATAATTGCATATGAGACACAATATCCACAAGGACGGCACTATTTTGCCTGCGGAATGGGCCGCGGCTGTAACCACTTGAGTTTTCGTATCCACAAACACTCCACAACAATTGCAAATATGCAAACTATAAATTTTGAGTGGCATCCCATTTGGATGGTCTATTTGTGCGATGCATCCCACATTGTTTACTATATGTATAAATAGTCCCACTTTGGATATTTTTCTTCAGTTTTGACAGTCAGCCGTGTTTGACTCTTAAAAAAGACGAAAAAAGACGAAAATGTCCCTCTTCCTCCCCCCCGCTGCCCCCCCCGCCGCCGCTGCTGCTGCCCCCCGCCGCCGTTGCTGGCTGTCGCCGCTGCTGCTGCTGCTGGACGGGGGAGGGGGCGGCAGCGGGGGGGAGCCCGGGCGGCGGGGAGGAGGGGGACGAGGTCGAGGAGGGGGGGCCGGAAGGGGACGAGGTCGGGGAGTTCGGGGAGGGAGACGAGGTCGAGGAGGGGGCGGAGTAGGGCGAGGTCGGGGAGGGGGCGAGCCAAGGTGGTGGGGGGGGGGGGGGGGGGGTCGAACGTCGGGGAAGGGCGAGGGGGGCTGTGATCGGGGAGGGGGCGGGCGAAGGTCGGAGAGGGGGGCGAGGTCAGGGAGGGGGTGGGCCGAGGTGGGGGGGAGGCGGCGAACGTCGGGGAAGGGGGAGGGGGACTGTGATGTCAGGGAAGAATACAATAGGAGGATTATTTTGGTCCTTTTTTTTTAATGAAGAGTCCATCCGTTAGAACTGACGGAAAACGTCCAACGTGGGATGACTTATACATATAGCAAATCCAAAGTAGGATAAATTATACATATTACAAACAATGTGGAGTGCATCACATAAATAGACCATCCAAGTAGGATGCCACTCAAAAAAATTTTAAAAAATTTTATAGAAAAAAAATTATGGAATAATCAGAACCTAATCGAGAAAAGCTTACTACTAATACAAGAAATACATCGACTCTTTCTATCTTCTCCTTCGATCCAAACCAAATGATTGCAACTACTCAAAATAAGGAATTGATTACAAAGAAGAAACTCGGGTTTACCGAAAGCGAGAACACGAGGAGCGAACCAATCTGGTATTCCTCCAACGATTCATTTCGAATCAAACCAAAAACTTTCCCAAATCATTCACCTTTTCTCAAAGTTGAATCCTTTGAGAAATCTCTCCTCTTGAATAATCTAACCGCCACAGCTTCAAAAATTAGATCTAGGTTAATTGATATACCAATTATTAATCATGAACAAATCGCAGCCATTGGATAGAATAAACCAAAATCCACCCAGCCCTGATACCGACATTATATTGGTATCCCAACAGCATGATGCGGAGAAAAAAATTCACACAAAAAGTTGCTAAAAATATGGAGCCTATTTCTAAGTATACTAGTAGTGCACTACCAGTATATTGTGGGGAAAACATTATCGACAAATAGCTTTTGGAAAATATAGTTTGGATGGAATTTTTGTATTTCTAGAAATCCATTTTCTATTTCATTTTCGTGGAAAAGGAATTCAACATTTCCATGCCCATGTTTGATTAGGTTGAAAATATTTAGTCCAAAAAATTCAATTATTCCATTTTCATGTTTGGTTCACACATGGATAGGAATCTTGATTTATTTAAATTTCCATAAATACCCTTTTATTAATTTTATTATGCTACTATTACCATTCACATGTTTGGGATAGAAGTTGTAATTTTGAAAGTAAAATAAGGGTATTAGCGTCCAAACAAAATATCCAAATAACATTTCTAGGAATGCAAAACTATTCCCAAGGGAGGACTTGGGAATAGCTTTCCAATATCCATGGGAATATGAAGTCCCTCATAATCTCCCCTAATTTTCAATCCTAGACATATCAAACATGGGTAAAGAATTCAAAACCTATTCCGAAGACTCTAAAACTTGAACCAAACGTCCCTTAGGCCTCGTTTGGTTCGTGGAATGGAAGGGAAAGAAAATCAATTCCTTGTCATTTTTTTTCCTTTGCGAAATTATAATTCCCATTAATTTTCTTGTCTAGTGTTTGGAAAAGCCAATAAATTTGAAAAGGAAAATGAATATTTTAATGTGAAAAAGTGATTCCTTGATTGGATAGATGGAATCACTTTTTCTCCTAATTTTTCTTCCATTGGGAATCACTTTCCTCTCATCCTCAATTCATTTGGCATCCAAATATAGGAAAGTAATCACTTTTCTTTTCTAATCCGATGATTCCGCGAACCAAACGAGGGTCTGCTTAGATTTTGGGGGGGGGGGGGGGGGGGGGGGGGGAATTGAGGAGAGTTAAATGGGAGAGATAAGTGAGCAGGAGTAGAGTCAATACATATAACCTTGATTGGATTACCAGGAGAGTTAAGTGGGGTATGTTTAATAACTCTTGCTTGGATTGAAAATTTTGAGTGAGAGGAGGATTAATAAAATTAAATAGTTACCAAAATATTTTTATTATGTATGTCATAAAATTAAATTTAATTAAAATTTAGGATGGTAATATATTACGAGGTTTGTTTGGGCTATAAAAAACTTATTTCCGGAAATTAGGTATACTCAGAAAAATAATTTACCCATAAAACATGAAAAACCTATCCCTTAAGAATAAGTGAGTATTTTTTTTACCCAGGAAAATAAATTGTTTAATTTCATTTTTGATTTTTTTTATTGTTTTTATTTTTATTATTTTATTTTGATCGTTTTTCAGCAATTTTTCGTTTTTGTCCTTTTTATCGTTTTTTTTTATCTTTTTTGGCGTTTTTGATCATTTTTGTCATTTCTGTCATTTTTGGTCATTTTTTTCTTTTTTGTCGTTTTGTCCTTTTTTTGTCATTTTTTTTTCTGATTTTAGTTGTTTGTCCCTTTTTAGTTATTGTTTTTTAATTTTTTTTGTCCTTTTTTGGTCTTTTTGTTCTTTTATTGTCTTTTTTTGTCGTTTTTGTCGCTTTTTTGTCAGTTTTGTAGGGTTTTTTTTGTCTTTTTGTTTTTACATTTATATTTGTTTTGACTTTTTTGTCGTATTTTGGTTTTTTAACCTTTTTTGTCACTTTTTGATCTTTTTATTTTTTGTCGTTTTTTATCTTTTTTATCTTTTTTTTATCCTTTTTTATCCTTTTTGTTGTTTTTGTTGTTCTTTTTTTGTCATTTTTGGTCTTTTTTATCATTTTTGTGCTTTTTTGGTCTTTTTTCTAGTTTTTTATCTTTTCTTTTGTTTTTGTCGTTTATGTTATTTTTTCTGTCTTTTTTTTTTACCGTTTTTGTCTTTTTTGTTTTTTTTTTAGTTTTTTTGTCATAATTTGGTTGTTTATATTTGATTTTTGTGTTTTTTAATTTCTTTTGTTTTTAATTTTTTTTGTCGTTTGTCCTTTTTTATTTTTTGTTGTTTTTTATCTTTTTTTTTTTTTTACGTTTTTTTCATTTCTTTTTCTTTTATTTTATGTTTTTTTATGTCACGATCCGATCCCAAATTAATGGGTCGAACCGGATCATGTCCAGCCTGTACCGTTGTGAGACGGCGGCAGTAAGCTGTTCTATATGCAGGTATTCACAACAACATCTATACATTTGTCACAACTCAATATACGAAAATTTTAAAACTTTTATTCAACATTGAAATGAGTGAGGGGGAGAAAGGAAGTGTTGTTCATGAGTGGTGATGGTGGTGGGTGATTTGTTTAAATGAGAGTGGGGGATTGAATATGTGGAGTAGAGAGAAAGGGGTGCTGGAGAATAGGTAAGGGTGAGTGCTGGTCGTGGGTGACCAGCACCAACGGGGTTTATATTTTTTTTTTAAAGAAATAAGAATGAATTAGTTCGGAACGGAATTGGGTTTCGGGAAACTGGGTTCGAACTCGGGTCAGACTCTGGTCACGGGATCGGGGCAGGGACACAATCAAAAATCAACGATATTTTTAGAAATAATATTTTTCCTAAATCCGACTAATAATAATAATAATAATAATAATAATAATAATAATAATAATAATAATAATAATAATAATAATAATAATAATTAAACAAAATTTACGCTACAATCCAATAATTCATAAATTCTAAAACTCTGGGTTTCACAATCTTCCCTCCTTAGAAAATTTCGTCCTCGAAATTAAAGGATAGGGTAGGATAAACTCAAATCAAACAGGTACGAGTACTTCGCCCGTAACTCAGGTCCAACATTAAGAATTGCCAAGGCAGTCGTGGATGAGACGTTTAGGGACAAGTTTTAACTATGTCACCATCCACGTAGAACAAGAATATATATAAGCGAACCAAAGTACACGTGGTTGATCAGACCATCATGCACCGGTTTTGATTAGACAATATATTAGTGGGTGCACCCAATAAAATACTGTCATGATCAAGCTCGATAAAGAAATAAGCTCGAAAAATTAGGCTAACTTAGCAGCATCAGTCAAAAATATTAGAACGAAGGATAATGCTTGCAAGAAATAGAAGTTTATGAGGCGGCACAGAGTTCCTGGTTCTCTTTTCTCCTCTGTCCAATATCGCCTCTGGCTTCTCTGCCATTGTGAGGCTGGGTCCAGTTTCCAGCTCTGAATGGTCCAAGATGTGGCTCGGGTCCCGGATGTAGCGTCTCAGCTGCGAAACGTGGAAGACGTTGTGGACGCCCTCGAGACTTGGGGGTAGAGCCACCCAATAAGCCACTTCTCCAATCCTGTAAAGTACTTCAAAAGGACCAATATACCTGGGGCTTAGCTTTCCTACTCTGCCGAAACGGATGGTTCCTCTGGTAGGGAAGATCTTCACGAACACACTGTCACCCTCTTCAAACTCCAACGGCCGTCGGCTGCTATCAGCCCAATGCTTCTGTCTGTCCTGGGCAATCCTGAGCTTGTCCCTAATCATCTTTACCTTTTCTGCTGCATCGGTCACCATCTCAGGTCCAAGCAATACTCGTTCTCCTATGTCGTCCCAAGCAAGTGGAGTGCGACAATGACGTCCATACAGTGCCTCGAACGGAGTCATACCGATGCTAGCTTGGTAGCTGTTGTTGTAAGAGAACTCCACCAAGTGCAAATGTTCTTCCCAAGACCCTCCAAATTCCAAGACGCAAGATCTCAGCATGTCTTCTAGCGTCTGGATTGTTCTCTCTGATTGTCCGTAAGTCTGGGGATGGTAGGCGGTGCTGAACTTCAGTTGCGTTCCCAAACTGTCGTGCAAGCTCTTCCAGAAGTGAGAGGTGAACCTAGTATCCCTGTCAGACACGATACTTACCGGAACTCCATGAATTCGGTAGATGTGCCGCATGTACATTGCCGCCAACTTCTTAGTAGATAGACCCACCTTGAAAGGAATAAAGTAGGCTGACTTCGTCAGTCGGTCTACGATAACCCAAATGGCATCCTTCCCTCCTTAGGATCGAGGCAGTCCCGACACAAAGTCCATCGTCAAGTGTTCATATTTCCACTCCGGGATGTCAAGCGGCTGCAACAGTCCTGCTGGTCTCTGTCTGTTAGCTTTCACTTGTTGACAAATTAAACATCTAGCCACATACCTGGATACGTCCTTCTTCATTTCGTACCACCACACTATAGTACGCATATCCAGATACATTTTATTGGCTCCTGGATGTATGGAATACTGCGACTGGTGTGCTTCTTGCATTAGCTCGTTCCTCAGTTCGCCAGTTGGTACGCAAAGCCTCGTACCATGCTTCAGTGCTCCGTCGTTGGCGATTGAGAATCCTTCAAGTGTTCTTGCCAGTACTTGATCTCTGAGTTTGCAAAGCGTCTCGTCTTGGAATTGTGCCTCCTTAACTCTGTCCATTAGACTTGAACGCACTTGCAACTGCATCATTATTGAATCAGCTCCTGGTACAATGGCTTCTCTTCCCAGTTTCTTCATTTCCTCTTCGGGCAGTACAATCTCCAGTCTAAGCTTTTCCATGTCCTCCAGCAAATGACGTTCCTTGGTCAAGAACATTGCCATCGGGTATCGACTAAGTGCATCTACAACAACATTAGCCTTACCCGGATGATATTGCAGGTTGATGTCGAAATCCTTCATCAGCTCCAGTCATCGTCTCTGTCGCATGTTCAGCTCCTTCTGAGTGAAAACATATTTAAGACTTTTGTGGTCTGTAAATATTTCTACTCTCTCTCCATAAAGGTAGTGCTTCCATAGCTTCAATGCAAATATCACCGCTGCAAGCTCCAAATCATGCGTGGGATAGTTCTTCTCATGAGTCCGTAATTGCCTAGATGCGTAAGCAATTACTTTTCTGTATTGTTAAAGGACACAACCCAAACCCTTACCGGAAGCATCACTGTAAATTGAGAAACCGCTGGTACCTGAGGGTAGCGCAAGTATCGGCGCCGTTGTAAGCCTATTCTTCAGTTCCTCAAAAGCTGACTGGCAAGCTTCCGACCAAACAAATTCTTCATTCTTCCTGGTGAGCTTCGTCATCGGTTCAGCAATCCTGGAGAAATCCTTCACAAACTTTCGGTAGTAGCCAGCTAAACCCAAAAAGCTTTTGATTTCTACAACTGAACTTGGTGCAGTCCACTTCTCAATAGCAGCTATCTTCATTGGATCCACCGAAATTCCTTCTCCTGTGACAACATGGCCAAGAAAATCCACTTTGTCTAAGAAGAATTCGCATTTAGATAGCTTACTATAGAGCTTCTCCTTCCTTAAAGTTCCCAGAACTTTCCTCAAGTGCTCTTCATGCTCTTCTTCGGTCTTCGAGTAGATCAGAATGTCATCGATGAAGACAACAACAAACTGATCCAGGTATTCATGGAAGACCTTGTTCATAAGGTTCATGAATACTGCAGGGGCATTCGTCAGTCCAAACGGCATGACCAAAAATTCATACTGACCATATTTGGTGTTGAACGCCGTCTTTGGAATATCCTCATTCCTGACCTTGATTTGATGGTAGCCAGACCTGAGATCTACCTTCGAAAATACCTTGGCTCCACTCAGTTGATCAAACAGGTCGTCGATCCGGGGCAGAGGGTACTTGTTCTTGATGGTGATGTTGTTCAGCGCCCGGTAATCAATGCACATCCGCACGGTTGCATCCTTCTTAGGCACGAACAAAATTGGTGCTCCCCAGGGTGAAGCACCGTCTCTGATAAATCCTTGTGCCTTCAGTTCGTCAATCTGGTCCTTCATCTCTTTGGCCTCCTTGGGGTTGACTCTGTAGCATCCCCGAGAAATAGGGGAAGAGCCGGGTACTAAGTCGATGGTAAATTCCACACCTCGATCTGGCGGCAATCCTGGAAGACTATCTGGAAAGACGTCCATGAATTCCGCTACGATAGGATAAGGAGGCCCGGGCTCTTCGGTGATAGAGGAGTGGATAACACTCTTCATGTCTTCCGGAGCTCGAGAGATTTCAAACTCCGGTTCTCCTGGTGGGCTTAAGATTACACATCCTCTGTGACAATCTATCAGCGCATGCTGCTCCCTTAACCAGTCCATCCCTAGGACTACATCATAGTTGGGCAAGGGCATCACAAGTAAGGGTGTTAAGAATTTGTAGCCTAAGACAGTTATGGGACAGTTACAAGTCTCGGTGATGGGTATGGGTCCAAGTATGACCGATGGTGGACCTCATCGCCAGCAGGGCCGGAACGAGTGGTCTTTCCATTGGCCGTACTCTAGAAGGTTTTGGTTGCAAACACAAGCAAGATAGCCTACCAGTCTATAGCAAACAAAAATATTTACTTATAATATATATTTCGGTCCTATGTCATGACAAATTGATGTTCTAGTGTTCTAATTGTTTCTAAGTATGTTCTCCTAAGTTGTTGATCTGACCTGCATGGGCCACCACTAAAAACATGTCACGACCCGATCCCAAATTAATGGGTCGAACCAGATCATGTCCAGCCTGCACCGTTGTGAGACGGCGGCAGTAAGCTGTTCTATATGCAGGTATTGACAACAACATCTATACATTTGTCACAACTCAATATACGAAAATTTTAAAACTTTTATTCAATATTGAAAAGTACAACTGGAAAGTAAGAACTGAAATAAAATGCTGAATTCAAATTAACAAAATTCCAAAAAACAACAAAACTAGAAAACTGGAAATGTCTAGCTAAGCGATCGGCTCGTCGGCCTCAGGTCCTGCGTCCTCCAAGGGGGACTCCGGCAACACCACAGGGTACAAAATCGGGTCATAATAGCTATTGTACAATAGCTCAGCATCCTCAATATCACCTAAAAATGTTGTCTCCAGTCAGGAGGGAGCAAGTACGAATATGTATCTCATATTTCAAATAATAATGGAAAAGTGCAAGCTAAACAGTTGAAACAATATTTTTCAGTAGTTCTACGATTAAAAACAATGTGATTTGAATGTGTAATCGTCTATGACCGGCTTGGGTTATACAATAGCGTCCTAGCGACGCGATACGGCTTATCCCCGTGTGTAAGAAGGGTAAGCTCGCACAATCCTGCAATATAGGGGGGTATTGGCCATAAACGTTACACTATTCCGCCAATCCCCACAATCAATATCAATCAATATCTGAACCCTAGGAGAGGGTTCCGTGTAGCAATGTGGTTTAAACATGCAGCTAGACAATTACTAAATAAAATACAAGAAAACATAACCGTAACTTGTCTCTGTTAATTGACTGGATCGGAAAAGTCAGTACCGAAGAGGATGTCAGGTTCGTCTCCGAGATCCTACAGTTGAGAACCTTGGCTTAGAACCATAACGAAACCATTCTAGGTGTACTAGTTACAATCTCTAGAAGTAGACCCTAGTCAGGTTTTAAGTTTATTAATTAATCTACCGAAAATCGTCTAACGTCGCAATCTACGTTCGTTTGTTATTTAATTAAAATAAGCCGGTTATCGATTAATTGGAAAAATAGCAATTACCGGTTAATTTGGCAAAACTTTGTATTTTGTAATATTATATATAAAACTAGTATTTTTTTAAATGAGAAGAACGTGAATTTGTTTAAATAACAAACTTGTAATTTTTCTAATTATTTATTGTGAGAAAATGATATTAATTTTCTATATCCAAAATAATGTCTTTTTAATATTTTACGAGTCTATCGACAAACCAACAAACCAGGAAATAAATAAAATATATTCTACGAAATACAGGGTCGCAACAAAGAAAATAAAAAATAGGGCTTATGCCCTTACAATTATTTACATAAATGATTTTTTAAGAATAATAATAAAATTCAGGTGAATCCTGAATGCCGGAAAGCGGTCCATTCAGCAGGCCGAAGTCCTGCACCAAAAATACTAACAGCAGTACCCGTTCTGAAAATAATTATAAATATATAAATATTAAATTAAAGTGTCTCAGATTGGTCCAATAATCATTCTTAGCTAATGCCTCAACGTCCAGAATGACTGGTTTCGTTTGCATTTCGCTAGGGCCCATTGACCGGTACGGTCGTCACCCAAAAATCCATTTAATAACCCTTTTGGAAACACCAGTTTTAAAAATCATATATATAGTTTTACGAAAATTGGGCAGCATTTCCTATATATCTGGAATAACCCAATACTGGGAAATTGTGCCAACCACACAAATAATATCCCAAACCAGGGAAATAGCCCATGAATTTATTTTCACCACAAAATAAATATATAACCCAAATCACAGAACTAAATCCGAAAGTCACAGAGCATTGCCGAACTAACTCAGAATTTTCGAGAAGTCCCAAAGCTTAAAACCAAAACCAATCACCGCACAAAAGTACTACCGAAACGAACTTCAAAAATTTTCGAAGTCAAAATCGTCTAAACCGAATCCCGTAACGGGATCGGGGACCAAGATCATCATCGACACGATAACGGGACACGGGGAAAACAGAATTATACCTTGGGTTGCTCGGCTAGAGCTCTCAGATGCAATAATAGAGATAGAAACCACGTTCCCGCAGACTCAAAAAAATTCCAACTCGTGGACAGTAGCGGGAAACCACCGAAACAGCGTTGGACAGAGCTGTTGGAACAGCGGGGCGCACGCGGACTGAGTCGGGCGCGGACAGCGGGGTCTGGCCAAGATCGTCGAAGAAAACGGCGGGCACCGGACTAGGGCACGACGGAAACGGGAGAGGGCAGTGCCGGGGTTGCTGGTGGCGAGGTTGCGCCAAGGTTCTGGCTAAAGAAGGCCGGCCGGGGGGTGCCGGAGAGGGCCGAGAGGGGCGCCGGCCGGGCAGACGCGCGGGCGGGGACACGAGCGGATGGCCGCTGGGGGGTCGTGGCCTAGGGTGCGCGCAGGAGGGCAGAGCCACGGGCCGGTGGCGAGGACGGCCGGCGGGGCGCTGGACGCGGCCGGGGGCGGCGCGCGGGAGGGCGCCGGCTTGAGTTGGCCGGGGGCATCGGAGACGTTGGGCGCGGGTCGGTGGCTTGGGCGCGCGGGCGGAGATCAGGAGTGGGGGCTCGGGTTGGGAACGTTCTGGAGGGGGTGAGTGAGAAGTGAGGAAAGAGTGATAGGGAGATGAAATGAGTGAGGGGGAGATGTGGAGAAATAAAGTGTTGTTCGTGAGTGATGATGGTGGTGGGTGATTTGTTTAAATGAGAGTGGGGGAATGAATATGTGGAGTAGAGAGAAAGGGGTGCTGGAGAATAGGTAAGGGTGAGTGCTGGTCGTGGGTGACCAGCACCAATGAGGTTTATATATATATATATTTTAAAAGAAATAAGAATGAATTAGTTCGGAACGAAATTGGGTTTCGGGAAACTGGGTTCGAACTCGGATCAGACTCTGGTTACGGGATCGGGACAGGGACACAATAAAAAATCAACGATATTTTTAGAAATAATATTTTTCCTAAATCCGAATAATAATAATAATAATAATAATAATAATAATAATAAACAAAATTTATGCTATAATCCAATAATTCATAAAATCTAAAACTCTGGGTTTCACACTTTATCATTTTTTATTTTTCTCCGGAAATATTTATATAGTAACCAAATATGAAAATATAATTTTCTAGAAAATTTAATTACTTGGAATTTGATATTCGGGAATATATAATTTTCGGCTATATAGTATTTCGCATACCAAACATCTCTAAAAGGGAAAAAAAAAGTTTTCGTCTCAAATTCGGAATGTAAAAAAAATAGTTTCCCACCTATGTTTTCATTCCTGTCACGACCCGCACCCTAGAGTAAGGGCACGAGACGTGGGTACGTCCAGCCTACGCCGCAGTGTCGGCGGTAGAACGCTGTCCTAGGTCAACATACATCTAACAAAATATCTCTAAACAGTTTATACTCCCCGAATGGGGGTGACATAGCAATAAAACTCAATCACAACTAAGGAAGAGATAGCACGATATGAAATAGAACTCAAAGAAATAAATAGATGAAAAGTAGTCTAAGATAATCCCAGCAATATCCAGAGAAATACAAACTCAGCTACAGTATGAAAGAATATATACAACTCTGAACTCCAAATATAGTCTAGCTAAAACATGTCTCATGACTACATAAAAGAAGATAAGCCTAACTAATCTAGACTAGGCAATCGGGGTGATATCCTCAGCTAGAGCTGGGTCCTCCTGAGGGTCCAGCTCGCAGGTGTCATCTAAGGCTATCCCGTAGTAAGTATCCAGACCAGCCTCCTCCTCGTCCTCTGTAATTGTCACTCCCCGTTCCCAGAATGCATATTTTTATACATGTACAACTCATATATATTTATTTAGTATTTATCATGTATTATCCTGTGTTTAAATTCCTTTAATTTTATGTTAATTAATTATCTGCATTTTATTTCCTACAATTTTATTCTCGCATTTTATTTCTGCATTTTATTTTCTGCTTTTAACTTCTCTGCTTTAGTCTTATTGTGGTTCGGCCATGGCTGGTTATTTTTGGGTTCATGGCGGTTCACATGGACCGAACCCCCACAAACCCCCACCTACCACCACCCCTTCCATTTAAAGCCCCCATCTCCTTCTCTCTCCTCATAACTTTCCTTCACCATTACTTCTTCTTCTTCTTCCTCATCACTCTCTCCACCTACCAACAGCAGGCAAGTACATATTGCTTCTTGCTTCCACTTGGAGAACCATTTTTATGGTTCATTTGCCTTCTTCTCATGATTTTGAGAGAGTTTAGTACTTAGCATTTTTGATTTCTTTGGCTTGTTTCTTCTAGATCTAAGTTGTTGTATTCTCGGTTGTCCATGGGTTTTGATCTCCCAACCTGGCGTGCTTTCGGAGTAGATGGTTCTTATGGTAGAGCTTCTCATTCTTTATCATTCTGAACCATGTGAACTTCATTTCTGGCTTGGAACGAAGGCTCCATAAGATTGGAGTTCGAAAGATTTAGTCACGCACACGTCTTTACGTGTTAGCGTGAATTTTGAGTCACGCTCACGTTCTTACATGTCAGCGTGAATTTTTAGTCACGCTCACGTTCTTACGTGTCAGCGTAAATTTTTAGTCACGGTCACGTCTTTACGTGTTAGCGTGAATTTTTAGTCACGCTCACATCTTTGCGTGCGTACGTGAATTTTTTATCACGCTTTTTACGCTCATACGCTCACGCTGTGCGTGCGTGAGTTACTTTTCATGCTCACGTTATGAGTGCGTGAATTACCTTTCACGCTCACGCTGTGAGTGCCAACGTGAACCACTTTTCACGCTCACGCTGTTTATACGCTCACTCCTACCTACTAGACTTGGCATGACTTGTTGGCCTTAGCATAGACTTGTTGGCGTGACTTCCTGACCTGGGTGTTTCTATTTGTTCTATAATTTATTCATTTAATGGTGGCATGATAGTTCTCCTATTATATCCTTATGCTTTTTGCATGAACTCGATAATCTTAGCATGTTAATGTTTTTGATACATATGGTTGTGTAGAACGTGCCTTGTGTCTTGACTAGTTTATGGATACCTAGTAAGACTGGAACTTAACCTTGAGAGTTATAGACTCGACCCCATTTAATACTAATTGACTTTCATGCCTTGTCACCATTGATGATAATGGTTATCTTGACTAAAATTGATCATGCGTTCCTAGTTGGAACTAAGAGACTGGCTAGTCGTCTTATTGAATTAAATGAATGAGACACGTTCATGTAATGAACTATTGTAATCGACTGGCTGATCCCGAATATTGACGTACAGGCACATGCAGGCTTCAATTTATTTATTTATTTATTTTTCTACAAAGCCGTATGTGTACTTTATGGTCAAGGCATGATTACTCCGTGGTTAGATTTGATTGTTGCATTACGCTATGTAAGACCTACAACCTAGCCGTACGGGTATCGTTGTAGAGTTGCGCATATCGTACCCCGTACGAAAGTACTCATTTGAATGACCATGATCCACGGCATGGGATTTCACTCAACGTAGGGACTATTAAGTTAAATAAAATAATGATTGCATGGAGAGAATGGATCCCCGAGTTCTTACATGGCAGCCCTCTTGGGACTAGTAGTGCCCGACAGGCCGGCTGGTTCCCACAGATACTGTAAACCTGCCACACGGGCAGGGAGCGGTATCTGCTTATATTATTATTGTATATTGTATATTGATGACAGACGTCCCGCTGGAACTCGTCTAATTCATGATTGGCGTAATTGATTGACTGGATAGACTAGCCTTGCTCGCACATAGTAAGAACTGAGGAATCCCTATTTGCATAAATCCAGGATAACTTGGGACTCACAATAGCAAGCCGTAGGAGTTGATTGGCCGTTCAAGATGATTTGTTGTGTATTGTACCTACTCTGTTGCCTAACTGAGATGATCAAAATGTCCGGACATGACGGGCCAACTTCTGTCCTTGTTTGGTTGGGAGGTTGGTTCGAAGTGTCGTGATGTTATGTGAATCCTAGAGGAAAGCAGAGATCTATTATTATATTCTCTTACTTACTGGTTTAATCCTTCATATCGTGCTTCCTTGTGGTACTTGCTATTAGAGGTCTAACCTCTCTGGTTTTGCATGGCTAGATTTAGAGCCGGTTCCCGAGGACTCAACTTACTTCCACCTCCAAGATGGTCAATACTAGGGGAATGATCGCAGGAGGACTCGAGTGGGTTCCTTACTTCACCGCTCGTTTTGTTATTTACTTCATACTTAGACGTTTGGCACCGACATGTTAGTCGGATTGTCTTGTACTTACTTTTACATAATTGTAATTAAGTCAGACTGCAGCTGATAACAATTGTGTATATGTTACTATACCATCTGGCTATGTTTTGTAAAGCCAGATCTCAAGAACATTTTGACTAAGCGTTTGGGACGCCTTACTGCTTTATCTTACATGTTCTCTATTTTTGCTTCTTGTTTGAATGATTGAGACAATAGATGTGAAGTGACCATAGTAAGACTTTCATGTAGTATGCACTCCCTCGTCTGGTTAGACAGCATTGATCGTACTATACGGTATTCATCTACCCGTAATACGTAGCTGACTGAGTTATTCCCCCGCTCTCCAGTATTCTGGTTCTGGGGCGTGACAGTAATATTTTCAACAGGTCCAGTCAGGACAGGAGCGAGTACAGTACATCTCAACAGTTCATAGCAGGTTAGAAGATATAATTATGCAGTAAAGTAAGATACAGGTAATGAAAGAAGTGCAGTATGAAAACAGAGAGAGAAAGCTGTAATAGAAATATCTACAATAAATAGAGAACTAACATGTGGCTAGTGAGTCAGAGTACAACATGGACATGTAAATGGCATGGGATGATTTTGATGCTACACTATGGAATGATTCTGATGCTACACTACTGGTGTATTATTCACATATCCACTTCTACTCTCCCGTACCTCCAATCAATACACAAGGATCCAACCAGGTTATGTTATAATACTATGTAAGGCTTCCGAAGGGTGATAAGCCCCCGAAGGGTGGTAAGCCTCCGAAAGGTGATAAGCCCCCGAAGGGTGATACATAGTAGACCCATAAATGGGATAAGGATTCCAGGAAGACTCTGTGATCATAAGAGTATATGTCACAAATGATCGAAGAATCAACGAAGCATAGTGATACGCTATGTAAGTGAAACGCACAGAACATAGAGTACCCGATGCTCCCTAAGGATAACATCTCAAGAAGGGATCCATATAGTACTAATCCGTGTGACCAACGTGACAGTACAAGTAAAGTAATCTACTGCAGGAAATAGTTTTAAGCATGATATGAAATGATCAGAGAATGTACTCGCCTGATATCCTGAGTATGTGGTAAGTGTAGATGTCCAGGCAGAGTAGATGAGTCCTATTTTAGAGCAACACAGGTCACAATGTGTTTAACATAAGGTAAAAGAAGTTTGTAATGCGATCTACATGATTTTTAGGTCATTCTAGGTCAAAGTCAAACTTGGTCAACTCTGGGTCAACCAAAGTCAACATCTAGTCAAACTAGGTCAACTCTAAGTTAACACTATAACTCTAGGCCTATACACCATTATTAATACTCAAATAATTTACTAACTTGCATTCTCTTCTTGCATTATACTACACATGTACACTCTATGTATAGCATAGGCTATACTAGCCATCAACATACAATTTTACCTATAGCTACATTATGATGAATATATATATATATATATCACATATAGATATGTATATAGTAATAGGGAAGGACACATGTGTGTTTGTGTATGTGGTGTAGTGGTAGGTTATGAGAGTGTGTGTGGAGCCTATAGATACCTCTGTGTGTGTGACAAGAGAATAGGAAAAACATAACATGCAAAAGAGTATGGTATATGTAAATCTGGAAAACAGGATATGGCAATGTTGTGTATAGGAATGTGTGGGATGTGGGTGATATAGGGTTAATACGAAAATGGTGTAAATACATGTGAGGGTGTGTGTTACCTGGAATTGAAACTGAAAACAGTGAACACACAACCCAATTCGAAAATCTAAGAACCAGGGTCAGTTTTCAATCCTATTTTCAGGAATCTCAGGTTTCAACTAACAGTCTATATCAGGAATTCCTGAACTTCCCATTCTCAGGAATGACTGACATTCCTATAACAGTTTAATATATCAGCTTATAGGTTTAGTTTCAGGTTTAAACTTAACCTCAGTTAATGAATTTAACAACATTTCATTTACTAGGAATCTCAGAAAAATCTCAGTTATTAATGTTTGAACAACTGAAAATCTCAGGAATACATATACACATTCCAATACCAATTCAAACAATTTTTGAATCTCATTTCAGTTTTTTTACTTACATCCTGTTAACCCAGTTATGTAACTAATCCCTGACATGTATTCATGTCTATACATCATCAAATGAACCTTAATTACTTAGATTAACATCCCATTTCGTTTAAAACTCTGAAACTAGAACTGTACACAGTATCATGCAACCTTTGAAAAATCCCAATTGAATATTAATCAATATGGAAACCTATAACAGTCGTGTACAGTGGTGTCAGGTACATGTGTGTACATGTGGAAGGTGTCCACGTGTCCTAGAACTGGACACAAATGTCAAGAACGAAATGCAGGAAGTATCAGTAAAATCTCAGAACACAGCCTCGTGCGGCCAGTCCCCAAACGATTGGACACGACACAAAGCAAAAGACACCTCTTGCACTTGGACACGGGTAGCTCAGCTATAGGGCTACCAGGTCGACACAATATGACGTGTCCTAATTGTGTCAGCACGCAATACGAATGCCATATCAGTGGCTATAATAAGCCTGCGCACAGTGCAGTGCATTACCCGTGCGTGGCCGATTTCTCTAAATCCAGACCACAAAATCTCGTAAAACTTGGGGAGTGTGATGACAGTAGGTGCCCCTAAGTGTCCACAAAAACTCGTGTCCAACAAGTTCGTGTCGTGTCCAGTAGGGACCCCGATAGGCAGGGGAGTACTGTAGCTGCGCGCGCGCGTGTCCGAGTACGTGTGCACGAGTGTCTAAACGACACGACACAAGCACGAATTCAACTCAGTCAATTAAAATCTTGTAAGCGACATCAAAACAAAATTTTCCATTCAAACATAACTCGAAAATAATACAAAAAGTTTCACTGAGGCATTTTCACAAACACATTGAATGGTGCACTGATACGTGTCCTGTTAGGATACGAAACGACACAAAAACTTAGGGTTTCCTATCCCTACTGTTAGGTTAGGTCTAGGGCTCCCTAATGATGCAAAAACTTCAGGATTCTATGGTGAAAATAGGAAGTTACCTCTTTGTATCAAAACCCTCCAAAAAGCTCAAATGAGTGATGTTCTTCACAATGGTGAAACTCCTCCAAAGCTCCCCAAATCTGAGAACACTAATAACCAACAGAAAGTAGGAAGAATTTAGAACCCAATGCAATTTGTTTGGATTAAAAAGAAGAAAAAATAGATTTTCTAGGGATTTTTGAACATGGAGACTCACCTCTTTCTTCTCTTGTAATAAATTCCTAAAGAAGAGGCTAGCCCTAGATTTTAGGAGAGATAATATAGTGGGGGAATCCCTAGGTTGGCTGGACAAAAATGTTAGGATTAGGGTTTGGGCACTTGACTAATGGGCTTTGGGCTTAGTCATAAATCAATGACTTAGAAATCACAAGTCATGACTTGTGGTCAAAATCCTTCCATTCAAATCTCAATATTCCTAATTGGTTTCCCTAACTAGAGTATGGTTAACTTAACTTAACCTAGGATCTCACATCTAGTCAAGTCCAACTTAACTAGGGTTAGGTCACAAAGTCAAAGCTAGTCAAAGTCAACCTAGTCAACCCTTATTCAAACAATTCTAAAATAATTTCTATAAATTCCCATAAATTCAAATAAATTCTAATAAATTTTAATTACCCCAAAAATGTCAAAAATACCCTCAAACTAGAAATATGGTAGTGACAAATCTACCCTCCTTAAAAGAATTTTGTCCTTGAAATTGAAAGACAAAATACAACTGATGGAAAGGAAGAAAAGTATACCTCAAGGCCCAAAAAGATAGGGGTACCGCTCGCGCATCTCATCCTCCCGCTCCCAGGTCGACTCTCCTGGAGAATGATGCCTCCATGCGACGCGTACCAAAGGTATCACCTGGTTCCTCAGAACCTTCTCCCGTCGATCCAGAATCTCCCCTGGCTGCTCTGGATAGCTGAGAGACGGCCCAACCTCAATCTCTGAATGATCGAGCACATGGCTAGGGTCAGCCATGTACCGTCTCAACTGCGATACATGGAATACATTGTGGACCCCCACAAGTGCAGGCGGCAAGTCTAGCCTGTATGACACGTCACCGACTCTTCCGCTGATAACGAAAGGGCCGATGAAGCGCGGGCTAAGCTTCCCGCCTCCACCAAAACGTATCGTACCACGAGTCGGAGATATCCTCAAGAAAACCTGATCTCCGACCTAATCACAAGCAAGGTCTCAATTAATTATAATAAACAAACATGATTATAAAAACACAAACAATCAAACCTAATCTAATCCTACTCTAATCTGTACCTCAAACTCCAAAGGCCTCCGGTGGCTATCGGCCCAGTACCGATGTCTATCCTGCGCCACGCGAAGTCTGTCCCTGATGAGCTTTACCTTCTCGGCTGCGTCAACAACCATCTCTGGCCCCAGTAAAGCTCGCTTACCAACATCATCCCAAGATAACGGCGTACGGCACCTACGTCCGTACAGAGCCTCGAAAGGTGACATCTCAATGCTGGCATGGAAGCTGTTGTTGTAAGCAAACTCCACCAAATAAAGATAATCCTCCCAGAAGCCTCCAAATTCTAAGACGCATGTCCGTAGCATATCCTCAAGTGTCTGAATAGTCCTCTCTGACTGTCCGTCCGTCTGGGGGTGGTATGCGGTACTAAACTTGAGCTGAGTGCCCAAGCTAGTCTGCAGACTCCTCCAGAAATGGGAAGTAAAATGACTATCCCGATCTGAGACGATGCTGATCGGAACTCCGTTAATATTGACTATTTGCCGCATATACATCTCCGTAAGCCTCTCTGTAGACGTACCCACCTTGAATGGCAAGAAGTGGGCCGATTTGGTCAACCTGTCAACGATGACCCAAATCGCATCTTTTTCTCCTGGCGTACGCGGTAATCCTGATACGAAGTCCATAGTAATATGCTTCCATTTCCACTCGGGAATGGGCAGCGACTGCAATAATCCACCGGGCCTCTACCTCTCCGCCTTGACCTGCTGACAGATCAAGCACCTAGCTACAAAGCGAGCCACCTTCCGCTTCATCCTGGACCACCAAACCTACTCCCTCAGATCTCGGTACATTTTGTTGGCACCAGGGTGTATAGAGTACTGAGATCTGTGGGCCTCCTGCATAACCTGCTCCCTGAGCTCTCCGTTGGGCACACATAATCTGGAACCATGCCTCAAGGTACCATCATCTGCAAGAGAAAACTCGCCCTCCAGCAATCCTGCTCGAACCTGCTCTCGGAGATACCGCAGAGCAACGTCCTCAAACTGTACCGACTTGATCCTCTCCACCAAGTCCGACTGAATCTGCATGCCCCACATCTGCATCTGCACTCCGGGCACGATCATCTCAATCCCAAGGATCTCCAAGTCTGCAAGCAAATGCCGATCCATGGTTAAACATATGGCTGTCGAATACCTACTCAAGGCATCGGCAACCACGTTGGCCTTCCCTGGATGATACTGCAGTACAATGTCGAAGTCCTTCATCAACTCCAACCATCTGTGCTGCCTCATGTTCAACTCCTTCTGAGTGAACACATACTTTAAGCTCTTGTGATCTGTAAAGATCTCTACCCTCTCCCCATACAGATAATACTTCTACAACTTCAAAGCAAAAATCACCGCTGCCAGCTCCAGGTCGTGGGAAGGGTAGTTCTTCTCATGGGGACGTAATTGCCTGGAAGCATAGGCAATCACCTTCCCATGCTGCTGCAAGACGCAACCCAGCCCCTTTCCTGAAGCGTCACTATAAATAGTGAAACCACCTGATCCTGAAGGCAATGTCAGAATCGGAGCTGTCGTAAGCCGCTTCTTCAACTCATCAAAAGCTGCCTGACAGTCCTCTGACCAAACATACTCAGCATCCTTCCGGGTCAATCGTGTCAACGGCTCTACAACCCGGGAGAAATCCTGCACAAATCTCCGATAATATCCTGCCAGCCCCAGGAAACTCATGATCTCTGCAACTGAAGTCGGCGCTGCCCATGCCTCGACTACTATAATCTTCTTGGGGTCAACTGAGATACCATCTCCAGTTACAACGTGCCCCACGAAGTCCACCCGGTCCAAGAAAAACTCACACTTGGAGAGTTTTCCATAAAGCTGCTCCTTCCTGAGAATCTCCAGCACTATCCGCAGATGCTCCTCGTGCTCTTCCTCAGTCTTGGAATATATCAAGATATCGTCTATGAACACCACCACAAACTGATCCAGATACTGGTGGAACACCTTGTTCATAAGGTTTAAAAACACTGCTGGTGCATTGGTTAGCCCAAACGGCATAACCAAAAACTCGAACTGCCCGTACCGCGTCCTAAAGCGGTCTTGGGAATATCCTCCCTCTTCACCTTCACCTGGTGATATTACGACCTCAGATCAATCTTGGAAAATACCCGAGCTCCGCTCAACTGGTCAAATAGATCGTCGATCCGCGGCAGTGGGTATTTGTTCTTGATCGTGAGGTTGTTGAGTGCCCTATAGTCAATACACATACGTACTGACCCATCCTTCTTCGGTACGAACAACACTGGTACACCCCATGGCGACAAACTCGAGCGGATGAAGCCCTTATCCTGCAGCTCATCCACTTGCTTCTTCAGCTCCACCAGCTCACTGTTGTTCACTCGATAGACATGCTGAGAGATGGGTTCCGCTCCTGGAACCAAGTCTATCGAGAACTCTATGTCTCTGTCTGGTGGCAATCCCGGCAACTCCTCTGGGAAAACATCTATATACTCTGCTATCAAGGGGTATGGAATCGTCTGCTCCTCGACCGAGACTCCACAGAAGACTCCGCTGCTCTGCTCTGCCTGACGTCTGGAGTACTCGAACTCTGGCTCCCCCGGCGCTCTGAAGAGAACTCTACCCCCTCTGCAATCAATGCTGGCGTGGTGCCTGCTCAACCAATCCATGCCTAGTACTATATCATAGTTTGTCAATGGTATTACGAGCAGACTCACCTCCAACTCACGGTCTCCAAAACTACTCTCCGACCCTTACAAACATCACTCACGAGGATAATGCCACCCCCGGTCGTGATCTTGTAAGTCCTAGGCAACGATTCAGCTATGATACCGTATCTAATCGTAAAAGATACTGATATGAAGCTATACGAAGCACCGGAATCGAATAATACAAATGCTGGACTGGAGTCGAGAAGAATCGAACCTGCAATCAGCTCTCATATCACCTCTGCATCTCCAGCTGCCATGGCGAAAGCTCGCCCCTGCTGGCCTCTCTTGGCCTGCTGCTGGTGCTGGACGAACCTCTGCTGCTGCGTCGGCAGGGCTGGTCCCCTCTGCTGGCCTGCTGGAGCACTGGCTCCACCTTCCGGAGCTGCTCGTCCCATGCGGCACTTCCTCATCTGGTGGTCTGCTGAACCACACACTAGGCACTGGCCCAGCCACTTCCGGCACTCATTGGCGACATGCCCGTGCTTCTTGCAATAAGCACAGGTGGTGGCCTGCTGCCTCGGTGTCTGCTGCTGCACCCTCTGCTGCTGATGTTGCACTGGCTGGTGCCTCGGCTGCTGAAACTGCTGCGGATGGAACCTCTGCTGCTGGTGGTGGTGCTGCTGAAAGTGCAGCCTCTTGGCCGGTCCTCCGCTACTGCTGCCTCCCTGGGAGTCTCGCCCCCACTTGAGCCTAAGCTCAAGATCATCCTCTGCAGCTAGTGCGTCCACCAGGATCTCCTCAAATGTAGCACTGCAGGCGTTCTTGGTGTAGGACTTGACCTCCTTTACCAAGCCCTTCCGGAACCTCCGGGCCTTCGTCGTCTCGGACAAGTCCTCCATAAATTTGCTCAGGCGGCAGAACTCTCCTGCGTACTCCTCCACGGACTGGCTCCCCTGGACTAGGGCCTCGAACTGGGTCTCGAGGGCTCCCAGTGCTGCGTCTGGAAAGAACTTCTCCTTGAACAGCTTCTTGAATGCTGCCCAAGTCTGACCTGCTGTGCCGACCCTCGGGTCGGTCTGGTACCATGTACGGGCCAGATCCTGTATTATGTTGGCCGCTGCCTCTATCTGGAGCCTCGTCGGAATCTCTGCCAGCCTGAAGATCTCCTCTATATGCTCGATCCACTCATCGGCATACAGGATCCCCTCTGTCCCTCGGAAGTCTCTCGGGTGCATCTTCTGGAAGTCCTGGATGCCCTTCTCCCGTGGCTGGTGCGGCTGCGGGGCTACCGCTGGCTGAGCTACGACCCTCTCAACTGCTGTCACTGCCAGCTCAATGCCTCGAGTGAGCTCTGCCGTGTGTCCCTGCTGCTGGGTCTGCTGACCCTCCATGTACTGCCTGAAGAAGGCTAGCAGCTGTACTGCGTCCACTGTCCCTGGAGGTGACTGCTGGTAAGGATCCTCTATGAGAACTGGGTCCTGCCTCCCTGCCGGTGGAAGCATACCCCCTGCTGCTGCTGCTGGGGCCTCAATACGAGCAAAGGTGGCAGGAGCTGCAGTCCCCTGGCCCTGCTGTACTGGCTGGGAGGTAGCAGTCCCCTCCATAGCATCCTCATGAATGGTATGCTGCGATCGAGTCTCTACCATCCTGAAGATAGACAAACAAGAGTATCAATTTCTGAGAAAGAAGCGATATAACAAAGGCGGACAATTAAAATTCAAAAGGATCAGCTGAAAATAAGGATTTAGATGGCAATAAAAGAATTTTTCCTAATGTGATCGAGTACCCTAAAAAAATTATTGTTCTATATCCTACTGCAGGCTGTAGTGATACTCTAATTCGAATACCACTACACTTCTAATCTAGACCTGCAAGGGCCACCACTAAAAACGTGTCACGACCCGTACCCTAGAGTAAGGGTACGAGACGTAGGTACGTCCAGCCTACGCTGCAGTATCGGCGGTAGAACGCTGTCCTAGGTCAACATACATCTAACAAAATATCTCTAAACAGTTTATACTCCCCGAATGGGGGTGACATAGTAATAAAACTCAATCACAACTAAGGAAGAGATAGCACGATATGAAATAGAACTCAAGGAAATAAATAGATGAAAAGTAGTCTAAGATAATCCCAGCAATATCCAGAGAAATACAAACTCAGCTACAGTATGAAAGAATATATACAACTCTGAACTCCAAATATAGTCTAGCTAAAACATGTCTCATGACTACATAAAAGAAGATAAGCCTAACTAATCTAGACTAGGCAATCGGGGTGATATCCTCAGCTAGAGCTGGGTCCTCCTGAGGGTCCAGCTCGCAGGTGTCATCTAAGGCTGTCCCGTAGTAAGTATCCAGACCAGCCTCCTCCTCGTCCTCTGTAATATTTTCAACAGGTCCAGTCAGGACAGGAGCAAGTACGGTACATCTCAACAGTTCATAGTAGGTTAGAAGATATAATCATGCAGTAAAGTAAGATACAGGTACTGAAAGAAGTGCAGTATAAAAACAGAGAGAGAAAGCTGTAATAGAAATATCTACAATAAATAGAGAACTAACATGTGGCTAGTGAGTCAGAGTACAACATGGACATATAAATGGCATGGGATGATTCTGATGCTACACTATGGAATGATTCTGATGCTACACTACTGGTGTATTATTCACATGTCCACTTCTACTCCCCCGTACCCCCAATCAATACACAAGGATCCAACCAGGTTATGTTATGATACTATATAACGCCCCTGAAGGGTGATAAGCCCCCGAAGGGTGGTAAGCCTCCGAAAGGTGATAAGCCCCCGAAGGGTGGTAAGCCTCCGAAAGGTGATAAGCCCCCGAAGGGTGATACATAGTAGACCCATAAATGGGATAAGGATTTCAGGAAGACTCTGTGATCATAAGAGTATATGTCACAAGTGATCGAAGAATCAACGAATCATAGTGATACGCTATGTAAGTAAAACGCACAGAACATAGAGTACCCGATGCTCCCTAAGGATAACATCTCAAGAAGGGATCCATATAGTACTAATCCGTGTGACCAACGTGACAGTACAAGTAAAATAATCTACTGCAGGAAATAGTTCTAAGCAGGATATGAAATGATCAGAGAATGTACTCTTCTGATATCCTGAGTATCTGGTAAGTGTAGATGTCCAGGCAGAGTAGATGAGTCCTATTTTAGAGCAACACAGGTCACAATGTGTTTAACATAAGGTAAAAGAAGTTTGTAATACGATCTACATAATTTTTAGGTCATTCTAGGTCAAAGTCAAACTTGGTCAACTCTGGGTCAACCAAAGTCAACATCTAGTCAAACTAGGTCAACTCTAAGTTAACACTATAACTCTAGGCCTATACACCATTATCAATACTCAAATAATTTACTAACTTGCATTCTCTTCTTGCATTATACTACACATGTACACTCTATGTATAGCATAGGCAATACTAGCCATCAACATACAATTTTACCTATAGCTACATTATGATGAATATATATATATCACATATAGATATGTATATAGTAATAGGGAAGGACACATGTGTGTTTGTGTATATGGTGTAGTAGTAGGTTATGAGAGTGTGTGTGGAGCCTATAGATACCTGTGTGTGTGTGTGACAAGAGAATAGGAAAAACATAACATGCAAAAGAGTATGGTATATGTAAATCTGGAAAACAGGATATGGCAATGTTGTATTTAGGAATGTATGGGATGTGGGTGATATAGGGTTAATAGAAAAATGGTATAAATATATGTGAGGGTGTGTGTTACCTGGAATTGAAACTAAAAACAATGAACACACAACCCAATTCGAAAATCTAAGAACCAGGGTCAGTTTTCAATCCTATTTTCAGGAATCTCAGGTTTCAACTAACAGTCTATATCAGGAATTCCTGAACTTCCCATTCTCAGGAATGACTGACATTCCTATAACAGTTTAATATATCAGCTTATAGGTTTAGTTTCAGGTTTAAACTTAACCTCAGTTAATGAATTTAACAACATTTCATTTACTAGGAATATCAGAAAAATCTCAGTTATTAATGTTTGAACAACTGAAAATCTCAGGAATACATATACACATTCTAATACCAATTCAAACAATTTTCGAATCTCATTTCAGTTTTTTTACTTACATCCTGTTAACCCAGTTATGTAACTAATCCCTGACATGTATTCATGTTTATACATCATCAAATGAACCTTAATTTCTTAGATTAACATCCCATTTCGTTTAAAACTCTGAAACTAGAACTGTACACAGTATCATGCAACCTTTAAAAAATCCCAATTGAATATTAATCAATATGGAAACCTATAACAGTCGTATACAGTGGTGTCAGGTACGTGTGTGTACATATGGAAGGTGTCCACGTGCCTTAGAACTGGACACAAGTATCAAGAACGAAATGCAGGAAGTATTAGTAAACTCTCAGAACACAGCCTCGTGCGGCCAGTCCCTAAACGATTGGACACGACACAAAGCAAAAGACACCTCGTGCACTTGGACACGGGTAGCTCAGCTATAGGGCTACCAGGTCGACACAACACGACGTGTCCTAATTGTGTCAGCACGCAATACGAATGCCGTATCAGTGGCTATAATCAGCCTGCGCACAGTACAGTGCATTACCCGTGCGTGGCCAATTTTTCCCAATCCAGACCATGAAATCTCGTAAAACTTGGGGAGTGTGATGACAGTAGGTGCCCCTAAGTGTCCACAAAAACTCGTGTCCAACAAGTTCGTGTCGTGTCCAGTAGGGACCCCGATAGGCAGGGGAGCACTGTTGCTGCGCGCACGCGTGTCTGAGTACATGTGCACGAGTATCTAAACGACATGACACAAGCACGAATTCAACTCAGTCAATTAAAATCGTGTAAGCGACATCAAAACAAAATTTTCCATTCAAACATAACTCGAAAATAATACAAAAAGTTTCACTGAGGCATTTTCACAAACACATTGAATGGTGCACTGATACGTGTCCTGTTAGGACACGAAACGACACAAAAACTTAGGGTTTCCTATCCCTACTGTTAGGTTAGGTCTAGGGCTCCCTAATGATGCAAAAACTTTAGGATTCTATGGTGAAAATAGGAAGTTACCTCTTTGTATCAAAACCCTCCAAAAAGCTCAAATGAGTGATGTTCTTCACAATGGTGAAACTCCTCCAAAGCTCCCCAAATCTGAGAACACTAATAACCAACAGAAAGTAGGAAGAATTTAGAACCCAATGCAATTTGTTTGGATTAAAAAGGAGGAAAAATGGATTTTCTAGGGATTTTTGAACATGGAGACTCACCTCTTTCTTCTCTTGTAATAAATTCCTAAAGAAGAGGCTAGCCCTAGATTTTAGGAGAGATAATATAGTGGGGGAATCCCTAGGTTGGTTGGACAAAAATGTTAGGATTAGGGTTTGGGCACTTGACTAATGGGCTTTGGGCTTAGTCATAAATCAATGACTTAGAAATCACAAGTCATGACTTGTGGTCAAAATCCTTCCATTCAAATCTCAATATTCCTAATTGGTTTCCCTAACTAGAGTATGGTTAACTTAACTTAACCTAGGACCTCACATCTAGTCAAGTCCAACTTAACTAGGGTTAGGTCACAAAGTCAAAGCTAGTCAAAGTCAACCTAGTCAACCCTTATTCAAACAATTCCAAAATAATTTCTAAAAATTTCCATAAATTCAAATAAATTCTAATAAATTTTAATTACCCCAAAAATGTCAAAAATACCCTCAAACTAGAAATGTGGTAGTGACAATTCCCCTCCTAGAAAATCAAATCATACCTAATTATGATTTTTTTTACTTTCCTTCTTTGTATATTTTTTCCACTTAATTGTTTTATATTCCCATATAAATTTTCATTTCTCTCTTCTATACTTCACTAAGGGTCTGTTTGGTTCGATGTATTTGGAGTAAAAGTGGGTTAGAAAATGAGTTTTGGTTGTAACTCATGTGAGTTCCAACGTTTGGTTGGCTTGTGCAACTGAGCTGCAAGTGTACCATCCTGACACCGAATAGTGTTTTGTCCCCCCTCCAAATTTACTTCTCACCTACACTCCAAATCCAGTGAAAAGTCCCTGAAGCTGTCCACTTACAACTGTATTCCAACGTTCTCCAGGTGGAAACTCCAGTCGGAGTCTCTGGTCACCGCCACCGAGCTCGAAATCCTAGATCGGAGGCGACCTCGACTGTGGTCGGCAATGGACCAACAGCTGCGGGTTGGTGACGTTGGGGAGTGGTGACGGTGGTGGTGGAAAAGGTGGAGGTGGCTGTGGCGGTGGTGGTGGTGATGGTGGTGGGGAAAGATGGTGGTGGGAAGAGGTAGAGACGGAGAGAGGTGGCGGTGGGGAGTGGTAGCTATGGTGGTGGGGAGAGAGAGGTGATTTTTGGAGCTGAAGGAAGGAAAAAATGGAGGGAGGAGGAGATGTATGGAGCTGAAGGATTTTTGGAGCTCCAAGCTGATTTTTGGAGCTGCTAATTAAAAATTATGATAATTATTAATAGTGCTGCTGCTAATAAAAAATTATGATAATTAATGTGTATTTTAACTATCATTGTTTTTTAATTATAATAACAATAATAGTGCTGCTGCTATTATTATTGTTAATTATAATTTGATTTGTTTAATTATGATAATTAATATGGTTTTTAATTATCTCCAATCCCAATATCCACTTTCAACAACCATCCAAACAACCAAACTCATTTTTTCCCACTTTTAAAATCATCCAAACACGAAACTCATTTTTCTTTCACTTGCAGGAGACAAAAAGTACTACATCCAAACACATTTTGGAAAGTGTCACTTTCACACTTTCAACTGTAACTCATTGTCACGCCCCAGAACCAGAATACTGGAGAGCGGGGGCAGACACAGCCAGCTACGTATCTTGAAATAGAATACATCTCAACAATACGGTCACGGCTGTCTAGATATGAGGGTTTACTACAAGCCAGCAGTCTCTTAAGGTCAAGCCGATTGTCTCAATCTCAAGCAATTAACAGAGTTACAAGATGTTAGAGCATCAAATATATATATATAAGGCGTCCCAAATATTACATATTGGATGATCATGAAGCTAGTCGTACAAAATGATAGGACTAGCAAGAGTTCAGTCATACATGATCAACCCTAGGATTTGTTAATCATGTTACAGCCCGTAGGCAGACGGTAAGTAAAGGTGCATCGAGCTAACAGGTGCTCGTCGGCAAACGCCTCAAAAGAATAAATTTACATATAAGTGGGTGAAACAAAAGGGAAAACCCACTCGTAGCCCGGGTTCCGTCTAGTGTTCACCATTGGGCTGGAAGCTTGGTAGATCCTCGGGAGCTGCTCCGAAATCTGGCCACACAAAACCAGCTGGGTCAAACCCCAGAAAGAGCAAGTGCCACAAGGAGGCCACAAATAAGAACAAAAGCCAGCATATCAGAACATAAAGAATAAAAGAAGGTACAAGTAATAAAAGTACGCAGAGCGATAAACGACTAGGGACGTGGAACCATTCCGGGAGCCAGGTTACAATCCTTAAACCAAACAAGGACCGGGATTGTACCCCTTCGCCTGAATAGTTCACTGTCTCTACCCATTTATCGTTAGAGATAAGTAAAACAATCATGATCAAGAGTTCCAGGTACAAGGGCTAGAGAAGACTTAGACAGAGCTGGACACCATTCATTCACAATCGGCCAAGCAAGTACTACGGCTTACTACTTTAACTAACTAGGGTTATCACAAGCCTAATTACTAACAAGATGCAAGTGAGAAACTCCCAGTCCCAAGCCCTGCAGACCATCCAGTTATCCTTCCGCGGGTTGAGAGTTATAGGTGGGTACATCGCCCGGGAGACAAATGTACCCTTAGGTGACTTAGAGGGTGCAACACATGACAGTGTGCTGGAAATGTGCTCTACTCGTCGGCAAGCTACAAGTCCATTAATGCCTCCAGATAACGAGACTGCCTGTGACCGGGAATTCTCCATGTTCTAATTTGGTCTACTCATTACCTAGTCCAATTTTAGTGTGAGTCCCTGGCCGTGGTACCCAGGGGGTCACCTCCTAGCATGATACAAGACAAGACAAGTGATTGTACAAGCAAGCAAGCAGGAACACCCACGGTGTCAAGGCAAGTCAAATTAAGTTATCAGGTCAAGTCAAGTCAGGAGTGCGCCGCCACGGCCACTATCAAGTTATCAAGATAGTTCATGTCAGGGTACTTGTCAGGAGTGCACCACTACGGGTCGCTGTCATGTTATGCTAGTTCATTGTCTACCAGGCCATATACAATAGTTATTCCAAATATACAAGTAAAATCAAGTTCATGACAAAAGACGTAAGGATGTAAAATGGGCGTAAAATACCTGATACAATACCAATATATATAGGATCATAAAAGAGCCAAGACCAAGAAATAACAATTCATCATAAACAAGTAGGTAGCACAAGGGGGTCAAAGGTTGGGCTACGCAGGGTATAGACTGCGCATACAAGGCTGCACAAGGGTTGTCTTGCGCAAGGGTTACATTGCGCAAGGTGAGCGGTACGCAAGCAATACGCAATGCACAGTACGCAAGCCACTACGCAATGCACAGTACGCAGGCCAGCATACGCAGGGGCTACGCAAGTCACTACGCAAGCAATACGCAATGCACAGTACGCAAGCCACTACGCAATGCACAGTACGCAGGCCAGCATACGCAGGGGCTACGCAAGTCACTACGCAAGGTGCAATACGCAGGGTGCAATACGCAGGGTGCAATACGCAGGGTGCAATACGCCGGGTGCAATACGCAGAAGACCCTAAGCAAGGGTTCTACGCAAGCAACACTACGCAGGAGCTCTACGCAGAGGCCGTACGCGGGAGCCGCGTGGCCAACAAGAGGGAAAGGCTGTGTTCTTCTCCTACCTCTGTCCGAGAGGAAGAACACCCAACCCAAAACTTCAATTCTTCATAACCTTGTCAAATCAAAACCAAATTTAGATTTTCAAAGTTCTAACTTGAGTAAAATTGAATTCTCTTCCACATGGAAGCATCAAAAACCCATAAAATCCAACTAAAATAGATCAAAACCATGTAAATCCGAAAATAATTAAAACCTAGATCTAGAACAATGGAGACTCCAAATCACAAAATTCCAAGTTCTAATGTTGTTCTCCATGTCCTAATCTAGCTAATGAACAAATAAAAAGTGGTGCTTATTTAATGGCAAGATGCACTTGCCTATGGGTGTTGGTGGAGGAAGAAGAAGAAGAAGAAGAAATTAATAGAGAAATTATGTAGGAGAGAGAAAGTAGGTGGGTTATAATGAGGGTGTTGTGGTGTAATGGAGGTGGTGTGTAGGCTATGGTGTTCCATCATGACAAACCAAACCAAACCAATCTCCAAAATAAAACCAAGCCATGGTCTAAAACCCAATTACAAGAATTCAAAAATCCGCAAGTCGAGAATAATAAAATACGTGCCAAAATCCAAATACGAGCATAATACGAAATACGGAAAATGAGGGTGACAACTCTACCCACCTTCAAAGAATTCCGTCCTCGGAATTAAATCAAGGAGCTAGAGATTGCCACGACAAGCTATACTAAGCACAGACAAGCTACACTAAGCAGTCCAATCATACAATCATACAATGCAAGCAAGGAAGGGAAAGCGTAAGGTATAAGAAAGACATTATACCTCACGAGTCAAACAGGTAGGGATATCGCGATCGGATGTCGTCCTCACGCTCCCATGTTGACTCACCTAGAGAGTGATGACCCCAAGCAACACGGACTAAGTTAATAGTCTTGTTCTTGAGCGTCTTTTCTCTCCGGTCCAATATAGACACGGGCCTCTCCTCATACGAAAGGTTGGTACCAACAACCAATTCCGAATGATCTAGGATATGGCTCGGGTCCGGGATGTACCGTCTTAATTGGGATACATGGAATACATCATGTACCTCACTTAGCGACGGCGGAAGAGCGAGACGATAGGACACGTCACCTACTCGCTCTAGAATATCGAACGGCCCTATATACCTAGGACTAAGCTTTCCCCGTACGCCAAAACGAATGACGCCGCGGGTAGGCGAGATCCTAAGGAATACATGGTCGCCGACGGCAAATTCTAAGGGACGCCGATGAGCATCGGCCCAATGGCGCTGACGACCCTGAGCAACTCGGAGGTGATCTCTGACTTTTCTGACCACTTCAACCGTCTGAGAAATCAGTTCTGGACCGAGCATCTGCCTCTCTCCGACATCGTCCCATGCTAACGGAGATCTGCACTTCCTGCCATACAGAGCCTCAAAGGGTGCCATCTGGATACTGGCCTGGAAACTATTGTTGTACGAGAATTCCACCAGGTGCAGGTGATCCTCCCATGAACTACCGAAGTCAAGGGTATATGACCGCAACATATCTTCGAGAGTTTGTATAGTACGCTCTGATTGCCCATCTGTCTGCGGATGATACGCTGAGCTGAACTTGAGACGAGTCCCCAAACTTTGATGAAGACTGCGCCAGAAGTGCGATGTGAATCTCGTATCCCTGTCTGATACTATGCTGACTGGCACTCCGTGAAGTCTGACAATCTGCCTGAGATACATCTCTGCTAGCTGTGCCGTTGACTGTCCAACTTTAAATGGAAGAAAGTGTGCCACCTTGGTAAGCCTGTCCACAATGACCCAAACAGCATCTCTGCCTGCCGGAGACCTGGGTAATCCAGTCACGAAATCCATGGTAATGTGCTCCCATTTCCATTCTGGGATCGGTAAAGGTTGAAGAAGTCCAGCTGGCCTCTGATGTTCAGCCTTGACCTGTTGGCAAACCAAACATCGAGAGACATACCGGGCTATCTCCCTCTTCATACCATTCCACCAAAAGTGCTGACGAATATCTCGGTACATCTTTGTGCCGCCTGGGTGAATGGAGTACTGCGAACTGTGAGCCTCTGCCATGACTTCCTGTCTGATATCTCCACTGGGTACACAAAGACGCGTGCCGTGTCGAAGTGTACCATCTTCATGAATACATAACTCTGGCCTTCTTCCTGCCTCGCACTCTGCTCTGAGCCGCTGAATCTTGGAATCTGTTAACTGTGATGTCCGGATCCTCTCAACTATGGTGGACTGAATCTGTAGGCTGGCCATCAAGGCCACATTGGAAGGAAGAATCACTTCAATTCCCATCTTCTGAAGATCTGACAATAGTTCTGGTTGCGTCGTCAAGAAGTAAACTCCGGCTCTCCTGCTCAATGCATCTGCTACTACGTTGGCCTTCCCTGGATGATACTGCAAATCCACATCATAGTCCACAAGTAGCTCGAGCCATCTTCTCTGCCGCATATTAAGATCCTTCTGGGTGAAAACATACTTCAGGCTCTTGTGATCAGTAAATATCTCCACTCTGTCCCCGTACAAGTAGTGCCTCCACAACTTAAGTGCAAACACTATTGCTGCTAGCTCCAAGTCGTGGGTCGGGTAATTCTTCTCATGATCACGGAGTTGACGTGACGCATAAGCAATTACCTTCCCATGCTGCATCAAAACACATCCCAATCCTCTGCCTGAAGCGTCACAATAAACTGTGAATCCTCCGGTCCCATCTGGAAGTGTGAGAATGGGAGCCGTTATCAAACCTCGCTTCAACTTCTCAAATGATTCCTGACATTCTGCTGCCCAAACGAACGGCACATCCTTGCGGGTCAACTGGGTCATCGGCGCTGAAATCCTTGCAAAATCAGAGACGAACCGCCGGTAGTAGCCGGCCAACCCAAGAAAGCTGCGAACTTCTGCCACTGAGCTGGGTACTGGCCATGCCTCGATAGCCACAATCTTCTGGGGATCAACTTCCACTCCTCCTCTGGTAATGATGTGACCCAAGTAAGAAATGCGATCGAGCCAGAACTCGCATTTACTGAACTTGGCGTACAACTGGTGCTCTCTGAGAATCTGGAGGACAACTCTGAGATGCTGCTCGTGCTCTGCTTCACACTTGCTGTAGACCAGGATGTCATCAAGGAATACTATCACAAACTGATCTAAGTAAGGCATGAAAATACGGTTCATGAGGTCCATGAACACTGCCGGCGCATTGGTCGCTCCAAAAGGCATAACTAGAAACTCCCAATGCCCGTACCTAGATCTGAACGCTGTCTTCGGGATGTCCTGCTCTCTGACTCTGATCTGGTGGTATCCTGACCGCAAGTCTATCTTCGAGAAAACTGAAGCCCCTCTGAGTTGATCAAACAAATCGTCTATCCTTGGAAGAGGGTATCTGTTCTTAATTGTCACTGAGTTCAAGGTACGATAATCTACACATAGCCTAGACGTACCATCCTTCTTTTTCACAAGAAGCATCGGGGCTCCCCAAGGCGATCCACTAGCACGAATAAATCCCTTGGTTCTAAGTTCTTCAATCATTTTGTACAAAATCTCCAACTCTGAAGGCGCCATTCTGTAGACTCGCTCTGATACTGGTGCTGTTCCGGGAATCAAGTCAATGGTGAACTCGATCTCCCGCTCTGGTGGCATCCCTGGAAGTTCCTCTGGGAAGACATCTGGAAACTCTTCAACTATCCGGGGCAATTGCACTGCTGCTACTGCCATCCGCAATACTGGAGGAGATGGCTCTACTGTGCCTCTGGAAAATGAAAACTCTGGCTCTCCGGGAATACTAAAGACAACTCTGCCAACATGGCAGTCTATCCTAGCATAATGGTTCCTCAACCAATCCATGCCTAGGACTACATCATAGTCTGCCATAGGAAATTCTATAAATCTAGCGGGGAACTCTCTACCGCTAACTGCGATTCGACACGAGGAAAACACTCGATCTACTCCCACAAGACCATTACCAGTAAGTATATTGAGCCTCACTGATAATGACTCGGGCTCCAATCCTATCCGTGTCGCGAATCGTGCAGACATGAATGAATGCGATGCACCAGAATCAAATAGTACAGATGCTGGAAAGGTGTTGACGAGAATAGTACCTGCCACTACCTCACCTGGTGCAACTTCTTCTTCCATGGTCATCATCATAGCCTGACCTCTAGCTGCGGGTCCCCTCTGCTGGAAACCCCTCTGTCGATTCTGTGCTGGAGCCTGGGTGAACTGCTGCTGGTTCTGCTGCTGAAAGGCCTGGGCCTGAGGCAACAATGGCCTAGGGTACTGCTGCTGCTGCTGCTGGATTGGAACTGGGGCTGGTCCCCTCACTGAAGAACTAGAAAGGTTGGATGATGATGGACCTCCCCTATTCGGGCAGGTCCCTATCTGGTGGTCTGCTCCTCCACAAGCCAGGCACAATCCCTGTGCCCTACGACACTCTGCCACTACATGGCCCGGCTTCCCGCAATGAGAACATCCCACCGCGGAAGACTGCTTCTGCTTCTGCTGCTGCGGGTACGTCGGGGTCGAATGCTGAACCGACGTCACTGAGGCTGCCCGCTTCGGAGTTCCAATGGTTAATCCCCTAGCTGCCGGGGCTGGAGTTGATGATTGGTGCATCTGACTGTGGGACCGTTTCCTGCCTCCGGTCCTGTCCACAATTCTCCGGGAGGTATACTCATGCCTCCTTGCTGCCTTCAACACTGCATCGAACGTCTGGTGCTCGAACTGCTCCACAGCTAATAATATCTCTAAGTGCAGCCCTTGCTGGAACCGCTGAGCCCTATCGAACTCGGTTGCCACCAAGGTGGGGGCAAACCTACTCAGCCTGGAAAACTCGGTCGCATAGCCATCGACCGTCCTGCCTCCTTGCTTCAAGTTGGTGAATCTGGTCTGCAGGTCGTACCGTGCCACCGCATCGAAGTACTTTGTCTGAAACCTCTCTCTGAACGTCGCCCAAGTGACTGGTGTTGCTAATCCCATGGCCTGAGCTGCCCACCAATCGCGAGCCAAGTCTAACAACTGTAGGCGTACCACCGCCACCTTCTCATTTTCAGGTGTCCTAGCTGCTTCTAGAACCACCTCGGTATCCTGAAGCCAAGCGTCCGCGGCAATCGCATCTTCACTGCCGTCGAAGAAGGGAGGGTTCAAGCGCTTGAAACTGTTGGCCGCTTGATTTCCTTGGGGACCTCCTCGGTTTAGTGCATCATGAACTTCCTGGTGCAAGGCGTCGCCTCGACGATCTTGGGATGCAAGCAGTTCCCTGATAAGCCCTACCAAAGGTCCCTCATCCTGTCTAGCTGGTTGAACGGGCGGAGCTTCCTGAACTAGAGGTTCTGAGCCTCCGGGAAGCATAACTCGGGAGGCTACTCCAGAGTGCTGAACTTGATCTTCCTGGCGCTGGGGTGCTTGTCGAGCTTCCTCTGGCTGGTTGGCAGGTCCGGGAGTAATGCCGCTGAAGAAGACGACATAGGGAACAATAAGGAAAGGACCAGGACAGATCAATGATACAAGCATGTGATCAGGTCAAGAATCTCAGGGATTTGAAAATACGGGTGGAGATCAAGGGCGAATATTGATTGAGACATCTATGGGTAAACCCTCACCTTTCTTGATTGACAAGACCTGCATGGGCCACCACTTAAACCGTGTCACGCCCCAGAACCAGAATACTGGAGAGCGGGGGCAGACACAGCCAGCTACGTATCTTGAAATAGAATACATCTCAACAATACGGTCACGGCTGTCTAGATATGAGGGTTTACTACAAGCCAGCAGTCTCTTAAGGTCAAGCCGATTGTCTCAATCTCAAGCAATTAACAGAGTTACAAGATGTTAGAGCATCAAATATATATATATAAGGCGTCCCAAATATTACATATTGGATGATCATGAAGCTAGTCGTACAAAATGATAGGACTAGCAAGAGTTCAGTCATACATGATCAACCCTAGGATTTGTTAATCATGTTACAGCCCGTAGGCAGACGGTAAGTAAAGGTGCATCGAGCTAACAGGTGCTCGTCGGCAAACGCCTCAAAAGAATAAATTTACATATAAGTGGGTGAAACAAAAGGGAAAACCCACTCGTAGCCCGGGTTCCGTCTAGTGTTCACCATTGGGCTGGAAGCTTGGTAGATCCTCGGGAGCTGCTCCGAAATCTGGCCACACAAAACCAGCTGGGTCAAACCCCAGAAAGAGCAAGTGCCACAAGGAGGCCACAAATAAGAACAAAAGCCAGCATATCAGAACATAAAGAATAAAAGAAGGTACAAGTAATAAAAGTACGCAGAGCGATAAACGACTAGGGACGTGGAACCATTCCGGGAGCCAGGTTACAATCCTTAAACCAAACAAGGACCGGGATTGTACCCCTTCGCCTGAATAGTTCACTGTCTCTACCCATTTATCGTTAGAGATAAGTAAAACAATCATGATCAAGAGTTCCAGGTACAAGGGCTAGAGAAGACTTAGACAGAGCTGGACACCATTCATTCACAATCGGCCAAGCAAGTACTACGGCTTACTACTTTAACTAACTAGGGTTATCACAAGCCTAATTACTAACAAGATGCAAGTGAGAAACTCCCAGTCCCAAGCCCTGCAGACCATCCAGTTATCCTTCCGCGGGTTGAGAGTTATAGGTGGGTACATCGCCCGGGAGACAAATGTACCCTTAGGTGACTTAGAGGGTGCAACACATGACAGTGTGCTGGAAATGTGCTCTACTCGTCGGCAAGCTACAAGTCCATTAATGCCTCCAGATAACGAGACTGCCTGTGACCGGGAATTCTCCATGTTCTAATTTGGTCTACTCATTACCTAGTCCAATTTTAGTGTGAGTCCCTGGCCGTGGTACCCAGGGGGTCACCTCCTAGCATGATGCAAGACAAGACAAGTGATTGTACAAGCAAGCAAGCAGGAACACCCACGGTGTCAAGGCAAGTCAAATTAAGTTATCAGGTCAAGTCAAGTCAGGAGTGCGCCGCCACGACCACTATCAAGTTATCAAGATAGTTCATGTCAGGGTACTTGTCAGGAGTGCACCACTACGGGTCGCTGTCATGTTATGCTAGTTCATTGTCTACCAGGCCATATACAATAGTTATTCCAAATATACAAGTAAAATCAAGTTCATGACAAAAGGCGTAAGGATATAAAATGGGCGTAAAATACCTGATACAATACCAATATATATAGGATCATAAAAGAGCCAAGACCAAGAAATAACAATTCATCATAAACAAGTAGGTAGCACAAGGGGGTCAAAGGTTGGGCTACGCAGGGTATAGACTGCGCATACAAGGCTGCACAAGGGTTGTCTTACGCAAGGGTTACATTGCGCAAGGTGAGCGGTACGCAAGCAATACGCAATGCACAGTACGCAAGCCACTACGCAATGCACAGTACGCAGGCCAGCATACGCAGGGGCTACGCAAGTCACTACGCAAGCAATACGCAATGCACAGTACGCAAGCCACTACGCAATGCACAGTACGCAGGCCAGCATACGCAGGGGCTACGCAAGTCACTACGCAAGGTGCAATACGCAGGGTGCAATACGCAGGGTGCAATACGCAGGGTGCAATACGCCGGGTGCAATACGCAGAAGACCCTAAGCAAGGGTTCTACGCAAGCAACACTACGCAGGAGCTCTACGCAGAGGCCGTACGCGGGAGCCGCGTGGCCAACAAGAGGGAAAGGCTGTGTTCTTCTCCTACCTCTGTCCGAGAGGAAGAACACCCAACCCAAAACTTCAATTCTTCATAACCTTGTCAAATCAAAACCAAATTTAGATTTTCAAAGTTCTAACTTGAGTAAAATTGAATTCTCTTCCACATGGAAGCATCAAAAACCCATAAAATCCAACTAAAATAGATCAAAACCATGTAAATCCGAAAATAATTAAAACCTAGATCTAGAACAATGGAGACTCCAAATCACAAAATTCCAAGTTCTAATGTTGTTCTCCATGTCCTAATCTAGCTAATGAACAAATAAAAAGTGGTGCTTATTTAATGGCAAGATGCACTTGCCTATGGGTGTTGGTGGAGGAAGAAGAAGAAGAAGAAGAAGAAATTAATGGAGAAATTATGTAGGAGAGAGAAAGTAGATGGGTTATAATGAGGGTGTTGTGGTGTAATGGAGGTGGTGTGTAGGCTATGGTGTTCCATCATGACAAACCAAACCAAACCAATCTCCAAAATAAAACCAAGCCATGGTCTAAAACCCAATTACAAGAATTCAAAAATCCGCAAGTCGAGAATAATAAAATACGTGCCAAAATCCAAATACGAGCATAATACGAAATACGAAAAATGAGGGTGACACTCATCATGACGTAAGTGCCACTTTCACACTTCCAAAGTGTTACATCTATCCAAACAGCTCCTAAGCAGGACTCGACTGCAATGCACTTCATTCAAATTTTTATTTAGCTCTTCTATATTATCAACCATTCAAAATTTTATTTTCCTCTTCTATCATTTTCCTATGTAAATTTTCAAAATTTCATTTCCCTCTGTTATTTTATTCTCCCTTATATTTTCATTCAAGTTTTCAGTTCTGGCAGAAGAGAAGGGTTCATGCGAAAGAAACGCAGGCTCGCAGGAGCCTGAGTAGTAGCCCAAAGCTGTAACGGGTGTTTTCAAAAGTCTTCGAGCTGAGTAAAGCGGTCTCAACGACGGAGCAAAGAAGCCGGTCGAGCAACAGGAAGGGCCGATGTTGAGCATCAAGCCGAAGGCTCTGTTTCTGGAGATCGAGAACCCAGTGTCGACTACCACCGCCGGCAAGAGGCCGAATGCGAAGGTGAGGATTGTGGCGAGCCGGTACAGCCTCAACGAGTTGGGGAGCAAGAAGCAAAAGTTGTTGCTGCCGGAACCCGACATGGTGGACAGAAACTGCCGCCGCCCGATGATCGGAGAAGGAGATGATGTCATCATCATCTTTGTCATCGATAGCAACAACCATGGAGATTTCGAAGTCGACGTCGACAAGGCGGAGGCGCTGACGGAGAAGATGGAGAGCCAGCTTGTCGGAAAGGTCCTGAGGATCAAGAACATTCTCAATCATCGTCAAGAAGAGGCTTTCTATTTTGATTTGATGACTAATTCTTGATTAATTTCTTTATGGAATAATAAAAAAAAATTTGGGGACATGTAGTATGATCGTGTGCTCTTCGACTCTTGAATATGGCTGCAGTTGATGGCACTATCAGTTGATAGAATGAAGGTGAGTGAATTCTTTTTCCTTTTTTTTAGAAGTTTGTTACTTTGAGTTTGTTACTCTTGATTTGTGTTAGTGCCGGGGAACAATTTTTTCGATGGAAAACCGAGAAGATGAAACAGTTGTAAAAACAATATTCCAACGCAACACTTCTAGAAAGGTTGCGCAAGTATAACGAAGATCTAAAATGATCTCGTTTTAGTATTACGAGAATCTAAAAAGATTTCGTAATCTACAGCAATCGATCGTAGTACATCTAAAAAGAAGATACAAACAGAATTACTGACAGCAATGAAGAAGGTGACTGGAGAAAGATGGAAGAACTCCTGCTGGGGTGAATTATCACAGTTGCTCAAAGCTTTATTCGCCCTACACGAACAGCTTCCAGGAACCAGCAAGTTCGTCGGAGAACTTGGAACACTCCTGCTCTTCTGACTCCTCGGATGGACACGAACTCCCGTGCAAAAGCAACGCTGGTGCTGCGCCTTTCCTCTCTCGAAGGCTACTGAAAGATCAGAACTGTGTTAAAGAACACTTCTGAATTCTCTGTTTACTTGTGTTAAAAAACACTTCGTAAACTTTCTGTGGTGGCTTCTATTACTTGTATATCTCTAGCCTTGAGAGAGAGAGGATGCCTTATATAGGCCCTGCAGCAACTGTTCGGTTGCCACAAAGTTAGGGACGTGGTAAAAACCACCCCAAACATGTAGCAACCGCCCAGAACATGCAAACGCACGTTCTACTGCAAGTTGCACCAACTGCGCGCACCCTGCGCTCCTTGTACTCCGCGCACTGAGCAACTTGCGCAACCTGCACGACCTGTGCCACCTTGTGCTAGCCGCGCAACGTGCGCCACGCGCGCAACTTGCGCAACGTATGCAACGTGCACAACTGGCGCAACCGGCGCACCCGGCGCAACCTGTGCGCAACCAATGCGTAACCTGGCGCGCAACCTGGCCGCGCAAACTGTAGCGCGCAACGTGGCAGTGCAAGTGGCTCACGCAACGAGCGCAACTTAAGCGTACTATGCACCTAGCGACGATGCTGACGTGCTAAGTGCGCCAATAAAATGCCACATTATGCCTCATGAGCCCATGAGCCCGAGTCCGAGTCCGAGTCGCTAAGCCCCTACGGGGCTTAGCTCCCATGGAAATAAATTTTCCAAGAACAAAAAGCATGAATGCTTTAATTGTTGATTTTAGCCTTTTTTTCTATTAGAAAAATAATCCCACATGGCAAACCCATGTGCACCTCCACACCACATGTGCATCTCCAATAATAGCAAAGCTAATATATAGAGATACAATCTCTTTGTTTTTCCCGATGTGGGACTAAAGTTTTCTAAAGGAAAAACCAAAACTCCAACAATCTCCCAAATATCTCTATATATGGATATAAGTGTTTCCTACAGTAACTGTCCATCATGCATTAGGAGAGATGTCGCTGACGACTTGAATCTTCCCGTATGGATCAAAAATCAGACTATAATACAAGAATGGACTAAGCCTTGAATTCTGCATCATAGCTGAAATTCTTTCCACTCACATAATGTAGTTACATGTGCTTCTGGCTACACATTAAAGGCCCTGTGCCAGCCTGGTTTCAGTGTATAATTTTGGGCGTCTACAAGTTTACCCTCAAGAGACGGCCTGATATCTCTTTGTCCATACACTATAGGTGAGTTCATTATAAAGAGACATGGCATGAAGGGCTTTGCGCTCCCCTTACGGTGCTACGCCGCTATGACATGGCATAAAGCCGAGGCCTTACCCCGTACCGGGAACCTCATCGTAGTGTCATACTACTGTAGCATGAGGCAACCACCTCTTTGTAGTGCCAAACTACCCAGCATGAAGCCTTAGGCTCCCTTGCGGTGTTACGTCGCAACGACATGGCTTACAAGGTCGAGGCTTTATCCCTAACCGGGTACCTCATCGTGGTGTCGTGCCACTGTAACATGAGGAACTCTTCCTCTTTGTAGTGCTGACTACACCCCTATTTATTTTTAACATACAACATTAGGCTAACTGCCTATTTGCGGTGCTATGCCGCTGTGACTTGGCCTGCAAAGCCGAGGCTTTATCCTATTTCTGGACAGCACCCCACATATAGGAACCTCATTGCGGTGTCACCCCACTGTAGCATGGAGTTTCACTCCTTATAGTGCTGCTCTACCGTGCTTCCTGTAAAGCACACCAGGCATTCACTCTGCCTGAGAACTCATTAAGGCAATTAAGCCAACCTTCCCACAGGAACCATTTTTCGCAGAAAAATAATAGTAGACAACAGTGGTTATAGGTCCGTAACCTCTCCATGTCCAATAGAACATGTACCCACCATTCCTGATATTCTTTCGATTAGTGGTCCTCCCTTGAACCAAAAGCTAGATGCCTAGTAGATTTCTCTTTGAACTATTAGCATAAAACTTTATGATAGGAATACAATAATACAATATCAGAATGCCTTCAAGCCTATTTTACAAGCTGTGTCATCGACCAGCTGGCGCTTGAGGCCCTTGGTGAACGGATCCGTCAGGTTCTCCTGACTCCGAACATCAATCACTGCAATAACACCTCTCTTGATAAGATCGTGTACTGCCCTGTGCTTCAACCGCACAGTCCTCTTCTTTCCGTTGAAGAGGTCATTTGATGCCACCGCCGCAGTCGCCTGGTTGTCGCAGTATATCGGTATTGTCGGTATTTGTGCCCCAACCACCGAAAGATCATACATGAGCTCCCGAAGCTATTCTGTTTCCTCGGCTGCGGTATCAAGTGCAAAGAACTCAAATTCCATGGATGACCGCGAGAGCATAGTCTGCTTCTTCGACTTCCACGATATAGCAGCTCCATCCATTGTAAAAATAAATCCACCTGTGGACCTCTCGCTCTCCACCTCTGAGCACCAGCTGGCATCACTGAAGCCTTCCACTACCGACGGATCTCCGCTGTAGTACAGTGCATATGTCTGAGTCTTCTTGAGATATCTCATAACCCGTTTCACAGCTTTCCAGTGTTCAACACCTAGATTACTAGTAAAATGACTCAGCATTTCTACGAAAAAAGCTATGTCAGGCCTCGTGGCAATAGTAGCATACATCAAACTCCCGATTATGCTTGAATACTCCAGCTGCCTGACACTTTCCTCTGAATTAGGCTTCAGCTTCATATCACACCTGTACGGCGTATCGATCTCTGGAAGATCCCGATACCCATAACGAGTGATCATTTTCTCAATATAATGAGACTGTGACAGCGCTAGTCCAGTGTCTGTCCGGATGATCTTGATCACTAAGATCACATCAGCTTTCCCCAAGTCCTTCATACTGAACTTACTCGAGATGAATTTCTTTGTCTCCGTGACAAAACCTATATCCGTACCTAGGATAAGCATGTCGTCCACGTACAGACAAACTATCACACCTCTTCCATCAGCGAACTTCGTGTAAACACACTTGTCCGTCTCGCTGACCATGTAGCCATTTGACCTTATAACTTTATCAAATTTCTCATGCCACATCTTGGGAGCCTGTTTAAGACCGTACAAGGATTTTACCAACTTGCAGACTTTGTCTTCAAGACCCTTGACGACAAATCCCTCTGGCTGTTGCATATAAATCTCTTCGGTTAGCTCGCCATTTAGGAAAGCCGTTTTCACATCCATCTGATGTATCACCATCTTATGTATTGCTGCGAGAGCAATCAACATTCTGATGATGGTCATCCAGGCTACTGGAGCATACGTGTCAAAGTAGTCAATCCCCTGCTTCTAAGAAAATCCCTTGGCTACCAACCTAGCCTTGAACTTGTCAATAGTTCCGTCTGCTTTCATCTTCTTCTTGAAGATCCATTTGCATCCGATGGGTTTCGCTCCTTCAGGAAGATCAACCAACACCCAAGTGTTATTTGAGGTGATGGAATCAATTTCATTGTCAATCGCCTTCTTCCAGAAAATCGTGTCTCTGGTCTTCATCGCCTCATCATAGGTAAGCGGATCTGCTTCCACATGATAGGTGACAAAGTCACTTCCGAAGTCCTTCGACCTCCTCACTCGCTTCGTTGACGGCTCAGCGAGATCTGGTTCAACCGTTGTTTCAACAACAACATCTTCATGGACCACATCTTCATTGAAGACTTCAGTTTCCTGCGTACCCTCATTGTTCTCCGGTATATCCGTAAGAATAATATTTTTGTGCCTTGTAAATTTATCTTCAAAATATTCTGCGTCGTAAGATTCAATGATATGATTTGACTCAATATCAAGAAATCTTCGAGCATCACTCTTCTCGGCATACCCCAAGAAGATCGTCTTAGTAGTCCTTGTCCCAAGCTTCTGAATCTTCAGATCTGAAAGCTTGACATATGCCAGACACCCCCACACTCGAATGACATTCAAGTTAGGTCTGACCTGGAACCAGATTTTATGAGGAGTAACATCTGAAGTTGCATGAGGCACTCTATTTAGAATAAAAGTGGCCGTCAATGCAGCTTCTCTCCAGTAGCACTTAGGAAGGCCAACAGTCAACAACATTGAGTTAATCATTTCTGTTAACGTTCTGTTCTTCCTCTCTGCTACTCCGTTTGATTGAGGAGAGTACGGAGCCGTAGTCTTATTGACAATTCCATATTCTTTGCAGAACGATACGAATTCATGAGACCTGTACTCCCTACCTCTTCTTATTCTTTTGAGTTGTTGTCCAGTCTGCCGCTCAGCTTCGGCTCTGAACTCCTTGAACTTTTCGAATGCTTCGTCTTTAGCCTTCAGCAAGTAGACGAACGCATACTTTGAGAAGTCATCGATATATAAAATACTTCATCTTGGCCTTTGTAGAGAACTGTTTGAAGTCACAGATATCGGAGTGTACCAACTCTAGAAGATCTGTACTTCGATTAACCCAAGGAAAGGGTTTCCTTGTGATCTTTGTTTGAGCACAAACTTCATATTTTTCTACCTTACCCCCACACTTGGAGATAAGTCCTAGACTAGACATTCTGTTTATTCGTTTACAATGAACATGTCCTAGCCTATTATGCCATAACTCAAGAGTATAAGCAGAAGGAGTGATTTTATTAAACACATTAATTACATTGGATTGATTTATAAGCTGAATTTTGAACATTCCTTCGGTATAAAAAGCTTTCCCGAAATATGTTTCCTTGATAGACATCACCATCTGGCCAGCATTGATGTCCTTTCTGAGGCCTACGTTGCAGAGTAGGCCTCCTGAGATCAGGTTCTTGGCGATAGCAGGTACGTGCTTTACGCCTTGAAGCGTCAGAGACTTCCCCGAAGTCAGCTTCAACACCACCGTTCCGATCCCGAGCACTTCAACTTGTGCCTGGTTCGCCATCATAACCACTTCAGAAGTAGGTGTATAGGTGGTGAACCACTCTTTGCTGGAGCAGACATAACAGGAGGCTCCAGTGTCTACCCACCAGTCAGAGTCAGTCCTTACTGCATCAACCTGCGCAATCATAGCAACAACGTCAGTGATCATAGATACCTTACTAGGCTCTCCTTGCTCTGATTGCTTGGTCTTTGCTTTGCATTCATTCTTGAAGTGGCCCTTCTTGCTACACTTGAAATAAGGCATCTGAGACTTTGCCTTCTTTCGCTTGAAGGAAGTCCCCTTCACGTTCAGATTATTAGGGTCCTCCTTCTTGTTGTGGAAAGCCGCCTGCTTTCCCCTTGGTTCCTTGGTATGAACCAGATTGGGGTTAGCCAATTGCTTGGACAGTGCGTCCACCTTCAGTTGAGCCCGCATCTGGTCCTCAACATAGATTTCCTGCAAGAGATCCTCAAGGCTGATCTCAAGCTTCTTCCTATGCATATTTGTATAGAACTTACTCCACCCAGCAGGGAGCTTTGAGACAATCCCTCCAACAACAAACTTGTCGGGGAGGGGCATCGCCTCGTCTTCCAACTTCTGTCGCAGCTTTAGAAATTCTTTTACCTGCGGCAGCATGGACTTCTCGTCCTCAAAGAGCCATTTGTGATATTTTTCAACCACAAATATCCTGCTCCTGTTTTTGTCTTCTTCGTACAGTTTCTCCAGAGACTCCCATATGTCTCTGGCAATTGGTTTCTTACTGTAGGATTCTGCTAGGGAATCCTCCATAGCATTCAGGATAAGCAGCCTGCAAATACTATTTTCCCTTCTCCACTTAGCCTGAAGTTTAGTAGCCGCAGTGATTGCGGCAGCAGACCCAGTATCTAGAACGGTAGGTTCCTCTTCAATAAGCACGTGATCAACGTCTCTGAGTTGAAGAGTGAGATAAACCTTCCTCTTCCAGACTTGATAATGCTCTCCATCAAACTTTTCTAACTTACAAAAGTCAGTATTGAGGAGAGAAGCATTAACGTTTTCCATCGTAGCAATAAAGCTTTGAGATTGTTAGTGCCGGGGCACAATTTTTTTGATAGAAAACCGAGAAGATGAAACAATTGTAAAAACAATATTCCAATGCAACACTTCTAGGAAGGTTGCACAAGTATAACAAAGATCTAAAAAGATCTCGTTTTAGTATTACGAGAATCTAAAAAGATTTCGTAATCCACAGCAATCGATCGTAGTACTTCTAAAAAGAAGATACAATCAGAATTACTGGCAGCAATGAAGAAGGTGACCGGCGAAAGATGGAAGAACTCCTGCTGGGGTGAATTATCACCGTTGCTCAAAGCTTTATTCGTCCTACACGAACAACTTCCAGGAACCAGCAAGTTCGTCGGAGAACTTGGAACACTCCCGCTCTTCTGACTCCTCGGATGGATACGAACTCCCGTACAAAAGCAACGCTGGTGCGGCACCTTTCCTCTCTCTCGAAGGCTACTGGAAGATCAGAACTGTGTTAAAGAACACTTCTGAATTCTCTGTTTACTTGTGTTAAAAAATACTTCGTAAACTTTCTGTGGTAGCTTCTATTACTTGTATATCTCTAGCCTTGAGAGAGAGAGGATGCCTTATATAGGCCCTGCAGCAACTGTTTGGTTGCCACAAAGTTAGGGACGTGGTAAAAACTACCCCGAACATGTAGCAACCGCCCAGAACATGCAAACGCACGTTCTGCTGCAAGTTGCACCAACTGCGCGCACCCTGCGCTCCTTGCGCGCAACCGGCATTACGCCACATTACGCCTCATGAGCCCATGAGCCCGAGTCCGAGTCCGAGTCGGCCTCTACGGGGCTTAGCTCCCATGGAAATAAATTTCCCAAGAGCAAAATGCATGAATGCTTTAATTGTTAATTTTAGCCTTTTTCCCATTAGAAAAATAATCCCACATGGCAAACCCATGTGCACCTCCACACCACATGTGCATCTCCAATAATAGCAAAGCTAATATATAGAGATACAATCTCTTTGTTTTTTTCGATGTGGGACTAAAGTTTTCGAAAGGAAAAACCAAAACTCCAACAATTTGTTGTTGTAGTTGGAATTGTGTAGTTGAATAATGATCCAAGTGTGATACATAGGCGACTGATATTAGGAGGGCAATGAACCGTTTGCGAAAGCACATCTCCAAAAAGATTTGCCAGTTAATGTGAATGCTCATCGAGTGAGTGCTTCCATTTCTTCTCTCGAACTAAGTAGAAACAATTTTATTGGTGGCCAGCAGATCCCCATCTACCGGAGGGTCGATCACCAGGGCATCGCCGTCGTTGCCGTCTTCGATCATGAAGATGGCTGCGACACTCCCGAAGATCAAGACGCTGTGGTGTGGTGCAGTCGAGAGCCCCCGCGACTTCGGTTGCGCGAAGAGGGTCACAGAGTTGGTCGAAAGGAGGTACTACTTCGCTGCAGATGACGACAGTTCGAACGCTACACAAAGCTTCTGTTGTATTTTTTATTGCAATGATTTGTAAGGTTTGTTTGTTTCTTGTAACCGATATTCTAGGGACACGAAAATACCATTGGGTTATGGAGCTCTAAGACCATCTTCAATGGTGATTTTTAAAATTGAGTTCTTATCCTATTTGACATTGTACTTTAAGAAATTTTTTATCCTAGTTGAAAGAGTTTCTACATAAAAATTGTAGACATACAAAAATGCTCTTCAATGGTTCTCCATTTCTATCATATGTGTGTCACATAGTAAAAGGACCAATTTAATGGTGTGGACCCAATAATAATTGTCATGAGAGATAGGAGAATTTTTATGAGAGTTTCTATATGTATAAACCCTCCTAGAAAGTTTCCATCCTACATCATTGTCACCTAAAGTTTTTTCTAAAATGGATTTCTTCCATAGAAATAGGGAAGATAGAAACCCCCATTAGAGATGGTCTAAGACCTTCTTTGGTTCACGGAAAGGAAATAAATTTCCTTCTATTTTCCATGGGAATAGAAAAGTATAATTCCTGTCACATTTCCTTTCCGTTGTTTGGTAAAACAAGAAAACTACCTAGGAAAGGAAAGCAAAATATAACAATGTTCTAATAATATTCTTACCTTTTAAAATAAAAATAATATTATAAAAAATATTATTAATGGTAAAATAAGCAATGACACATGGTTATTTTTGCCATAACTTTTGTAATAAATGTTGGAAAAGAAGAAAGGAAAATCAATCTCATGAGTCTTGAGTGGAACCATATTTTCACCAATTTTCTTCCTTGTCAGGAAATTGATTTTCAAGTTTGTGGCTACCAAACAAAGAAAAGGAACAACTTTTCTTTCTTGGTTCCTTAAATCCGTAAACCAAACGAGGCCTAATAGCAACAGGAGTACCCATGTCAGAAAAATTCTTAGGCTTTTGTTTCGTGAAATGATATGTCAATGGTTTTTTTCCCCTCCTTATAAATATGTCAATATGAACGAGCTAGTTTCCTTTTTGTTTTCTTCTAATTAAGTTTTGAAGACCAAAAACATTAAAATAGAATCACCGTTTCATCACAACTATGTCATTAAAATAGAATCACCATTCCAAAAATAATGAGAAAGCTTTGTTGGCTACTTATGGTTTCATACGATTTTTTTATTAGCATTTGAATAGAAAATGCTTGTGCACAAAAAAGTGATGGTCATAGGATTATAGTAAAAAAATAGATAATCCGAAATTCTGAGGGCTAATGCCTGGCGTATCATTAATGTCTAAGAAAATAAATTTGATTTTTACGCTCAATATGGTCACAATTTTTTATTTTTTTCATTTTCAACGAACATTTACAACGTTCGAATGTGCGTTGTAAGAAGATGGAGAGAGTCATTTATAGCATTTTAATGCATGTTGTAAAAAGATGGAGAGGGTCAATTACAACGTTCAAATGTACATTATAAAAAGATGGACATGGTCATTTACAGCGTTCGAATGAGCGTTGTAAAAAAGATGGAGATGGTCATTTACAACATTCGAATGTGCATTGTAAATGGTCATTTACAGCGTTCGAATGTGCATTGTAAATAATTGGATGAGTGTCATTTACAGCGTTTGAATGCTCGCCGTAAATAATAGGGTCATTTCGGTATGGCCTTTTACGACATAATTTACACTATGGAAGATCTTTTACGATGTGTTTTGGGGGCCGTAAATGATTATTTTTTTTGTAGTCGGGGTGGGAGAAGTATTAGATGAATATGTGATCATCCCTCTAGACCGTATGGTAGTATAGACCTTGGCTACTAGCTGATCTTACATTTTATGTATGGTTGAGCTAGCTCTCTTTTTATTATGCTCCGTGTTAGGCCCAAGTTGATCACATATCGAACTAATATTTCAAATCACTTAGAGTTACTAGTCATATACCATGTTTATCTTGATTTCTTGTTTTTTCGATTTACTACCATGATTCTAGTTGTAATTATTTTATTACTTGTCACCTATGATTCTTCTTCTTTCATCATGTATTACATTTACTACATTCTTGTTTTATAGTTTTTTTTATTTACCTGGAATTGCTTTTAAGGATTGTACTTCATTCCAATCCTGACCGGATATTAATATTTTATGATATGACCTTGAGGACTGGTGTCCCACCTATTATGGGACACATGAGGGTTTAGTTGAGTCTGGTCCTGCCTTTCAGGAGGAACAAACAGAGATTGCAACTGAGGTCCCAGATGCATCCACTTAATATAGCTAGTTTAGATTTGTTAATATTAGATTTGTCTCCGATACTTTACTCTTGGCATGTATATATTTATTTGGTTTAGACTTGTGTCTTTCGGATTTATGACTCTATGAAATTCTGTGACATTATCTACTTATTTTCATAATCTAACTTAGTATTGTGATTGAGTACACATTTGCAGTTCCATCTACTTTTTATATACTTGGGTGATTTGTTGGATGTTTAGTTAGAAAATGTTCTACCGCCGATTCTGCGGCATAGGCTGGGCATACCCAGGTACTTGTACCCAAATCTTCGGGTACGGGTCATGACAAGCCCGATCACGGTAACAAGTGGCTCATATTGTGATTTTGGAAGAACTCCCGTTAAATAGGGTGGTTACAATGCAGACGCCATAAACACAATATCAAATCATCAAGACTATATGTCTGATCGGTTTGACACATGGACATACTGAGATATAAGGGAATCTCTTAGTTTAATGGGGAGGTTAATAATATACATGCTATTAATGTGGAATTTAAATCACCTAGAAGTTAATTGGATGGCCTGGTTGATTGGACATATGGCACGTACCAAGATTTGAGAGAATCTAGAGCACTGTTGCATGAAGGCTCGGTCGTATAGGAACTTTCGGAAATATACTGCCGTATGAAGTTTTGACCGCATGGAGACTTTGGAGAGTACTGCTGCATGAGGATAGTGTACACATAGTACTACATCGCTGTCTTCTATCAATAGATAGTGACTAGGGTGATGCAGGTCTTGTGCTGCTGTCTTTGTACGGGACACTCGGATAGGAAGAAGGGCCGCCTGGGGAGCAACATGGAAAGTCGTAAGTTAGTTTGTTGTCTCTTAGTCGCATGACCTAATGCGGTTTAGACTGAATGGACCTTTAGTGAGTTTCCATGATTCTACTCCAGCCTTGTTTTCCCTGTTGTTGGAGCATATCTATTTCATTCATAGAAGCCTCTATATACTTTTATATTCCACAAACAATCTTAATAGCTACCATTTCTTTCTTTTCCCTATCCGACCACTCTAATACCTGATCAAAGGTTCCTGGCATTTATGGCAGCAAGATACATGTGAGCCTTCAAGGATGAGAACTTTGCTACTTTGACACAAAGAAATGCAGTACATCAATAAACTAGTCATGAATCAATTAGAAACATGCCTAGATACCAAAGAGTAAAGGCAAATAGTGTCTACACAACATTTAAGTACTAGTTGGAACCAAGATTTAAGAAAATTGCAACCGGTTATTCGACCACTCTAATACCTGATCAAAGGTTCCTGGCATTTATGGCAGCAAGATACATGTGAGCCTTCAAGGATGAGAACTTTACTAAATTGACACAAAAAAATGCAGTACATCAACAAACTAGTCATGAATCAATTAGAAACATGCCTAGATACCAAAGAGTAAAGGCAAATAGTGTCTACACAACATTTAAGTACTAGTTGGAACCAAGATTTAAGAAAATTGCAACCGGTTATTCGACCACTCTAATACCTGATCAAAGGTTCCTGGCATTTATGGCAGCAAGATACATGTGAGCCTTCAAGGATGAGAACTTTGCTAAATTGACACAAAGAAATGCAGTACATCAACAAACAAGTCATGAATCAATTAGAAACATGCCTAGATACCAAAGAGTAAAGGCAAATAGTGTCTACACAACATTTAAGTACTAGTTGGAACCAAGATTTAAGAAAATTGCAACCGGTTAGAAAACAACCTTCTTCCATTATGCTGTAAATCTTATCTGTAAGCAAAGCACTAGACAAGGAAGAAGTCTAAGCACCAACACCTAACAATAATTATTTTTTATTAGATGCAAAAACAAATTTATGATAAACAATGTAGAATCAAAATGGTGAAAATCAAGGAAGATGTGTTAATAAAAAATACATATACTTCTCAAGAATATTTAAAAATAGATCTGGTCAAAAAGAGGCTAGAAAAAAAGGGATTCGAGAATGTTTTAAAATATTATTTAAAAAATAGAAAATTCTCAAGAATTACCACTTGAGAGAAAAGAAGTGAAATCTATATTAGGAACAAAGAAGATTTGTAAATAAAAAAACAAAAACTTCACAAGAATATTAAAAAAATAGAGCTTGATGGTCAAAAGGAGGCTAGAAAGAAAGAGGTTCAAGAATGTTCTAAACCTCTATTTAAACAATTACATATTACTAATTGACATGCATATGCAAAGACATATATATCATAATGGGATAATTGGAAAATCTTTCAGAAAACTTGAAGATGAAACAAGGATTTCAAAAAAATCTTCTAGTGTTGTTCTCTTATTTAGGCCATTTTATTACTCATCCTTCACAAAAATTTCTCATCTCTTTCCATCTCCATAGTTAACAACCCATATACATCCTCAACACTCTACATTTCTATCTTTCATTTAGCAAGTGAAGGTTCCAAAAGATTTCCTTTAGCAGCATGTCTTCACATAATTATGAAATAGAACACAAGAAAATCTTATAGGTAGTTGTTACATCTACTTCTCAGTGGCGAAGGGACGATATAGTCTACAACATTTTAATTTGGATGAATTTTGAAAATGCATCATTCAAACTTTTCATTGGGAACTCAAAATATTTCTCTAAAGTCATGATGTTAGCAATATAGTGTAACATAATGTTAGGTAATAGACATGTTACCTAGAAGATAATGAATTAAGAAAATAAGCATATTTGTAGAATTAAATTTTTGTGTCTGTTATTTAAATTCTTTACTTCCATATTAAACTTGTTAGCCGCTACTTGAATGTCATTCGCATCCACTAAGAAAAACTATATCCTTCTTTAAAGCCTCAATCCATGTACGTTTAGTCCTAGATCTAAAAGTGAGAAAACTTAACCACCCATGTTCGAAGTAGCTCAGGATTCAAAATAGTGTATCTAAGGGCTGAAAACAACCAAGGTTATTCGGGTGACATACCGGCGGCCAAGGGCGGAACCAAGAATTCAGAAAATGACATATCATATTAAAGGATAAGGGAGTGTTTGTCAAACCTCAATGCAAGCCTATCAAGGTATCTTTCATGCTCAAATTGATTATTAGTACAAACCTTGGTCACTATATGACATACACGCTTGATACATCACAATCAATATATTGAGATATTAACAGCTATGTGGATATGAAATTACTAGCTACATTTGGCCATTATTCAATATAAGCATAATAGCCCAAATGGTACCATGATCAAACTCTATAACATACGAAGATATACAAAGGTGAGTTCGTAGTAAAACTTTAATGGATTATAGAAAACCGTCGACCCAACTCAGATCTAGTGGTGATGGGTAGGTCATCCATCTCTATACAAAGGAACCAACTCGGAGAGGACCCAAACTTATATTGTTAGGCTCGGTTCTAGAACTTACATCAGTCAGAATTTCGTGTCTGGATTCAGATAACTATACCTATACTTGTACATATCCAATAACAACACTATTACTGAGTCATTTTAAGGTGTAAAGGACATAGAACTACATATGTTTGCAACTTATTCTTATAATTACCAATGCTAATGAAACACAACCAACAGACGCTGAATATTAGGTATTAAACTACTCATCACATAATTAACCAAGAATAAAAACCAAGCAACCAACTATTTGTGTACCAATATAGACTGCCTATGGAAGAAAGCTAGATAAATAAATTCATTAAAGGTAATCCCAGTCTAATCCTATTAGCCATCCTTAGATGAATAATTTAAAGAGAAAAAACGAGCAAAAATATTCTACTATGATTGTATGAACACGATGACCATGGAGTTATATGCATGTTGACGACATGAAACGGGCAAGTGATATCACAATTTAATAACCATTACAATTATACAAGATGAATAAAAAATTGGTAAATTGTAAATGATTAAATTTTCCTAAATAAGAAACTCTGACTCTAAAAAAAAGACTCGAAGAAGAAACCCTAACCTCCGCTATTGACAATGATTCGGCGGCACTCTCAGAGGGCGGTGAGGATGACGAAGACCTCCTTATGGATTGTGGTGTCATTCTTGTAGTTAGAGTTGTTGGTGCTGTGAAGCTTCTCCTCGGGGAAGAAATCAAACTCCAAGAACTCGTCGTTGTCATCGTCAGAGCATGACCGAAATTAGGGTTAGGGTTGGTACGCTTCTTCTTGTTGGATTTCCCCTGGAACCTAGGTTTATGAACTTTTAGGAATAGGGTTTGGATTGAGAGGAGAGAGAGTGTGTGTGAGAGAGTGGTGGTGGTGGGAGTGGTGATGGCATCAGAAAGGGTGAGGGTGGTGTGGCGGAGGCCAAGATCAGGATGAAGATAAAGAGAGAGAAGATGAGGAGATAACCTATGAAATAGAGAGGATTTGGGAGGGGAAAGCGAGAAGACCTGTGAAAAAGAATAAAATTGAAATTTTTGTTATATTTTCGTGTAGTGATTTAGCAACGAAAGGGAAAATAAGGATACATGTGAAATAGAGGAATGTGAAATTATAGAAGGAAATCAAAATTTTGCTCTTTTTTTTTGCTGTAGTGATTAACAACGCTATATTCAGTTGTTATATGTAAAAATGTATTGGTAGAAAAAATATAAATGATTTAGCAACGACGTCATCATTGTCTATTCAGTTTTTAGTCTTTGACAACAGAGTGATGGTAACGATAAAATATTTGGTTATAAAAATATTTGTTTAGTAATGACAAAAATATGCATTACAAAAAGGTTTATTAGCAAAGAAAATTTACAAAATTCGTTGTCTCATGGGGTATTTCTTGCAGTAACAACAGAACTAGAAGAGGAGGATGCGACGACCTGTGGTGAGGGTATTGTTGGAGTCCAGTCTGTATTTGGTAACAACATATTTGTGAAATCCAAATCTAGTTAAAATATTTGATTTGAATTGGATGTCCATAATTGGTGTTGTGCTATTTTAGATATAATAAGATTCTTGTTTTAGAAAATCCTATTCTGATCTAAAATAGGATATTGATGGAATATATTCCATTTTAGGCATAATAGGATTCCCATTTTATTTCTATTTAGGAAATCTTATTATGACTAGAATGTGATTTTCTTATCCTATATATATGGGGTGGAGGCACAAAGTATGGCACAAAATGGAGATTCAGGGTGCTCGTCCATAAGAAAATCTAAGAGAAAGTCTGTACTTTGCTCTTAGGACTTTGCCATCCAAGACAGAAGGAAGAAGAAGATCTAATCGAAGAGTCGTCAACTTCGGTTAGGAAGATTGCTATGGGTTGGTGAGTGGTCTCAATTATAATCTTCTATTTTTCTTCTTGAGAGTGGTGAAGGAGTTGAACCTATTAGGACAAAGGGTTCAACGTGAGTTCTGTCAATCTTATAATTTTATCTGAGTTATTAAAGGTTGGGATTTGTCCAGGTGACGTACGTCACCGTCATATAGCTATCTTTATCTGTACTTGGTGAACGTTAGACGGGAGTTGGTTTTGATCATGTGGGTTGGCAAACGCTTTCGTATGCGCCCAACAAGTGGTATCAGAGCCAGGTTACGGGACAGATTTGGGCAGCTCTAATTGGTTCGAGACAGATGGTGCTGATCGTTCATGCGTATACACAGATATACGATCTCTCTTCTCAAGGTGGAGTTAGGAGCATATACAACTACACAGATTGGCTTCAAAGATGGATTTAACGAGCCCAAAGTAGAGCAAGGCGTTGTTGTTAGCACACAATAATGATATGGATAAACGTGTCAGTTTGGTTCTGTGGTCGAACGAATCGAGATGACAATATATTTGTGAGACCCTGTCTCACTGTATCGGTATTTATATACGGGTACGTATTTTGAGCCGTATTTCGTAATTCTTGGTTTTTGAAATATTTTAAATTTTTTCCAAGGTATAGATTTATCTTGACTTGGTTTAATTTGGTTTGATTCAACCTAGCTTGCTTTGTTTGTTTTGGGTTGGTTTTACATGAAAAATGATTTTGTATAAAAACCCACCCCTCTTTCTCTCCTCCATTCACTGTTCATTTTCTTCTTCCTTCCATTTTCTTCTCCGACCTAAGGTAAGTACATCTTGCCAAATGTTGGACAAATATGATTTTAATTGTTCCATTCTCTTTATTGATACATTCTAAAACATTTTAGTTCTTGGTATTTTGGATTTTGGAGGATAACTTCTTGTAGATCTAAATTTATATTATTTTCAGATTTCTTGGGTTTTGATCTATCAAACTTCATTATTTTCAAGTTTTAATTGTTCCATGTTGTAGAGAATTTCGTTCTACCCCATTTTGACCTTTGAAAGTCCTAATTTAGAGTTATTTTGACCAAGTTATGGACATTTGAAGTTCTTGGGTTCCTTGGAGTTCATCCTCGGCCAAGTGGGGAAGAAGAACAGTGTTTGCACACTCTTGAGTGCAAACTGCTGTGGGCGCATAGGCCTTTCATTTTTGTGAATGCTATGCACCCATAAACAGTGTAGGTGCATAAGCTTTGGGCGCATAGCTCCTTTGTGCGCATAGTGCTCCTTTGTGCGCATAGCTTCCTTTGTGCGCATAGTGCTTCTTTGTGTGCATAGTGCTCGTTTGTGCGCATAGCTTCCTTTGTGCACATAGTGCTTCTTTGTGCGCATAGCTTCTTTTGGGCGCATAGTGTTCCCTTTGGGTACATAGCTTCCTTTGGGTGCATAGTGTTCCCTTTGGGCGCATAGTCTCCTTTGGGCGCATAACATCCCTTAGACTCATAGTGTTTTGTGTGGGCTCATAGTGTTTGTGTGGGCACATAACATTTTATGGGTACTCATAGTCTTCATGGGTGCTCATAGTCTCCATGTGTGCTCATAGCCTCCATGTGTGCGCATAACCCCCTGGTGTGGGCGCATGACCTCATGTACTTAGTCGTACACTTCCACGTTTGCTAATCCGTCTAGGTTGCACCCCTCTAGACCTATCATGACCCCTTTTATTTATTGGTATATTTCGTGTCTTCTTGTTGGTTCCTTGGGCTTTGACACGATCTTAGTACGACTGACTTGGCTGTTTGGGGCGATGATTCTTACACGCCGGTACGGCACAAAATTCCTATGCGCCGGTGTAGTAGCCGTTTCACTATTTAACTATTTTGCCCGTTTAAATTATTTTGTAGTCAGAGTCTGGCAAACCTCAAAACATAAAAGTTTTAGATCTTTGTCTTGGCTTCAAGAATCTTCTTGTCTCACTTTAACTGGAGATTTTCATGTGATTTGATAGTTTAATTTCGCAGAAAAAATATATTTGATTTTCCTAGCATGCTTTCTGTACTTGGCCTAAATTGCGATGACCTATCTTAAATAGCACGATAATTTCTTATCAAGGTTAGAAGATTTTGCATGATTAGAGAATAATTTGTACACCCTTATACACTCAAACATTAGCACAGATTCAATTATTGTTTGTGCCAAGTAGTTAATATCTCTATTCCTTCTCACATGTTATGATAAGCCTTTCGTCAAGATCTTTCTACATGTTATCTTACGCCTATGATTTGCTTAACTAGATAGTGGCCGTTGTGGTGCACTTATGATTTATGTCTCCTTTCTTTGCTTAACACGATAGTGACCCATTGCGGTGCACTCAAGTCACATGTCACTTCTTTGCTTAACATGATTGTGGCCCATCGTGGCACACCCCTAACAAGTACTCTTAACATGATAGTGACCCAACGTGGTGCACTCCAGACAAGTAACATGACATGACATGACATGAACCATGAATGCTGTTGCGACGGCTTTATTGGCTTACAAGTAATGAATGATTTGGACACCGTGGGTGTTTCTCTTGAGTGTGTTTGTACAAGCTACATGTTCTGTATTGTATCATGTCTAGGACATAAATTCCTGATTTTCTACGGCCAGGGATTCATACTGAATCTGGTTAGGATTAATGACTTGATTGATCAAGTAATTCATATAGGGAGGTATTTCGGCTACAAGCAATCCCGTTATCTGGGCACCTTCTTTGATGGACTTGTAGCCTGCCACGAGTATGGCACATTTCCAGCCCATTGTCATGTAGGGCACTTTATGAAACAAGTAATATGTACACTGTCATGTGTTGCACCCCCAAGTCACTTAATAACTCTCTTAGGGTACATTTGTCTCCTGGGCGATGTACCCACTATTTTACTTACATGGGATACATTTGTCTCCTGGGCGATGTATCTGCTATAATTTTTGTAACTTACATCTGGATAAACTGGATAGTCTGTAGGGCTTGGGGCCGTAGGGATACCTCGTTACATCTTGTTAGTAACAAAGCTTGTGATAACCTTAGTTAGTTAAAGTATCAAGCCGTACTCATTGCTTGGCCGTGATTGATGGATGGAGTCAATCCAGTCCAGTCTAGTTTTATCTAGGCAGTGTCTGTATTTTTATTTCAGTACACTATGGCTTATGCTTTACTTTCATCGATAAATGGTCGGAGACAAAGTTCTATTCAGAAGAAGGGTTACAACCCCGGTCCTTGTTTGGTTTAAGGGTTGTAACTTGGCTTTCAGAATACTTTCCAAGTTATCCTATCATTTGTCGTCCTATTTAGTACTCACATGTTCTACACGATCCTTATACTACACAATGATTAGAGACTAAGTTCTGTTCAGGAGAAGGGTTACAACCCCGGTCCTTATTTGGTTTAAGGGTTGTAACTTGCCTTCCGAATTAGTTCCTAAGTCCACTTATCATTGTCTTTCTATATAATTCTTATATTCCCACTTGTTCAATTATCTCACAAGCTATACATGACTCCCTATGCCGGGACACCATGCTCTTATGACCGGATATCTCACAAGTTTACATGTTCAATTACTTTTACATATTCTCAAGCTTCTGTTTACTTAACATATCTACACTTTATATTATGTCGCATGATAATTGCTTTATGCTCCATGATGCTTACTTATTATCTTCCTATGTTCGGGATAAGTGCATTGGTAGTGCACGAGTCTCGATCTACTCTTACTCATTTGTATCTCTAATTGTTGATGTTAGTGATTGCTGGTTTTAGTTCCTAGTTTGGCTTCCTTTGTGGTACTTGCTATTGGGGGTCTGACCCCACTGGTTTTGTTTGGCCAGATCTGATAGAGAAGTCCAGAGGATCTTTCGCACCATCTACTCGACAGTGACCATCCAGAGCACCAGAGTACCCAACTGGATTTTTTATTTTATTCTCCTACTGGTTATGTACATTATTCTTTTGTGGCGTTTAGCCTCCGAGTACGTGTTTAGCTCGTGTTTTTTTTCTTGACATTTAGCCTACGGGCCAAAACATAATGTGCGTATTCTAGACTATAGCTAAAGCTAATCATGTATGACTATTACTCTTGCTAGTTCTCCATTTTGGTATGACTAGCTTTATGATCATCCATGTATAAATGGTTTGGGACGCTTTACTATTGTATGTCTGATGATCATACTTCTTGTACTTTATATAATTGCCTGTGATAGAGATACCTAGGAATGCTTGACCTAGGATCGACTGTTGGCTTGTAGAAGTAACCCCCATGTCTTGACAGCTTATACGTGATTTCAGAGTACTGGCGTACTTTGGTATTACGTAGCTGGCCTTATCCATCCCCACTTGCCAGTATTCTGGTTCTGGGGCGTGACAATATTAGATCTCCTGGGTGCTCGACTGGCGAAAACGAATAAAAAGGTAGCAAGGAGTGCTAAGGTTGTTCGGCTGGCGGGAACAGACAAAAGGTAGCAGTGGTGCTAAGGTTTTCGGCTAAAGGAATGGACAAATGTAGCTATGTTCTAAGGTTATTCGGCTAGCGAAAATGAGCTAAGATGAAGATTATTGGATTGTATCTCGTTTCCGGTTGAGTGCTCAAATGGGAGGTGACAATGGAGTTTGTAATTTAGTCCCACATCGGGTAGGCAATGGGATCATATGGTGTAGATAATTGGGATTGGTTCATACCTTACATGAGAATTCTCTTTTAAGGCATATGGGCCCAATGTAATATTGCATCTCATGGGCCAACTCCAGTTTAGGTCACACCATATTCCCAACAAGAATTGTTGGGCATGTACGGAAGCATTTTCCAATCCACCTGATCAAAACCAACCATCGTCTAACGAACACCAAGTATAAGATGAAGACAAGTATATGACGGTGACGTATGTCACCTGGACCAATCAAGTATAAGATGAAGACAAGTATATGACGGTGACGTATGTCACCTGGACCAATCCCAACCTTTATAACTCAGATAAAATTACAAGATTGACAAAACTCATGTTGAACCCTTTACGCTAATAGGTTCAGCCCCCTTACCACTCTCAAGAAGAAAAAAAGATTGCAATTGAGATCACTCACCAACACGTAACAATCTCCCTAGTCGAAGTTGACCACCCCTCGATTAGATCTTCTTCTTCCTTCTGTCTTGGATGGCAAAGTCCTAAGAGCAAAGTACGGACTTTCTCTTATATTTTCTTGTGGATGAGCGCCTTGAATCTCTACTTTGTGACGTACTTTGTGCCTCCACCTCAACCCCATATATCGGATAAAAAAATCATAATTTATTTAAAATAGAATTTCCTAAATAGGAATAAAATAGGAATTCTATTATGCCTAAAATATTCCATCAATATCCTATTTTAGATCATAATAAGATTTCCTAAAATAAGAATCATATTATATATAAAATAGCAGAACACCAATTATGGACATCCAAATGTAATCAAATCAAATATTTAACTAGATTTGGATTCGACAAATACGTTGTTACCAAATTCAGATTGGACTTCAACAATCTTTCCCTCTAGTCTGATGAAAGGGTATTGACCCCATGGGTCCTCAACTGGACCCCATGCCTGTTGTCCCACAACAGAATGCCTGCTCCCCCATGCCACTGATTTTCGATCTCCTGAGTTGCTTTGCGTCTTCCTTTGTCTCTAGCTCCTTGACCGTCACGTCGATACTAGCTGCTATGTATAGCACCTCCTGCACAACTGAGATCATGTCGATATCAATAACACGATCAAGACCGAAGTCCTTGGCGATCAACCTCACCGTAAGTCTCACTTCCTGTCCCCAACTTCTGTCTTCCACCGGAACGTGCTACCATTCCGTCGAACTTCTTCACCTTTGGCTGGCCCAACCAAGCGGACGGTACGATCCTCTTGAGATTCGAACTCCTGAACCTGTCCACCTTCGTATCTGTAACTACCACTTTTTTAAAATAAGAGTAATTTTAAACTTTTGTAAAATTGATCATGTTAGTTATTAAATAATAAATTTAAATCATGTTAATAATAAATTGATAATTTTTTGATTATTTTAATATTATTTAATTTAATGTATTATGATTTTGTCATTTGCTAGTGAAACCTTAGAATTACCTTGCCTAGAGACTAACCATGACCATTGTGACCTAGCTAACATATTTAGATTAGTAATTAGGCTCTAATATAGCTAGGAATGACTTAGAAACTATTTGGAGATTTAAATTAAGGTGCTAGTTTGGGCCTTTAGCTAAAGGACTTGATTTTACAACATAGAAAGGGCTTTAGGCCATTGTAACTCAACCAAACCCTAGCCTACCATATATGGATGGCCAAGACCTGATTCCTACCCCTATATAGTTCATCTTCAGGCCTCATTCATCTCTCCTACAAAGAAACCCTAACCCTAATTGTGTTATTCCCTAAATTTGTCCCCTTTTATCAAATTAACTCCCAATTCAACCAAACCAATTGCAAACTACTTCCCTTGAGTAGAGGAGGTCTCTATTGGCTAGCTAGGAAGAATTTGGAGCAATCTGACCATTGGATTTAGTGGAAGAACTTTGCAAGAGAATTTTTATTGGGATTCCAACTCCCAATTGGTAAGAGCCCTCTAAACCTTTAAATTCTAGCACTGTAGCAGTCCCCTACTACTGCTGTACTCATACACATTTGACACACCACTATTTCACTCCGTAGCCACTGGATTAGGTAGGCCATATGACTGACCATTGACCATAGGCTTGGGGCTATGAGCCATGGCCATTTCGTGACATGGCAGCCACTGCATGGATTCTCCATTGTAGTTGAGCCTTGTAATGCATATGTCCTTTGCATACTCTGTGTGCAGTTCAGTTGATTGGATCTTACAATTTTGTTCACACTCTAGATATCATAGCCTAGCCACTATCTGTCCCTAATGGCCAAGACACTGAACTTGGTTCAGTCGAGATCCTTTTTAATTGCATAATACTACCTTGTCTACTGGTTGTAACATCTGTACACCGCACATACACTTCATTACACTTTGATAATTACTGCATCTTGAATTATTGCATTTACTGTACTACACTTATTCATCTCATATTTTATTTCACTGCATAACCAAGTTCATTTTGCCCTGCATAGGTCATGTGCATTAGAGTATCACACCATCCCCATGAGTTCAGTCTTGAGTTTGACCATCACTGCATATGCCCCACTGTGCAGTCGAGCACCCCCTTGCTCTGAGCTATTCATAGCATGTACTGCACCGCATCACACCACACTTTGCATTACCAATTTAGCATACACTGCATGTACATTTGAATGCCCTGTACTCATAATCTTTTCCTACATCTCTTTTTCAGTCCTTCTATCTATCTCATTTTGTGCTGATATCCATCTTACTTATTTTGTGATTGAGTTGTATCCTTCTGAGATTGTCCTCCGTTGGGAGAGTATATTTATATTAGACTGGTTCATTGACTTATGTTAGATGTTGTTGAGACCTAGGATAGCGTTCTACCGTCGACACTGCGGCGTAGGCTGGACATACCCACGTACTCGTGCCCCTAAATTGGGTGCGGGTTATGACACATTTTTAGTGGTGGCCCATACAGGTCAAGATTCGCATTAGTACAATATCGAGGTAGCACAACGACTTAGTTGTACTACCACGAGCCTGCGATAGAATATAAGAAATAAGGTGTTAGTATGAGAGGATACTCAATCTCAGTTCGATTTCTTGAAAGATTTCTGGGACGACCCTTGAGAATCTTATTTGAACTTCAATTTGAATCCTTTCCCCTTGTTCAGTTCATCCTTGCTCCTTGTTATTTAATTTGAATTTTGATGGATCGTTGTTGATTTTGATTTTCATATCGAGATAAATTTTATGACCTGAGTTACGGTATCTTCTGATAATATATGTTGACGATGATCATAGGAAAGGTAAAACGTCTACTTGATTATGGAACGTGGAGTTTCTCGCAGCCATATTAGCCGGCTTGGCGGAAACGTAGAGACCCGACTTTGGATGTACACATCTTAGTTATGAGATTTGGAATTTCTTGCAGCTATACTAGTCGGCATAGCGAGAATTTTAGACGACATGATTATAGAGGTGCATAACCTAGTTATGGAATCTACCGTTTATCGTAGCCTTGCTTAGTGGCATGGAGAGGATTCTGAGTATCATGATTTTGGACAGACGTGTATGATTATCAGATTGTATCTTGAGAATGTTCTTAAATATATCATCTCTATCGTACCCTTCTGTTGTTATAAAATTGTATTACATCATCAATTAACTTAGGAGTAGGGATATTTTAGTTCTTGTAGAGCTTATTCATATGTAGTTTTTTCATAGTATAATGATTTGATGGCATGTATTAGGTCTTTATCTTAGAGATGATAGTTTAGCTTTGACATTAGAATAGTAACCCATTGTAGTTAATTATCTGTTGTTTATAATTATTTCTAGTTTTCATATAGGATATTAGTCTGCCTTACAGCCTTGATGATTTATTGATTTCCTTATCCTTTCTAGAATGGCACCCATGACCCGAGCCCGTCATCTAAGAGTAGCTGCAGCTCCGGATATGACTGAGAGCATGCTCCCACCTCCTATTGCTCAGGAGGCAGTGACCCCTCCGGCTGACCAGAGGGTAGTGGCACCTCCTCCCATTGAGGAGGTGGTAGCAGCCTCACCAGAGAGTTTCTCTCCACCACCTGTCATTAAGGAGAGAGCTGCAGTTTCGTCTGAGAGCGAGCGTCGTCCTCCGCTTGTAACGCCCCAGTCCCAAAATACTTAGGACTAGGTACGTATCCATGCCAGCTGCATACATACGAAGTCTACTCCAATATATGGAAACTCCTATGTATACATAAGCTATAAAATGCAGTAAACCAAGAGTAATCTAATCTCATCCACAAATAAAGAATAATAGATATCATATAATCAACTGTAATAAGTCTTTGTACAATACGTTGGGCGGAGACAAATCCACTACCAACAAGTAGGAAAAAATATACATAAAAACAGAAAGGATTTGGCGGGAGTAGCAAAAAAAGATCCAAGACACGTCATCTCCGAATGAATAGAGAAGATCGTGACCTCGACTAGAACACCTGCAATATCACAAAAGCATACACCTGGAGAGATAACCAGGTCCTCAGAGGGACGTAACAAGATACAGGAAGAATATGCCATAATACTGAATACAAAATATACCACAAAGAAAATAAGTGACAAGACAACAATAAGGTAATCTAACCGTACTACTGTGTTTATGCAGTTAAGAACAATCCCCCAACGCATGGGTATCTGGCTCAGTAGCAGTAACTCAGGCATGGTCCCATCAGGATACCAAGGACCTCAAAGCATAACATTCCTCGAATGTCAGAGGCCAGCAGTATCAGTAATAGAAAAGTGCATAAGGACCCATACGTTAAGGAACTGTTCTTTCCATCCAATGCCTAACAGAGTCACATCCATGTCTCGTATACCTCTACTAATTGCTAAGTCTCCTAACATGCATCTATTAGCCGTTAGCCCTAACGCATGCACATGGGGGATCAGCCCACACGCAAGGACCTCTACATGCTACTCGTCTCACACATCCTCGTGGTACAACTGTGTCGAGGCATATGCAATACACTATAAACGGTAGTCCCCTAACTCTAAGTTCATATGCAATCAAAGGATAGTAACAAAGTAACTAATAATCACTGAGCATGTAGTAAACCAAGAACTGTAATAACTAAAAATAATGAACAGTGATATGTAAATAAATACAGACTGAATGTAAACAGTATAATGGCAAGGTATCTTGCCTGATTCTGTGCTGTAAATATGAAACGCCGCTCCCGCGTCCACGCCTCCGGAACCCGACGCTCCTAGATAATTAATTAACTAAATTAAGTCACTACTTATGAAACTTACGACACGACTTAAATAGTCAAAGTAATGTGTTAAAATTATATTCAATCTCTCGTGGAACCATTTAGATCCATACAATCACACACAGGTTCCACGAGACATCAAAACACAGTTTTAGGGTTTCTAACTTTTAATTAGTCGGTTATGCCCCTACTTCAATAACATACTTAAAAATTATATAAAAATCATAAAAATAATATTTAAACTAATTTTTTACAGATTTATCTCTAAAATTCTAGAATTAATATTTCTAAAGACATTTACGACTGGTTGATTACTAAGTCAGCTAGTCTACCCGAAACTCGCCCGGAACATAGTTAATGACTCAAAATTGCTAAAATAACCAAAAATATATTTTAAACAATAATAAAATACTTTATTTCATAGAATAATATCAGAAGTACAAGGATTTAGTTATACTACAAGTTTGGGACATTCTAGGTCAGCCGGTTACCCGAAATTAGCTAGTTTTGACCTACAATTTTCTCGACCAGATTTGAGTTGCTAAAATTGTGGAAAAATAATTAAAAATTATAATTTATGTATATGAACACACATAAAATTCAATTTCGAAAATAGTCACCAATAACTCATAGTTTCTTTACAATGGGGTTAATTTTGATCCTACCGACACATGAATATTATATCTATATTTTATAAAATCTTTATGGATGATTATACCTAACAAAAGCCATCAAAATATGATTTCTAAAGAATTAATAACATATTTTCTACAGAATTTTAGTAAATGTTTTTAGAAGAAAAGATTATGGTTCTTACCAAAGATCCTTGCTAGAAAGGGTGATGATGACTTCTCTTCACCAAAGCTCCAATCTTTTTCGCTATCCTCGCTTGCTAATCCTTTCTTGGTGAGTATGGGAGAGTTTATAATGTCTATAGAGGATTGGATGGGGGAGATGGAGTTTTTAGGGTTTGTTTTGAGGGGTTTCGGGGATGTATGGTGGAGGAGATGAGTTTTTGTGAATGATGGAGAGATGTGCAATGGAGGAGATGATGTATGGAGGCTATGGGGAGTTTGTTGCTGCCAAAATTATGGAGAGGGAGATGGTTTTGGTCGGCCAAAGGTGAGGGAGAGAAAGATTTGGATTTGGTTAAGATTTGGGATAAGTTGGTATATTTAAACGTATCCTTAAATAAATTTTAAGCAATATAGAATTTAAATTCTATTTAATTTGATGCATTCGGCCATGGTGGGTTGCTTGGCCAAAATTATCATGGTGGGGGTCCACTTGGCATGATTTGGTTGTTTGGTGAGTTGACAAGTTGATTGGATTGAGGATTTAAAAAGGGGTTTCCTAATATAGAACTATTTAATTCTATCTATGTAATTACACTACAAAATCTGAATTAAATACAAATAAATGTAATTATTAATATTTATTAATGCCCAACATGCCTACATAGGGTTGGGTTTGGCTTGAAAGAGGTTTGGGAAGGTTTTGTGCAACCGGGTCTCCTAAAAAGTCATAAAGGCTTTCTTAACTAATTAATTAAATAAAAATATAACTTGTGCCATAATTTGAATGGTTAACATGCAAGAGATTACAATATGACCATGGAATTCCTAACATGGCTAGCATACTAGTTAAAGCATCCGACTATGCTAGGCACGCCATACTTTCTAGTCGTCTTGCATATTCAAACTCAACCATGGGTGTAGTCCTTTTATATAATATAAATAAGATAAAAATAAATTATAATTAAATAAAATCCAAAAATAATTTAAATATTCCTTTAAATTATAAGGGATTTTACATCCTACCAACTTATGATAATTTCGTCCTCAAAATTAAAAATAATCATAATATCAAGAATTGCGAGATTTTGTACGGAGGGAGAGTAGGTACGTCAAATCTTAGCTCAATTTTTGAAAGGATGGAGGGGTGGTTGTCATAGGAATCCCAATTGACCTCATATTCTACAAGATGGGGTATGCTTCCTTCCAGGCTCTACCCAACTTATAGAAGTTGGCCACCCGTAAAAATCGTCGTCATTACAAGACTTTGAGGAGGACAATTTCTAGGGAGGGGCACGAGAATAATGGACACTTCTGACCGTAGTTTTTGATTCTAAGTGAGCCTCGATAACACCATGACGTTCTTGGTCAATAACAACTATAAGAAAGTTACTACAATCAAACATTGTCACTCTAGTGGTCATGCTTCTGACAAGCTGGTAGTGACCTCTTATTGGAATATACTAAGGTGTGTCGGTTCAGAAGGATTCGTTCTACGTCTAACATGGAAAACAAAGAAGTGAGCTTGAAAACTTAGGAAAGAAAAATTTGTGGCCAAGTGATGAGAATCAATGATAATTAAAGAACCCAGGCTATAGAATATGATTAGGCAAGTGTTTTGAAAACTCTAAGTCAAAACGACTAATATGTGTGGGCTGATGTTTGGTGTTGTATAAGAGGCATGCACTTGCTTGTTGGAAGGCATACATCATAGGTGTGCGTCTTGCATAGATCTTGAGTATTCAATTTAGTTAAGGGAATGGGTCAATATTTGCATGGATGAAATCGAATAGGTCGAATTTGGGTCTCTATGGTTTTTTTGAGGAAACAATGTGTCATGCACATGGTGTAATTTTTAAATGGAGCACTGGAAAGTTCGTTTACGTGGGACATGTATGTCATGTGAGTAGCATAACTAGTCTAGTTCGTGAGTGTTAACTTTGTCGAAAGGAAAAGGCTAGCGTTGTGCTTCAATTATCAAAATCACGGTCGAGGGTATCACATGATACGAATATGGGTCGACGTTATAACCTATTGAATTATTAGTCTAATTGGAACCAATCATTTCCATCCACTTGCTAATTCAAAATCTTATGTTTCTTAGAGAGGCTTGCGATCTATTGGCCTAAAAAATTAAAATTTGCTATTGATTTAAACAAAAATGATTCTATGATTGACTTGAAGAATTTAGGTTGCAATCTTTTACCGTAGTTATCTAAACGCACGAGTAAAGGGATATAAAATGCAAAATAAAAGATCGTTTCATAAATTCCATACAGACGGAAGAACGGTCACGATTGTAATCCCATTCTGAGAGGTAGAGTATAATAAGTTCAATGTTCTACCCAACTTATAGAAGTTGGTTAATCGGGAAAAGCACAGTAATAGGGCTTCTAAGAAGGTCAAATTTCAAGGAGGTATAGGAAGTATGAGGTATTTCCAATCATAGTCACAGACTCTATTGGAAGTCTAGGTATTATCTATTTAATATGGCCCATATATTAACTATGTTTGGTCAAGACTGTATGAGAGGTCTTGGTCAAGTATATCCGAAAGCAAGTTGGTTCCGAGAGATGCATAACATAGGCTACGAAGAGATGCAGTTACGAAATCTATGGAAGGAGAATTAGTGAGTCGAGAGGTACGGCCTACATAATAGAAGTGAGGGCCTATTCATCAAGTTTGGTTTTATAGTCCCAATATGGCGATAGGCTATGATGGGTTTTACTGAGTCTCAATAGGTTCCCTAATTGGACTTCAATCTTTGATTGCATGAACTTTAGATTTAATCTATGGTGGCTGGACAAAATTTTGTGGAATTTTAAACCATCCCTATTAGGTTAGGGTAGTGTAGAATAGGTTCAAATTCAAGTGGTTGGGCAAATTTCCCGTCGGGTTGGTAGAATAGGTTCTGTAAGTCGTGAGATGCGCCTTCCATGACTTTTGTGTTTAAGTAGCACACAAGGCCTCTATTGAGTGGCACACTAGTGGCATATGCGTAGAGGGCTTCGAGTAGATCACAACAATATGTTGGGCCAAAAGAATTGAGTCAAGGTTGGATCTCTAACTGCACTCCGAAAGTACATCGGTGTTATGGTAAGGGTTATCGCTAGTCCCTTTTGACCTGAAAGTCGTATCATGATAATAGAGTCCAAGGAGATGTGTTTTTGTGGGACATGATATGTCTACTTGAAGGTGGACTCGTTTAAGTTTTGCATATAAATTTTGTTGGAAGGTAACAGCTAATATTACACTTCAAATATCAAAGTCACAGTAAGGGACACCAAAAGATCTAAAAAGAAAGTGGGAGTTCATGAGTCACTAATTTACCATCCTAGTGAGAACCAATTTACCTCAATCAATCAGTGATCCCCAAATTCCTAAAACTAAGAATGGCTTACAATCTATTCACTCTAGAGACTAGGACATGGTTTCAGGAATAATGAGTTGCGATATCGTACCTTGACCTTTGGTAATAATAAGTCACGATGTGATCGATAACATGATAGGGTAGTTGTGAATTAGTTTCGAGGATTGTACCCCGAGTCCTAATAAATAGAAATGATCGCGTACAGTGGTACCCGAGTCGATAAGATGGAATGACCCGCTTGTCCATGGTATACGAGAGTCTATCAGTGGAATAACAAACCCTAAAGCACGTCATGAGAAAGATCCCTAACTACTAAGTCGTGAATTTCTATTTGTATCAAACTTGCCAGACTATTATCACAAGTGTTCTAGAGGTATTAAATGTACTGCTCATGCATCACTTGTTGATTACTAATACAATATAATGACGGGGCGTCATGCTACAGATTTTGGCTAAGCTGGTGAATGTGTTGTTCTAATATTATGTCACTTCTTTGATAATAGAATTTTGTACCTAGAGTAACATCTGCTGAATCTCTAATCTTGGAATAGGTGTCTACCATGGTCCTTACAATGCTTGTCCTTGTTTTGGTCTATTCTTCTCTGTCTAAACTGTGGGAGCCTAGTCAAGTAAGGTTTGAGTTAAGGCATACGGGTTGCTAGTTAAGCCAAGAATTAAGATGAATATTTGGAGACTCACAATAAATGATTCCTAGAGATTAGATGGTCTCATAGGTTTGTGGTTTACCCAAGGGTAAGATCTTACTCATCTTTCAAGCTCAAATGTCTAGAAGGTCACGATATTACTATTAGGGTCGTGGGAAGGACGAGCAACTTTAGGCAAGGTTGTAGTTATATGGCTTGGCCGATGGTTGCTATACTTGTGCATATAACTACCATGGCCATGGGGATACTCTGTATTTATCTATCAAATACGAGCGTTCGTCTTTCCAATCAATGAAAGACAAAAGCAATAAAGAGTTCAAGAAAGATGTTATTGAATACAATTACGTAATTCAAAGGCGAATGTGTAATTCAAGAGGAATTGTCAATGCAGTCGCGGATGAGATCCTAGATACCTCTATATCTCAATCCACGTAGGATAATCATAGAAGAGCGAACCAAGTGCACTATGGTTGATCAGACCATAATACATTGATTCTAATTAGACAATATGCTTATGGACGTCCCCAGTATACATATGTCCTGAACAAGCTCGACAAAGAATAAGCTTGCAAAACTAGGCTATAAATAGCGTCGTCATTTATGGTAGTTTAAAGTATAAGTATGGGAGAATATGTTAAAAGCAGTAATAAATAGTTCGAGTTTCACAAGGATCTAAGTCTTATCCGGTGTGCTTGCGTATACAATCGTCCTACTAGTTCTTGTATCAGGCCTTAGTTGACCAATGGGTATGGGCTACGAAATCTCTATATTCTAGGTAAAAATCTCTCCTACACTAGCATATAATCATTATCACTCTGTTACACTTTAATACTAGGTTAAAAGGATACGGATGGTAGGTTGTAGTCATACGACTCAACTTATGAAGTCAACTAATAGAGTAATTGAGGAATATAACACGTATACTCGTATGAGTTATCTCCTAACCTCCCTATTTAGCACGAAAGAAGATAAGATTTACAGTGAAAGGAATCAACCAGAAGGAAGTCAAGATAATCGGACGAGAGTTCGAGATTTGGAATTAATGGACGAAGTCAAGCTTATGGATGAGATTCCTATATCCTAATCCGATATACAGGTTCACATCGGTACAGTAACGTAACCGATGTGACAAACTCGACCTGCATGGGCCACCACAAAAATATGTAACGTCCCAGTCCCAAAATACTTAGGACTAGGTACGTATCTATGCCAGCTGCATACATACGAAGTCTACTCCAATATATGGAAACTCCTATGTATACATAAGTTGTAAAATACAGTAAACCAAGAGTAATCTAATCTTATCCATAAATGAAGAATAATAGATATCATATAATCAACTGTAATAAATCTTTGTACAATACGTTGGGCGGAGACAAATCCACTACCAACAAGTAGGGAAAAATATACATGGAAACGGAAAGGATTTGGCGGGAGTAGCAAAGAAAGATCTAAGACACGCCATCTCCGAATGAATAGAGAAGATTGTGACCTCGACTAGAACACATGCAATATCACAAAAGCACACACCTGGAGAGATAACCAGTTCCTCAGAGGGACGTAACAAGATACATGAAGAATATGCCATAATACTGAATACAAAATATGCCACAAAGAAAATAAGTGACAAGACAACAATAAGGTAATCTAACCGTACTACTGTGTTTATACAGTTAAGAACAAACCTCCAACGTTTGGGTATCTGGCTCAGTAGTAGTAACTCAGGCATGGTCCCATCAGGATACCAAGGACCTCAAAGCGTAACATTCCTCAAATGTCAGAGGCCAGTAGTATCAGTAATAGGAAAGTGCATAAGGATCCATACGTTAAGGAACTGTTCTTCCCATCCAATGCCTAACAGAGTCACATCCATGTCTCATATACCTTTACTAACTGCTAAGTCTCCTAACATGCCTCTATTAGCAGTTAGCCCTAACGCATGCACAAGGGGGATCAGCCCACACGCAAGGACCTCTACATGCTACTCGTCTCACACAACCTCGTGGTACAACTATGTCGAGGCATATGCAATACACTACAAACGGTGGTCCCCTAACTCTAAGTTCAAATGCAATCAAAGGATAGTAACAAAGTAACTAATAATCACTGAGCATGTAGTAAATCAAGAACTGTAATAACTGGAAATAATGAATAGTGATATGTAAATAAATGCAGACTGAATGTAAACAGTATAATGTCAAGGTATCTTGCCTGATTCTATGCTGTAAATATGAAACGCCGCTCCCGCGTCCACGCCTCCGGAACCCGACGCTCCTAGATAATTAATTAACTAAATTAAGTCACTACTTATGAAACTTACGACACGACTTAAATAATCAAAGTAATGTGTTAAAATTATATTCAATCTCTCGTGGAACCATTTAGATCCATACAATCACACACTGGTTCCACGAGACATCAAAACACCGTTTTAGGGGTTCTAACTTTTAATTAGTCGGTTATGCCCCTACTTCAATAACATAATTAAAAATTATATAAAAATCATAAAAATAATATTTAAACTAATTTTCTACAGATTTATCTCTGAAATTCCCGAATTAATATTTCTAAAGATATTTACGACTGGTTGATTACTAAGTCAGCTAGTCTACCCGAAATTCGCCCGGAACATAGTTAATGACTCAAAATTGCTAAAATAACCAAAAATATATTTTAAATAGAAATAAAATAATTTATTTTATAGAATAATATTATAGGTAAAAGTGTTTAGTTATACTACAAGTTTGGGACATTCTAGGTCAGCCGGTTACCCGAAATTAGCTAGTTTTGACCTATAATTTTCTCTACCAGATTTGAGTTGCTAAAATTGTGAAAAAATACTTAAAAATCCTAATTTATGTAGATTAACACACATAAAATTTAGTTTCGAAAATAGCTACCAATAACTCATAGTTCCTTTACAATGGGATTAATTTTGATCCTACCGACACATGAATATTATGCCTATATTTTATAAAATCTTTATGGATGATTATACCTAAAAAAAGCCATCAAAATATAATTTCTTAAGAATTAATAACATATTTTCTACAAAATTTTAGTAAAGGTTTTTAGAAGAAAAGATTATGGTTCTAACCAAAGATCCTTGCTAGAAAGGGTGATGATGACTTCTCTTCACCAAAGCTCTAATATTTTCCGCTATCCTCGCTTGCTTATCCTCTTTTGGTGAGTATGGGAGAGTTTATAATGGCTATGGAGGATTGGATGGGGGAGATGGAGTTTTTAGGGTTTGTTTTGAGGGGTTTCGGGGATGTATGGTGGAAGAGATGAGTTTTTGTGAAGGATGGAGAGATGTGCAATGGAGGAGATGATGTATGGAGGCTATATAGAGTTTGTTGATGTCAAAATTATGGATAGGGAGAGGGTTTTGGTCGGCCAAAGGTGAGGGAGAGAAAGATTTGGATTTGGTTAAGATTTGGGATAAGTTGGTATATTTAAACGTATCCTTAAATAAATTTTAAGCAATCTAGGATTTAAATCCTATTTAATTTGATACATTCGACCATGGGGGGTTGCTTGGCCGAAATTATCATGGTGGGGGTCCACTTGGCATGATTTGGTTGATTGGTGAGTTGACAAGTTGATTGGATTGAGGATTTAAAAAGGGGTTTCCTAATATAGAACTATTTAATTCTATCTATGTAATTACACTACAAAATCTGAATTAAATACAAATAAATATAATTATTAATATTTATTAATGTCCAACATGTCTACATAGTGTTGGGTTTGGCTTGGAAGAGGTTTGGGAAGGTTTTGTGCAACCGGATCTCCTAAAAAGTCATAAAGGCTTTCTTAACTAATTAATTAAATAAAAATATAACTTGTGCCATAATTTGAATGGTTAACATGCAAGAGGTTACAATATGACCATGGCATTCCTAACATGGCTAGCATACTAGTTAAAGCATCCGACTATGCTAGGCATGCCATACTTTCTAGTCGTCTTGCATATTCAAACTCAACCATGGCTATAGTCCTTTTATATAATATAAATAAGATAAAAATAAATTAGAATTAAATAAAATCCAAAAATAATTTAAATATTCCTTTAAATTATAAGGGGTTTTACACCGCTTCCTCCTCTGTCTCCCGGAGTGGTACCCCATACCATATTTTCGGGAAGATTGCTTCCTGATGGAGCTCAGATATTCAGACTTCTCCGCGATGTGTTGGAGACACAGAGAGTTTAGGCTGATATCCTGAGGGAGCAGAGTCACAGGATCCAACTGCTGTGGGACTACGTGCATTCAGGAGGAAGGCCTAGTTATAAAAGGACGAGGAGCAATGTATACCCAGAGCCTCAGGAGTACCCAGACTTTCAGCCAAGACCATCCTACCCAGTCCAGATTCCTGTCCAGCAGAGGCCAGTTGAGCGAGTGCCTACCTGTGCTTACTGTAGGAAGCCTGGGCATATATGGGACCATTGTTGGAAAAGGAGAGGGGTGTGCCTGTTTTGTGGAACAGCTGCACACATGTTGCGAGACTGCCCTGCTGTACTTACCCCAGCCGAGGACCCACCTTCAGGAGGGATTTCTAGTTACCAGGCCTAGTTGGAGGTGAGTTCTTTACCTAGACCTTAGCATGTCTTTGATGATTGATGCACCCCACATTGCTTGTATGTTTGAAACCTTGTGATTTTTTTGTGCCATAGTATGACTAGTGTAGCTAGATGAGACTTTCAATTGATATTGCATGCCATAACCCTGATGTTATTCTTTCAAATTGTATGATTTCGACAAAGTTTTCTTAGACCATGATTGTTGGGGACGTGCCTTTAAGAGGAGTACGACCAACCTAAATTTCGAGGACGAAATTTTTCTAAGGGGAACGATTGTAACTACCAAATTTCTAAAATGAGAGTAATTTTAAACTTTTGTAAAATTGATCATGTTAGTTATTAAATAATAAATTAAAATCATGTTAATAATAATTTGGTAAATTTTTTATTATTTTAATATTATTTAATTTGATGTATCATGATTTTGTTATTTGCTAGTGAAACCTTAGAATTACCTTGCCTAGAGACTAACTATGACCATGGAGACCTAGCTAACATATTTGGATTAGTAATTAGGCTCTAATCTAGCTAGGAATGACTTAGACACTATTTGGAGATTTAAATTAAGGTGCTAGTCTGGGTCTTTAGCTAAAGGGTTTGATTTTACAACATAGAAAGGGGCTTTAGGCTATTATAACTCAACCAAACCCTAGCCTACCATAGATGGCCGACCAAGACCTGATTCCTACCCCTATATAGTTCATCTTCAGGCCCCATTCATTTCTCCTACAAAAAAACCCTAACCCTAATTGTGTTCTTCCCCAAATTTGCCCCATTTCATCAAATCAACTCCAAATTCAACCAAAAAAATTGCAAATTACTTCCCTTGAGTATAGGAGGTCTCTATTGGCTAGCTAGGAAGAATTTGGAGCAATCTGACCATCGGATTTAGTGGGAGAACTTTGTAAGAGGATTTTCATTGAGATTCCAACTCCCAATTGGTAAGAGCCCTCTAAACCTTTAAATTCTAGAATTTCTTCCATAGATGCATTCATTTAGGGTCCCTCTAGCATTAGGAAAGAGTTGGGTCGAAATTGGATCCATTAGAGGTGTGTATAGGAAGAGTATCAGATACGTATCTAAAGTGTTCGACGAAATGCCCCTCAGAACTTTTTGTTCTCCATTTTTAGAACTAATTACATATTTGGATAGCTAATTATATGTAGATTACATAGGTATATGACTGAGTTCATTTTTATGTCGATTGTTGTGTCGTTATGGACACGAGGACACGCGGGTCACTCCGTACGGACACTATAGCAGTCCTTGTCACGCCCCAGAACCAGAATACCGGAGAGCGGAGGAATGACTCAGCCAGCTACGTATTACGGGTAGATGAATACTGTATAATATGATCAATGTTGTTTAACGACGAGAGGGTGCATACTACATGAAAGTCTCACTATGGTCACTCAACATCTATTGTCTCAATCATTCAAACAAGAAGCAATAATAGAGAACATGTAAGATAAAGCAGTAAGGCGTCCCAAACGTTCAGTCAAAATGTTCTTGAGATCTGGCTATACAAAACATAGCCAGATGATATAGCATGGTATACACAATTGTTATCAGCTGCAGTCTGACTTAGTTACAATTATGTAAAGGTAAGGGCAAGACAGTCCGACTAACATGTCGGTGCCAAACGACAATGAGTAAGTTAAATAGTATAGCGAGCACGGAAGCAAGGAACCCACTCACTGCTCCCATTTCGAGTCAAGAGATAGATAAATAGACAAATCCCGGTGTCCTCCTGCGATCATTCCTCTAGTATTGACCATCTTGGAGGTGGAAGTAAGCTGTGTCCTCGGGAGCTGGCTCTAAATCTGGACATACAAAATCAGAGAGGTTAGACCTCTAATAGCAAGTACCGCAAGGAAGCACGATATGAGGAATTAGAACCAATGATAAGAGTTAAGAATATGATAAATAGATCTCTGCTTGCTACTGGGGTTCACACAAGATCACGACACTTTAAGCCAACTTTCTAACCAAACAAGGACAGAAGTTGACCCGGCATGTCCTGACATTTTGCTCATCTCAGTAGTTAACAGAGTAGGTACAGTACACAAACAAATCAATTTAAACGGCCATGCAACTACTACGGCTTGTTACTGTGAGTTCCAAGTTGTCTTGGAAACATGCAATAAGAGATTCCTCAATTCTTATAATGTACAAGCAAGGCTAGTCTACCCAATAATCAATTACGCCAATCATGAATTAGACGTGTCCCAGCGGAACGCCCGTCATCAATATACAATAAATATAAATAGATACCACTCCCTACCTGTGCGGCAGGTTTGCAGTATCCGTGGGAACCAGCCGGCATGTCGAGGCACTAATTGTCCCGAGATGGCTGCCATATAAGAACTCGAGAATCCATTCTCTCAATGCAACAGTTATTTTTATTTAGCTTACTAGACCCTATGTTAATTGAAATCTCATGCCGTAGATCATGATCATTCTGAATGAGTACTCCCGTACAGAGTACGATATGCATAACTCTATAACGATACGAGTGCGGCTAGGTTGTAGGTCTTACATAGCGTAATACAACAATCAAGCCTAGCCACGAAATAATCATACCTTGATCGTAAGGTACACATGCTGCTTTTACAAAAAAATGGAAGTTAACATGTGTCCATATGCCAATGTACGGATCGGCTAGTCAATCGCAATGGTTCATGGTTCATAGATAAACGTGTCTCATTCAATTCAATAAGATGAATAGCCAGTCTTCTAGTTCCAACTAGGAACACATGATCAATCATTAGTCGAGGTAACAATCAATGTCAATTCGGGACAAGAAACAGCCCAAAAGGGCGACAGTAGATGGATGTCCATCTATGCGGCAGGGTAAGTGGGTACCCATCTATGCGGCCAGAGTTGAATCAGAATCCCATACGGCCCGAGAGCCATGGGCCATGCAGCATGCGGTTAGGGAGACAGGGCCATGCGGCAAGGCTGCCGAGAGCCATGCGGCAAGGGAGAAACAGGGGCCGTACGACAAGGCTGCCGAGAGCCATGCGGCAAGGAAAAATAGGGGCCATGCGGCAAGGCTGCCAAGTGCCATGCGACAAGGAAGAAACAGGGGCCATGTGGCAAGGCTGCTGTAACGCCCCAGAACCAGAATACTGAAGAGCGGGGGCATACATAGCCAGCTACGTATAATGAAATGGAATCCACCTCACTATATGGTCACGGCTGTCTAGATATATGAGGGTTTAACTATAATCCATCAGTCTCCTATGGTCAATAACAAGCCTAAATGTCTTAATCTCAAGCAAGCAAGTAAAGTTACAAGATGTAAGATCACCAAATATACAATAGTAAGGCGTCCCAAATATTACATATTTAGTTGATCATGAAGCTAGTCGTTACAAAATATGAGGACTAGCAAGAGTTTAGTCATACATGATCAACCCTAGGATCTGTCAATCATGTTAAAGCCCGTAGACAGACAGTAATAAGGTATGCAATACGAGCTAACAGGTGCTCGCCGGCTAAATGCCTCAAAATAAGAATTTTACAATAGAGTGGGAGAGCCAAAAATAAATCCACTCGTTGCCCTGGTTACGCCTGGTGGTCACCATCGGGCTGGGAGGTCGGTAGATCCTCTGGAGCCGCTCCGAAATCTTGCCATACAAAACCAGCTGGGTCAGACCCCAGAAAAGCAAGTGCCACAAAGGAGGCTTCACTCAAGAACTAAAACCAGCATATAAAAATAATTATTAAAGTAGTTACAAAAGAGCTTGATAATAAAAGAATAACAACAGTCATAATAGAGTACGAGGGAACCATTCAAGTAGCCAGGTCACAACCCTTAAACCAAACAAGGATTGGGGTTTTAACCCTTCACCTGAATAGAACTCCGTCTCCAAATCTTGTTGGTAAGGTAAAACATAACAAGCGTGACGTGGGGTACAATAAGACAATAAACGAAGAGAGGACTCAGAACTGCTCTGGGAGCCAGGTTACAACCCTTAAACCAAACAAGGACCGGGGTTGTAACCCTTCACCTGAACAGAACTTAGCCTCTGATCTTTATTGTTAAAAGTGACAATCATGCGATCAAGCCTGCAATAATCAAGCACTGAAACTACACCATACAATCTCTCCCGGCCAATCAGTGACTACGACTTTCTACATTAGCTAACTAGGGTTATCACAAGCCTTAGTTACTAGCAATATGCAGTGAGATGTTCCTCCAGCCACAAGCCCTGCAGCTAATCCAGGTTATCCAGGCGACTTGGGTTCATTAAGCAGTGCCTCATTCTTTTCCATATATCAGTAAATCTAGACTTGTGGCCCACTCGTCGGCAGGCTACAAGTCTAATAATGGTGGCCGGGATAACGGGATCGCCTGTAACTAGGGAAATCTCTCATGACTACTGAATTGTTTTAGTTATTAGCCTTAGTCATTTACAGTAGGTACCCCTGACCGTGGTACTCAGGGATCCCTGTCCTAGATATGATGCAAATATTATCGATTCAATTGTACAAACACAATCATCCACGGTGTCCAGGCCATTCAATCTTGTCATGATATGCTAGCCGTCGCAACAGCCTTCGGGATATATATCATTCACTATCAGTAGTGTGCCACGTCGGGCCACTATCATATCATGTCAAAAAGTGCACCACAACGGGTCACCACCGTGTCAGAGAAAAATTAATATGGCACAAGCATACATGTAGTAATTAAATATTAGCAGGGGCAAGAGCTGTGAAGGACTCATGCGGCTTAGAAAAAATTTATCGCATAAAATGGTCATGCGGCCAGCCAATAAATGTTCATGCGGCCATGCAAGCAAATCCATGCGGCCACACAATTAAGACTAATGGCCATGCGGCCAATAATAAATGGTGGCCATGCAAGTCAGCTATATGCGGCCATACAGCTCTAATGGCCATATGCGGCTTAAGCAACTAAATGGAGGGGGAGCATATGCGGCCAAAGCAATTAATGGAGGGGGGAAGCATATGCGGCCAAGCAAATTACAAGCAAGCAATTTCATGCAAAAAGGCCATACAAATAATGCTTATGCGGCCAGCTAATGGCTATACAACAGTGCATATGCGGCCAAAGCAAGTGGCCATACAATAGTACATATGCGGCCGAAGCAAACAATTAATGGCCTATGCGGCCATGCACAATTCTAATAGCCTATGCGGCCATGCACGAGTCTAATAGCCTATGCGGCCAAGCAATTGGCCAAGCAAATGATTAATGGCCATATGCAGCTAAACAATTACTAATGGCCATATGCATGCAGATGCTTGCAAATGCATGCAACTAATAAAAGGGCCATGCGGCCAGATGCAAATATTCCAAGCAAATGTTGCATGCAAACGTTTAAATGGCCAAGGCAATTAATTATGGCCAAGCAATTACATGCGGCCAAGCATTTAGCTTACGGCCAAGCAATTAATTGTGGCCAAGCAATTACATACGGCCAAGCCTTTAGCATGCGGCCAAGCATTTAATTGTGGCCAAGCATATAAATGGCCATGCAATCAATTAATGGCCTATACGGCCAACCAATAATTAATGGTCTATGCGGCCATGCAAATAGCTAATGCCATGCGGCCAAGCAAGCAATTGTATGCAGCAAATACATACAAGCAAATCCATGCGGCCAAAGCTAATGGCCAAGCAAATAAATGCTCATGATAAACCAATCAAATACATATGCGGCCAAGCAACACAATGTTGCATGCGGCCAAAAGTGCAATTAATGGCTTCCATAGAGAACATGTCCATAGAAAATACCATGGCCTCCATCCTCCACCAAACAATAATAGGAACCCAAATCTAGAACATGGAACCATCAAATAGCAAAAATATGCAGGTTTGCTAGATCAAAACTCATAAAAACCGAAAATACCACAAAGCTAGATTTACAAGAAATTAACCACGGAAATAAAAAATGCTAAGTACTAGAGTGGGTTAGAAACACATGAGGAAGACAGTGTAACAATAAAATAGAATTCCTCCATGAAGCAAGATGCACTTGCCTAAACCTTCCTAGTAGGTGGAGAGTAATGGTGAGGAAGAAGAAGAGTAAATGAGAAGAGAGAAAGAGTGTTGGGTTAATAAATAATGATGGTGGTGGTAGGTAGGGGTTTGGTTCATAAACCGAACCAAACAAAACAAGCCGAACCAAATCAAGCAATAAAATGCCAAATAAATCATGCGAGGAGACATGTAATACGAGTCAAAATACGTACACGTATACTAAAATACGTAATACAAAACATGGTCATTACAACTCTACCCACCTTAAAAGAATTCCGTCTTCGAAATTTAATCAAGAGGCTAGAGGTACAAGGACAAGCTATACTAATCACAGGCAAGCTATACTAGTCAAGCAATTATTCATGCAAACAAGGAATCGAAGGCATGAGGCATAAGAAAAATATTATACCTCACGAGTCAAACAGGTCGGGATATCGCGATCGAAAATCATCCTCACGCTCCCACGTTGACTCATCCAAGGAGTGATGACCCCAAGCAACACAGACTAACTTGATAGTCATGTTCTTGAGTATCTTCTCTCTTTGGTCCAATATGGATACGGGCCTCTCCTCATACGAAAGGTTGGTACCAATAACCAATTTCGAATAATCCAGGATATGACTCGGGTCCAGGATATACCGTCGTAGTTGGGATACATAGAACACGTCATGCACATCACACAGAGACGGCGGAAGAGCGAGACGATAGGACACATCTCCTACTCGCTCTAGAATATCGAACGGCCCTATATACCTAGGACTAAGATTTTCCCGTACGTCGAAACAAATGATGCCACGGTTAGGCGAGATCCTTAGGAATATATGGTTGTCGACAAAAAATTCAAGGGAACGCCGATGAGAATCGGCCCAATGGCGCTGACGATCTTGTGCAACGCGAAGATGATCTCTGACTCTCCTGACCACCTCGACTGTCTAAGTGATCATCTCTGGACCAAGCATTTGCCTCTCTCCAACATCATCCCATGCTAGTAGGGATCTGTACTTTCTACCATACAGTGCCTCGAACGGGGCCATCTGGATACTAACTTGGAAACTGTTGTTGTACGAGAACTCCACCAGGTGCAGGTGATCTTTCTACGAACCATCGAAGTCGAGTGTACAAGATCTCAATATATCCTCAAGAGTCTGGATCGTGTGCTCCGACTGACCATCTGTCTGCGAGTGATAAGCTGAGCTGAACTGGAGGCGATTTCCTAAACTCTCTTGCAGACTACGCCAAAAGTGCGACATGAATCTCGAATCTCTGTCCGAGGTGATACTGACTGGTACTCCGTGAAGTCTGACTATCTGCCTAAGGTACATCTCTGCTAGCTGAGCCGTCGACTGACCAACTCTGAATAGAAGAAAGTGAGCCACCTTCGTGAGTCTGTCAACTATAACCCAAATAGCATCTCTACTGGTCGGGGATCGAGGTAATCCAGTCACGAAATCCATGGTTATATGCTCCCACTTCTATTCTGGAATCGGCAAGGGCTGAAGAAGTCCAGCTGGCCTCTGATGTTCAGCCTTGACTTGTTGGCAAACCAAACACCGAGAGACAAACCGAGCTATCTTTCTCTTCATTCCATTCTACCAAAAGTGCCGACGAATATCACGGTACATCTTCGTGCCACCGGGATGAATCGAATACTGAGAACTGTGAGCTTCCGCCATGACCTCCTGTCTGATATCTCCACTGGGTACACAAAGACGCTTACTATGTCGAAGTGTACCGTCTTCGTGAATACATAATTCTGGTCGTCGTCCTGCTTCATATTCTGCTCTAAGCCGCTGAAGCTTAGAATCGGAAGACTGAGCTATCTTGATCCTCTCAACTATACTGGACTGAACTTGCATGCTGGCCATCAATGCCACACTGGTAGGAAGGACAACTTCTATACCCATCTTCTGAAGATCTGCTAACAACTCTGGTTGCGCTGTCAGAAAATAAACTCTGGCTCTTCTGCTCAATGCATCGGCAACAACGTTGGCCTTCCCAGGATGATACTGCAGGTTGACATCATAATCCACAAGCAGCTCTAGCCATCTTCTCTGACGTATGTTAAGATCCTTCTGAGTGAACACATACTTCAGGCTCTTGTGGTCGGTGAAAATCTCTACCCTATCTCCATAAAAGTAGTGTCTCCAAAGCTTGAGTGCAAACACTACTGCTGCCAGTTCCAAGTCGTGGGTCGGGTAATTCCTCTCATGATCACGAAGTTGTCGTAACGCATAAGCTATTACCTTCTCATGCTACATCAAAACACATCCTAAACCTATGCCTGAAGCATCACAGTACACTGAAAATCCTTCGGTCCCATCTGAAAGTGTGAGAATGGGTGCCGTCATCAAGCCTTGCTTCAGCTTCTCAAAAGAATCCTGACATTCTATTGTCCAAGCAAACTATACTTCTTTGTGACTCAACTGCATCAATGGAACTGAAATTCGAGCAAATTCCGAAACAAAACTCTGGTAGTAGCCGACCAATCCAAGAAAACTACGAACTTCTGCAACTGTGCTGGGCACTGGCCATGTTTCGATAGCCACGATCTTCTGGGGATCTACTTCTACCCCCCTCTGGTGATGATATGACCCAAGTATGAAATACGATCGAACCAGAACTCCTATTTACTGAACTTGGCATACAATTGGTGCTCTCGAAGAATCTGGAGGACAATTCTGAGATGATGCTCATGCTCTGCTTCGCTCTTACTGTAGACCAGGATATCGTCTATGAACACGATCACGAACTGATCCAAGTAAGGCATGAAGATACGATTCATGAGGTCCATGAATACAGCCGGCGCATTGGTTGCTCCAAAGGGTATAACAAGGAACTCCCAATGTCCATATCTAGATCTGAAAGCTGTCTTCGGGATGTCCTGCTCTCTGACTCTGATCTGGTGGTATCCTGATCGTAAATCAATCTTCGAGAATATTGTCGCTCCTCTGAGTTGATCAAATAAATCATCTATCCTTGGGAGAGGATATCTGTTTTTGATTGTCACTGAGTTCAAGGTACGATAGTCAACACATAATCAGGACGTACCATCCTTCTTTTTTACAAGAAGCATCGGGGTTCCCCAAGACGATCCACTAGCACGAATAAATCCCTTGGTTCTGAGTTCTTCAATCATCTTGTACAATATCTCCAATTCTGACGGCGCCATCCTGTAGACTCTCTCTGACACTGGTGCTGTTCCGGAAATCAAGTCGATAGTAAACTCGATCTCTCGCTCTGGCAGCATTCCTGAAAGCTCTTTCGGGAAAACATCTGGAAATTTTTTGACTATCCTGGGTAACTGCACTGCTGCTATGGCCATCCGCAATATTGGAGGAGAAGATTCAACTTCGCCTCGAGAAAAGGAAAACTCTGGCTCACCTGGAATGCTAAAAACAACTCTGCCAATATGACAGTCTATCCTAGCATACTGGTCCCTCAGCCAATCCATTCCTAAGACCACATCATAATCGGCCATCCGAAATTCTATCAGCCTAGCGAAAAACTCTCTACCGCTAACCACGATCCGACACAAGGAAAACACTCTATCTACTCCCACAAGACCGTTACCAGTAAGTATATTGAGCCTTACTAATAATGACTCGGGCTCCAGTCCTACCCGTGTCACGAATCGTGCAGATATAAATGAATGCGATGCACCAGAGTCAAATAACACTGAAGCCGGAAAAAGTGTTGACAAGAATAGTACCTGCCACTACATCACCTGGCGCCACTCCTTCTTCTCTCATGGTTAAAGCCAACACTTGACCATGTCCTCTGGGTGCTGGCCCTCTCTGCTAGTATCCTCTCTGCCTATTCTGAACTTGCGCCTGGGCATACTGCTGAGGCCTTTGCTGCTGAAAAGCCCGGGTCTACGTCGGCAACGGCCTCGGGGATGGAAATTGCTGCTGGACTGGTACTGGGGCTGGTCCCCTAACTGATGAACTGGTCATGGCTGGTGATGAGTCAGTTCTGAACGGATAGGACCCTACCTTGTGGTCCGGTGCTCTACAAAGCAAACACAGTCCTCGAGCCTTGCGACATTCTGAAACATGTCCAGGCTTCCCACAATAAGAGCAGCCCATGGGGGAAGACTGCTTCTGCTTCTGCTGCTGAGGATACGTCGGGGTTGAATGTTGAACCGACGTAACTGAAACTGTTCTTCTCGGAGCACCAATGGTCAAAGCCCTAGCTGCCGGGACTGGGGCTGACGACTGGTTCATCTGGCCGTGAGATCGCTTTCGACCTCCGGTCCTGTCCATAATCCTCTGGAAGGTATACTCATGCCTCCTAGCTGTCCTCAATACCGTATCAAAAGTCTGATGCTCAAACTGCTCACCATTTATTATTGGCCGTATGGCCATTAGCAATTATTCATTTTGGCCGCATGGCCATTAGTCTTAATTGCGTGGCCGCATAGATTTGCTTGCATGGCCGCATGAACATTTATTGGCTCGCCGTATGGCAATTTCATGCGGCAAATTTTTTCTGAGCCGCATGAGTCCTCTACAGCCCTTGCCCCTGCTAATATTTAATTACTACATGTATGCTTGTGACATATTAATTTTTCTCTGACACGATGGTAACCCGTTGTGGTGTACTTTTTGACATGACATGATAGTGGCACGACGTGGCGCACTACTGACAATGAACATGACATGATATATATCCCGAAGGCTATTGCGACGGCAAGCATGTCATGGCAAGATTGAATGGCCTGGACACCGTGGATGATTGTGTTTGTACAATTGAACCGGTAATGTTTGCATCATGTCTAGGACAGGAATCCCTGAGTACCACGGTCAGGGGTACCTACTGTAAATGACTAAGGCTAATAACTAGAATAATTCAGTAGTCATGAGAGATTTCCTTAGTTACAGGCGATCCTGTTATCCCAGCCACCATTGTTGGACTTGCAGCCTGCCGACGAGTGGGGCACAAGTCTAGATTCATTGATATATAGAAAAGAATAAGGCACTGCTTAATGAACCCAAGTTGCCTGGATAACCTGGATTAGTTGCAGGGCTTGTGGCTGAAGGAACATCTCAATGCATATTGCTAGTAACTAAGGCTTGTGATAACCCTAGTTAGCTAATGTAGAAAACCGTAGTTACTGATTGGCCGGAAGCGATTGTATGGTATAGTTTCAGTGCTCGATTATTGCAGGCTTGATCGCATGATTGTCACTTTTAACAATAAAGATCAGAGGCTAAGTTCTGTTCAGGTGAAGGGTTACAACCCCGGTCTTTGTTTGGTTTAAGGGTTGTAACCTGGCTCCCGGAGCAGTTCTGAGTCCTCTCTTCGTTTATTGTCTTATTGTACCCCACGTCATGCTTGTTATGTTTTACCTTACCAATAAGATTTGGAGACGGAGTTCTATTCAGGTGAAGGGTTACAACCCCGGTCCTTGTTTGGTTTACGGATTGTGACCTAGCTACTTGAATGGTTCCTTCGTACTCCATTATGACTGTTGTTATTCTTTATTATCAAGATCTTTTGTAACTACTTTAATAATTATTTCTGATATGCTGGTTTTAGTTCTTGAGTGAAGCCTCCTTTGTGGCACTTGCTTTTCTGGGTCTGACCCAGCTAGTTTTGTATGGCCAGATTTCGGAGCAGCTCCAGAGGATCTACCGACCTCCCAGCCTGATGGTGACCACCAGGCGTAACCAGGGCAACGAGTGGGTTTATTTTTGGCTCTCCTACCCTATTATAAAATTCTTATTTTGAGGCATTTAGCCGGCGAGCACCTGTTAGCTCGTATTGCATACCTTATTACTGTCTGCCTACGGGCTGTAACATGATTGACATATCCTAGGGTTGATCATGTATGACTAAACTCTTGCTAGTCCTCATATTTTGTAACGACTAGTTTCATGATCAACTAAATATGTAATGTTTGGGACACCTTATTATTGTATATTTGGTGATCTTACATCTTGTAACTTTATTTGCTTGCTTGAGATTGAGACATTTAGGCTTGCTATTGCCCATAGGAGACTGATGGATTGTAGTTAAACCCTCATATATCTAGACAGCCGTGACCGTATAGGGAGGTGGATTCCATTTTATTATACATAGCTGGCTATGTATGCCCCCGCTCTCCAGTATTCTGGTTCTGGGACTTTACATGGTTTAAGTGGTGGCCCATGCAGGTCAGCCATATGCGGCCATGCAACTCTAATGGCCATATGCGACTAAACAACTAAATGGAGGGGGAGCATATGCGGCCAAAGCAATTAATGGAGGGAGAAAGCATATACGGCCAAGCAAATAGCATGCAAGCAATTGCATGCAAAAAGGCCATACAAATAATGCTTATGCGGCCAGCTAATGGCCATGCAACAGTGCATATGCGGCCAAAGCAAGTGGCCATGCAACAGTGTATATGCGGCCAAAGCAAACAATTAATGGCCTATGCGGCCATGCACAATTCTAATAGCCTATGCGGCCATGCACGAGCCTAATAGCCTATGTGGCCAAGCAATTGGCCAAGCAAATGATTAATGGCCATATGCGACTAAACAATTATTAATGGCCATATGCATGCAGATGCTTGCAAATGCATGCAACTAATAAAAGGGCCATAAGGCCAGATGCAAATATTCCAAGCAAATGTTGCATACAAACGTTTAAATGGCCAAGGCAATTAATTGTGGCAAAGCAATTACATGCGGCCAAGCAATTACATGCAGCCAAGCATTTAGCTTACGGCCAAGCAATTAATTATGGCCAAGCAATTATATGCGGCCAAGCCTTTAGCATGCGGCCAAGCATTTAATTGTGGCCAAGCATATAAATGGCCATGCAATTAATTAATGGCCTATGCGACCAACCAATAATTAATGGCCTATACGGCCATGCAAATAGCTAATGCCATGCGGCCAAGCAAGCAATTGCATACAGCAAATGCATGCAGCAAATGCATGCAAGCAAATCCATGCGGCCAAAGCTAATGGCCAAGCAAATAAATGCTCAAGGTAATGCAATCAAATGCATATGCGGCCAAGCAACACAATGTTGCATGCGGCCAAAAGTGCAATTAATGGCTTCCACAGAGAACATGTCCATGGAAAATACCATGGCCTCCATGCTCCACCAAACAATAATAGAAACCCAAATCCAGACTCCCATAGGTCAAATTTGGGTAAAATAGAATTTTCTACAACATGGAACCATCAAATAGCAAAAATATACAGGTTTGCTAGATCAAAACTCATGAAAACCGAAAATACCACAAAGCTAGATTTACAAGAAATTAATAACCACGGAAATAAAAAATGCTAAGTACTAGAGTGGGTTAGAAACACATGAAGAAGACAGTGGAATAATAAAATAGAATTCCTCCATGAAGCAAGATGCACTTGCCTAATGTCACGCCCCAGAACCAGAATACGGGAGAGCGGGGGCAGACATAGCCAGTTACGTATATGAAATGGATTCCATCTCGCTATACGGTCACGGCTGTCTAGATACATGATGGTTTATCTACAAGCCAGCAGTCTCCTAAGGTCATGAACAAGCCTAGTGTCTCAATCACAAGCAAATAAGTAAATGTTATAAGATGTATGATCATTAAATATACAATAATAAGGCGTCCCAAATATTACATATTCAGCTGATCATGAAGCTAGTCGTTACAAAATGTTAGGACTAGCAAGAGTTTAGTCATACATGATCAACCCTAGGATTTATTAATCATGTTACAGCCCGTAGGCAGACAGTAAGTAAAGTGCAATCGAGCTAAACAGGTGCTCGTCGGCTAAACGCCTCAAAAGAATATTTTTACAATAAGTGGGAGAGCCAAAAATAACCCACTCGTTGCCAGGGTTCCGTCTAGTGGCCACCATCTGGCAGGAAGGTCGGTAGATCCTCTGGAGCTGCTCCGAAATCTGGCCACACAAAACCAGCTGGGTCAGACCCCAAAAAGAGCAAGTGCCACAAAGGAGGCTTCACTTAGGAACTAAAACCAGCAATCAGCACAAGAGTATAAATAAAGTAAGAACTGAAAATAAAGAAAATACATCACGATGATATACGACGAGATAACCATGGAGCTATTCAGATAACCAGGTTACCACCCGTAAACCAAACAAGGACCGGGGTTGTAACCCTTCGTCTGAACAGAACTTGGAATTCTCACCATTTATCGGTAAAATAAATACAAGCATTCTGGTCATGCAGTAATCAGGATCAGAGCAAGACTAGACAGGTTAGACTCCATCCAATCATTTCACAGCCAAACAAGAACTACGGCTTGATACTTTAACTAACTAGTGTTATCACAAGCCTAGTTACTAACAAGATGCAGTGAGATTACTCCACAGCCACAAGCCCTACAGACCATCCAGGTTACCCGGGTTAAAAGAATTAGAGTTGAATTTAGATGGGTACATCGTCCAGGAAACGAATGTACCCTTAGGTAGCTTGAAGGGTGAAACACATGACAGTGTGCTAGAAATGTGCCCTACTCGACGGCAGGCTACAGATCCCAAGGCGTGCCCAGGTAACGGGATTGCTTGTAGCTGGGAGAACTCTTTATGACTAATGTATTAATCTAGTTATTTAGCCTTAGTCCATTTCAGTAGGTACTCCTGACTGTGGTACTCAGGAGTCCCCTCCTAGACATGATGTAAGATAGGGCTGGTTTATTTGTACAAGCACAATCGCCCACGGTGTCCAGGTTAATTATACATGTCATGTCAAGTCAGGTAGCCGTCGCAACAACTTATCAGATATATCATGCCAGGTTTTCATGTCAAGTGTACTGGTCAAGAGTGCGCCACGACGGGCCACTATCAGGTCATGTCATGTTCACATGTCAGAAGTGCACCCCTACAGGTCACTGTCATGTCAAGCTCAATTATCATACCCAAACATATCAAGTAAATTCGTGATTATCAAGTTCATGACAAAATGCGTAAGGATATAAAATGGACGTAAAATATCTAATAAAATATCAATACACAGGGCCATAGGGGAGCCATGTGGCTAAGGCATATGCGGCCAGAAATGATCTCATACGGCTGGAAGAGAACAACCCATGCGGCTGAATAGGGTCAGGCACATGCGGCTAAAAAGGAAAAGGCTTATGCGGTCAAAGGGGTATCAGTCATATGTGGCTCGGAGATCCAGTCAGTCATGCGGCTGAGAAAGGCAAGATATATGCGGTCAGGAGGGTAGAGAACTCATGCGGCTAGCGGGGGATGGGTCCATACGGCTGGCTGACCAATCAAGTACATGCGGCCGGGGAGGAGCAACCCATGCGGCTGTGGGGAGCAATGACTATGCGGTCAAGGGAAGCAAACCCATGCGACTGAGAGACTGCGGTCTATGCGGCTCGTGAGCGTTGAGTTCATGCGGCTTAGGGTTGCTGGAAATCCATGCGGCCAGGAAGGACTGGGCCTCAGTCATGCGGTTAAGTAAGAAGGACTTCATACGGCTAGAAGGAATACTTGCCGCATGAACTTGTCATGCGGTCAAGTCAAGGCAATAGTGCATGCGGTTGGAACTGACTTGCCGCATGAATGTTCATGCGGTCAAGTGCTACCATGCGGCTCAGGACTGTGCTTCTTCTCCAAATTTTCCGAGAGGAAGTACACCATGAAACCATGACTACCAAGCTGCATAGAACCTTCATCCGGAGTCCAAATCCAAACTTTCTTAGGTCAAAATGGGATAGAATGAAATGCTCTACAACATGGAACCATCAAAACTAGGAAATAACAAGATTAAGTAGATCAAAACCTAAGAAATCCGAAAATAAAATAGACTTAGATCTACAAGAATCTCGCCATGGAAAGTGAAAATGCCAAGTACTAAAGTAAGTTAGAATGCTGTAAGGAAGAGAATAAAGCAATAAAATTGGAGTTCCTCCATGAAACAAGTTGTACTTGCCTAGACCTCTCTCTCTCTCTCTGGTAGGAGAAGAATTGATGGAGGGAAGATGGAGAGTAATGAAGAGAGAGAAGGAAGTGGGGTTAATAAATGGTAGTGGTGGTGGTAGGTAGGGGGTTCACCCCTTGGTTCTTGATGAACCAAGACAATCAAGCCTAGCCGAACCAAACCAACCCCAAGGAGACCAAGCCAAACCAAACCAAGGAGATATGTAAATACAAGATAAAATACGTATACGTATTCCAAATACGTAATACGAACACAGGCATTACAACTCTACCCACCTTAAAAGAATTCTGTCCTCAGAATTTAATTAAGAGACTAGAGAGACAAGAACAAGCTACACTAATCACAGGCAAGCTATACTAGACAATCAATCAAGCAATCAATCATGCAAGCAAGAAATCGAAGGCATGAGGCATAAGAAGGACATTATACCTCACGAGTCAAACAAGTCAGGATATCGCGATCGGATATCATCCTCGCGCTCCCATGTTGACTCACCCAAAGAGTGATGACCCCAAGCAACTCGGACTAACTTGATAGTCTTGTTCTTGAGGATCTTCTCTCTCCGGTCCAATATAGATACGGGCCTTTCCTCATACGAAAGGTTGGTACCCACAACCAATTCCGAATGATCCAAGATGTGGCTCTGGTCCGAGATATACCGTCGTAATTGGGATACATGGAACACGTCATGCACCTCTCTTAGCGACGGCGGAAGAGCGAGACGATAGGATACATCTCCTACTCGCTCCAGAATGTCAAATGGCCCTATATACCTCGGACTAAGCTTCTCCCGTACGCCGAAATGAATGACGCCACAGTTAGGAAAAATCCTCAGGAATACATGGTCACCGACAGAAAACTCGAGAGGGCGCTGATGAGAATCGGCCCAATGGCGCTGGCGATCTTGGGCAACTCGAAGATGATCCCTGACTCTTCTGATCACTTCAACTGTCTGGGCAATCATTTCTGCACCGAGCATCTGTCTCTCTCCGACATCATCTCATGCTAGCAGGGATCTGCACTTCCTTCCATACAGTGCCTCGAACGGTGCCATCTGGATACTGGCCTGAAAACTATTGTTGTATGAGAATTCCACCAGGTGCAAGTGATCTTCCCATGAACCACCAAAGTCAAGTGTACAGGACCGTAACATATCTTCAAGAGTCTGGATTATACGCTTCGACTGACCATCTATCTGCGGATGATAGGCTGAACTGAACTGGAGGCGAGTTCCCAAACTCTCCTGCAAGTTGCGCCAAAAGTGCGACATAAATCTGGAATATCGGTCCGAAGTGATACTGACTGGCACTTCGTACAACCTGATAATCTGCCTGAGGTACATCTCTGCTAACTGAGCCGTCGACTGACCAACTCTGAACGGGAGAAAGTTAGCTACCTTCGTGAGCCGATCAACTATAACCCAAATAGTATCTCGACCAGCTGGGGATCTAGGCAATCCGGTCACAAAATCCATGGTCACATGCTCCCACTTCTACTCTGGAATCGGCAAGGGCTGAAGAAGTCCAGCGGGCCTCTGATGTTCAGCCTTAACTTGTTGGCAGACTAAACAACGAGAGACAAACCGGTTTATCTTCCTCTTCATGCCATTCCACCAAAAATGCTGTCGGATATCACGGTACATCTTCGTACCGCCCGAATGAATGGAATACTGTGAACTGTGCGCTTTTGACATGATCTCCTGCCTGATATCTCCACTGGGTACACAAAGACGCTTACCATGTCGAAGTGTACCATCCTCATGAATGCACAACTCTGGTCTTCGTCCTGCCTCACACTCTGCCCTGAGTCGCTGAAGCTTAGATTCTGCTGACTGCGCCATCCGGATCCTCTCGACTATGGTGGACTGAACTTGCATACTGGCCATCAATGCCCTACTGGAAGGGAGAACAACTTCAATACCCATCTTCTGAAGATCTGCTAACAGCTCTGGTTGCGCTGTTAGGAAATAAACTCCGGCTCTCCTGCTCAATGCATCTGCAACAACGTTGGCCTTCCCAGGATGATACTGCAAGTTGATATCATAATCCACAAGTAGCTCTAGCCATCTCCTCTGACGCATGTTAAGATCCTTCTGGGTGAAAATGTACTTCAGGCTCTTGTGGTCGATGAAAATCTCTACCCTATCTCCATACAAATAGTGCCTCCATAACTTAAGTGCAAATACTACTGCTGCCAGCTCCAAGTCATGGGTTGGGTAATTCTTCTCATGATTACGAAGTTGTCGTGACGCATAAGCTATTACCTTCCCATGCTGCATCAGAACACATCCTAAAACTCTGCCTGAAGCATCATAATACACTGAGAATCCTCCTATTCCATCTGGAAGCGCGAGAATGGGAGCCGTCATCAAGCCTCGCTTCAACTGTTCAAAAGAACTCTGACACTCTGCTGTCCAAGCAAACTGCGCATCCTTGCGGGTCAACTGTGTCAATGGCACTAAAATCCGAGCAAAATCTGAAACAAACCGCCGGTAATAGCCGGCCAATCCAAGAAAACTGCGAACTTCTGCGACTGTACTGGGCGCTGGCCATGACTCAATGGCCACAATCTTCTGGGGATCCACTTCTACTCCTCCTCTGGTGATGATATGACCCAAGTACGAAATGCGATCGAGCCAGAACTCGTATTTACTGAACTTGGCATACAACTGGTGCTCACAAAGAATCTGGAGGACAACTCTGAGATGCTGCTCATGCTCCACCTCACTCTTGCTGTAGACCAGGATGTCGTCTAGGAACACTATCACGAACTGATCCAAATAAGGCATAAAGATGTGATTCATAAGGTCCATGAATACTGCCGGCGTATTGGTTGCTCCAAAAGGCATAACAAGGAACTCCCAATGCCCATACCTAGATCTGAAAGCTGTCTTCGGGATGTCCTGCTCTCTGATTCTGATCTGATGATATCCTGAGTGCAAGTCTATCTTCGAGAATACTGCTGCCGCTTTAAGCTGATCAAACAAGTCATCTATCCTTGGAAGAGGGTATCTGTTCTTGATTGTCACTGAGTTTAAGGTACGATAATCAACACATAACCTGGACGTACCGTCCTTCTTTTTCACAAGAAGCATCGGGGCTCCCCAAGGTGATCCACTAGCACGAATGAATCCCTTGGCTCGAAGTTCTTCAATCATCTTGTACAAGATCTCCAATTCTGACGGTGCCATCCTGTAGACTCTCTCTGACACTGGGGCTATCCCGAGAATCAAGTCTATGGTGAACTCGATCTCCCGCTCTGGAGGCATACCTGGAAGATCTTCTGGGAAAACATCGAGAAACTCTTCAACTATCCGAGGCAACTGCACTGCTGCTACTGCCATCCGTAATACTGGAGGAGAAGGCTCAACTGTGCCTCGGGAAAAGAAAAACTCTGGCTCGCCTGGAATGCTAAAAACAACCCGACCAATATGGCAGTCTATTCTAGCATACTGGTTCCTCAACCAATCCATCCCTAAGACCACATCATAATCAGCCATCGGAAACTCTATCAATCTAGCGGGAAATTCCTTACCGCTAACTACGATCCGACACGAGGAAAACACCCTATCGACTCCCACAAGTCCGTTACCAGTAAGTATATTGAGCCTTACCGATAACGACTCGGGCTCCAATCTTATCCGTGTCGCGAATCGTACAGACATAAAAGAATACGATGTACCAGAATCAAATAAAGCTGAAGCTGGAAAGAAGTTGACGAGAATAGTACCTGCCACTGCCTCTCCTGGTGCCAATCCTTCCTCTGCGGTCATCACCATAGCATGACCATGCCCTTGGGGTACTGGCCCCCTCTGCTGAAATCCTTGCTGTCTATTCTGACTCTGGACCTGGGCTTGAGCATACTGCTGGGGGTTCTGCTGCTGGAAAACCTGGGACTGAGGCGGCAAGGGCCTCGGCAATGGATACTACTGTTGCTGGACCGGTGCTGGTCCTCTCACCGAAGAGCTAAAAAGGTTGGACGATGATGAACCACCCCTATTTGGGCAGGACCCAACCCTATGGTCTGGTGCTCCACAAGCCAGGCACAATCCCTGTGCCCTGCGATACTCTGCCACTACATGGCCTGGCTTCCCACAATGAGAACATCCTACTGCGGAAGACTGCTTCTGCTTCTGCTGTTGCTGAGGAAACGTCGGGACTGAATGCAGAACCGACGTTACTGAGGCCGCCCGCCTCGGAGCTCCAAAAGTCAAGGCCCTGGCTGCCGGGGCTGGTGCTGAAGACTGATTCATCTGGCCGTGGGATCTCTTCCGACCTCCGGCCCTATCCACAATCCTCTGGAAGGTATACTCATGCCTCCTAGCTGCTCTCAAGACTGCATCAAAAGTCTGATGCTCAAACTGCTCAACCGCCAATAGAATCTCCAGGTGAAGTCCCTGCTGGAACCGCTGGGCTCGATCATACTAGGTTGCCACCAAGGTAGAAGCAAACCGACTGAGTCTCGAAAACTCGGCCGCATATCCATCGACCGTCCTGTCCATCTGCTTCAGATTAGTAAACCTCGTCTGTAGATCGTATTGTGCTACAGCATTGAAATACTTGGTCTGGAATCTCTCTCTGAATACTGCCCAAGCAATGGGTGCTGCTAACCCAATGGCCTGAGCTGTCCACCAGCTGCGGGCAAGATCTAGCAACTGCAGGCGCACTACGGCTACCTTCTCGTTCTCAGGGGTCCTGGCTGCTTCGAAAATCACCTCAGTATCCTGAAGCCAAGCATCTGCTGCGATAGCATCTTCACTACCGTCAAAGAAGGGAGGGTTCAAGCGCTTGAAGCTGTTGGCCGCGCTGTTACCCTGATGACCTCCTCTGGTCAAAGCATCCGCCACTGCCTGGTGTAAGGCATCTCCATGACGATCTTGGAAAGCTATCAAGGTCCTGACGAGTCCTACCAAAGTGCCATCATCAGGCTCGGCAGGCTGAACTGGCTGGACTGGTGGCTCTCCATCAGAAGGCACGACTCTGGAGGCTACTCCCGAATGCTGGGCTTGATCTCTGGGTTGCTGCTGATCCGCGGGAAGTGCTCCGCCTGGCTGACCGGCAGGTCCAAGAACGATGCCGCTGAAGAAGACGACATGGAGAACAATAAGAAAGGACCAGGATAGATCAATGATACAAGCATATGATCAGGATAAGAATCCAGGGATCCAGAAGATACGAGCAGAGATCAAAGGCAAATACTGATTGAGACATCTATCCGGTAAACCCTCATATATCTTGATTTACAAGACCTGCATGGGCCACCACTTAAACCATGTCACGCCCCAGAACCAGAATACTGGAGAGCGGGGGCAGACATAGCCAGCTACGTATATGAAATAGATTCTATCTCGCTATATGGGAACGGCTGTCTAGATACATGAGGGTTTATCTACAAGCCAGCAGTCTCCTAAGGTCATGAACAAGCCTAGTGTCTCAATCACAAGCAAATAAGTAAATGTTACAAGATGTATGATCATTAAATATACAATAATAAGGCGTCCCAAATATTACATATTCAGCTGATCATGAAGCTAGTCGTTACAAAATGTTAGGACTAGCAAGAGTTTAGTCATATATGATCAACCATAGGATTTGTTAATCATGTTACAGTCCGTAGGCAGACAGTAAGTAAAGTGCAATCGAGCTAAATAGGTGCTCGTTGGCTAAACGCCTCAAAAGAATATTTTTACAATAAGTGGGAGAGCCAAAAATAATCTACTCGTTGCCAGGGTTCCGTCTAGTGGCCACCATCTGGCAGGAAGGTCGGTAGATCCTCTGGAGCTGCTCCGAAATCTGGCCACACAAAACCAGCTGGGTCAGACCCCAGAAAGAGCAAGTGCCACAACGGAAGCTTCACTTAGGAACTAAAACCAGCAATCGGCACAAGAGTATAAATAAAGTAAGAACTGGAAATAAAGAAAATACATCAAGATGATATACGACGAGATAACCAAGGAGCTATTCAGATAACCAGGTTACAACCCGTAAACCAAACAAGGATCGGGGTTGTAACCCTTCGTCTGAACAGAACTTGGAATTCTCACCATTTATCGGTAAAATAAATACAAGCATTCTGGTCATGCAGTAATCAGGATCAGGGCAAGACTAGACAGGTTAGACTCCATCCAATTATTTCATGGCCAAACAAGAACTACGGCTTGATACTTTAACTAACTAGGGTTATCACAAGCCTAGTTACTAACAAGATGCAGTGAGATTACTCCACAGCCACAAGCCCTGCAGACCATCCAGGTTACCCGGGTTAAAAGAATTAGAGTTGAATTAAGGTGGATACATCGTCCAGGAAACGAATGTACCCTTAGGTAGCTTGAAGGGTACAACACATGACAGTGTGCTGGAAATGTGCCCTACTCGACGGCAGGCTACAGATCCCAAGGCGTGCCCAGGTAACGGGATTACCTGTAGCTGGGAGATCTCTTTATGACTAATGTATTAATCTAGTTATTTAGCCTTAGTCCATTTTAGTAGGTACTCCTGACCGTGGTTCTCAGGAGTCCCCTCCTAGACATGATATAAGACAGGGCTAGTTTATTTGTACAAGCACAATCGCCCACGGTGTCCAGGTTAATTATACATGTCATGTCAAGTCAGGTAGCCGTCGCAACAACTTATCAGATATATCATGCCAGGTTTTCATGTCAAGTGTACTGGTCAAGAGTGCGCCACGATGGGCCACTATCAGGTCATGTCATGTTCACATGTCAGGAGTGTACCCCTACGGGTCACTGTCATGTCAAGCTCAATTATCATACCCAAACATATCAAGTAAATTCGTGATTATCAAGTTCATGACAAAATACGTAAGGATATAAAATGGACGTAAAATATCTAATAAAATATCAATACACATGGCCATAGAGGAGCCATGCGGCTAAGGCATATGCGGCCAGGAATGATCTCATACGGCTGGAAGAGAACAGCCCATGCTGCTGAATAGGGTCAGGCGCATGCGGCTACAAAAGGAAAGGCTTATGCGGTCAAAGGGGTATCAGTCATATGCGGCTCGAAGATCCAGTCAGTCATGCGGCTGAGAAAGACAAGACATATGCGGTCAGGAGGGTAGGGAACTCATACGGCTAGCGGGGGATGGGTCCATGCGGTTGGCTGACCAATCAAGTACATGCGGCCGGGGAGGAGCAACCCATGCGGCTGCGGGGAGCAATGACTATGCGGTCAAGGGAAGCAAACCCATGCGACTGGAAGACTGCGGTCTATGCGGCTCGCGAACGTTGAGTTCATGCGGCTCAGGGTTGCTGGAAATCCATACGGCCAGGAAGGACTGGGCCTCAGTCATGCGGTTAAGTAAGAAGGACTTCATACGGCTAGAAGGAATACTTGCCGCATGAACTTGTCATGCGGTCAAGTCAAGGCAATAGTGCATGCGGTTGGAACTGACTTGCCGCATGAATGTTCATGCGGTCAAGTGCTACCATACGGCTTGGGACTATGCTTCTTTTCCAAATTTTCCGAGAGGAAGTACACCATGAAACCATGGCTACCAAGCTGCATAGAACCTTCATCCGGAGTCCAAATCCGAACTTCCTTAGTTCAAAATGGGGTAGAATGAAATGCTCTACAACATGGAACCATCAAAACTAGGAAATAACAAGATTAAGTAGATCAAAACCCAAAAAATCTGAAAATAAAATGGACTTAGATCTACAAGAATCTAGCCATGGAAAGTGAAAATGCCAAGTACTAAAGTAAGTTAGAATGCTGTAAGGAAGAGAATGAAGCAATAAAATTGGAGTTCCTCCATGAAGCAAGTTACACTTGCCTTGACCTCTCTCTCTCTCTCTCTCCGGTAGGTGAAGAATTAATGGAGGGAAGAAGGAGAGTAATGAAGAGAGAGAAGGAAGTGGGGTTAATAAATGGTAGTGGTGGTGGTAGGTAGGGGGTTCACCCCTTGGTTCTTGATGAACCAAGGCAATCAAGCCTAGCCGAACCAAACCAACCCCAAGGAGACCAAGCCAAACCAAACCAAGGAGATATGCAAATACAAGATAAAATACGTATACGTATTCCAAATACGTAATACGAACACAGGCATTACACCTAAACCTTCCAGGTAGGTGGAGAGTAATGGTGAGAAAGAAGAAGAGTGAATGAAGAGAAAAAAAGAGTGTTGGGTTAATCAATGATGATGGTGGTGGTAGGTAGGGTTTGGTTCACAAACTGAACCATACCAAACAAGCCGAACCGAATCAAGCAATAAAATACCAAATAAATTATGCGAGAAAACATGCAATACGAGTCAAAATACGTACACGTATACCAAAATAAGTAATACGAACCATGGTCATTACAGCTGCTGAGAGCCATGCGGCACGTGGCCATGGGAAGTCATGAGGCTTATACAGCAAGGCTAGAGGTAGCCATGTGGTACGGGTCAACCAAAGCCATGCGGCTAAAGTCAACCAAATCCATGCGGCAAGCAGCCACGCGGCAAAGGCCTATGCGGCATGCTACCATGCGCCACACGACCAAAGGAATAATGCGACAAGGAGGGGGCCGCATGAAGACTGGAGTGCCTATGCGGCCAAAGAGGAGCCGCATGGGACCTTGCCGCATGGAAGGCCATATGGGAGGCACTGTTCTTCTTCTCCAACTTTTTCGAGAAGAAGAACCTGGGAAGTTGGGGGTTCCCAGACTTTCCAACCTTCAATCCAAGCCCAAATCTGGACTTCCATAGGTCAAAATAGGGTAGAACGAAATTCTCTACAACATAGAACAACTAGATTTTGAAAATAAAGAAGTTTGATAGGTCAAACCAAGAAGAACCGAATGTAACATAAACTTAGATTTATAAAAATACACCCATGAAAACCAAAAATTCTAAGTTCTAAAGAGACTTAGAATCATGTAAGGAAGAGAATGGAACAATAAAACTTGAGATCCATCATGAAGCAAGTTGTACTTGCCTAAGCTCTCTAGGTTGGTGGGAGATTAATGGAGGATGAAGAAGAAGTAAATGAGAGTAATGATGAGAGAGAAAAGTAAAGGGGTATAAATATCAAGCCCAAGTCAAAATCTCCACCACCCATTCCTTCTTACAAGATCTAGGCCATCCACCCCTTATCATGATGAACCCAGCTAAACCAAGAGCTTAAGCAAAAGCAGAAAATAAAATACAAAAAATTAATTGGTATGAAATTACAGAATAAATGTATGATAAGTACAAAATAAATACATTCAAGCAGTACGTGTATAAAAATACGTATTCTGGGAATGGGGAGTGACATCTCTACCCTCCTTAAAAAAATTTTGTCCACGAAATTTCAATTCCAAGCAGGCTAGAAACATCAGAACTAGACTAACCCAAGTACAAACAATTTTTAGTGAGCAAGCAGTCATCTTATAATATCAATAGCAAGTAATATATATATATTTATCCATCTATGACATCAAGCAATTCTATTCAGAGGGTAATAAGCATGAAGAATTAAGACAATCAAGGTACACGGAAAAAGATATACCTTGTGAGTCAAATAGGTACGGATACCGTGATCGGATATCATCCTCACGTTCCCACGTTGACTCTCCTAAGGAGTGATGACCCCAAGCAACACGGACAAGGCTAATTGTTCGGTTCTTGAGTATCTTCTCCCTTCGGTCCAAAATGGATACCGGCTGTTCCTCGTAAGACAGGTTGGTACCAACAACCAGCTCAGAATGATCGAGGATATGGCTTGGGTCCAATACATACCTACGCAACTGAGATATATGAAACACATCATGCATCTCTCGTAACAAAGATGGAAGGAATAAACAATAAGCAACATCGCCTGCCAAATCGAGGATAACAAATGGGCCCACGTATCGTGGACTCAACTTTCCGCGAACGCCAAATCTAATAACCCCACGAGTAGGTGAGATCCGCAAGAACACGTGGTCCCCAACAGAAAATTCTAGCAGCCTACAATGTTGGTCTGCCCAATGACGATGTCAATTTTGTGCAACTCGAAGTCGCTCTCTAATCCCCTTAACCACTTCAACCGTCTGAATAATCATTTCTAGGCCCAACATCTTCCTCTCCCCAATATCATCCCATGCCAGTGGCGACCTGCACTTCTTACCATATAGGACTTCGAATGGCGCCATCTGGATACTGGCTTGATAACTGTTGTTATACGAGAATTCGACTAAGTGCAGGTGACTCTGCCAAGATCCTCCAAAATCTAGGGTGCAAGCTCGTAACATATCTTCTAAAGTCTGAATTGTTCTTTCTGATTGCCCGTCCGTCTGTGGATGGTAGGCCGTACTAAATCTTAACTTTTCTAAAATGTGATGTAAAACGTGTATCTCTATCTGATACAATACTGACAGGGATCCCATGCTGCCTGACTATCTGCTGCATATACAACTCTGCCAACTTTTTTGTAGATTGCCCAACTCAAAAAGAAAGAAAATATGCCACCTTCGTAAGACGATCTACGATCACCCAAATAGCATCCTTACCACTTGGTGATCTCGGTAAATCGGTCACAAAATCTATTGTGATATGGGCCCACATCCATTCCGGGATAGGAAGCGGTTGTAATAATCTAGCTGGCCTCTGTTGTTCTGCCTTCACTTGCTGACATATTAAGCAACGGGAAACAAATCTAGCTATCTCTCTCTTCATTCCGTTCTACCAGAAGTGCTGCTTGATATCTTGGTACATTTTGGTTCCTCCAGGGTGTATAGAATACTGAGAACTATAGGCTTCTGCCACAACCGCCTGTCTGATATCTCCACTTGGCACACATAGACGTGATCCAAATCTAAGTGTATGTAACACCCAGCTTTCCAGATGAGGGTAATTTTGAAATTTTTTAATTATAATTATTATTTATTGGTATTTATTTGGAATTTAAATATATTATTAAGAATGGTATAATTTTAATATTATTTAATTGATTGTCATGTATTGTGATTAGCCTAACTTAGTTTGGACCTAACCCAGATTAGTCATAGCTAGTCTTAGCTAACCATGGTTAGTGTTAGTTAGTATTAATTAGAATTATTGGAATTTAAGTGATTTTTAGTATAATTTAATTTAGTGCTATTCTTGACTTTGACTCATAGTCACTTTGGAGACTGTCCTACAAGCTAACCCTAGTCATGAACACTTGGTTAGGTTTTGAAACCCTAGTTTAACCTAAGTTAATGTCTAGTCATTAGGATTAAATTGGGGAAAATAGGGATAATGAATAGGTTGGTTAATGACTTGTGATTTCATAAACCATGACTTATGGCTTAAGGCCCATAGAGACCCATAACCCAATTAGTGAAACCAAAACCCTAACCCTAGCATTTATGGCCAGCCACCTAGGGTTCCACACCCCTATTTAATGCTCCTCAAACTTAGGGCTAGCCTCCTTTAGGAATTTGCAAGTTTGGAAATAGAGGTAAACCCCTTTCTTCCCCAATCCATAACTTCCCCATTTCAACTCCTTTTTCCTTCTAATTTCTTGTAATAGGTTCTAATCTCTGTGCATTTGATGGCTATGGTGAGAAATTTCAGTGAAGGAGCAATTTGGAGGAGTTTGGATAGCTTGAGGAACAACTCTCTTTGAGGCTTTTTGAGCCATTTTACTCACCTAGGTAAATTTCTATCCTCTCCATAAAATAGTATTTTAATTGCATGAATAGGAAGCCCTAGGTCTACCCTAACTATTGGTATAGGTATTGCTAGGTTTCGTGTCCAATACGTGTCCGTATCGAACACGTATCAGTGGACATACTAGGTGTTCGACGAAATGCCACAATGGACATTTCGTTCTTGTTTGCTATTTTTGTTTGAATAGAAAATTAGGGTTTGATATGGTTTATCAATTTCCAGTAGACTGAGCTGACCATCGTGTTGTGTCGTGTCGGTTTGGACACGTGAACACGCACGTTCCCGTACGGTAGCAGTGCCCTGCTGCCACGCGTGTCGTGCTCACTGCACAGACCTTGTTAACCCACAAAAATTGGTGTAGAGTTTGGGGCAATGACTGACAAGTCACTCCCCAAGTTTCATAACTTTTTGTGTCACATCGGACACGTAATCACTCACGCACGGATTTTATACACTGTCTGTGCATACTAAAATTGCGTTCAGATACGGGCGTCCCGTATGGACACGGCAATACGTTAGCTCATGTCAGGGTCCTAGGCACGAAGCCCTATGTGTGGCGAACCTAGGTGCACGAGCTCGTGTTCTGGTTTGACTCGTGTCGTGTGCACGAGGACACGACATGCGTGCACGAGCCAGTCTTCACTGTGAGTTCTGATACAATGTTCTATTTCGTTTGGACACTTCGTGTCCACTCTAGTAGACACGAATGGCTTTTCTTAGACACATGACACATGGTACACACACTGATATACCTGTTTGTGAAATTCGATGGTTTAAATTATGGTTTCGGAATAGGAAAATTCATGTATCAGTGTTTTCCAGTTTTGTTTAATATGAACTGTCAGTTAACATATATATATGAGCCTATTTCCTGAGTTTAAATCAAAAGAAATATTGTAATTTGAATGGTTGTTAACTGAATTTCATTTCCTGAATTTGAAATGTTAATGTTAAGACTGGTACACCTCACTGAATGTTTTCTGAGTTCAATTCCTATTTTTACTATTAGCTAATGGTTTGAATTGCCTATTGAAATGTTCCTGAGAACTGAGTTTTGCAATGTGTTTTAACAGGTAGGAATCACTCGAAATTATCACTGAACTGAACATATAAGCTACTGTTGATTACTAGACTTAACCTGAACCTTAGAATTCCCTTTCACTAATTTGATTTGGTAATTACAATGTTGGTAGTTTGCATTAGGATTATGGTGGTGGTTATTAGTTCGAATTTCATTGGGTTTCTTAGGATGAATAGTTAACTACCAGTAACCTGAGTTCACATGTGAAGATTTCTGAGATTTTAAATAGATAACTGAGAATCATTGACTTGTAATACCTGAGTTTAAATTCTGTTAATGTAAACTGAGATTTTAGCAATACATGAGGACTGGAATTTATATATAAAACTTCGAAATATTAAGTTCATTTACTTTTCCTGTTTCAATATGATTTCAATCCAGATTATTTATGTATGTTAATGATGAGATGATGGGTTCTATATGTTAGTTTAAGTTCAGGTTTAAATGAAATGTCTGAGCCTAAACCTATTGACTGAAACTTGCTTTCAGTTTCAAATTCTGATTTTAACTTCCTTCCTAAAACTGATTTCTTGGTGTTTATTATCATATTAAATTCATCTACATGTGTAATAAGTACAGCTAGTTGGGATTTTGCAAGTTAGTTTAGGTTGCATTAGTGAATGGAATTCGAACATATGGTTTGGACTGTTAAATATGTGACTAATACCTATTCACTGAAAATTCAGATTTGATTTCCTATTTTAAACTGAGTTGATGATTCCATTTACATATAAATATATGTACATATGTATTAACTACTGCTTGGTTAGGTTTTCATGTTAGTTAGTTTATTATCAAGTAAATGGGATTCGAATATTGGGATTGGGCATGTGGACTGATACTCTATTTACACAGTTAAATACTGAATTTGATTTTTCCTTATTAAACTGTCATTGAATTCCTCTTCAAAAACTGAACTTGAATTCATCTTCCTGAAATCGATTCCTGAGCATTGGGTAGTTCACTGTTGATTCAATAATTTAATTCATGAACTGTCATATGGGTTTGGGTTTGTGTTGGAATAATGTATTTCAATGAGAGATTGAGACTTTGTGTTTCCTGTTAACCCTTGTATCACATTGCTCCTATTAACTAACTATCAATTTGATTCACTCTCTTATGACACTGTCTCCACACACAGGAACACTCATGACACACACACATATATCTACATTCCTAAAATCCTATTGACATGCACTAGCCTATTAACTAACTGTCATGCTTTCACACATTCACCTTTACACTCTCATTGCCACCTTAAACTCTCTACACACACACCCCCTCATGATACACTATTTTCAGATTTTCCTAATCACTATTGACACAAACACACACACATCCATTGTATCACACACACACATGTGTACACCTAGGCACATCTACACTTGTGCCATTACCCTATAACCTTATTTGTATATATGTATCTCTCTATGTGATATATATATCTAAATAGCTATAGGTAAATGTGTGTTATTATATTTTTTTAGATATATATTAATATATGTATATGGGTGAATATGTGGTTTGGATTATAGGTAACATAGCCTATGGGTGTATACCTATGGCTCATTGCCTATGGGTATGGCTTGAATGCCAGTTAAGGGTATAGTTGACTTGTATAGCCTAGAATTGGTGTATGCTTTCTAGAATGGGCTGGTTAGGCTTAGTAAGACTTGTTTGGCTTAGGCTTGACCTAGTTGACCTTGTTTGGCTAGTCTAGTTGACTAGAGTTGACCGAGAGTTGACTTTAGTCCAGTTTGATCCCAAACTTCATGTAGATGCATTGTAGCAGTCTATTATATCATTTTAGACTTATAGTGACTTATAATATTCTATAGGAGACATACACCACTCCTCGGACAGTAGATTCTCTTCGGATACTCAGGATACAGGCGAGTACATTCTCTGATCATTTCATATCTTGTTTAGGATTATATTTCCTGCTTTAGATTACTTTACATGATGCTGACACATTGAAAACACGGATTAGTACTATATGGATCTTGTCGTGCGATGTTATCCCCTTAGCGGGTACATCGGGTATTTCGTGTTCGTGTACTTTATCGTGAACATCGTGTACTCCGTGTATTCGTGACATTCGTGTACGAAACGTGTGAAATCGTGTATAATCATGTATTCATATGACCTTCGTGTACAATAACATAACTTGGCTAGATCCTTGTGTATTGATTGGGGCGGGGGAGTAGAAGTGGTTATGTAATCAATCCAGTAGATTACTCGTGTACAAACCTCTGTAGATTTTTCGTGTACAACATCGTGCCGTTTACATAACCATTTTGTGCTCTGAATCACTAGTCACTGTTAGTTCTCTATATACTGTAGCTATTTACTTACAGTCTCTCTCTTTTTATCATGTTATTTTCTTCAGTTTCCTGTATCTTACTCTCTAGCATGTATATATTTCCTAACCTGTTATGATTTATTGAGATGTACTGTACTCGCTCCTATCCTGACTGGACCTGTTGAAAATTTTACAGTGAATGATGAGGCTCTGGTGTCTATCCCTCATGGTGCAACTTTAGACAATACTTGTGACTTGGACCCACTAGCAGTTGATGTCACTCCCCTAGATTAGGATGTCTTTATTATCTTTTCTGGATTACTGTATTGAGATTCTGAGATGTTATTTGGGATATGTATTTATTTAGACACTTAGACTTATGGATTGTATCTCTGTGTTTCCATTTCTGGTTAACTATCTATCTATCTATCTTTTCATGCTCTACCTTAGATGTGATTGAGACTGTACCTGCTATGTTACCTCCATTCGGAGTGTATATACTGTACAGGTACCTTTATATTGTTAGATGTTGACATAGGACAGCGTTCTACCGTCGACACTGCGGCGTAGGTTGGACGTACCCACGTATCGTGCCCTTACTCTAGGGTACGGGTCGTGACACATTTTTAGTGGTGGCCCATGCAGGTCTAGTTTATGTAGTGGTATTCGAACTAGAGTATCACTACAGCCTGCAGTAGGATTAGGATATATTTTTGAATGTACTCAATCACGGTTAGGATTCCTTGAAAGATTTCTGGGACGACCCTTGAGAATCTTATTTAAACTTCAATTTGAAATCCTTTCCCATGTTTTATTCACTCCCACTCCTTGATTATTGAATTTGATTTTGATGGATCATTGTTGATTTTGATTTTCCTATCGAGATGAATTTTATAGCCTGAGTTACGATATTTTCTGATAACATATGTTGACGAAAATAACAGGGATAGTAAAATGTTTACTTGATTATAGAACCTGTAGTTTATCGCAGCCATATTAGCTGACGTGGTAGAAACATAGAGACCTGACTTTAGATGTACGTATCTTGGTTATGAGATTTAAAATTTCTCGCAGCTATACTAGTCGGCATAGCGAGAATTCCAGACGACATGATTATAGAGGTGCATGCCCCAGTTATAGAATCTATCGTTTATCGCAACCTTGCTTACTGGCATGGCGAGGACTCCGAGTAACATGATTTTGGACAGACGTATATGATTATCAGATTGTATCTTGAGAAGGTTTTTAAACATATTATCTCTATCGTACCATTCTGTTGTTATAAATTGTATTCCACCATCAAATAACTTAGGAGTATGAGTAGGAGTAGCTTAGCTGTTATTATAAATCTAGTGTAACTTCTTGCAATAATTTTTTTCCTAATACAATGAATCGATGATTTTGCTAGACCTTAACTTGGATTTGATATTATTGCTCTGGTTTTAAAATGGTTCCTTCTTTTAAACAGATAAGCAGAACAGATTTTATTATTATTTCCTTCTTGCCATTATTTCTTATATTACCTTAAAATATATATATATATAGTGTACACAGATACTTGCCTGACACATATGCATGCTACACTTGATTAGCAACCTATCTAAATGCATATTAATATGTTTGATGTTAATTTCTCAAAATCCTAATATTTCCAATACATTACAGTATCAGTGACTAGTTCTCTGTTTTCCAGATTAAATTCATAAATTAAATATAAATTTCATGTTATTAGTCATTGTTTACATTACTGCACATGTATGTTATATATAGGGTTTCAAGTTTTAAAGAAATTGGTTGAGTTTTGTGTTTGAATTTGTCAAATCTGAGACTGTGTGCATATTAACCCTTTAAGCCTGAATTCTAAGTGATTAGTCAATTTGCAATTTTTTTAATGTAATATTTTGAGCCGTATACATTGTTGTATATAGGGATATAATGTTAGGTTTCATACTCTTACATGTTAGGTTGTGGTTGTGGTAAACGTTGGGTTGGTTTTGATGTTCGAATTTCTCCAAAATCCTGAAAACTGAATACATGTTAACATTTTTACATTGCTTTCAAATGTGTAGTTTAATTTCGGATTAATATGTAATATTGAACTAAACTGAATGATTGAATCCTTCATTTCAAGTTTTAACCCATGTACACTTGACACTCTACACTAATGTTCACAACTGCCATGTAAACCTGACCCTTCATCTCCATGTTATGTTCATAAATCTATATAGATATATATAGTTTATGCATACATGTTATAATGTATATAGATACATAATTAAATCTCTACCTCTCTATACATATAGATATACATATATATTTGGTTAGCCATGCATGTTATGAGTAAATAGCTTGTGCCTTGTAGACTGTTTAACCAAAATGCCATGAATAGTGTAACTTGATAGCTATTGTTTTGAGACCCAAATCCTCCTATACACTTTCATGTATATTTTACACACACAAGCCTACTATCTAACCATATGAACATGTCTACATACACCCATACACACACAAACCACATAACTTTTACATAATGCTAGCTTTTTCCTCTCTCTCTCTCTCTCTCTCTATATATATATATATATATATATATATATATATATATATATATATATATATATATATATATATATATTGTGATTGGATTTCCATGCAATTGACTCTCATTCTTTAACTTTTGATTTTGATTTTTTTTTCTGTACCCCTTTATAGATAATTCGTAGTTATCTTTATTTTATTTTTGATAAGTACCAGTTTTCATATAGGATGGTAGGCTGCCTTATATTCTTGATGATTTGTTGTTTCTGTAACTTTTCTAGTTTAGCACCCTAGATTGCTTGTGTGTTTTGATACCCTATGACCGTTTTGGTTTAGCATAACTAGTATACCTAGATGAGACTTTCACTACCACCGTATGCCATGACCCTATATGTCGTCCTTTTAAATCGTATGATTTGTTTAAGTTCTGAGACCAAGAGTCCTTCCCCGCCTCCTCATCGGCCTCCAAGAGCGGTACCCCATACCATACCCTCGGCATGTTTGTTTCCTGATGGAGCTCAGATATCCAGACTTCTCCGGGATGTGTTGGAGGCACAAAGAGTTCAGGCTGAGATCCTGAAGGAGCAGGGCCGCGGGATCCAACTGCTGTGGGATTTGGTACATTCAGGAGAAGAGCCTAGTTCTAAGAGGACGAGGAGCAGTGTATACCCAGAGCCCCATGAGCACCCACACTATCAGCCTAGACCAGCCTATCCAGTCCAGACTCTTGTTCAGTAGAGGCCAGCTGAGAGAGTGCCTACCTGTACCTTCTGTAAGAAGCCTGGACATTTATGGGACTACTGTAGGAAGAGAAGAGGGGTGTGCCTATTTTGTGGGTTAGCTGCACACATGCTGCGAGACTGTCCTGCTATACTTATTCCAGCCAAGGCTCCGCCTTCGGGAGGGAGTTCCAGCCACCAGACCGAGTTGGAGGTGAGTCCTTGACCTATACCTTAGCCAGTCTTGATAATTGATTTCCCTACCATATTGTTGTATGTTTTGATACCTTATGATTGCTTTTGATCTAGTATGACTAGAATGGCTAGATGAGACCTCAGACTGATACCACTTACCAAAATTCTATATGTTATCCTTCCAATTGCATGATTTAGATAAGTTTTCTATTGACCTTAATTGTTGTGGTTTGACCTAGAAGGGGTACGATCATCTTAATTTCGAGGACAAAATTTTTCTAAGGTGGGTAGGATTGTAACACCCAGTTTTCCAGATGAGGGTAATTTTGAAATTTTGTAATTATAATTATTATTTATTGATATTTATTTGGAATTTAAATATATTATTAAGAATGGTGTGATTTTAATATTATTTAATCGATTGTCATGTATTGTGATTAGCCTAACTTAGTTTGGACCTAACCTAGATTAGTCATAGCTAGTCTTAGCTAACCAGGGTTAGTGTTAGTTAGTATTAATTAGAATTATTAGAATTTAAGTGATTTTTAGTATAATTTAATTTAGTGCTATTCTTGACTTTGACTCATAGTGACTTTGGAGACTGTCCAACAAGCTAACCCTAGTCATAACCACTTGGTTAGATTTTGAAACCCTAGTTTAACCTAAGTTAATGATACTCTAGTCATTAGGATTAAATTGGGGAAAATAGGGATAATGATTAGGTTGGTTAATGACTTGTGATTTCATAAATCATAACTTATGGCTTAAGGCCCATAGAGACCCATAACCCAATTAGTGAAACCAAAACCCTAACCCTAGCATTTATGGCCAGTCACCTAGGGTTCCACATCCCTATTTAATGTCTCCTCAAACTTAGGGCTAGCCTCCTTTAAGAATTTGCAAGTTTGGAAATAGAGGTAAACCCCTTTCTTCCCCAATCCATAACTTCTCCATTTCAACTCCTTTTTCCTTCTAATTTCTTGCAATAGGTTCTAATCTCTGTGCATTTTATGGCTATGGTGAGAAATTTTAGTGAAGGAGCAATTTGGAGGAGTTTGGATAGCTTGAGGAACAACTCTCTTTGAGGTTTTTTGAGCCATTTTACTCACCTAGGTAAATTCCTATCCTTTCCATAAAATAGTATTTTAATTGCATGAATAGGAAGCCCTAGGTCTACCCTAACTATTGGTATAGGTATTGCTAGGTTTCGTGTCCAATACGTATCCGTATCGGACACGTATCAGTGGGCATACTAGGTGTTCGACGAAATGCCACAATAGGCATTTCGTTCTTGTTTGTTGTTTTTGTTTGAATAGAAAATTAGGGTTTGATGTGGTTTATCGATTTCCAGTGGACTGAGGTGACCATCGTATTGTGTCGTGTCAGTTTGGACACGTGAACACGCATGTTCCCGCATGGTAGCAGTGCCATGCTGCCACGCGTGTCGTGCTCACTGCACAGACCTTGTTAACCCACCAAAATTGGTGTGGAGTTCAGGGCAGTGACTGACAAGTTACTCCCCATGTTTCACAACTCTTTGTGTCGCATCGGACACGTAATCACTCATGCACGGATTTTATACACTGTCTGTGCACACTGAAATCGTGTTCAGATGCGGGCTTCCCGTATGGACACGGCGACACGTTGGCTCGTGTCAGGGTCCTAGGCACGAAGCCCTATGTGTGGCGAACCTAGGTGCACGAGCTCGTGTCCTGGTTTAACTCGTGTCGTGTGCACGAGGACACGGCACGCATGCACGAGCCAGTCTTCACTGTGAGTTCTGATACAATGTTCTGTTTCGTTTGGACACTTCGTGTCCACTCTAGTGGACACGAATGGCTTTCCTTAGACACATGACACATGGTACACACACTGATATACCTGTTTGTGAAATTCGTTGGTTTAAATTATGGTTTCGGAATAGGAAAATTCATGTATCAGTGTTTTCCAGTTTTGTTTAATATGAACTGCCCGTTAACATATATATATGAGCCTATTTCCTGGGTTTAAATCAAAAGAAATATTGTAATTTGAATGGTTGTTAACTGAATTTCATTTTCTGAATTTGAAATGTTAATGTTAAGACTGGTACACCTTACTGAATGTTTTCTGAGTTCAATTCCTATTTTTACTATTAGCCAATGGTTTGAATTGCCAATTGAAATGTTCTTGAGAACTGAGTTTTGCAATGTGTTTTAACAGGTAGGAATCACTCGAAATTATCACTGAAGTGAACATATAAGCTACTGTTGATTGACTTAACCTGAACCTGAGAATTCCCTTTCACTAATTTGATTTGGTAATTGCAATGTTGGTAGTTTGCATTAGGATTATGATGGTGGTTATTAGTTTGAATTTCATTAGGTTTCTTAGGATGAATAGTTAACTACCAGTAACCTGAGTTCACATGTGAAGATTTTTGAGATTTCAAATAGATAACTGAAAATCATTGACTTGTAATACCTGAGTTTAAATTCTGTTAATGTAAACTGAGATTTTAGCAATACATGAGGACTGGAATTTATATATAAAACTTTAAAATATTAAGTTCATTTACTTTCCCTGTTTCAATATGATTTCAATCCAGATTCTTTATGTATGTTAATGATGAGATGCTGGGTTCTACATGTTAGTTTAAGTTCAGGTTTAAATGAAATGTCTGAGCCTAAACCTATTGACTGAAACTTGCTTTCAGTTTCAAAATCTGATTTTAACTTCCTTCCTAAAACTGATTTCTTGGTGTTTATTATCATATTAAATTCATCTACATGTGTAATAAGTACTGCTAGTTGGGATTTTGCAAGTTAGTTTATGTTGCATTAGTGAATGGAATTCGAACATGTGGTTTGGACTGTTAAATATGTGACTGATACCTATTCACTGAAAATTCAGATTTGATTTCCTATTTTAAACTGAGTTGATGATTCCATTTACAAATAAATACATATACATATGTATTAACTACTGCTAGGTTAGGTTTTCATGTTAGATTAGTTTGTTATCAAGTAAATGGGATTCGAACATTGGGATTGGACATGTGGACTTATACTCTATTTACACAGTTAAATACTGAATTTGATTTTTCCTTATTAAACTGTCATTGAATTCCTCTTCAAAAAATGAACTTGAATTCATCTTCCTAAAATCGATTCCTGAGCATTGGGTAGTTCACTGTTGATTCAATAATTTGATTCATGAACTGTCATATGGGTTTGGGTTTGTGTTAGAATAATGTATTTCAATGAGAGATTGAGACTTTGTGTTTCCTGTTAACCCTTGTATCACATTGCTCCTATTAACTAACTATCAATTTGATTCACTCTCTTATGACACTGTCTCCACACACAGAAACACTCATGACACACACACATGTATCTACATTCCTAAAATCCTATTGAAACTAGCCTATTAACTAACTGTCATGCTTTCACACATTCACCTTTACACTCTCATTGCCACCTTAAACTCTCTACACACACACACACCCTCATGATACACTGTTTTCAGATTTTTCTAATCACTATTGACACAAACACACACACACACCCATTGTATCACACACACACATGTGTACACCTAGGCACATCTACCCTTGTGCCATTTCCCTATCACCTTATTTGTATATATGTTTCTCTCTATGTGATATATATATCTAAATAGCTATAGGTAAATGTGTGTTATTATATTATTTTAGATATATATTAATATATGTATATGGGTGAATATGTGGTTTGGATTATAGGTAACATAGCCTATTGGTGTATACCTATGGCTCATTGCCTATGGGTATGGCTTGAATGCCAGTTAAGGGTGTATTTAACTTGTATAGCCTAGAATTGGTGTGTGCTTGCTAGAATAGGCTGGTTAGGCTTAGTGAGACTTGTTTGGCTTAGGCTTGACCTAGTTGACCTAGTTTGGCTAGTCTAGTTGACTAGAGTTGACCGAGAGTTGACTTTAGTCCAGTTTGACTCCAAACTTCATGTAGATGCATTGTAGCAGTCTGTTATATCATTTTAGACATATAGTGACTTGTATTGTTCTATAGGAGACAGACACCACTCTTCGGATAGTAGATTCTCTTCGGATACTCAGGATACAGGCGAGTACATTTTCTGATCATTTCATATCTTGTTTAGGATTATATTTTTTGCTTTAGATTACTTTACATGATGCTGACACGTTGAAAATACGAATTAGTACTATATGGATCTTGTCGTGCGATGTTATCCCCTTAGTGGGTATATCGGGTATTTCGTGTTCGTGTACTTTATCGTGAACATCGTGTACTACGTGTATTAGTGACATTCGTGTACGAAACGTGTGAAATCGTGTATAATCATGTATTCATATGACCTTCGTGTACAATAACATAACTTGGCTAGATCCTTGTGTATTGATTGGGGCGGGGAGTAGAAGTGGTTATGTAATCAATCCAGTAGATTACTCGTGTACAAACCTCTGTAGATTACTCGTGTACAATATCGTACCGTTTACATAACCATCTTGTGCTCTGAATCACTAGTCACTGTTAGTTCTCTATATACTGTAGCTATTTACTTACAGTCTCTCTCTTTTTATCATGTTATTTTCTTCAGTTTCCTGTATCTTACTCTCTAGCATGTATATATTTTCTAACCTATTATGATTTGTTGAGATGTACTGTACTCGCTCCTGTCCTGACTGGACCTGTTGAAAATTTTACAGTGAATGATGAGGCTCTGGTGTCTACCCCTCATGGTGCAGCTTTAGACAACACTTGTGACTTGGACCCACTAGCAGTTGATGACACTCCCCTAGATTAGGATGTCTTTATTATCTTTTCTGGATTACTGTATTGAGATTCTGAGATGTTATTTGGGATATGTATTTATTTAGACACTTAGACTTCTGGATTGTATCTCTGTGTTTTCATTTCTGGTTATCTATCTATCTATCTATCTATCTTTTCATGCTCTACCTTAAATGTGATTAAGACTGTACCTGCTATGTCACCTCCATTTGGTGTGTATATACTGTACAGGTACCTTTATATTGTTAGATGTTGACCTAGGACAGCGTTCTACTGCCGACGCTGCGGCGTAGGCTGGACGTACCCACGTCTCGTGCCCTTACTCTAGGGTACGGGTCGTGACACGTTTTTAGTGGTGGCCCATGCAGGTCTAGTTTTCGTAGTGGTATTCGAACTAGAGTATCACTACAGCCTGCAGTAGGATTATGATATATTTTTGAAGGTACTCAATCACAGTTAGGATTTCTTGAAAGATTCCTGGGACGACCCTTGAGAATCTTATTTAAACTTTAATTTGAAATCCTTTCCCTTGTTTTGTTCACTCTCACTCCTTGATTATTGAATTTGATTTTGATGGATCGTTGTTGATTTTGATTTTCCTATTGAGATGAATTTTATAGCCTGAGTTACGATATTTTCTGATAACATATGTTGACGGAAATAACAGGGATGGTAAAACGTCTACTTGATTATGGAACCTGTAGTTTATCTCAGCCATATTAGCTGGCGTGGCAGAAACATAGAGACCTGACTTCGGATGTACGTATCTTGGTTATGAGATTTGGAATTTCTCGCATCTATACTAGTCGGCATAGCGAGAATTCCAGACGACATGATTATAGAGGTGCATGCCCCAGTTATGGAATCTATCGTTTATCGCAGCCTTGCTTACTGGCATGGCGAGGACTCTGAGTAACATGATTTTGGAAAGACGCATATGATTATCAGATTGTATCTTGAGAAGGTTTTTAAACATATCATCTCTATCGTACCATTCTGTTGTTATAAATTGTATTCCACCATCAAATAACTTAGGAGTATGAGTAGGAGTAGCTTAGCTGTTATTATAAATATAGTGTAACTTCTTGCTATAATTTTTTTTTCCTAATACAATGAATCGATGATTTTGCTAGACCTTTACTTGGATTTGATATTATAGCTCTGGTTTCAAAATGGTTCCTTCTTTTAAACAGATAAGCAGAACAGATTTTATCATTATTTCCTTCTTGCCATTATTTCTTGTATTACCTTAAAATATATATATATATATATATATATATATATATATATATATATATATATATATATATATATATATATATATATATATATATATATATATATATATATATATATATAATGGACACAGATACTTGTCTGACACGTATGCATGCTACACTTGATTACCAACCTATCTAAATGCATATTAATATGTTTGATGTTAATTTCTCAAAATCCCAATATTTCTAATATATTACAGTATCAGTGACTAGTTCTCTGTTTTCCAGATTAAAGTTGTAAATTAAATGTAAATTTCATGTTATTAGTCGTTCTTTACATCACTGCACATGTATGTTATATATAGGGTTTCAAGTTTTAAAGAAATTGGTTGAGTTTTGTGTTTGAATTTGTCAAATCTGAGACTGTGTACATATTAACCCTTTAAGCCTGAATTCTAAGTGATTAGTCAATTTGCAGTTTTTTTAATGTAATATTTTGAGCCGTATACATTATTGTATGTAGGGATATAATGTTAGGTTTCATACTCTTACATGTTAGGTTGTGGTTGTGGTAAACGTTGGGTTGGTTTTGATGTTCGAATTTCTCCAAAATCCTGAAAACTGAATACATGTTAACATTTTTACATTGCTTTCAAATGTGTAGTTCAATTTCGGATAAATATGTAATGTTGAACTAAACTGAATGATTGAACCCTTTATTTCAAGTTTTAACCCATGTACACTTGACACTCTACACTAATGTTCACAACTGCCATGTAAACCTAACCCTTCATCTCCATGTTATGTTCATAAATCTATATAGATATGTATAGTTTATGCATACATGTTATAATGTATATAGATACATAATTAAATCTCTACCTCTCTATACATATAGATATACATATATATATGGTTAGCCATGCATGTTATGAGTAAATAGCTTGTGCCTTGTAGACTGTTTAACCAAAATGCCATAAATAGTGTAACTTGATAGCTATTGTTTTGAGATCCAAATCCTCCTATACACTTTCATGTATATTTCACACACACAAGCCTACTATTTAACCATATGAACATGTCTACATACACCCATACACACATAAACCACATAACTTTTACATAATGCTAGCTTTTTCCCCTCTAACACTCTCTCTATATATATATTGTGATTGGATTTCCATGCAATTGAATCTCATTCTTTAACTTTGATTTTGATTTTTTTTTCTGTACCCCTTTATAGATAATTGGTAGTTATCTTTATTTTATTTTTGATAAGTACCAGTTTTTATATAGGATGGTAAGATGCCTTATAGTCTTGATGATTTGTTGTTTCTGTAACTTTTCTAGTTTAGCACCCTAGATTGCTTGTGTGTTTTGATACCCTCTGACCGTTTTGGTTTAACATAACTAGTATACCTTGTAGGAGCGTAAAAAATGTGTGCTTCATGGACTAAGTCAAAGAGAGAGAGCATTCCACTCAAAATGATCTATTTTACGCCAAGGACAGACTAATCATTTTACGCCAAGGTCAAGCCAGTTGCTTTACGCTAGAGATAAGCTAACCACTTTACGCTGGACAAAGCTGTCAAGTCATGCATTTAATGCAAAGTCTGACATGAAGATTTATTGACAGCGTGCAACACAGAATTCGAAGGGATTTGTTTTACACAGAGACTAATGTTGTCGTTTAGTATGTGGATTGAGCTATTTTACGCTCACAATATGGCTTCTTTTACGCATGGAGACTATATGAGTTTTTACGCTCAAAAGTTGATGTGTGCATAAAGTTTATTTGGGCTACGTTTTACGCCCAAGGCTATTTTTAGCCACTTTACGCAGGAAGTCCATGTCAGGGCTATTTTACGCCTAGTCTACTACTTTATGCTCAGAGTATGTTTGGGATGTTGTTTACGCCCTATCCTTCCTGACTACTTTGGAACGTGGTTTGCTTACATGGCTTTCATACCACACATCTCGAAGAACGTGTATACGTGCATCCTATTCTTATTAAAATAATGGGACACGTGTCAACATATGCAGAGGATGACCTCAGTCATGGGTGGCAGTTATTAGCATAAAGACAGAACTTTTGCTGAGTTTTACGCACAGAAGGTCAAGTCTATAAATAGATTGATTTTTCTCATAAGAAGAGACGGACAGAGAGAGGGACAAGGAGAGAATACATAGAGATCAGAACCCAGAGATTTTGATTCTCCAGAGCATTCTTCTTCAACTTTTCTTCCAGAACAGAGTGAAGCAAAGCAGAAAAGCATTCGGCCTCGCCATCAGTGCCCAAGTGTGTCGGTACCTTTCTGGTGACTTAGTTCTTCCAGTTGTTTATCTTCTAGCAGTGATCTTCATCATCATTGTATGGTCCAAGGAACAAAGTGATCGACTTCAGATCAGACTTCCATAGCAATACTTCCCAGAACAATTTGTACTTTTTCTCGTTTTATTTTCAAAAGCCAATTTCAGGCCTTTTTTAAGTGAAACAAAATGGCGACTCTGCTGGGGACGACTTTCTCCTCCGACGAGAAAGCAATTACTCAATATGATGATGTGTCGATCGGATCGACGAAGAAGACTCTGGTCGTTCAATTCGACCAGACTGCTTATGAAGAAATGCTCCGAACTGGGGGTGGTTCTCGCTGCTCCAATGTTCAAAAGTCTCGCAAAGCACGAAAAGTTTAGGTTACTAAATCCAAAGTAACTTCTGATCTCTCTGTTGCTTCTGATGGCAAGGGAATTCTTCCCACTCCTGTTGTAGGGGCTCCCGTTCGTAACGAGGCAGTCCTTACTTCAGCGTCGCACTCTAGGTGTGACAATTCATCTCCTGTCTGTGACGGTGAAGATAATCAGGTTTCACGTCCACTGCGTAAGAACCAAGTTTTACGCCCAGTGTGTAGAAATGATGTTTTACGCCCAGTGGGTAAAAACCAAATTTTTCGCTCAGTGCATAAGAACGAGTCTCCCATTTGTAATGAGACAGACTCTAATGTTTGTGCTTCTGAGTGTAAGAATAAGTCTCCCGTCTGTGACGTGGTAGACACACAAAAGTTACGCTCTTCGCGTAAAGAAAAATCTTCCGTCTGTGACGTGGCAGATACTCATGTTTTGCGCTATATACGTAAAGGTAAATCTTCTGTCTGTGACAGTGTAGATAAAATTCACAAAGATGCTTCTGTATCTAAAGTGAATGTACCTACACGTATGAAGCATAAAAACATAGTTGGTAAAACTTCTATTTTCAACCAACAACCTTCTGTACGCAAGGTACCAAACTTACAAGTTACACGCAATGAAGATGGAGTCCTTCATGCTCAAAAATCTCACGATTTACGCACGCAACTCCAAGCACGTAAAAATGTATAGTTTGGTTCTGCGAATGCAGCCAATAATCTTCTTTATACACAAGGGACTAAATGTTTTGCTACCCCAAATATAATAAAGAAGACTACTCCTTCTACTCCTTCTGATTTACGTGAATTGCTAATGCAAAAGCGTAAAAATAGACAATCTTCCGTGACACTCCCCCAAGAATATCATCATTGTGAGTGTCACCAGATTGTAATTAAATATTGTTGTTCGGTTTCTAAACGATCAGTTTTTGATCGGTTAAGTTTTAATGCGCCTCAACAACAAACTGATGACCAAGAATATGAGTTGTCATATGCATCAGTCAACATGGCATCTCATACCAACAGAGGATAGCGTCCTAGACGGAATACGTCCCAAACTCCAGGTCAACAACAATTCAACAGACTTCTTGATTCCTTTGAAGGAGTATATCAGAATACTCGATCAAGAAGACAAAGACAATTGCAGACTTCTGATTCAGAAGCTGGGGGTACTCAATCTTTTGAGTCTGAAACTGATAGTGTTGATTCATACCTCTATACTAATTCCTCTGTATCTTCAAGAGAGGTTGAATCCTACGCTATTGGAGATGAACCAGAGACGTCATCTGCTAATACGGAACAACGTCTCACTGTCGTTGAGCAATCATTGAAAGACATGCTTAACATGATGCAAAGCATACACCAGATAATAACGGCTCAGCAAACTGCTCAACCGGCAATAGTAACACCGGTACAGGTAGTAGCACAAACTCAAGATAGCCAAGGGGTTGATATACCTTTGAATATCCAAGAGCCTGCTGTTAACCAAAATTTTGCATCTCCAGATCCCATCGTTCCAGAAGATGTACCATCTCCGGTGGGGGTTACGGTACAACCAATAACTATTCAATCAAATGTGCTTCCGCAAACCAGTGAAGCTATTCAAGCAGTGCGTGAGCTCAAAGCACAGTTTGAAGTTTTGAAGCAAAAGGATCAACTCCAGAGGTTAGGGATTAAGCAACCTTATCCTCCTCATTGGAATGATGTACCCTTTCCACCGAAATTCAAGCCACAGTCAATGGTATTATTTGATTGAAAGGCTTCTCCTAGTCAGTATCTCAATTACTTTGATATTATGACTGTACATTTACAGAAAAATGATGCTCTTCTCACTCGAGTATTCATTGGGTGCTTGACGGGTTCAGCTTACAATTGGTATCGTAGTTTACCCGATAATTGTATTTCGTCTTTTGACGAATTTAAGGTAATATTTTTCTCCCGCTTCTATGAAGGAGGTATGGACATGAATATGTCCTCCTTAATAGAAATTAAGCAAAAGGAGAAAGAAGATACTCGGACGTTCATTGAACGTTTTCGACAAGCGACTCTAAAGATGCCTCCTGGTATGCCAGATTCAGCGTTAATTGATACATGTAAGATGAATCTGCGACCATCTATTGCTGTCTTCACGGGTTCCCAATTCACAGATTGGGCTTCGTTTATTATAGCAGCAGTTTCTGCTGAGACCAATGGTAGGTTGGCTCATGAACATAGGATGATTTTTGCCTCAGAGGATAAAGGAAAGAAAGGTAATCCTGGTAATAATTCTGGCAATCGTAATGCAAAAGGAAAGGACACCCTTATAGTTAATCTTTCTAAAAACAAAATGACGCCGAATAATCAGGAGTCTTCTAAGCCAAAAGAAGAATATTCTTTTGACGAGAGTGATATCCCAGGGATATTTCAATGTCTGGTGAAGAGTGGTAAACTCCAGATCCCGGAGCCAAAGAGGCCTAATGAGGTGAATCTGACTGACAATTCCAAATATTGTATCTATCACAGATACATTAATCATCCCACCAGGGCTTGTTATGTCCTAAAGAAGAAAATCCAGGAGCTGATTAATGCCAATGCCATCTCTCTAACTAACGATGAGCATACGGTCACAACCAATATGGTTTCTCTTCAATTCGGAGATTTTTCTTCTCAACAAGTACCAGATGGAATTATCTCAATTCCAAAGGCGACGATGAAGATTGTGAATATCCCGCCTACCAGAGAGGAAAATAAAGGATTGTTGCCTCTCACATTAAAAAATGGTGAAATTATGTGGGTACATTCGGACTTAGTACCTGAAATGGAAGATGAAGGTAAAACTTCAAAATCCAAGAAAGGTAAGAAAGTCAAAACCTGCAACATGATTTCTCATGTTATTCCAGATCCTGATGATTTGGATCATCTATGGGATGGCATTCCTTTGGAAGATAGACTGAGAGGATTGAACATATGTCCTCCAAGTCTGGCTCCTCCTACCAAGCTCAAGCTTACTCATCAGCAGTGGCTAGCCATGAATAGTGTTCCCTTATACAAGATACAACAAGTCTTTGCGGCTTATGAAAAAACCCCTATAGGGATTTTTCCTCGTATTCCGAATCCTTCTCCTCCCGTAACTACAGAGAATTCTATTCCTCATTCTTCTGTAGTTACAGAGATCTCTTCTTCTTCCTCTATTGAACCACCTGTTAAAAGTCCGTTGCCTACTCACTTGTACAGTCAGCAATCTGTCCTTCTCATGAAGAAGATGGGTTATGATTTTCAAAAGGCAGAAGGTTTGAATTATGATAAAGGAATACGACTTCCTTTACAAATTCAAAATCAAAAATCCACTGTTGGATTGGGTTCTGAGGTTCTTCATAACAATCCTTGTAAGAAGAAGGCTAAGGAAAGGAAGACTAAATCCTGCAATATGGTACTTCCTTCTTCTGAGTCTGAAGAAAAAACCTTTGCTGGTACAAGATCTGGAAAAGAGTACCACAAAGATTATGAGGGATCCTCCAAAGAAGCAGAGAATGTTGAAACACCACCAATTCAACCGTCTCCTGTTCCTGCTGTGGTTGAAAAGGGGAAACAGAAAGCAGTACGCTTTGACGTCCCACTGAAGTCTACTTCCAGTCAGGGGGTGGTGATGAAACCCTATAAATTTGATATTCTAGCCCAGTTAGCTAATACTCTCGCTAGATTATCCATCTTCGAGTTGCTTCGCCTTTCTAAAGAAAGTCGCGAAACCTTGAGTGAAGCTTTACTGCAGGCTGATTCCTGCTTAGCCCAACTCAAGACTCCTGATAATACACCAGTATCATGCCCACAATGTCATAGTGTGATGGAAGCAATTCCCAACATCACCTTTACACAAGAAGATAGGCTGTTGAAGCATAACAAGCATGACAGGTCTCTGTGTTACACTGGGTATATTGAATCCATTAAAGTTGACAGAATTTACATTGATCCTGGGTCTTCCATTAGCATAATTCTTCAAAGTATGCTAAGACCATTAATGATTCCTACTAGTGACTTGACTTACACTAGTACCACAATAGTTGGTTTCAACTCTGGAAAGAGTAAACCACTGGGGAAGATTCGTCTGAAGATTCAGATTGGTGATCTTCGAACTATGGCAACATTCTACGTTATTAATTCAGACGTATCCTACAACATCCTTCCGGGAAGACCGTGGTTACATGAGCATAACATCGTGCCTTCAACTCTCCACCAATGCTTCAAGTATGTGGATTCCTAAGGGGTTGTGAAAACTGAGTTTGCTGATATCAATCCTTTCAAAGGTGTCGAAGCCTATTTTTCTGATTCAATGCTCTACAAATAAGAGCATGTGAAAGAGGTATCAGACATAGCTGAAGATCGATCATCTGCCGAAGATCAGTCTATTAATGAAGATCCGCCAGAAGAGCAACCTTTGAAGATCAAAGTCAAAAGGCAAATTCAACCCCAACCTGTCAACAATCAACCTCTAAGGATCAAGGTCAAAGGAAGAACTCAAGCTTCATCTGAGGAATCAGTCAATATTCCTACTAAAAGCCAAGTTCAACCTCTTATGATCAAGGTCAAAGGGCGCACTTCTCGTACGAATGATCCAGAACCTCCATTGATTGTCAATCTTGGCAAGTCTACACAGAAGACGGATGATGGTCCATTAGTGATTAATCCGAAGCATAGCAGTCAAATTGTAAATGATGTAAATATTGATCATTTTGTACTTTCTAATATCAATGAAGATTTAGTTTTTAAGTATATGGCTGTCAAATATGTTGAAAGAATGACTTTCTCTTCTGATGATCAAAATCATCAGTATAAAGACGACATAGATACGGAGGAAATCTTATATATTGATCATAAGGAAAATTTATTTCCTCCTCATGTCGATGTTGGACATTATGCTCAAAGGTTCCTAACATCTTCTCCCTATCTCATTCCTATAGTTGTTTCATCGCAAGCTTGTGTAACTTATAGACGTCACAAAGAATCTTATTTCGTGATTTCGTCTGATAAGAAAAACAAGCACCAAATTGTGTTTGGCATGGCTAGAAATATCCCTGTTGCTCAGACAGATGATTTGAGAGATAAAGATAAAGGAAGAATTCGAATTGACAGATATAGTCAACAATCTTTCAAGATTATCCAGAATATGGGATATGATTTGAAGACTATGCAAGGTCTCAACCAAGGCAAGGGTAGACGATTACCATTAAGTGGTGATCCTTTTATCAGAAAACTCGTAATGGGTTGGGATATGATCCGTCCTATATGTTTAATGACGATATTCAAGAAGAATTTTCTTCTAGCTCTACACAATCATCAGATTCGGAAGAAATTCAATTCATCGAATCCGATACATCTCACTCCTCATGTGTTAGAAGAGGTTATTATGATGAATCTGAACAAATATTCTCAGTAAACATGGTTCAAACTGATAGTGAATCTGAATTATTTGAAAATGATCCTTAGGCTCAACAGATGGACACTCAATGGAAACTTCGTTTTGAACAGCGACAGCCACCTACGGAGGATGAGGTTGTCCAGATCAATGTTGGAGATGGTACTACACCCAAACCAATATTCATCAGTAAAAATTTTTCTGAAGATGAAAAGGAAGAATTGATAAAATTGATCAAAGGATATATTGATATTTTTGTATGGAGTTATGAGGATATGCCGGGTCTAGATCCTAAAGTTGCTACTCATAAACTCAATATTCTTTCTAATGCTAAGACTATGAAATAACAGCAACGGCGTTTTCGACCAGATATGATGGATGCAATTGAGGCAAAAGTCAAAAAGCTGATCACATGTGGCTTTATTCGTGAAGAACAACACCCGGACTGGGTTGCTAATATTGTTCCTGTTATGAAAAAGAATGGAAAAGTCCGAGTTTACATAGATTTTTGAGATCTTAATACAGATTGTCCAAAGGATGAATTTCCACTTCCGATTATCGATGACATGATAGACAATACAAGCGGTTTTGAACGCATGTCTTTCATGGATGGATTCTCAGGATACAATCAAATTAAGATGCATCCAGAAGATGAGAAGCATACTGCTTTTCGTACACCCCTTGGGGTTTATTGCTATATGGTTATGCCGTTTGGTCTTAAAAATGCCGGTACCACGTATCAATGGGCTATGAGCAACATCTTTCAAGAACATCTACGGAAGACAGAAGAATGTTATGTAGATGACATTGCTGTTAAGAGTCGATCAAAAGATGATCACATTAAAGTCTTGAAGACAGTATTTGAATTGATGCGCCAACATCAATTGAAAATGAACCCTACTAATTCTTTCTTAGGGATTTCCAGTGGCAAGTTTTTAGGATTTGTCATTACTTCTCAGGGTATCCATGTTGATCCTGATAAGGTTAAGACAATTCTTGAAATGCGTCCTCCTCGTAATTTGAAAGAACTCCGTGGCTTTCAGGGTCACATTGCTTATATCAGGAGGTTTATATCTAATCTCTCTGGGAGATGTCAACCTTTCTCCCGTCTATTAAAGAAGGGTGTATCATTTATTTGGGATGAAGCGTGTCAAAAAGCCTTCAATGACATCAAGCAATACCTTACAAATCCACCTGTTCTGGTATCTCCAGTGGTAGGAAGACCATTTTTGCTATATGTTCGAGCCTTGGATCATTCACTTGGTGCTCTTCTTGCACAAAAAAGTAATATAGGGCATGAACAAGCAATTTATTATCTTAGCCGAATGATGGTCGGAGCAGAACACAGGTATGCTCCTATAGAAAAGGAATGTCTGGCCTTGGTTTTTGTTGTCCAAAAGACAAGACATTATGTGACAGGACAGACTATTCATGTCATCTCCAGAATAAATTCCATTCGGGTATTAATGAGAAAACCGAGCATTCTTAACTCTAGGTTAGCTACCTGGACGATGTTGCTCACTCCTTATGACATGGTTTATATACCTCAGAAATTAGTGAAGGGTCAAGTATTAGCTGATTTCTTAGCTGCTCACCCTAAACCTGAAACATCAAAGTTATATGAAGACATTCCAGATGAAGTCGTGGATTGCAATATGACTTTGAGGGATGACATCTGGCAATTATATTTTGATGGAGCATCACGGGTTGGACCTAAGGGTAATATTGTCTCTGGAGTAGGAATCGTCTTGGTTTCTCCTGATAAAATGGTCATATACCGTGCCTATTCTCTCAATGAGCCATGCTCTAATAATGTAGCAGAATATAATGCTTTGCTATTGGTCTCCAAGTAGCAAAACAGTTGGACATTGAGTTCTTAGAAGCTTATGGAGATTCTCAACTGATTGTTAATCAAGTTAGAGGGACTTATGAAGTCAGAAATCCTGATCTCATCCCTTACCATCAAGTGGTAATCGAGTTGGTCCTTTCATTCAAAGGATTCTTCATCGAATTCGTACCACATTCTTAGAATATGGAAGCTGATGCTCTTGCTAGCGTAGCTGCAGACTTGGCTGTTCCAATTCGTAGACAAAATACAATTACTTTGTTGGACCGAGACTTATTCTGTGTCAAGAATAATTTGTATATTGAACAGAGTTATACTACAGAGTCAAGTTCCCAACAGTGGGATTGGAGAAGTCCATTTATTGATTATGCGGTTCATGGGATTTTACCTGAAGATCCAAAAGAAGCTGCATCAATTAAGAGACGATCATTTCGATTCTATTATGATTCATCTTTACATATGTTAGATCGTAGTTCATACGATGGACTCTTGTTGCACTGTCTTTCAGAAAGTGAAGCTAAATAGACACTCCGTGAGGCTCATGATGGTGTCTGTGGTGCTCATCAACCAGGTCCAAAGTTACAAGATCGTATTCGAAGAATGGGGTATTATTGGCCTTCCATGATAGCAGATGTTGTGGATTACGCCAGAAGGTGTAAAGCATGTCAGATTTATGCTGACTTTATTCACCAACCTTCTAAATTTCTACATCCTACAGCAGCTTCTTGGCCCTTCGAAGCTTGGGGTATGGATATCATCGGTCCGATTAACCCTCCTTCTGTTAAAGGACATCATTTTATATTGGCTATAACTGATTACTTTTCTAAGTGGGCAGAAGTAATTCCCCTCACTGAAGTGAAAATATCTAATGTGATCAGCTTCATCAAGCACCATGTCATTTATCGTTTTGGGATTCCTCGACGGATAATTCATGACAATGGACCACTATTTGCCAGTCAGGCATTTTATCGATTCTGTAATAAGAATCAAATTCAAAATTTGGCTTCTACGGCTTATAATCCAGCTGCTAATGGTTTAGCCGAAGCTTTCAACAAGACGATCATCAAACTTCTCAAAAAGTTTGTCTCTTCTAATAAACGTGATTGGAATGAGAAACTTAGAGAATGTTTATGGGCTTATCGAACAACAGTCCGAACTCCTACTGGTTTTATACCATTTTTACTGGTTTATGGATATGAGGCTGCCCTTCCATTGGAAATTCAGATTCCATCTCTTCAAATAGCCATTGCTAATGAGCTTACTATAGAGAATAATGATCGCTTATGACTCCAAGAACTTGAAGGATTGGATGAAAAGCGTCTTCAAGCACAACAGCATATTGAGCTATATCAAGCCCGTATATCTCGAACTTTCAATCGTAAAGTTAAAAAGAGGGTATTCAAGGTTGGCGAGCTGGTATTGGCTGTTTGAAGACCGATGGTGATGACTCACAAAAGCAAAGGAAAATTCCAAACAAAATGGAAAGGCCCTTATGTGATTGAGACTGTGTTTTCCAATGGCGCCTATCGGTTATCCAAGCCTAATGGAGACCTACTCATGATGCCGATCAATGGAAAATTTCTTAAGAAGTACTATGTATAAAAAAAAGAAGACAGAATGAAAATGAAATCTCCTTTATTATTATTTTCGTTCAGAACAAAGGATTAAGGACGAGGACCACTGCCTTCCTTATTAAATACATAGTCGGCCAATACATCAAAGGCATCGTTGCCTGAGTTCACAAAGAACTTGCAGGCAGCCATCCTCAGTGCTTCTTCTTCAGGAGTTTTTCTTGGCTCTATTAAGAAAGCGAGGATGTCTTGTGGTGGCTTGGGTGTAGAAGAGCTTTCGCCTATTTTGGTTGAGTCTGACACAATTGGCTCAATGGGGCGCGTCTCGGAGACTTCATTCTTTTGCTGCATGTCCTTGGAAGACATTTCCAATAGAGGAATGGAAATAAGAATGAAATGTTACAAAGAGTTCTCACCTATTTATAGGAGAGATCTATTAACGAACCGGTCTTGGAGATTGAAACAACTTTTCATTCCCAAAAAGACCTATTTATAGAGAAATTCAAATCGGTTCAAATTCCCAGAAATTATGCTGACTGTTGGATATCCCTCTTTTTATGCCGACTGTTGGACATCCCAAATTTTATGCGGATGACCAGTGGATATCCCAAACTTTACGCTGACTGGTCAAATCTTGAGTTTTACGCTTCTGTTCAAAGTGTTTCAAATTTTAAAAATATTTGAAAACTTTGAAGTGGGTCTTGTAGGAGCGTAAAAAATGTGTGCTTCATAGACTAAGTCAAAGAGATAGAGCATTCCACTCAAAATGATCTATTTTACGCCAAGGACAGACTAATCATTTTACGCCAAGGTCAAGCCAGTTGCTTTACGCCAGAGATAAGCTAACCACTTTACGCTGGACAAAGCTGTCAATTCATGCATTTAATGCAAAGTCTGACATGAAGATTTACTGACAGCGTGCAACACAAAATTCGAAGGGATTTGTTTTACACAGAGACCAATGTTGTCGTTTAGTATGTGGATTGAGATATTTTACGCTCACAATATGGCTTCTTTTACCCATGGACACTATATGAGTTTTTACGCTCAAAAGTTGACGTGTGCATAAAGTTTATTTAGGCTACGTTTTATGCCCAAGGCTATTTTTAGCCACTTTACGCAGGAAGTCCATGTCAGGGCTATTTTACGCCTAGTCTACTACTTTACGCTCAGAATATGTTTGGGATGTTGTTTACGCCCTATCCTTCCTGACTACTTTGGAACGTGGTTTGCTTACATGGCTTTCATACCACACATCTCGAAGAACGTGTGTACGTGCATCCTATTCTTATTGAAATAATGGAACATGTGTCAATGTATGCAGAGGATGACTTCAGTCATGGGTGGCAGTTATTAACGTAAAGACAGAACTTTTGCTGAGTTTTACGCACAGAAGGTCAAGTCTATAAGTAGATTGATTTTTCTTATAAGAAGAGACAGACAGAGAGAGGGACAATGAGAGAATACATAGAGATCAGAACCCAAAGATTTTGATTCTCCAGAGCATTCTTCTTCAACTTTTCTTCCAGAATAGAGTGAAGCAAAGCAGGAAAGCATTCGGCCTCGCCATCAGTGCCCAAGTGTGTCGATACCTTTCTGGTGACTTAGTTCTTCCAGTTGTTCATCTTCTAGCAGTGATCTTCATCATCATCGTATGGTCAAGGAACAAAGTGATCGACTTCAGATCAGACTTCCATAGCAATACTTTCCAGAACAATTTGTACAATTTGTATTTTTTTTCGTTTTATTTTCAAAAGCCAATTTCAGGCCTTTTGTTAAGTAAAACATACCTAGATGAGACTTTCACTACCACCATATGCCATGACCCTATATGTCGTCCTTTTAAATCGTATGATTTGTTTAAGTTCTGAGACCAAGAGTCCTTCCCCGCCTCCTCTTCTACCTCCAGGAGCGGTACCCCATACCATACCCTCGGCATGTTTGTTTCCTGACGGAGCTCAGATATCCAGACTTCTTCGGGATGTGTTGGAGGCACAGAGAGTTCAGGCTGAGATACTGAAGGAGCAGGACCGCGGGATCCAACTGCTGTGGGATTTGGTACATTCAGGAGGAGAGCCTAGTTCTAAGAGGACGAGGAGCAGTGTATACCCAGAGCCCCATGAGCACCCAGACTATCAGCCTAGACCAGCCTATCCAGTCCAGACTTCTGTTCAGCAGAGGCCAGCTGAGAGAGTGCCTACCTGTACCTTCTGTAAGAAGCCTGGACATTTATAGAACTACTGTAGGAAGAGAAGAGGGGTGTGCCTATTTTGTGGATCAGCTGCACACATGCTGTGAGACTGTCCTGCTATATTTATCCCAGCCAAGGCTCTGCCTTCGGAAGGGAGTTCCAGCCACCAGACCGAGTTGGAGGTGAGTCCTTGACCTATACCTTAGCCAGTCTTGATAATTGATTTCCCTACCATATTGTTGTATGTTTTGATACCTTATGATTGCTTTTGATCTAGTATGACTAGAATGGCTAGATGAGACCTCAGACTGATACCACTTACCAAAATCCTATTTGTTATCCTTCCTATTGCTTGATTTAGATAAGTTTTCTATTGACCATAATTGTTGGGGTTTGACCTAGAAGGGGTACGATCATCTTAATTTCGAGGACGAAATTTTTCTAAGGTGGGTAGGATTGTAACACCCAGTTTTCCAGATGAGGGTAATTTTAAAATTTTATAATTATAATTATTATTTATTGATATTTATTTGGAATTTAAATATATTATTAAGAATTGTGTGATTTTAATATTATTTAATTGATTATCATGTATTGTGATTAGCGTAACTTAGTTTGGACCTAACCCAGATTAGTCATAGCTAGTCTTAGCTAACCATGGTTAGTGTTAGTTAGTATTAATTAGAATTATTAGAATTTAAGTGATTTTTAGTATAATTTAATTTAGTGCTATTCTTGACTTTGACTCATAGTGACTTTGGAGACTGTCCTACAAGCTAACCCTAGTCATGACCACTTGGTTAGATTTTGAAACCCTAGTTTAACCTAAGTTAATGATACTCTAGTCATTAGGATTAAATTAGGGAAAATAGGGATAATGAATAGGTTGGTTAATGACATGTGATTTCATAAACCATGACTTATGGCTTAAGGCCCATAGAGACCCATAACCCAATTAGTGAAACCAAAACCCTAACCCTAGCATTTATGGCCAACCACCTAGGGTTCCACACCCCTATTTAATGTCTCCTCAAACTTAGGACTAGCCTCCTTTAGGAATTTGCAAGTTTGGAAATAGAGGTAAACCCCTTTCTTCCCCAATCCATAACTTCTCCATTTTAACTCCTTTTTCCTTCTAATTTCTTGCAATAGGTTCTAATCTCTGTGCATTTGATGGCTATGGTGAGAAATTTCAGTGAAGGAGCAATTTGGAAGAGTTTGGATTGCTTAAGGAACATCTCTCTTTGAGGTTTTTTGAGCCATTTTACTCACCTAGGTAAATTCATATCCTCTCCATAAAATAGTATTTTAATTGCATGAATAGGAAGCCCTAGGTCTACCCTAACTATTGGTATAGGTATTGCTAGGTTTCGTGTCCAATACGTGTCCGTATCGGATACGTATCAGTGGGCATACTAGGTGTTCGACGAAATACCACAATGGGCATTTCGTTCTTGTTTGATGTTTTTGTTTGAATAGAAAATTAGGGTTTGATGTGGTTTATCGATTTCCAGTGGACTGAGGTGATCATCGTGTTGTGTCATGTCGGTTTGGACACGTAAACATGCACGTTCCTGTACGGTAGCAGTGCCCTGCTGCCACGCGTGTCGTGCTCACTGCACAGACCTTATTAACCTAAAAAAATTGGTGTGGAGTTCGGGGCAGTGACTGACAAGTCACTCCACATTTTCACAAATCTTCGTATCGCGTCGGACACGTAATCACTCACGCACGGATTTTATGCACTGTCTATGCACACTGAAATCGTGTTCAGATACGGGCTTCCCGTATGGACACGGCGACACGTTGGCTCGTGTCAGGGTCCTAGGCACAAAGCCCTATGTGTGGCGAACCTAGTTGCACGAGCTCGTGTCCTGGTTTGACTCGTGTCATGTGCACGAGGATACGGCATGCGTGTACGAGCCAGTCTTCACTGTGAGTTCTGATACAATGTTCTGTTTCGTTTGGACACTTCGTGTCCACTCTAGTGGACACAAAGGGCTTTTCTTAGACACATGACACATGGTACACACACTGATATACCTGTTTGTGAAATTTGATGGTTTAAATTATGGTTTCGGAATAGGAAAATTCATGTATCAGTGTTTTCCAGTTTTGTTTAATATGAACTGTCAGTTAACATATATATATGAGCCTATTTCCTGAGTTTAAATCAAAAGAAATGTTGTAATTTGAATGGTTGTTAACTGAATTTTATTTCCTGATTTTGAAATGTTAATGTTAAGACTGGTACACCTGACTGAATGTTTTCTGAGTTCATTTCCTATTTTTACTATTAGCTAATGGTTTGAATTGTCTATTGAAATGTTCCTAAGAACTGAGTATTGCAATGTGTTTTAACTGGTAGGAATCACTCGAAATTATCACTGAAATGAACATATAAGCTACTGTTGATTACTAGACTTAACCTGAACCTGAGAATTCTCTTTCACTAATTTGATTTGGTAATTACAATGTTGGTAGTTTGCATTAGGATTATGGTGGTGGTTATTAGTTCGAATTTCATTGGGTTTCTTAGGATGAATAGTTAACTACCAGTAACCTGAGTTCACATGTGAAGATTTCTGAGATTTCAAATAGATAACTGAGAATCATTGACTTGTAATACCTGAGTTTAAATTCTGTTAATGTAAACTGAGATTTTAGCAATACATGAGGACTGGAATTTATATATAAAACTTTGAAATATTAAGTTCATTTACTTTCCCTGTTTCAATATGATTTCAATCCAGATTCTTTATGTATGTTAATGATAAGATGCTGGGTTCTACATGTTAGTTTAAGTTCAGGTTTAAATGAAATGTCTGAGCCTAAACCTATTGACTTAAACTTGCTTTCAGTTTCAAATTCTGATTTTAACTTCCTTCCTAAAACTGATTTCTTGGTGTTTATTATCATATTAAATTCATCTACATGTGTAATAAGTACTGCTAGTTGGGATTTTGTAAGTTAGTTTAGGTTGTATTAGTGAATGGAATTCGAACATGTGGTTTGGACTGTTAAATATGTGACTGATACCTATTCACTGAAAATTCAGATTTGATTTCCTATTTTAAACTGAGTTGATGATTCCATTTACAAATAAATACATGTACATATGTATTAACTACTGCTAGGTTAGGTTTTCATGTTAGATTAGTTTGTTATCAAGTAAATAGGATTCGAACATTAGGATTGGGCATGTGGACTGATACTCTATTTACACAGTTAAATACTGAATTTGATTTTTCCTTATTAAACTGTCATTGAATTCCTCTTCAAAAACTTAACTTGAATTCATCTTCCTGAAATTGATTCCTGAGCATTGGGTAGTTCACTGTTGATTCAATAATTTGATTCATGAACTGTTATATGCGTTTGGGTTTTTGTTGGAATAATGTATTTCAATGAGAGATTGAGACTTTGTGTTTCATGTTAACCCTTGTATCACATTGCTCCTATTAACTAACTATCAATTTGATTCACTCCCTTATGACACTGTCTCCATACACAGGAACACTCATGACACACACACATGTATCTACATTCCTAAAATCCTATTGAAACTAGCCTATTAACTAACTGTCATGCTTTCACATATTCACCTTTACACTCTCATTGCCACCTTAAACTCTCTACACACACACACCCTCATGATACACTGTTTTCATATTTTCCTAATCACTATTGACACAAACACACACACACCCATTGTATCACACACACACACACACACATGTGTACACCTAGGCACATCTACACTTGTGCCATTACCCTATCACCTTATTTGTATATATGTATCTCTCTATGTGATATATATATCTAAATAGCTATAGGTAAATGTGTGTTATTATATTATTTTAGATATATATTAATATATGTATATGGGTGAATATGTGGTTTGGATTATAGGTAACATAGCCTATGGGTGTATACCTATGGCTCATTGCCTATGGGTATGGCTTGAATGCCAGTTAAGGGTGTAGTTGACTCGTATAGCCTAGAATTGGTGTGTGCTTGCTAGAATAGGTTGGTTAGGCTTAGTGAGACTTGTTTGGCTTAGGCTTGACCTAGTTGACCTAGTTTGGCTAGTCTAGTTGACTAGAGTTGACCGAGAGTTGACTTTAGTCCAGTTTGACCCCAAACTTCATGTAGATGCATTGTAGCAGTCTGTTATATCATTTTAGACTTATAGTGACTTGTACTGTTCTATAGGAGACAGACACCACTCCTCGGACAGTAGATTCTCTTCGGATACTCAGGATACAGGTGAGTACATTCTTTGATCATTTCATATCTTGTTTAGGATTATATTTCCTGCTTTAGATTACTTTACATGATGCTGACAGGTTGGAAACACGGATTAGTACTATATGGATCTTGTCATGCGATGTTATCCCCTTAGTGGGTACATTGGGTATTTCGTGTTCATGTACTTTATCGTGAACATCGTATACTCCGTGTATTCGTGACATTCATGTACGAAACGTGTGAAATCGTGTATAATCATGTATTCATATGACCTTCGTGTACAATAACATAACTTGGCTAGATCCTCGTGTATTGATTGGGACGGGAGAGTAAAAGTGGTTATGTAATCAATCCAGTAGATTACTCGTGTACAAACCTCTGTAGATTACTCGTGTACAACATCGTGCCATTTACTTAACCATCTTGTGCTCTGAATCACTAGTCACTGTTAGTTCTCTATATACTGTAGCTATTTACTTACAGTCTCTCTCTTTTTATCATGTTATTTTCTTCAGTTTCCTGTATCTTACTCTCTAGCATGTATATATTTTCTAACCTGTTATGATTTGTTTAGATGTACTGTACTCGCTCCTGTCCTGACTGGATCTGTTGAAAATTTTACAGTGAATGATGAGGCTCTGGTGTCTACCCCTTATGGTGCAGCTTTAGACAACACTTGTGACTTGGACCCACTAGTAGTTGATGACACTCCCCTAGATTAGGATGTCTTTATTATCTTTTCTGGATTACTGTATTGAGATTCTGAGATGTTATTTGGGATATGTATTTATTTAGACACTTAGACTTCTGGATTGTATCTCTGTGTTTCCATTCTTGGTTATCTATCTATCTATCTTTTCATGCTCTACCTTAGATGTGATTGAGACTGTACCTGCTATGTCACCTCCATTCGGAGTGTATATACTGTACAGTTACCTTTATATTGTTAGATATTGACCTAGGACAGTGTTCTACCGCCGATACTGCGGCGTAGGCTGAACGTACCCACGTCTCGTGCCCTTACTCTAGGGTGCGGGTCGTGACAGTGTACCATCTTCGTGAATTTTTATCTCCTTTCTGAGTCCTAACTCACATTTTGTCCTAAGCTTCTGAATCCTTGGGTCCTGTGCCTGAGCTGCCTTGATCCTGTCTACTAAGTCTGATTGAACTCGTAGACTTGCCAGAATTCCTACATCACTAGGAAGTATAACCTCGATGCCCATCTCTAAAAGGTCGTCTAAAATATGTTTTTGTGATGTCAACATAAATCTGCCGCATCTCCTGTTAAAAGCATCTGCTACCACGTTAGCCTTGCCTGGATGATACTAAAGATCCAAGTCGTAATCATTGATCAACTCTAACCATCTTCTCTGTCTCATGTTCAGTTCCTTCTGAGTAAAGATGTACTTCAGACTTTTGTGGTCTGTGTATATGTCCACTCGATCACCGTACAAGTAATGCCTCTATAGCTTCAAAGCAAATACTACTGCCGCCAACTCCAAGTTATGAGTCGGATAATTCTTCTCGTGGTCTCGAAGTTGCCTAGATGCATACGCTATGACCTTCCCATGTTGTATTAGGACACACCCAAGTCCCTTTTCTGACGCATCACAATATACAGTAAAACCTCCGAGTCCAACTGGTTATGTAAGAATAGGTGCCGATATCAACTTCTGCTTCAAATTCTCAAATGATGCCTGGTATTCTGCCGACCAGAAAAAATGGCACATCCTTTCGTATCAAGCGGGTCATGGGTGTTGAAATTCTTGCAAAGTTTGATATGAACCTTCTGTAATATCCTACCAATCCCAAGAAACTTTGCACATCTACTACAGTCTTAGGCATTGGCCAACTTTCTACTGCTTCTACTTTCTTGGGATCTACAGCCACTCCAGCCCCTGATATGATGTGCCCTAAAAATGAAATACGGTCTGACCAAAACTCACATTTGCTGAGCTTGGCGTACAACTGGTTCTCTCTCAGAATCTGTAACACTTTTTTGAGGTGATCTTCATGCTATTCTTCACTAGCTGAGTATACGAGAATGTCGTCGAGGAACACAACGACAAATTGATCTAAGTATGGCATAAAGATACGGTTCATCAAATCCATAAATATTGCTGGAGCATTGGTCAAGCCAAACGGCATAAATAGGAATTCGTAATGCCCGTACTTCGACCTGAATGCTGTCTTCGAAATATCCTCTTCTCGAACTCTAACTTGATGATACCCTGACCAAAGATCTATCTTGGAGAAAACTCTTGCTCTGCTCAACTGATCAAATAAGTCGCCGATCCTTGGTAGTGGATACTTGTTCTTTAGTGTTGCCGCGTTGAGCTTTCTGTAGTCAATGCACAATCTTGATGACCCATCCTTCTTTCCTACAAGTACCACTGGTGCTGTCCATGGTGACTCGCTGTCTCGAATAAACTTCTTCTCCTTCAGTTCCTCTACGTGCTGATACACCTTGGCCTGCTCTGAATTCGACATTCTGTAAACTCGATCCGATATCGGTTTAGTTCCAGGTGCTAATTCTATACTGAACTCAATATCTCTAATGGGTCGTAGATCTGGATGTTCCTCGGAAAACACGTCAATAAACTCTTCAACTACCTGCGGGACTTGAACTTCTTCCATTGCCGCTACTATTCCTTCTTCTTGTTGAGTTGTCACTGATCTGACTAAGGTAAATCACTCCATGCCTGGAATATTAAAAGATACACTCCCTCTACGGCAATCTATTGTGACACAACTGTCTTTCAGCCAGTCCATGCCTAGGATGACGTCGAAATTCCTTATAGGAAATTCTATCAACCTGGCGGGTTAGGAACGCACGCACACTACAACTCTACACGCTAGAATAACTCTACTAACTCCTACGAGCCCATTACGAGTGAGTATATTCAACATCCCTGGCAATGCTTCGAATTCTATTCCTAGTCGTGTCATAAATTGTGCAGATATAAATGAGTGTGATGCTCCCGAATCAAATAATGCTACTGCGGGATATGAGGCGACGAGAATGTTAACTGCCACAACATCTTCCGATGCCAATGCCTCTTCCAAGGACAGATTGAATGTCTACCCTCGGCCTTCTTGTTGGTTCCCATGCTGCGGCCTAGCCTGGTGCTGTTGCTGGCCTCTGCCTGGGTGATGCTGGGGTGGCCTATGTTGTTGCTGCTGCATCGGCGGTCCCTGCTGCCGAAACATCTGAGCCTGTAACATCAACGGACGTTGTGCCAATGGTCTCACCACTACCGCTGGTCCTTGGTACTGGCCTATTCCTGGTGCTGGCAGAGTAGGGAATTGTTGTACTGGACCTCCTGACCTCGAATTCATAGGACAGGTAGAAACCCGATGTTCCGAACTTCCACATATCAAACACTGCCCGTTCAATGCCCGACACACATTTCTAGTATGCCCTGCCTTCCCACAATAAGTATATCCCGTTGGGGGTTGCTGGTTCTTTCTCTGTTGCCGTTGTTGCCTTGCTGGGGGTGCCGGCCCTCGCATTGCCATATCGTGAATACGAATGCCAGAGGGTTGTGCTGTAACTCGAGGCGCTGCTCCCTCTCCTCCTTCAATCTGATTGTGAGATCTCTTCTGACCTCCAGTCCTAGATGTGATCCTCTGGATGGTGATCTCATGCCTCCGGGTTACCGTCAATAACTCATCGAAAGTCTGGTAGTTGTGCCCCTCTATCAATTGCAAGAGTTCAAGATGAAACCCTTGCTGAAACCTCATAGCCCTCTGGCTCTCTGTTGCTACCATCTCCGGGGAGAACCTACTCAGTCTGCAGAACTCTGCTGCATAAGCATCCACTGTCTTGCCAGCCTGCTTGAGGTTGATAAACTTCTGTTGTAGCTCAAACTGCGCCACAAATCCATAGTACTTCATCTTGAATCTCGTAGTAAAATTATCCCAAGCAACAGGACGTCTGATGCCCACTTCTTCTGATTCCCACCAATCACGTGCGAGTTGCTGAAGTAATAGCTTCACTAGATCCATACATTCTTTCATCGGAACCTTAGTCGCTGTCAAAATAGCCTCGATGTCCTTAAGCCATGCATCTGCTGAAATGGCATCTTCCGTGCCCTCGAAACGACGGGGGTTGTACTTGCAAAATCTGGTTGATGCTCCTGAATCTGTCCTCACCCCTCTATCCAAAGCCGTCTGTAATCCTTGGTTGAGTAATACATTCTGCTCTTGCAGCTGAGTGTGCATGCATTGTTGGGCCAATATCTGATGTTGCTGAGTAGCCATCATCCCTCTAATGATCTCCAGAAGGACTGGTGTGTCTAATTCCACGGGGGTAGGTAGAACTGTTGGTGGCGTTGGAACCTCCGGATATTACGGTCCAGCTGCTAGTTCTACTATTACCTCTTCTTGGATGGTCTCTTGAGGTAGTACCGGCCCTTGTTGCTGATCAACAGGGTCTCGCTGTTCATGTTGCCCTTGTTGTTGTCGTCCAGCTCTGACAGATGCGGACGAAGTACCCCTAAGAAAAGGGACAATAGAACAATCAAACGACCGGATAGGAAATATCAATGAAGTCAAAGGATACTGGAATGTCAAGCTAGGGTCAACGACAGCGAATCATGAGATCAAAGGAAAATATGTGTGATTGAGACATCCTATAATTAAAACACCCCACAAGTCTGAAATCAGACCTGCATGGGCCACCACTAAAACCATGTCACGCCCCAGAACCAGAATACCGGAGAGCGGGAGAATGACTCAGCCAGCTATATATTATGGGTAGATGCATACCGTATAATACGATCAATGCTGTCTAACGACGAGAGGGTGCATACTACATGAAAGCCTCACTATGGTCACTCAACATCTATTGCCTCAATCATTCAAACAAGAAGCAATAATAGAGAACATTTAAGAAAAAGCAGTAAGGCGTCCCAAACGCTCAGTCAAAATATTCTTGAGATCTGGCTGTACAAAACATAGCCAGATGATATAGCATGGTATACACAATTGTTATCAGCTGCAGTCTGACTTTGTTATAATTATGTAAAGGTAAGGGCAAGACAGTCCGACTAACATATTGGTGCCAAACGACAATAAATAAGGTAAATAGTATAGCGAGCAGGGAAGCAAGGAACCCACTCGTGTCCTTTTGCGATCATTCCTCTAGTATTGACCATCTTGGAGGTAGAAGTAAGCTGAGTCCTCGGGAGCTGGCTCTAAATCTGGCCATACAAAACCAGAGAGGTTAGACCTCTAATAGCAAGTACCGCAAGGAAGCACAATATGAGGAATTAGAACCAGTGATAAGAGTTATGAATGTGATAAATAGATCTCTGCTTGCTACTGGGGTTCGTACAACATCACGACACTTCAAGCCAACTTTCCAACCAAACAAGGACAGAAGTTGACTCGTCATGTCCTGACATTCTGCTCATCTCAGTAGCTAAAAGAATAGATACAGTGCACAAACAAATCAATTTAAACGGCCATGCAACTACTACGGCTTGCTACTGTGAGTTCCAAGTTGTCTTGGAAACATGCCATAAGGGATTCCTCAGTTCTTATAATGTACAAGCAAGGCTAGTCTACCCAATAATCAATTACGCCAATCATAAATTAGACATGTCCCAGCGGGACGCCCGTCATCAATATACAGCAAATATAAACAGATACCACTCCCTACCCGTACAGCAGATTTGTAGTATCCGTGGGAACCAGCCGTCATGTCGGGGCATTTATTGTCTCGAGATGGCTGCCATATAAGAACTCGAGAATCCATTCTCTCCATGCAATAGTTATTTTTATTTAGCTTAGTAGACCCTATGTTAATTGAAATCTCATGCCGTAGATCATGATCATTCTGAATGAGTACTTCCGTACAGAGTACGATATGCATAACTCTACAACGATACCAGTGTGGCTAGGTTGTAGGTCTTACATAGCGTAATGCAACAATCAAGCCTATCCACAGAATAATCATGTCTTGACCGTAAGGTACACATGCTGCTTTTGTAAAAAAATGGAAGTCAACATGTGTCCATATGCCAATGTTCGGATCGGCTGGTCGATCGTAATGGTTCATGGTTCATACATGAACGTGTCTCATTCAATTCAATAAGACGATTAGCCAGTCTTCTAGTTCCAACTAGGAACACATGATCAATCATTAGTCGAGGTAACAATTAATGTCAATTCGGGACAAGAAATAGTCCAAAAGGGCGGCAGTAGATAGATGCCCATCTATGCGACAGGGTAAGTGGGTACCCATCTATGCAGCCAGAGTCGAATCAGAATCCCATGCAGCCCCAGAGCCAAGGGCTATGCAGCATACGGCTAGGGGGACAGGGGCCATGCGGCAAGGCTACCGAGAGCCATACGGCAAGGAAAAAATAGGGGCCATGCGACAAGGCTGCCGAAAGCCATACGACAAGGGAAAAAAGGGGCCATGCGGCAAGGCTGCCAAGAGCCATGCGGCTAGAGGAAAACAGGGGCCATACGGCAAGGCTGCCGAGAGCCATGCGGCACGTGGCCAAGGGAAGTCATGAGGCTTATGCGACAAGGCTAGAGGTAGCCATGCGGCACGGGTCAACCAAAGCCATACAGCTAAAGTCAACCAAATCCATACGGCAAGCAGCCACGCGACAAAGGCCTATGCGGCATGCTACCATGCGTCACGCGACCAAAGGGATAACACGGCAAGGAGGGGCCACATGAAGACTGCAGTGCCTATGCGGCCAAAGAGGAGCCGTAGGGGACCTTGCCGCATGAAAGGCCATGCGGGAGGCACTGTTCTTCTTCTCCAACTTTTTCGAAAAGAAGAACCTGGAAAGTTGGGGGTTCCCAGATTTCCCAACCTTCAATCCAAGCCCAAATCTGGACTTCTATAGGTCAAAATAGGGTAGAACAAAATTCTCTACAACATAGAACAACTAGATTTTGAAAATAAAGAAGTTTGATAGGTCAAACCAAGAAGAATCGAATGTAACATAAACTTAGATCTATAAAAATACACCCATGAAAACCAAAAACTCCAAGTTCTAAAGAGACTTAGAATCAAGTAAGGAAGAGAATAGAACAATAAAATTTGAGATCCATCATGAAGCAAGTTGTACTTGCCTAAGCTCTCTAGGATGGTGGGAGAGTCATGGAGGGTGAAGAAGAAGTAAATGAGAGTAATGAAGAGAGAGAAAAATAAAGGGGTATAAATATCAAACCTAAGTCAAAACCTCCACCACCCATTCCTTCTTATAAGATCTAGGCCATCCACCCCTTATCATGATGAACCTAGCTAAACCAAGAGCTTAAGCAAAAGCAGAAAATAAAATAAAAAAAATTAATTAGTATAAAATTACAGAATAAATGTATGATAAGTATAAAATCAATACATTCAAGCAGTACATGTATAAAAATACATATTTTGGGAATGGGGAGTGACAAAATAATAAACTAAAATCATGTTAATGATAAATTGGTAAATTTTTGATTATTTTAATATTATTTAATTTGATGTATTTTGATTTTGTTATTTGCTAGTGAAACGTTAGAATTACCTTGCCTAGAGACTAACCATGACCATGGAGACCTAGCTAACATATTTGGATTAGTAATTAGGCTCTAATCTAGCTAGGAATGACTTAGACACTATTTGGAGATTTAAATTAAGGTGTTAGTTTGGGCCTTTAGCTAAAGGGCTTGATTTTACAACATAGAAAGGGGCTTTAGGCTATTGTAACTCAACCAAACCCTAGCCTACCATAGATGGCCGACCATGACCTGATTCCTACCCTTATATAGTTCATCTTCAGGCTCCATTCATCTCTCCTACAAAGAAACCCTAACCCTAATTGTGTTCTTTCCTAAATTTGCTCTATTTCATCAAATAAACTCCAAATTCAACCAAACCAATTGCAAATTACTCCCCTTGAGTAGAGGCGGTCTCTATTAGCTAGCTAGGAAGAATTTGGAGCAATCTGACCATTAGATTTAGTGGGAGAACTTTGTAAGAGGATTTTCATTGGGATTCCAACTCCCAATTGGTAAGAGCCCTCTAAACCTTTAAATTCTAGAATTTCTTCCATAGATGCATTCATTTAGGGTCCTTCTAGCATTAGAAAAGAGTTGGGTCAAAATTGGATCCATTAGAGGTGCGTATAGGAAGAGTATCAGATATGTATCTAAAGCGTTCGACGAAATGCCCCTTAGAACTTTTTGTTCTCCATTTTTAGAACTAATTACATATTTGGATAGCTAATTATATGTAGATTACATAGGTATATGACTGAGTTCGTTTTTGTGTCGATTGTTGTGTCGTTTTGGACTTGACAATATGCGAAAGGATCGCTTGAAAAGCTATACGATCGTGGCAAAAATCGTCTTATAAATATGAGTAGTATTGAACCATTCGATGATCATTTAGCTTCATGTTAATAAAAAGGATTAGTATGCTATGTTTCTTATTGAGTTGCTAATTAATATTTTGTATTGAACCCTAAAAGATAATTAATCTCATGACTCGAAAACTGTTGTATATTATCTTATTAAATTGGGTGCTTGCATGATGTTACAATGAATTACATGATAGGTGAAGCAAAAGTTCTAAATACTTGGACGGTGAGTATATCGAGCCTCAGTTCGATGAATAGATGGTAACACAGATAATAAGACCCAAGAAATGGGTAGTGAGTATGCTTGAATTATGTCCGTATGAACGTGTAGTAACACAGATGCTAAGTCCCAAGAATTGGACGGTGAGTACATTGAGTTCCGATTGGAAGACGTATGGTATCAAAGATGTAGGAAAGGCTTGAGTAATCATATTTTATTATCCAGTATTGATGTAGAATGTTGATAACACTAAGACCCTAGATTGGGTAGTTGGTAGTTGTGAGCTCAACTCAAGGCAATGGTGGCTAGATAGATGAGAATGGTAGCTTATTTACTTAGTTTTTCTTATCATGCATTATATGTTTTCTTCATAAATAAGTTGCATATACTTGTATGGTCATAGACAACTTGTGCACAAGGTAGTTCCTCGAACGGTACTCCGAGGCCACGAATCCAGTTTGTCCTGGGGGAACAAGGATTGGTGTCAACGTACTAACATCGAGATTTTGGGACTTTCAGTGGGGGCTTTATACCTTGCATGAAAGGGCGTCAAAATTCCATGGTGCTGAAGTAGTAGCACGGTAAATCACAAACCTCCCATGGGCTCGCAACCCATCTGGAGTTAGTCATTTACCATTATATAGTCCAAGATGGCATGTTGATAGTGACCTTCATATAGATAGATCATGTACTGATGATGTCTTATGCAGACAGAGTATGTTATTACTCAATTACCAGGAAAGATGTTGGTTGTTGGTAAGAATCACCTGAACAGTAAAAACTATGATAAATATGATATTGTTCCGAATAATGTCTTATGCAGGCAGAGTAAGTATTATAACTATACAGGGATGGCTACACGACCGTGGGTAAGAATCAACAAAGGGTGATAACATATAAGTTTATATTATGCTGGCTATGAATAATATGTATGTTTTACTTATGATATGAATGCTAATCGACCCTAAGGCAATGGGAAAGACCACTTTTAATAATGTTCTATAACATGATTACTTAGTGTTGTCTTTGTTGGCCCCATTAGTCGTGGTCGAACCAGATTTTAATAATTGATCTAACCCTGTTTAGATATAAGGACAACTTGGATGAACTACAAAAGCTTGTGTCTGCTACCGTTGAAGACATGGAGCCATGTTTGTCCTTGAGTCTGTATTTTCTATTATTAATGTATTTTTATATTTTATTGAGTCTAGGAATACAACATAAACCAAGTCGTACTGGCAAATAGGCTATCCAAAAATGTTTTCAAAAATACTCATTCGTTTTGAAAACTAGCCCAAAACCAAAAATACATTTCCTAAACTGTTTGGCAACTTTTCAAAAAGCCCAAAACCTGAGTTATAAATCCAAAATTCACACATTCTAAACCAACAGAATTCTGGAAAAATTTGCCCCAAATTCGGTCCGAGTTCGGTTGGTGTAACTTGCTTTTTAAACTCAGTCTGCCCGCAGTTACGGATGCAACGACTATCTGCCGAGATTCTCTCATAGAATTCTGTCCGAATTTTGTCTGAATTCTCCTTTTGGAAATACTTTAAATAGAGAAGAATTTCTACCATTCTAATACACCAATTCACTTTCTCATCTCTTCTCTCTAAGCTTACTACGGTCTTCCTTATAAAGCTTTCATTTTCAAATTCTAAGCCAGTTACAATCCTCTAGTCAATTTGCTGTACGGTACGGTCTAAAAGTTCAGAGTGAGTATAATCAAGAGGCTTGATAAGAAGTAAGACACTTCATAATTGTAGTTGGTCGAGTGCTTCAGATCAAAGCTCGTATCTGTAGAAGTTGCAAGGACTTTCTATAAAAACTTGTAATTTTCTATAGTGAATTTCAACCAAAAGCTAGAGTTCTCTCGACTGTATTAGCCCTCACAAGAGGGAGATCAGTATACATCTTCGTGTTTGCATTTTCTTTCTGCACTTTACTTTTACTTTTTTATATCTGTGATCTTTCTACTAACATTTTTAATAGCTAATATTCCGCTGCTTACTCTATTCACCCCCTCTAGAGTATATCGCTTTATATTTCGATCCTACAATTGTTATCAGAGCGGGTTATATAAGTAAAACGAGGTAACATTGCTATCATTTTCTCTATATATAACTGCTGTTATGTAGATCACTATTTCACATATGGCAACTGTTAAATTTACAAGTGAAGGCCAAGCCACAAATAAATTCCTACTGTTTGATGGTAGCAATTACACTTACTGGAAAATACGAATGAGCTTTTATTTGAAGTCACTAGACTTTGGCATCTGGTTAATTGTTATCAATGGCTGCAAAATCCTATTATTACTTCCTCTATTATTAACAAGCCTTATTATAGTAACACGGAGGAAGAGAAGAAGTCAGCTAGCCTTGATGTAAAAGTAATACATATTTTTTATTGTGTTATAGACATAAATGTATTCAATTTTATTACTACTTGCACAACATCTCATAAAATATGGAAACTTCTTGAAGCTACCTATAAGTGTAGGTATGAAAGAAAAACTAGCAACTCCAGAGAAGAGAATAGTCTTTATAATGTGTGCATAATGGCATCGGGATTTGAGGTACAACACAACCCCTTACGTGAAGAAGAGCTTATATGCCACAACTGTAGAAGATCAAGCCACATGATGAAAGATTATTTTACTGCTAAAAAGAATAATCATTGCGAACGATCAAATAAAGGAAGATCATCATCTCACAAGTACGTTAGCACAAGTATATGGTGTGAAAGCGAGGCAAGCGACTATATAGAAGAAGATAGCCCTCGTCAAGCTACAAATTTATGCTGAATAACATTATCCAATGAAGTACAAAATAATCCTCTATTTGAACAGAATGAGTTTCTCTATGATGAATAATCTGATGTTTTTCATGATTTATTTACTGATCACAAGAAAGTATTAGATAAGTATAAGCAAGCTAGAAAGAATATTCTATCCTATAAGCGTGAGAATGAAAAACTTAATTACTTGCTTATTGAATGATGCTAGAAATACTTCAACTTCTGGTAATTCTACTGAGATTTTTACTCTTGAGTTTAGATTGCATGAGGCATTTAATTTCATTGAGAAAAGCACTCAAAAAAATGCTAAACCTAAGGAAGAATTAGAATCAGAAAAGAAGAAGTATTCTATTGCGTCATGTAGTATTGATTCTCTTAATTCAAATATGATGAGGCATGTGTTATCCCTAAAAAGTTAGAGATTAGATTGGAAAAACATGTAATACCTACTACCCAAGCAAATATCTGTCATATGACACATCATACACATGATAGGACACGATCAAAGAAAGCACGCAAACCATGTACTACACATCATCATACTTTCTATTACAGGTATTCTTGCACATCATATCACACCACTACACGTTCTCATACTACTGCACATAGTACTAATGTTAATATTTTTTGTCATTATTGTAATATGAAAGGACACATTTCTAGTTAATGTTAGACTAAAAAACTTATTGATATAAACTTGTGCAAATGGGTTCTAAAAGCTAATAAATGTGGATCCAAATTTTGGATACCAAAGTCTTCTCCTCTTAGTGCAGGTGAAGCTTCTTATATCAAATAGAACCATAGAACATGTTGGTGATTGCAAAGCTACAAAGATTATCTTCCAAGCAATTGCACCAACATAAGTTTGGTCACTAGAACCACTTTAGTGACATGCTAAACGATTCTTTCTAAATGGCTAAATTTTTATAATCTTGCATGTTATTAAGTAATAGCTTGCGACTTGCTTTCATTTAGTTGTTTTATCTCTTTAATTATGATTTTGAGAGAAGTTGTTATTTGTATCTTGTATATGACCATATATATGGATATTTATTTACGAGCCACATCTTTTTTTGCGTTATCTTGAGATGTTTATTAGTGCACACTTATACTATATATTTATCTCTATAGTGTACTATGAATTTTTTTTCTCTTGATGATCATTCTTTGTTCATTCTTTGGGTATTTACTTCTCTTATATTTAGGAATTCTGGATTTTGATGCTAGTTGACGATACTGCATATATTTCTTTAAATCTAAGTTCTTAAAAATAGAGATCATATTGTTGTACAAGTCGAAAGGATCCTTCTGTCATACAGGTGTAAATAGTCTGAAGCGACACGGTATACAAGTCTTCGGACTACTGCTAGCTGGGAACTGACCCTACAGCTAACCCAAAGTGATCAATGCTTATAGACTTGAGATTTATTAAGGTCTACTTACAACTATTATCTAGTTCTGAATCCAGGGCATTGAATCCAGTCCTCTAGGTTCCAGAATACATCAACATATCTAGGTCCTATATTTTAATTTATAAATATTTTATATTTTATTGTTACCAAATGATTTTATAGCACATATAAGGATACAGGTAATCGATACATCTTATGCATATAGCTACAAATGATTTGTATTGTTGTTTAAGATCTTTCAATTCCAGTGGATACACATATATTCATAATATTTTGTATCCTCCAAATCGATCTATAATCTTGGATTGATCTTAATTCTAAGCAAAGAGATATGGATTTCGTCTTTAGATTTGGACTTTCATTTTGATGGATATTTAATGATAATATTTTTATAAAATGTAACATACATTGATCTTCCATAGGTTAATATTTGTCATCTTTTGATATATTCATTTTTCTGTCACTCTATTTTTTATTTGATCTTATGACTACTCATTGAATATTATAGTTTTCTGATATGTTCTTTAGCTTTTGCGTAATAATCATGATATTTGTTTTACAAAGCTTTTATTATTCTCTTCTTATTCAAGTTAATAACTGCCTCTAGCAGTAATTCTTCGTGGAAGAGAAGTCAGACACATTAAATTTCTCTCTCTCAAAGCATTTTTTTAACCCTACGGTTATCAGATGAATACCGTGCTAAGGTTTTAAAAGAGAAGAAATGAACTTTGATAAGAAGATCTAATATTTTGATTTCTTTCTGTTATTTTGAATCTGTCTGACACTCGAATGCTATTATTAAAACTATTTTCAAAAATACTTTACTGTCTTGAAATGATTTCTTTTTGAATATTTTTTATTTTTAGTTTATCTTTAAGCATTTATTTATTAGATATTTTTTTACTTGCCTAAAGATAATATTTTATTGGAAATTTTGTATGCATTGATCAAAGGAATAAAAAAATACATATCTCAGATATCCCTTAGATCTTGTGATTATTTTTTCTATTTTATGCATATAAATATTTTTGAACTATAAACACATATTTTAAAGGAAAGTAAACTAATTGTTTCAATTCATTTATACCCTTAATATGTGCTATACCTAGTTCATCATGAACATATATTCTTTATCTAAAATATCTTGATGATTTGTACATGATACTTTGATATATAGTTGTTGTCACGCCCCAGAACCAGAATACCGGAGAGCGGAGGAATGACTCAGCCAGCTACATATTACGGGTAGATGAATACCGTATAATACGATCAATGATGTCTAAAAGACGAGGGGTACATACTACCTGAAAGTCTCACTAGGGTTACTCAACATCTATTGTCTCAATCATTCAAACAAGAAGCAGTAATAGAGAACATGTAAGATAAAGCAGTAAGGCGTCCCAAATTCTCAGTCAAAAAGTTCTTAAGATCTGGCTTTAAAAAACATAGCCAGATGATATGACAAGGTATACACAATCGTTATCAGCTGCAGTCTGACTTAGTTACAATTATGCAAAGTAAGCGCAAGACAGTCCGACTAACATGTCGGTACCAAGCGACAAAATGTAAAGTAAGTAGTAAAACGAACAGGGAAGCAAGGGACCCACTCGTGTCCTCCTGCGATCATCCCTCTAGTATTGACCATCTTGGAGGTGGAAGTAAGCTGAGTCCTCGGGAGCTCGCTCTAAATCTGGCCATACAAAACCAGAGAGGTTAGACCTCAAATAGCAAGTACCACAAAGGAAGCAGGACATGAATACTTAGAACCAGTGGTAAGAGTTAAGAATATGATAAATAGGTCTCTACTTGCTACTGGGGTTCACACAACATCACGACACTTCAAGCCAACTTCCCAACCAAATAAGGACAGAAGTTGATCCGTCATATCCTGACATTCTGATCATCTCAGTAGTTAACAGAGTAGGTACAGCACACAAACAAATCAATTTAAACGGCAATACAACTACTACGTCTTGCTAACTGTAAGTTCCAAGTTGTCCTAAAAATATGTAAGAAGGGATTCCTCAGTTCTTACAATGTACAAGCAAGGCTAGTCTACCCAATAATCAATTGCGCCAATCATGAATTAGACGTGTCCCAGCGGGATGCCTGTCATCAATATATAAAAATATAAACAGATACCACTCCCTGCCCGTGTGGTAGGTTTGCAGTATCTGTGGGAACCAGTCAGCATGTCGGGGTACTAATTGTCCCGAGATGGCTGCCATGTAAGAACTCGTGATTCCATTCTCTCCATGCAATCGTTATTTTATTTAGCTTAATAGTCCCTATGTTAATTGAAATCTCATACCGTAGATCATGGTCATTCAGAATGAGTACTTTCGTATAGAGTATGATATGCATAACTCTATAACGATGCCCGTGCGGTTAGGTTGTAGGTCTTATATAGCGTAATGCAACAATCAAACCTAGCCATAGAATAATCGTACCTTGACTGTAAGGTACACATGCTGCTTTTGTAGAAAATAAGTTGAAGTCTGCACGTATCCATATGCCAATGTTCGGGATCGACTAGTCAGTTGCGATGGTTCATGGTTAGTATATGAACATGTCTCATTCAATTCGCTAAGACGACTAGCCAGTCTTTTAGTTCCAACTAGGAACGCATGATCAATCATTTAGTCAAGGTAACAATCAATGTCAATTCGTGACAAGCATGAAAGTCAAACTAGTATTTAGTATGGTCGAGTCTATAACTCTCAGGATTAAGTTCCAGCCATACTGGGTATCCATAAACCAATCGAGACATAGTGCATACTCCATACAGCAATATGTATTAAAATATTAACATATCATGATTATATCGAGTTCATGTCAAAAAGGCGTAAGGATATAATAAGGGGTGCCATGCGCCTAATAAAGGTGAATTTAGGGCAATGGATGCCAGGGCCATGCTACGTCGGGCAAGGGGGTAAGATACGTTAGTGCTAGGAAGCCTCTGGGCAGGGGAGTACGCCAAAGGATTACGCCAGCCAAGGAGTACGCGTAAAGGAAATACGTGTAAAGGAAATACGCGTAAAAGAGATACACGTGAAGGAATACGCGTGAATGAATACGCGTACAGGAATACGCGTGAAGGAATACGCGTGCAGGAATAAAGTTTACGCGTAAGGGAAGTACGCGTAAAGGAGTATGCATGAAGGAGCAAAGTTTACGCGTAAGGAAAGTACGCGTAAAAGAGTATGCATGAAGGAGTAAAGTTTACACGTAAGGAAAGTACGCATAAAGGAGTATGCATGAAGGAGTAAAGTTTACGCATAAGGAAAGTACGCATAAAAGAGTATGCACGAAGGAGTAAAGTTTATGCGTAAGGGAAGTACGCGTAAAGGAGTATGCATGAAGGAGTAAAGTTTACGCGTGAACTTGTTTTACGCCAAGGCCGAGTAGACTTTGTTTTACGCGTAAAACAGTCTTGACTTGCGTAATCCAGATTTCACGTTGACATGAATAAACGTGGACGTAGAGTTTGATACTACGCAGGCACGTATAAACGTGGGCGTAAAGTTTGATACTACGTAGGCATGTATAAACGTGGGTGTAAAGTTTGATACTACGCATGCACGTATAAACGTGGGTGTAAAGTTTCTCCAGAACTCCAAATTCCATGGAACCTTCAATCTAAGCCAAAAATGGGACTTCCATAGATCAAAATGGGGTATAACACAAATCTCAACAACATGGAACGACAAAACTTGAAAATAAGGAAGTTTGATAGATCGAAACCACCAAAATCCAAAAATAGCAAATTTCTAGATCTACAAAAATAAAACTTTAAAATGCAAAATGTCAAGTTCTAAACTATCTTAGAATCACGAGAGGAAGATAAATGAACCATAAAATGGGTTCTTATATGGAAGCAAGATGCACTTGCCTAAGCTCTTGGTAAGTAGAGAGAGTTATGAGGAAGAAGAAGGAGAGTAAATTAGAATAAGTGAAGAGAGAGAAAGTAGTTGGACTTTAAATAGAAATGGTGGTAGGTAGGGGGTTGGGTTCATGATGAACCACCTTAAACCAAAACAAACCAACCCAAGCCGAACCCAAGTCAAAATAAACCAAAAGCTAAGCAAAAGCAGAAAATAAAATACAAAAAAATAATTAGCATAAAATTAAAAGAATTAAATACAGAACAAATGCATGATAAATATTAAATAAATACATTCAAGCAGTACACGTATTAAAATACGTATTCTGGGAACGGGAAGTGACAGTTGTTTTATGAGAGTATATATGTTTATTATTATTTTTTCTTCCTTCTTCTCCACACAGCATCTCAAATAGTTTGAGTATTTGATCTTGATGTTGAGTTGATGTTTTTCAAACTCTTATTATTATTATGTATTTTTATTTTAGAATTTATTGTCTCTATTTGATATGCACTTACGCTTAGCATTAACTTTTAGCTACTGCTTCATTGATAAACTGCCTGTGAAATATGTTTATTTTTATTATCTTTGCATTTTTTTCAACGTTTGTTAATTATGCATGAATTACGGGAGAGCTTCTCTTTTTTGCAATTTTTTGCTAAGTGACAACTGGGGAGTAAATAATCTAACATCGTTTTCATGATAATTTGTACCAAGAGGAGACAGTACCAAACAAACGAACAAAAATATTTTGATTTTTTTTGTCAAATCAAGATCAAGATGTTATATCGGTCAAGGTTTGTCAATTATCAAAATGAGAGAGACTGTTGGCCCATTGGTCATAGTGGAACCGGATTTTAATAATTAATTTCATCATGTCTTGATATAAGGGCTACTTGGACGAACTGCTAAAGCTTGTGCCTACTACCGTTCAAGACTTGGAGTCGTGTTTGTCATTGCGTCTGTATTTTCTATTATCAACTATCAATATATTTTTCATATTTTATTGAGTCAAGAAATACAATGTAAACCGAGTCGTATTGACCAATAGGTTATCCATAAATATTTTCAAACATATCCATTCGTTTTGAAAACTAGCCCAAAACCAAAAACACATTTCCAAACTACTTGACAACTTTTAAAAAAGGCCCAAAACCTGAGTTACAAACCCAAAATTCACCTATTCTAAACCAGCAAAATTCTGGACGAATTTGACCCAATTTCGGTTGGTGGAATATTATTTTTTAAACTCAGTATTCCCGCAGTTACGGATGCAATGGCTATCTGCTGAAATTCTCTCATAGAATTTTATCTGTATTTTGTCCGAATTCTGTCCGGATACTCCCTTTGAAAATTCTATAAATAGAGAAGAATTTCTACCATTCCAACAAACAAATTCACTTTCTCATCTCTTCTCTCTAAGCTTACTACGGTCTTACAAAGCCTTCTAAAGCTTTCATTTTTAAATCCCAAGCCAGTTAAAATTCTCCTGTCAATTTGCCAGTGAGGTATGGTCTAGAAGTTCATAGTGATTATATTCAAGAGACTTGATAAGAAGTAAGACACTTCACCATTGAAGTTGGTCGAGTACTTCGGATTAAAGCTCACGTCAGTAGAAGTTGTAAGGACTTTGTATGAAAACTTACAATTTTTTATAGAGGATTTCAACCGGGAGCTAGAGTTCTCTCGACTGAATTAGTCCTCACAAGAAGGAGACCAGTATACATCGTCGTGTTTACGTTTGCTCTCTATACTTTACTTTTACTTTTTCATATCTGTGACATATTTCTCTGATCTTGCTACTAACATTTTTAATAGCTAATATTCTGCTGCCTACTCTATTCACCCCCTTAGAGTATATCGCTTTACATTTCGATCATACAAACCAGCAGAATTCTAGACGAATTTGCTCCAAATTCTGTTCGAGTTCGGTTGGTGGAACATTGTTTTTTAAACTTAGTCTTCCCGCAGTTACGGATGCAACGGCTATCTGTCGAGATTCTCTCATAGAATTCTGTCTAAATTATGTCTGAATTCTGCCCAAATTCTCTCTTTGAAAATCCTATAAATAGAGAAGAATTTCTACCATTCTAACACCCAATTCACTTTCTTATCTCTTCTCTCTAAGCTTACTACGGTCTTCCAAAGCATGCTAAAGCTTTTATTTTTAAATTTCAAGCCAGTTACAATGCTCTAGTCAATTTGCTAATACGGTACGGTCTAAAAGTTCAGACTAATTTTACTCAAAAGGATCGATAAGAAGTAAAACACTTAACAATTGAACTTGGTCAAGGCTTCGGATCAAAGCTCGCGTCTGTAAAAGTTGCAAGGACTTCGTATAAAAACTTACGATTTTTCATAGTGGATTTCAACCGGGAGCTAGTGTTCTCTCGACTAGATTAGTCCTCACAAGAGGAAGACCAGTATACATCGCCGTATTTGCGTTTACTCTTTGCTCTTTGCACTTAACTTTTAATTCTTTATATCTGTGATATATTTCTGTGATCTTGCTACTAACATTTTTAATAGCTAATATTCTGCTGCCTACTCTATTCACCCCCTCTAAAGTATATCGCTTTACATTTCGATCCTACAATTGGTATCAAAGTATTGAATTTTTCTCTCTTTCAAAGCATTTTTGTCACCCTCAATTTTTGTTATACGTATTTTGGTATACGTGTACGTATATCGGACCCATATTTCGACTTGTCTTGGCTGGCTAGTCTTGGGTTTCTTATATTGGCATGGGTAAGTTGGCATTTCATGGCTCGTGTGGTCTATTCTGGCTGGGGCATGCATCTGGTTCGGTTCGGTCTAGTTGGGTTTGGTTTGGGTTAGTATGCAAACCCCTACCTACCACCATCTTCCATTTATTAACCCAACAACCCTTCTCTCTCCTCATTCATTTTCCATTACTACTCTTCTTCTTCTTCATTTCTCCACCGACCACTGCAGTAGGAAAGTGCAACTTGCTTCATGGAAGAACTCAATTTTGTTGTTCCATGGTCTTTCTCACGAGATTCTAAGACACTTTAGTACTTAGCATTTTTAATTTCTGTAGTTCATTTTATGTAGATCTAAGATTTAGTATTTTTGATCTTCATGGTTTTGATCTACTGAACTTGGCTATTTTCGAAATGGAGAGTTCCATGTGGTGGGAATTTCGATTTTATGCAAGTTTGGCTTTTAAATGGCTGGATTTCACCAAGTCTTGGCCGAGATGGGGTTCCTTGAGTTCTTGAGTTCTTGAGTCTCCATGGCTACAAGTCTCGGCCTTGGGGAGAAGACGAGCCTTTTACGCACACGTTCATACGTGCCCGCGTAGCGACTTTTCTTTACGCCCATGTTTTCACGTGCCAGTGTAGCATCTACTTCTTTACGCACACGTTTTCACGTGCCCGCGTAGTGTTCCATTTTTACGCACATGCCTTGCGTGCCCGCATAATCCGTTCTACGCCGAGCTCATTCGAGCTCTATGCAGGGGACTCCCGCTCGCGTAGAGTCTTGCGTGCGTAGAGTCTCGCGTTCGTAGAATCTCGGGTATAGTCTCACGCACGTAGAATCTCGTGTTGAGGGCTGTTCGCATAGAGGGGTCCTTCCTCAGGTCCTGCTCGTGTAGAGTACTTGCTCGCGTAGAGGGGTCCTTCCTTGGTCTTGCTCGCGTAAAGCTATTTTACGCTTGGGCCCCCCTAGCCTAGCGTAGTTTCTCTCGCGTAGAGGCTTTGAGCCTCTATGCGTACCCGTGTGCCCTTTTGTGCTTGCACCCTCTTGTCACGGACTTGATAACCTTGACTTGATTGACACGATTGGACTGATAATTGTACATTGGATGGTATGACAAGTAACGGACATGACATGGCATGACGTGACAAGACATGACTAATAAGCAGGATAGGAACTATTGAATGTTGTTGCGACGGCTAGGATGACATGACAAGAATGAATGACCTAGATACCGTGGATGATTGTGTTTGTACAAATGAACCAGTATTATCTCGCATCATGTCTAGGGTAGGGACCCCTGAGTACCACGGTCAGGGGTACCTACTGAAACTGACTAAGGCTAATAGCTAGAATAATCTAGTAGACATGAAAAGATTTTTCAGCTACAGGTAATCCCGTTATCTGGGCGCCCTACCTGGGATCTGTAGCCTACCGTCGAGTAGGGCACATTTTTAGCACACTGTTATGTGTTGTACCCTTCAAGCTACATAAGGATAGATACGTTTTCTAGACGATGTACCCACATGAATTCAACCCCTAATTTGCGTCCGGATAGCCTGGATGGTCTGCAGGGCTTGTGGCTGTTGGAACAATCTTATTGCATCTTGCTAGTAACTAGGCTTGTGATAACCCTAGTTAGTTAAAGTATCAAGCCGTACTCATTTACTTGGCCGTGATTGATTGGATGGAGTCTAACCCAGTCTAGTCTTGTCATGATCCTGTACAAGATTGTTACCTAACCTGATTGCTTATGCTTTACTTTATCGATAAATGGTGGAAAACCAAGTTTCGTTCAGACGAAGGGTTACAACCCCGATCCTTGTTTGGTTTAAGGGTTATAACTTGGTTATCTGAATAGTCCTATGGTTATCTTATCGTATATCATCCTGATTTTCCATATTTCCAGTCTTTTATTACTTAATTATGTTTTGTGCTAAATGCTGGTTTTAGTTCTTAAGTGAAGCCTCCTTTGTGGCACTTGCTCCTTCTGAGATCTGACCCAGCTGGTTTTGTATGGCCAGATATCGGAGCAGCTCCAGAGGATCTCCCTGCCTTTCAGCCAGATGGTGACCACCAGACGTAATCCTGGCAACGAGTGGGTTTTATTTTTGGCTCTCCCACTCTATTGTAAAATTATTCTTTTAAGGCTTTTAGCCGCCGAGCAAGTGTTAGCTCGTTTGCAACTTTACTTACTATTCGCCTACGGGCTGTAACATGATTGACAAATCCTAGGGTTGATAATGTATGACTGAAACTCTTACTAGTCCTCACCTTTTGTACGACTAGCTTTATGATCATCCAAATATGTAATGTATGGGACGCCTTACTATTATATATTTGGTGCTCAAACATCTGGTAACATTTACTTACTTGCTTGAGATTGAGACAATAGGCTTGTTCATGACCATAAGAGACTGGTGGCTTATAATTAAACCCTCATGTATCTATACAGCCGTGATCGCATATCAAGATAGATTCTACCTCAATGTACGTAGCTGGCTGTGTCTATCCTCTGCTCTCCAGTATTCTGGTTCTGGGGCCTTACTATTGCATTTTTATTTTAGAATTTATCGCCTCTTTTTTTTATGCACTTATGCTTAGCATTAATTTTAGCTACTGCTTCATTCATAAACTGCCTGTAAAATATGTTTATTTTTATTATCTTTGCGTTTCTTCAACGTTTGTTACTTTTGCATGAATTGCGGTGGAGCTTCTCTCTTTACAATTATTTTGCTAAGTGACAACGGAAGAGAAATGGATCTAACATCTTTTTTAGGATAATTAGTACCAAGAGGAGACAGTACCTAACAAACAACAAAAACGTTTTGATTTTTTTATCAAATCAAGATCAAGATGTTATTCGGTCAAGGTTTTTCAATTATCAAAATGGAGAAGATTGTTGGCCTATTGGTCATGGTCGAACCAGATTTTAATAAATGATCTTACCCTATCTCGATATAAGGACTACTTGGATGAACTACTAAAGCTTGTGCCTGCTACCATTCAAGACTTGGAGCCGTGTTTATTATTGCGTCTGTATTTTCTATTATCAATTGTCAATATATTTTTCATATTTTATTGAGTCTAAAAATATAATATAAACTGAGTCATACTAGCAAATAGGCTACACAGAAATGTTTTCAAAAATACCCATTCGTTTTTTAAAAACTAGTCTAAAACCAAAAATACATTTTCTAAACTGCTTAACAACTTTTTAAAAAGCCCAAAACCTGAGTTACAAACCCAAAATTAACCCATTCGAAACCAACAGAATTCTAGGCAAATTCGTCCCGAATTCGGCCCAAGTTTGGTTGGTGGAATGTTATTTTTTAAACTCAGTCTTCCCGCAGTTACGGATGCAATTGCTATCTGTCGAGATTCTCTCATAGAATTCTGTCTGAATTCTGTCCGAATTCTCTCTTTAGAAATCCTATAAATAAAGAAGAAATTCTACCATTCCAATACACCAATTTACTTTCTCATCTCTTCTCTCTAAGCTTACTATGGTCATCTAAAGCCTTCTAAAGCCTTCTAAAGCTTGCATTTTCAAATCCCAAGCCAGTTATAATCCTCTAGTCAATTTGCCAATACGATACGGTCTAGAAGTTCAGAGTGATTGTAATCAAAAGGCTTGATAAGAAGTAAGACACTTCATAATGGAAGTTGGTTGAGTGCTTCGGGTCAAAGCTCCGTCTGTAGAAGTTGCGAGGACTTCGTATGAAAATTTACGGTTTTCCATAGTGGATTTGAACCGGAAGCTAGAGTTCTCTCGACTGGATTAGTCTTCACAAGAGGGAGACCAGTATACATCGCCGTGTTTACGTTTGCTCTCTGTACTTCACTTTTACTTTTTCATATCTATGATATATTTCTGTGATCTTGCTACTAACATTTTTAATAGCTAATATTTTGTTGCCTACTTTATTCACCCTCCTTCTAGAGTATATTGTTTTACATTTCGATCCTACAGCCTTATGAGGCTAGTTGGGCCAGCACCGCTCGCTAGTACATAGATAAATGTACTGACCCACGTCGTGGGATCATTTTAAGTATTCGTGCATGGAGGAAATCGTTTGATCAATGCTTGGCATCGATAACTCGGATGGATGTGTAGAAGCTCTTCTCACAAGACGAAATTTTCTGTTATACAGGACATAATATATGGAACAGTGTAACTCAGATGAACCAGTGAGATTGTAAGCCAAATTGGCAATAAGCCGAGTCGGCATGTTCAGTTGTAAGCCTAAATGGCAAGAAATTCAGTTGGCTATTCAAAAGTTTTTGTAATCAGTCGTAAACTTAGTATTCAGATGCAAGCCTTGTAATCTATTGGCAATAAAGAGATACATTTTTTTCATATCTTAATGTAACTTTAATTTATTTGCTTGGTTTGCTGTGATGTCGTTGTCTTCTGAGAAATACTAGACACTGTGATGGTTTTGCCTTGTATAAGTGCAATCTAGACTGTTTTTGACCTCCCGGGATTGGGATGTGACAACACCTCCATCAGGCGCGAAATTGCTCACCGACACCACCAACGTCTCCCAGCTTTCTAGCAGAGAACTCAAGAGCAGTAGGGCCTGAATCTCATCATCAATCACCATCTTCATCGCAGATAGCCGATTGATGATATTCTGAATCTCGTTGTTGTGCCACTGAGGCACCCTCCGTGTACTTCGAGTTGATGAGTTGGCAAATAAGAAATGTCTTGTTGCCAGCCGTCTTCCTTTCGTCCAGTGAATGCAGCTTATTCCATAATGCTTTTGCCGAACTCTCCACGAACACGTAGTAAAATACCGAATCATCCAACCATTGGCGAAAGAATCCAACGGTCTTCCGATCTAGTCATTTCGTCTTTATCAGCTTTCTCTATTGGCTTTGCGTTGTCGTCCTCCAACGGACCATGCAAGTCCTTGCACCATAGTAGATCCTCCATCCTGGCTTCCAAATCGCCCAGTTTTCTCCTATGATGGTGATCATACGAGTGTTTATCTGCTCCATAAACATGATTGTCAGAACCTCCAAAGTTTTGATACCAATTATTGGGAACGTGGTGTGATCCGAACCGGAGTTGGCCCATGAGGTGCGAGATTAAATTGGGCCTATATGCCTTAAAAGAGAATTCTCATGTAAGGCCTAAACCAATCTCAATTATCTACACCATAATCGCCTACCCGATGTGGGACTAAATTACCAACTCTATCGTCACCCCCATTTGGGCGCTCAACTGGAAACGAGATACAACCCAACTGGTGGGAGTGCCCCGGGGGGGAGAGGGCGGAAAGGAGTGGGGACATGGAGGATGTAACAACCACTTTTCTAAAATAAGGATAATTTTTAAACTTTTGTATTTATAATCATTTAATAATGATATTTAAATCATGTTATAATTTTTGGTAATTTTTAATCAATTTAATACTATTTAAAATGTTGATTGTAAATTTGATGGTAACTAGTGTAACCCTAGAATTTCTAAGCCTAGAGACTAACCATGACCATGGGTGCCTAGTCATGTGATTAGAAATATAAATTACCACTTTTTAGCCTAGGGGTATTTTGGTCATTTTTGACTTATTAATGAAAATAAATTTTGATTGATTATTATGTTGCTAATCTTTTATTAGAGACTAACCTAGTTTTGACCTAACCTAGATGTTAATGATATTCATGGAGGCTTAGTTAGAAAGTTAGAGACTTAATGGCTAAGTTAGAATGATATCTAGATATTATGTTAGTAGGATATTTTGGTTAGATATTAAAGAAACCTAGTTTTGATGTGAGCCTTTGATTGAGCTTGAATTCATGTGGAAAAATTTTAGTCACTCATCTAACAATTGCAAAACCCTAACCCTAGTCCTTTCCAACAGCCATCAAGAGCCCCTTCCCCTATTTAAACATCTCTTCACAAATTTCTTGCCTTTTTTTAATACCTACACAAAGCTCTAATAGTGTTCTTCCCCAAATCTTCACCAATTCTCCATTTCTCCTCCAAATTGGACCAAACTAATTGCATTGGACTCCCCTATAGTAGAGGATACCATTGGTGGATAGCTAGCAAGGATTTAGAGGCTTAGGATCATTGTAAGTTGGAGAGAAGCCCTCATTCACTAAGCTTTTCATTGAGGTTTCACCCTCAATAGGTAAAACCTATCAAACTCATTCAAATTTCCAATTTCTTTCTATAGTTGCATTCATTTAGGTATACCCTAGCTGTCCCTCAAGTTTAGAAGGAATCCGTGTCCATTTGATACGCGTATCGGACACGTATCGGAGTGTGTATGCAAGTGTTTGTGAAATGCCTCAATAAACTTTTTGTTCTTAGTTTTCAAAACTAATTTCATATTTGGGAAGCCCTTAATGTGTGTTTTCGAACCCCAACTGACTGAGCACATTTTCGTATCCTTTTTGTGTCCAAATCTGGATACGAACCTGTGCACGAGACCACTGTTCACTGTCCTGTTACCCGATACAGTTTTTGGACACGACACGTCACGTGGACTCGTGCCACTTGGCACAGAGGTAGGGGCAACCTCTGACAAGAAACTCCTTGAGTTTTGTGTCATCTTGTGTCGTGTCGAGGGAGTTCTTGCGCGTGCACTGGTTTTGAACCACACTGTTACGTACGGAAATTCCCCTCTGATACGCACTTCGTACGCGGACACACGACTTTGTGGAAACATCACAGGAACCTAGACACGACCACCTAGACCTAGGCTACCTATATACTTGACCACGAGACCTCTAGTGGCTTGTGTCGTGTCTTAGTGGACACGATATGTCAGTAAGAGGCTGTGCTGAGCACAACCTCTGATTCATTGCTGACACTATTTGGACACGACTATTGGACACAAGTCGACACACTATTAGACACGTGTGGGACACACACAAACCCCCTTCTCATTTCCAGTTTCACACTTTGGGTTTTGAATGATTGTGTTTCGAAATATGTGTGTTAATGTTAATGAGTTACTTGGGTTGTATTTCAATTTAGGTTTCTGAAATGTGAACTTAGGTTTGAATGTTTGAATTGAAATTGGGTTTAAAAACTGGAATTAGGTTTGAGTTTGAATTGTGAAACTGAGACCTGGTATGTGAACTGAGTTTTGATTTGGTTAACATGTAAAATGAAATGAATGATAGCATGTAATCTGAGTTGATATCTTAATATATAACAGAACTGAAATTGGGCTTAAAATTTGGGATTAGGTTTGTATTGGATATATTGAATGATAACATGTATAAACTGAAAACTTCTCAATTTCAGTCCTTTCTTTTACCATTTTTCCCCTGCTGTTTCAGTCTTATTTTTTTTCTTTCACTGTTCTGCATTTTCCCTCATTTCAGTCCCTGTCTTCCCTATGTACCTTTATCTATATTTTATATATATTAAGTATGTTATTGTTTGCCATTAAAAAATTAAAGACAGGTATTACAGGAACACTGAAATTGATTGTAAACTCGCTTTTACAAAGAAAAGCCTAGAAAGAAATCCTAAGAAACAATCTAAGTACAATTGTTTAGTTTTGATTCTGGGGGATGGCGGTAGAGGCTCGGAAAAGTGTTATCAACTCTGCCTTACTCCTTGGACTATCTGACACAGTCCTTAGCTCTTGAAGAAATTGCTTTTCGAAGGTTGCCAGCCTTGGATTACTAACCATCTTGCAGGGGTGTGGCATCCTGCTATTTATAGTGATTTCGGGATGAAGGATATTTTGAGCCGTATAGATGACCACGTGGCAAATCTCCGGGCCACATGGCCATAATCATGCCTCGAGACTCGGTCTGTGACTGATAGGTGGGGATTTGTTAGGACTTGTTATGATTTGTCGTTATAGGAAATCAGAGCAGTTGAGACCTGGTCAACTTGTCACGTGCATCAACTAACCTTCTGTGGCGAGCCTCATGAAGGATGTCTCTTGGCCGAGCTGTATGAGGAATGCCTCATGGCTGAGCCGCATGAAAGAATATCTCATGACCGATCCGCATGAAGGAATGTCTCATGACCGAGCCGCATGAAGGAATATCTCATGACCGAACCGCTTGAAGGACGTCTCATGACCGAGCCGCATGAGGGGACGTCTCATGACCGAGACGTATGAGGGAATGTCTCATGACCGAGCCGCATAAAGGACGTCTTATGACCGAGTCGCATGAGGGACGTCTCATGACCGAACCGCATGAAGGACGTCTCATGACCGAGCCGCATGAGGGAATGTCTTATGACCGAGCCATATGAAGGACGTCTTATGACCGAGCCGTATGAGGAATGTCTCACGACCGAGCCGTATGAGAAATGTCTCATGACCGAGCCGCATGAGGAATACCTTCTGACCGAGCTGAATGAAGGACGTCTCATGATCGAGCCGCATGAGGAATATTTCATGATTAAGCCACATGAAAGATATCTTCTGGCTGGATGGGTATGGGGGCCCTAGGAGGAGGTGTTGTGCCGAATGTCACAATTTGAGAGAGTTTCGTTTGTCTACCTCTTGACTGATCTCCTTGTTCGAAGAAGATTTGACAGTAGACTCCTTCAAAAGATTGTGATGCGCTTGACTGAGACGATGCGCCTGACTGAGACATCTGAGTAATACATCTAGTTGAGAGCAGACCGTTACAACATCTTCAATTGGCATCATGTTTCTGAGATGATGTTGGAAAGGCGCAGTAGGTCGCAGTCGCTGGAACACAGACTGCCTTGATAGTGGAGCCACTGTCTTGTGGCAGCGGCAGTTGATGATGGCTTGGGTGCATTGATGTCCTGGAAGGGGCTCATCGCACGCCAAGGTTGCTTCTCTCTTCTTACGTTTGTAAGTAATCACCTCTCGCAGGTTGATAGCAGATTGATCTACCTTCGTATCCGTTTTGTGGGCCCCGGTGTCCCAAGCGCCCGGGTGCGTGGGTATCATACTTGCTTCTTGATCATCGGCTAGTAAAGCACTGCGCTCGATCGTTGTAGGAAGACTTTTTTGGGATCATCATATTTGCTCCCTGATCACCGGCTAGTAAAGTACTGCGCTCAATCGTTGTAGGAAGACTTTTGGAACCATCATATTGGCTCCCTGGTCTAAGGCTTGTAAAGTACTGCGAGCCAGGACGAGCTATGACAGGCCCGCGCATAAAATATGCGATATGGCCCTAGACTTCTTCAACTTAGCACCCGAAGGTGCGTAGTAGGAAGAGTCCAAGTTGGAACCTTCGACATTCTCAATGGGCCGCATGGGGTCTGGCCTGCAAGAGATTTCCCTCCGACTTAGTTCAAGCGCAATGGCTGCACCCAAGTGGGAAGGGGAATTTAGGAAGAGATTCCTCCCCTCCCCCCCCGACTTAGTTCAAGCACAATAGCTGCACCCAAGTAGGAGGGGGACTTTAGCAAGAGATTTCCCCCCGTCTTAGTTCAAGCGCAATAGCTGCACCCAAGTGGGAGGGGGACTTTAAGAGTCGGCTCATATCTGGTGTAAACGCACCTGAGACGATTCTGTACAATTTGCCATCGGTAGCGCGCATGATTTTTGTGCGCGTATCTCTGGTTTACTGTTGGCATAGCACGTTTGAAGCGCATGGCCCGTGCCGTCTTAGATTTCTTCATACAAGCCCGTGAAGGCGCCTAGTACTCAGAACCCAACTCATCCTCGCCATGACAGCGAGTGACTCAATTGAGTGATTCTTTTCTTTTTTTAATTTTTGGTGTCCTTTTCAAAGGAGGCAAGGGGGCTCTATATGTAGAATGGAATGAGCCCTTTCTTCTTTTTATTTCCGATGTGGGACTAAAGGCAATATTTTTCATGCTTCTACAAGACCCCCTTCAAAGTTTTCAAATTGCAAATTTGGAATACTTTGAATAAGAAGCATGGAAAGTAGAGTTATTTAGGTGTGGCAATCCTATCAGAGGTATCACGGACGTGATAGGTTTGGGTACTTTCGCTGAGGATTTTATGTAGACTTATCATCCTTAGCGTACCTTGGTTTTAGCTACGGATAATAAGTTGAGAGAGGGAACCATCATATTTACTCAGAGGTGATGAGAACATGATAAATATGAGGTTGATGGTAATGAGGACGTGGTGGGAGTGGACTCAAATGAGGATACATAGAACAACTCAGAGGTAATATGGACGTGGAGGTTCTACGTAATGAGTAATGAATGCCACGGGACAACTGGGTACCAGAAGCATTTGATTGTGAAGAAGGGGTGCATGTACTAGAGGACCTAATACAGCATTTGTGGTCAACAGAGGACATTTGTGGGCCTATTATCCTTTTTGTGTACTGGCGGTACGAGTACAGATAATAAGTGGAGAGAAAACCAACATATTTACTCAGAGGTAATGAGGACGTGGTAGATATGGGTCTAAAGTAGAGTCTTCCTACTCAGAGGTAATGAGGACGTAGTAGAAGTGGGCCTAATGAGGATACACAGAACAACTCAGAGGTGCTATCAACGTGGAAGTTCTATGTATTGGGTGGTTTGTTTGTGATGGACAGAAAAATAACTCAGAGGTAATATGAACGTGGTTGTTTTCCCGTTGGGGAATTTTGTGGACCTATTGCCTTTTTGTGCATCTGGAAATGCGAGCAAATAGATTTGAATGATATTTTGTGGACCTACTACTCTTTGGTACACCGATAGTGCGAGTAATAGATTAGGATAACTTTCGTGGACCTATTACCCTTCTGCGTACTGGCAGTACGGGTAATAGATTTGAAATAAAACCCAACAGGGGAAATATGGACGTGATAGGTTTTGTGGTCTTAACACTGTAGGTCCTAAAAATCAAGTTGCACCCATCAACAAAGTCATAGAAATCAAATAATACATCCTTCAAGTGAACTGCGCAGAAGACAGATTGTGCAACAATTCGATTGCGCAGGCTGAACTGCGCACTCATCCAAGTGCGCGAGCTGACGTGGCCTCGTCATCATTACCTGACAGAGAATCAGATCTTCTGACAGCACGGAGAACGAGAAAACTGTTCGTTTATCGTACAGCACAGTGCTCGAGGACAGCTGTACATGCAGCATAATCTGCCAGACTCTCTGTAGCGCAGTCCATCCCAGCGCGATCCATCCCAGCGCAATCCGAAGCCAGCGCAATTCAGGTGGCGCACTCCATCAAGACAACTGACAATGTACACGTGGCCTTCATGCCATCAATTACTCACCATGTGGCAACCGTTTGTACACGATCAAGCACATTTCAATCAAATAATGCCACGCGTCACATACAGATGGTCCACGATCGCGTAACCGCCTGCGCAGTTCATTGCCTGCGCAATCCAAAGTGTGCGCAATCCAACCTGCGCAGTCCAGAATAACTAAAAAAGTAGTTATTTCCAGAACTCTATAAATAGAGTTTCAAGTCCTTCCTAGGGGGATCACACACACACACAGAGATCAGAGATCATCACCAGAGATCAGGAGTTCTTGCCAAAGTATTGATACAATCTTCAGAGGCTACCGTGGTCAAAGTTTACATCGTCCAAGGGATAAAGCGATCGTCTTCAGATCGGATTCCTATAGTTGTACTTTCCCAGAATTCTTGTAATCTTCTTACAAAGTTTGTTGAAATAAAGATCAACTTTTGTTTTTGGAAACAAAATGGCAACTCTGCTGGGGACGACTTTCTCCTCCGACGAGGAAGTGACATCTCAATGTGACGTTACGTCTATCGGAAAGACGCAGAAGACGCTGGTTGTAAAGGTCAACCAGACGTCCTACGAGACGATGATCAATTCCAGGACCACTCCTCGCACTGCAACAACTTCTGCCACGAGCAAAGTTCATCCAGTGTGGGTCCCAAAGACTGTTGCACAGTCTACAGCCTCTGCTGCTCAGCCTGCTGCACAGTCCACTGTCTCTGTTCCTAAGACTGTTGTCTCTGTTGCACAGTCTACTACTACTGCTCATGCACAGTATGCTACTCCCCTTGACAGTGCACAAACCACTTATATGCTGCCCTGTCAAAGTACAAGACTCCTGTTCCTCTGGCGCAATTGGCTGCCACTTTGCCTGCGCAATCTACCACACCAGCAACCAGAGTGCAACTCAAGCACTCTGGCAACAAGACTCCTGCTGCGCAAGCCATTGTGACTGAGGCCAGAAGGCTTTATGCGCAACCTGCCAGTGCGCCATCAATCCATGCGCAAACTGCGCCAGCACAATCTAAGAGAGACAGCCCTTTGGCTAATCTCTCATCTTCCTACAGTAAGGAGAAAAGCTCTGCTCCTCTTCTCAAGTACCATGTTGCTCCTGCGCAATCCACTGGGGGTAGTCTTTTGGCTATTCCTCTTCCTCCCCAGAATAAAGGAAAAGGCTCGTTGTTCTTTTCTCAAACTTCCTCATCCCACGACTTGGAAGACAACAGAGGGAAACGCTCTTTAGCTAACCCTTCTTCACAAAACAAAGGAAAAGGCCCTTTGGTTTTTTCTCAGTCTTCTTCGGTTTTTACTGTAGAAGATCAATCTGAACGTGCTCCGGCACTAGTCAGTACAAGAACTCTCTCCAATAAGGGTTCTTCTTTCCTCATTGCCAAAGAGAAATGTACTGATCAGAGAGGTATTCTGCCTACTCCGGTAACAGAATTCCAAGATCTCCCAACTCTTAAGATATCCCGTTCAAAACAGGGAAAATTATTGGTGTCTCAGACAGAAACCCCTGGAGATGAGTTTGCTGATCTAAGAACTTATCTCAATCGACCAACTTCGGTAAAACGCAAACAGCCAATGCCGAAGACCAACCAGCACCAGAAACAAACTTCCAGGATCAAAAATCCTGACACCTATGCCAATGAAATGAGTACTTACCTGTACACTCAAGGGACAAAACATTTGAAGAACCGGAACCATGTTCCGAATATTGTCAAAGAACACATCCCTCGAACTTCTTCTCGTCCCGTCATTGTTCCTGATCTCAGAGAACACCTCAAGCAAAAATGGAACAACATCTCAACACCTCCAGTGCAACCACTTGCACACCATTGCAACCACAAGGTTGTCATCAAGTATTGTTGTCAGATATCCCGACGATCTGTCTTCGATCGTTTGAACTTTTCAAATTCTGAACCTATGTCAGAAGATGAAGACGAAGTTTTGTACGCTTCCGTCAACATGACTTCCAGAGACACGGCGGTAGAAAGTGCTCCAAGTACGGCAAACCTCGCAAGCCAAGCCAACGGTATTTGGATCTACTCCAAGAATCTTCTGAAGAAGTCTTCCAACATACCCGATCCCGAAGCCGAGACACAATCGGTCAAAGGAATCTTCAAGATCCTTCCGGTCATCTTCCTCTTTCTCACTCAGAAGATAATTCTTTTTTCGACTACGATGTATACAGCGAAAGTTCAGAACAGACAATATCCTCCACTGTACCAAAAGAAGTGACAGCTTATGTTGTCACTGAAGATCCAGATGCTTCCAGTTCAGCTAGTCAAGAATAACGAATAGCTGTGCTAGAAGACAAGCTGAAGACCATGGCCGAGATGGTCGCAAGTATGCATTCCATCATTGTGGCCCAGCATACGGTACCACTGACCGTACCTCATACAAATTCTGAAATTATAGCATCGTCGGTACCTGTCAATACAGGGCTGGGGGTAGCATCTCTTCCAGTACCTCCTGTACAGATCCAACCTACACCCAGTCAATCAGGTGCTAGGGGTAGTGCTTATCACGATGTTCCTCCCCCTAACACTGTGACTTAACCTGCTCCTTCTACGTCGGTAGAAGATGCCAATGAAGTTGTCAAGCTCTACGCACTCAGTTCGAGGCCTTCAAAGAGAAGGACAACTTGCAGAGGTTGGGGATCAAGCAACCTTACCCAGTTGAATGGAAGGAAGTCCCGTTTCCTCCTAAGTACAAAATCCCAACAATCTCGCTGTTTGATGGCAGCACTTCTCCCAGTCAGTTCATTAACCACTTTGAGGTTATGACTGTCCAACTTCAACCAAATGACGCTCTGCTTACCAGGGTATTCGTTGGCTGTTTAGCCGGTGTAGCATACGATTGGTACAGAAGTTTGCCCGATGGTTGTATCACCTCCTTCTCTGGTCTAAAACAAATCTTCTTGGAACGATTCTATGAGGGGATCAACGACATGACTATGTCAGCCCTCAATAAAATCAAACAAAGACATAATGAAACTGCTGAGAGTTTCATTGAAAGGTTCCGTCGGGAAGCTTTGAAAATGCCTCCTGGAACTCCGGCCGCTGTCATCATAGACACCTGCAAGGCAAATCTTTTGTCTATCATCAGCATGTGGACAGGATCTACTCAGTTCCAAGACTGGCCATCCTTCATTGTCAACGCTAAAGCAGCTGAAGTTAGCGCTGATAAATTCAAGCAGCTAGGGGTACAAATGTCTAACCCCGACCGGGATGAACACCAGACATCGGGTGGTGGCAATCGCCAGAACAACCGCAAAGGAAAAGAAACTTTGAATATCAACTTAACGAATAAGAACAAAGAATCTCTGGCGGTCAACGTAGTTCCCCCTACGTCCACTTCTACTTCTTCAGCACCTCCACCAAGGGAACCTCGTCCAAAAGTAGAGTACTCTTTTGACGAGAATGACACTGTGAACATCTTTGATTGCTTGATCAAAAGCAATAAGCTCCAGCTCCCAGATTCGAAGAAGCCAGATGAAGTCGGTAAGACTGATTATCCTAAGTAATGTGTTTATCACAGGTTCATTGGGCATCCCACTCGAGCATGTTATGTGCTCAAAGGTAAAATTCAAGAGCTGGTCAACGCTGGTGTTGTCACTCTACAGCAAGATGAGAAGACTGTTATCGCAAACTTGGTCTCAGTTCAATTCGGTGACTTCCCGCCGCAGATGGTACAGCATGGTGTCATTCCTATCCCCAAAGCTACTCTTGAGATCGAGAATCTTCCTCCTCCACAAAGTGAAGGTCTCGTCCCCTTGTCTCTTGACAATGGCGAGATTATGTGGATTCGTCCGGATCTTGCTTCAGAGTTCAAACTTCCCCCTTCCTCCAAGAAGAAGGACCGCTCCAAAGGCAAGACAAAGACTTGCAATATGGTGTCTTTTGACCCTATAGTTGACGAGGAAATCTTGCTAGGCACCAGATCAGGGAAAGCTTATCTAAAGGATTACCCCGAAGCTCAAGAGAATCCTGCTTTTTCTTCTGAGCCTGCTCCAGAGCAACCTACTTCTACCGAGGGCAATCCTTCTGCCTCCTCACTAGTGGTTGTAGAACCCACTCCTCCCAAGCCGACAGTAGCCGACAAAGGCAAACAACAAGTCCGCTTCAACAAACCTTTGAAGAAGTCATCTCCTTCCGGACTTGAGAAGCCTTACAACTTCGATATCCTGGCTCAGTTGGCCAATACACCGGCCCGGCTGTCAATCTTCGAGCTCTTGCGCCTCTCCAAAGAGACTCGGGAAACTCTGAGTGAGGCTCTCATGTAGGCAGAAACCTGTCTAGCCCTTCTAAAGAAGCCAAAAGCAGAACCAGTTTCTTGCCTCCATTGTCATAGTGTGCTGGAGTTAATTCCAAACATAACTTTCACACAGGATGACATACTGATGGAAGACAAAAGGCACGACCATCCTCTTTACTATACAGGATACGTTGACTCGATAAAAGTCGATCGTATTCTGATAGATCCAGGGTCTGCTCTCAGCATTATGCCGAAGACAATATTAGATACGCTGAAGATCCCAGTGCATAGTCTTTCCAGTACAATCACCACCATCCTTGGGTTCAATCAGGGACGGAGTGAACCTTTGGGCAAGATTCGCCTAAAACTCCAAATAAGCAATCTTCGCACGAAGGTAACCTTCTACATCATTGACAACCATGGTTGTTCTTATAATACTTTGTTGGGAAGACCGTTTCTACATGAACATAACATTGTTCCTTCGACTCTCCATCAATGTTTTAAATATGTCGATGACAATGGAGAAGTTCAAAAGGAGGTTGCCGATCTCTATCCTTTCAAAGGCGTCGAAGCATACTGCAACGATGCTCGTATGTACAAGGATGAATTTATGAAGGTTGTCCTGTCTCTGGACACTGAAGAAGAGCAAGAAGTAGTGCCCAATGACACCCTTATCATACCTGTCAAAGGGTGTGTTTCTCGTCCACGGTCCTCCAAGCCACTGGCTATTCCCTTGCCAGTCCAGAAACAACCAAATGATGATGATCAGGATCAAAGGGAGCTCACCTCTTCTGAGCCACTTGTTATTGACTTATGTCGTAACAAAAAAAAAGGTAGCTCACCTCTTCTGAGCTACTTGTTATTGATTTATCTCATAACAAGGATAAAAGGGAGCTCATCTCCTCTGAGCCGCTTGTTATCGACCTCCGTCATAACAAAGCCAATCCTCCTCCACGTTCTTCTTCTCCCCCTCTTGTAATCAATCTGACCAAGCCTACTAAGGCTAAAGGTCCTGCTGTAAATACAAATGTAGAAATCAATGAAAAAGCATCTACTTTCCAGTATACTGATGTTATTTATCATGCTAAATGCTATTTGGATATATTAGATAGCTTTCAGTTATTTACAATGGGAGTTGTACAATCTCTTCAAACAGAAGTCTCATTTAAACACCCAAAGGATTCATATCGTATTGTTCCCGCTCGTAAGAAAGGCGAGAGTCCAATACTTTTTAGTAAAGGACCGGAACAACAATTCAGCTATACGGATGATAGCAAAAGTAATGATACGGGGCATCTTCAACTCCGTCGTTACAGTCAGCAATCAAAAACATCATCCGAAAGATGGGTTATGACTTCAAGAGTGGCCTCAACTACGGTAAGGGTAGAAGAACTCCTATCCGTACGGCTGTTCCGAAAGGAAAGTCAGAAATGTACTACAGCAGGACCAAAAGAGGTCTCGGATATACTTCTCCTCCGGTATTATCTCCAGCAGCCTCTGAATCCGATAGTGAGGAGCGTTCTAACTCTTCTGATTTCGGATCATGGGATTCTGACACCAGCATCGGTCAAGTTCATCGATTGACTGTATCTTCTAACATGGTCTCTGTTGAACTTCCAGAAGGGTATGACGAGGATATTGAAGAAAGTCCCGAAACAGATCCTTGGGCTCAACGAATGGATACCCAATGGGAACTCCGATTCGAACAAAGAGAACCTCCTACTGAAGATCAATTGGTTCAAATTGATGTAGGAGAGAGCGGGTCACCTCGTCCAATATTCATCAGCAAGAACCTTCCAGAGGCAGATAAGCAAGAATTAATTTTTCTTATTCAAGAATACATTGATGTCTTTGCCTGGAGTTATGAAGACATGCCAAGTCTAGATCCTAAAGTTGCTACTCACAAATTGAACATCTTGCCGAATGCAAAACCGGTCAAACAGCAACAACAACGCTTCAAGCCAGAAATAATGGATACAATCGACGATGAAGTCAAGAAGCTCATCGCTTGTGGCTTTATTCGAGAAGAGCAGCATCCTGATTTGGTAGCCAATGTCTTTCCAGTTCTAAAGAAAACCGGCAAAGTTCGAGTTTGCATCGACTTTCGGGATCTTAATGAAGCATGTCCAAAAGATAAATTTCCTCTTCCTATCACGGACGTCATGATCGACAACACCTGTGGGTCCGAGCGAATATCTTTCATGGATGGATTCTCTGGATGCAATCAGATTCAGATGAATCCTGAAGATGAAAAACACACTTCTTTTCGCACTCCTCGCGGAATCTACTGCTATACTGTCATGCCATTTGGTCTCAAGAACGCTGGTGCAACATACCAACGAGCCATGAGTACCATCTTTCGAGATCATTTGCGTAAGACTGTCGAATGCTACGTCGACGATATTACTGTCAAAAGTCGCCTAAAGGAAGATCACATCCAAGACTTGAAAACTATCTTCAATCTCATGTGCCAACACCAACTCAAAATGAATCCCATCAAGTCATTCTTGGGTATCTCTAGTAGCAATTTCTCGGCTTCGTCATTACCTCTAAGGGTATACACGTGGATCCCGAGAAGATCAAAGCCATTCAAGAGATGCGTCCTCCACGCAACCTAAAAGAGCTACGAGGATTCCAAGGTCAACTTGCGTACATCAGGAGATTTATTTCGAATCTGTCTGGACGCTGCAGACCATTTACTCAACTAATAAAGAAGGGTATATCTTTCATTTGGACCGAAGACCGTCAACGAGCATTTGACGACATAAAGCGGTATCTCATGAACCCACCAGTCTTGGTGCCACCAATCTCTGGCATACCATTCTTAATGTATGTCCGTGCTATGGACCATTCATTGGGTGCTTTACTTACCCAAAAGAACAAAGAAGGCTACGAACAAGCCATCTACTATCTCAGTCGTACTATGATTGGTGCCGAACACCGTTATAGTCCGATCGAAAAGGAATGCCTAGCTCTTATGTTCGCTGTTCAGAAGACTCGGCATTACATCATTGGCCAAACTATTCATGTCATATCCCGAGTTAATCCTCTTCGGGTATTGATGAAGAAGCCTAGCACACTCAATTTTCGGCTGGCTACATGGGCCATTCTGCTAGCCCAATATGACATTGTATATGTCCTTCAAAAGTCTGTCAAAGGCCAAGCACTGGCAGATTTCTTAGCAGCTCATCCTGTTCCAGAAACGTCCAAACTTTATGGTAAAATTCCAGACGAGACATTGGAATCTAATACAGTCTCCGAAGAATTTCCTACTTGGCGTCTATTCTTTGATGGTGCATCCAGGATTGGACCCAATGGTGCCATTGTTGCAGGAGTTGGAGTTGTCCTTGTTTCTCCAGACGGGTCAGCTATTCAAGGAGCATACTCCCTAGATGAGCCTTGCTCCAACAACGTGGCAGAGTACAATGCTCTACTCATTGGCCTTCAGCTAGCCAAACAACTAGACGTCGAGTATCTTGAAGTCTATGGTGACTCTAAGCTGGTTGTTAATCAGGTTAGAGGAACCTATGAAGTTCGCCATCAAGATCTAGTGCCTTATTTTGAAGCGGCAATCAACATGGCTACATCGTTCAAAGCCTTCTTCATTGAATATGTACGACGAGCTTGCAATACCGAGACAGATGCTTTGGCTAATCTTGCAGCAGTCTTAGCCATCCCTATCAAAAGACAGCAAGTGGTGGTTATCTCTAATCAGGAATTGTTCTGCATTAAAAACAATCGTAATATTGGAGAACTCCCTTCATCGACTTCGTGGTCCATGACATACTCCCTGAAGATCCCAAGGAGGCTACGAGTATTCGTCGGCGGTCTTTGCGATTCTACTACAATCAGACCACCAAGACTCTCTATCGACGAACTTATGACGGTTTACTCTCGCGTTGTCTTGCTGGTGATAAAGCAAAACAAGTACTGTGTGAAGCTCATGACGATGTCTGCGGAGCACATCAACCCGGTCCTAAACTGTAGGATCGCATCCGACGCATGGGTTACTACTGGCCCTCTATGGTATCTGATGCCATCGAATATGCAAGAAAATGTCGAACTTGTCAAATCTACGCAGATTTCATTCATCAACCATCTGAATTCCTTCATCCGACTGCTGCTTTCTGGCCTTTTGAAGCTTGGGGCATGGATATCATCGGTCCCATCAATCCTCCTTCTTCTAGAGGATATCGGTTCATACTGGCAATAACCGACTACTTCTCCAAGTGGGCCGAAGCTATACCATTGGCTGAAGTCAAGACCAGCAGTATCATTAACTTCGTCAAACACCATATCATCTATAGATTTGGTGTACCTTGACGAATCATCCACGATAATGGACCTCAGTTCATCAGCCAAAAGTTTACAAGGTTCTGTGACGATCATCGGATTGACAATGTCGCTTCGACAGCCTACAATCCTGCTGCTAATGGCTTAGCTGAAGCTTTCAACAAGACTATCATCAAGCTCCTCAAGAAGTTTGTATCCACTAACAAACAAAATTGGAGTGAAAAGCTTGGAGAATATCCTTGGGCCTACCGTACTACGGTCCACAACCCTACAGGCCGTACACCCTTCTCTTTGGTGTACGGCTGTGAAGCAGTTCTACCTCTAGAACTTCAAATTTCGTCTTTGAGGATTGCCATCACCAATGAACTCACAACAGAGAATAACAATCTTCTCCGACTTCAAGAGTTAGAAGCGCTCGATGAGAAGCGGCTATTGGCTCAACAGCATATTGAGTTATACCAAGCCCGTATTTCAAAGACTTTCAACCGCAAAGTTAAAGTCAGAGCCTTTCAGAAAGGAGAGCTCGTTCTAACTGTCAGACATCCTATGACTATGACTCACTCGAGCAAAGGCAAATTCGATGCAAAGTGGGAAGGGCCATATATCGTGAGCAAAGTCTTTTCAAATGGAGCCTATCAACTCACAGAGCTAGACGGTCGAGTTACAATGATGCCTATCAATGGCAAATTCCTCAAAAAGTATTATGTATAAATGTAATAGACATTGCTTGTAACTATCAGACAAGTTCATAAATAAAATTCAGTTTTATTTTATCTTGAATGATAGTACATAATATCAAGGAAGGTCACTATCATCCTTCTCAAAATTGGGACGCGGGCCACTGCCGTCCTTATCAAAAACATGATCAGTAAAAGAGTCGATAACGTTCTTGCTGGAACCCACCAGAAACTTGCAAGCAGCCATCCTCATGGCTTCTTCTTCTTCTTCAGTCTTCCCTGGTTCAAGAAGGAAGTCCAAGATGTCCTTTAGCGGTTTGGGGGCAGACGAACCTTCGTCCGTTGCTATCTGCTTTGGTTGAACCGGTTTGACTGGATGTTCCTCAGTACCCGCTTCCACCTTCGGGGCGATCTCAGCCTTCTTGGATGCATCTCCAGACGACATCTTTATGTTGAAAAGTGAAAGTGACCATCCCATCTGATTTTCTGTTCTATTTATAGACAGAGAGTCGTAAGACTATGAAGCGATACATTTATTTGACGGTTCGCCCGTTCATCATAATCATTCATTTGACGGTTCGTCCGTTCATTACATCTATCCGACGGTTTACCCGTTCATTCCACGTTATCCGACGGTTTACCCGTTCATTCATCACATTCATCTGACGGTTCGTCCGTTCATCATATCCCTTTGACGGTTCATCCGTTCATTATATTCATCCATCCGACGGTTCACCCGTTCACACGTCCATCCGACGGTTCACCCGTTCGTCACATTCATCCCGACGATTCATTTCGTTCATTTATTTCATTCACACATTTTGACGAATCATCCAGTTCATTCTTATCAGCAACTTGTCATCTTTGATTAAGTTGTCCATTGAAATAATGATATTCGATAAATTATATTTGCCACGTCCATATTATCTCTGAGAAGATATAATTGAATATGATTATTTTCCAGAATCAAGAAATATATCATGTCTTGCACCTCTGAATATATTTTCTATCGCTATTATTTATATCTGAATAAGATATGCAATAAATAATAGAGCCACAAAAAATTGTCTTTTTATTGATCAAAGATGAAAGACATTACAAAGATACATATTACAAAACAAGAAGATACAGAAAATCTTTCTATTCAGTCGGTGGTGTCATCAAGTGAATCATCTGCTGCTTTAAAGATTTCAGTCGCTCCTCACGGGATTCTATCACTCGTCTCCTAGCTTCCTCCATTCCAGACTTTTCATTAAAGTCGATAAGGTCACTAGACGGCGGGAGATTTCAGCCTGATGAGTCGTGACATATTCATTTCGTTCTTGAGTCAGAATGGCCAGTTGCTGAGTGGCAGCTTGATGCTGTGTGACTTCATCTTCTAGAGTATGCTGAACCAGTTTCAACTCTTCCTGGAGACGGGCAATCTCCTCTTAAAGACGAACAGATTTCGCTTTCAACTCAGTAACTTTTTCCCCTTTCTCTCCAGCAGCAGCGGTGGCTATCTCCGTTTGAGAATTATATTCTGAAGCCTTGGCAGTATAAGTGTCTATGAGAGTCTGGAACTTAGCATTCTCAATGACAACTTCTTGAGACATCCTTTCAAATTTAGCTTGTACTAAGGAGTCTACTTCCCCTCGATTAGGATCCTTGTAGATCTTAACAGATGCTTCTAGCTCATCTAGTATGTGCTCAAGAAAAACAGCTTGAGCTTCATCTCCTTGACCTCGGATGGCATTTATCAAATGAGAGGTTGGGCTTCTAACAGTAGTGAAATCAACAACTTCTTTCTCTAGTACCCTATCTACTAGGGGTCCCAATGCATTAATGAACAGGTTGTTGAAAGAACTAATAATAAATTGGTTAGTTGCCAAAGCTCCAGGGGTAGCAGCTACTCCCGTTGATGATAAAGCAGCATGTGCATGTGCAGATGGACGTTCTTGCACTTGAATAGAGGGTTCTTTAAATAAGGGAGCTAAAGTAGAACTGGTTGCTCCTCCCGGTTGTTCTTCTGCAAGGACAAATGAACCTATCATTGATTGTTGTTGTCATTTAATTAAAAAGGATCAAAAGATCAAAGGCAATCTTACCACGACTTGCCCCAGCAACAAGCCTCTCATCTGCTGGTACAGATTCCAGTCTAGCAGAGGTAGCCTCAAACATCACTGTCTGGCTACTTCCGGCCTCAGAACCGCCCGACAGATGTCGGCTGCCACTGGCTATTGTTGTTATCGGTACTATATCAGTGCAAGGAGGAACCAGAGATGATTCGATTTCTACATAGATCAAAAATAGAGATGTCAGTTGTTAATCTATGAAAAGAAGATTAATAATTTCATCTAATACCTTTGGGATTATCGGTAGTAGCTTCCTCCGGTGCTACTTCCTTACCCACATTCTTTTCAGGAGTCACATCTACCTCAACATCCTTTTCAGGAGCTAGTGTGTCTTCAACAACTTCAGAAGAAATTTGGACATCAATGTCCTCTTCTTGATTCAAAGTATTATCAATAGCCTCTATTGATGTATCTTCAGTGCTCATGCTATCCTCAGGTACTTCTTCGCTGGCAGTTGCAGCGGTATGATCAGCATCTTCTTGTAGACCGAAATCGCAATCATTTAATACTTCAATCATTAAACGATCCTCCTCTTCGCGGATTGTTCCTAGTGTAACAGGAAGTTGAGTAGTTTCTACCGCTGGTGAAGGAGATCGCAGAGCTTCGTGCTCCTCCTCTACAATATCCTCCCTAGGCTCTGCAGCCTCCTCTCTCTGATCAGTCTCGTCCCTCCGTTCTGGACTACGAGTCTCCTGCCTATGCTCAGAGACAGGAGTAGGAGATGACATAGTAATTCCAGCAGCTGCACTGGCCACCACCGAGGACAGGATCACTTTCTTTCTTTTCCTAAAAGCCAGTTTCTTTCGATGAAGAGGTCTTTCGGGACTCTCCACATCTACCACATCAACCCGCTGTGGAAGAGAAGTCGGTGTGGTCGCTTCTTCTCGGGTCGACTCGGCCAGTTGCCGAGACTGCGACCTGGTAGTGACTTTCTCTGATGGGTCCAAGAGGAGTTTCTTCTTAGCAATCGGAGAGGAAGGTTCATTAATTCTTCTCTTCCTCTCCCTAGCCAGAGACTTAACAACTTTCAAAGAAATTCTTAGTGGTTCATTAACTTCCTCAGGGAAGTTAGCTTCCCTTGAGGCTTCCAAGGGATCATCCACTGGTTCATGTTGTTCATCATTTCCTGGAGCTAGCATAGCAGTTGCTCCTTTCTTCAAATGCGTCACCGCCGCGAAGCTATCCACCAGATTGAAATTTTTGGCGAAAGTATTTGCAGCTGTATAAAACAGTGAATATGTATATAACATTCTAGGGCCATGATCATTCTTGGTTGGCATCGAGAACACTGTCCTTGTGTCTCGAGCGTTGTAATAGGCCCATGCTCTAGCACCATCAATCAGATACCCCTTTCCTTGTAGGCAAGTTATAGCGATGCCTACATGGAACTGGTCGTAACCAAATTGACGAGCGAAGCGACTTGGAAGATATGGTTCCAGATAACACTCCTCTTCAAATCTATATACCAAATGGGATGGCCTGATCGTTCTCAGCCAGTCAAAAGCTGCTCGACCCAACGGCTGCCTCCCAAGGTCAACTAAATTTGCTGACATATGTTCATAACCGGCTGGAGGGGCAACGCAGTAAAAATTCCATCCCTTCCCAAGGTTCAGGGTACGTCTGCAGTCCTTCAGACTAATGTACACCCACTTGCTCCCGGAGAATCTCCGCAGAAAGCTGCCGCCGACTGCTCCCATGTCGGGGTTCATCAATGACTGATGGTGCAGAAGCAACCATCCAAATAAATAGGTGTAAGGCAACTCCAGTCGAGGGAAGTTCCCCTTCTCATCCTTCCATTTGATCATGGAGTCAACATACAGACGAAGACCTGCATTCACTCTGCAGGTCATCGCTGATAGCAAATCCATCCGGTAGCCAAAGACTAACCGGACAGCAGTAAAAAGTACGCTACGGTGGAAGCGGTCCACGGCGCTTACTCCGGGTACAACGAATTGACGGAGCCAGTATGTCAGGAATCCTGCCAGCTGGGCTTCTCTTGACATGGGCCGGTAGCCCATTCTTATAAAACTCTCGACAAAGTCTCCGGTCTGGAGCGGAGGGTATTGATGTTCATCAGTAACTCTGATATCCATTTTCTTATTTTCTTCCATCAGTCTTATTACTTCACTGTGGCTGAGGGATTGGAAGAAAGTCGGGTTGCATGTGTCATGATCCTTAGTCTTTTTCTCAATGATATGGTTAAGAAAAAGATACGGCAACCACTTCGATGAATAACAGGTGCCGGAAGAACCGCTTTTATAGTACAGGGAGCATATATTGTAATGGTACAGTAGTTCGTCGAAAACTACCACCATCTCTGCATTTTCCCGACGTAGTCTATCTAACTCGTCGTTTGTTGGAACATACTCCTCATAAGGGAAGTCTCCCGTTGGTAGGCACGAGATGTACTTCATCTCATGGAGGGCTAAACCAATCTCCCCACAGGGTGTCATGAACGTCCCTGTCCTATAATTATACCTCTCTGCCAAGGCCAGAAACAGATGAGGGTTTGGGTGGAATCCATACACGGTAGCATATACCGCATGATAAAGCTCGATCTCTTTAAGCTTGTCTTCGAACTGAGCCAATATCCAGTTGGCTATGCAGTTCCACCTTCTGTTGTCTGGGTTCACCAGACCGGTCAGCCGGATGTCCTGATCCGGGTATCTGCCCTCAGCCTTTGCATACTCATTAGCAAAGATTGGTGTCCTCACCGGCAGCAGTAAAGAAGAGTTCTCTGTAGGGATGCAGCCTGGCTTCAACCCTCTGAGTAAAGTGCTAGGTCGCTCAGAGGAGCTATAGAACATGTCTCTGTTGTTTGGTCCTTTCTTGACACAAATCTTTCCTGTCCTTGCCTGCTGGAGGGGAGTAATATCCCAGTCCATTCTCCTGGGATGGCTTGCATGGGTATAGCGGGCTAGAGGGAGGCTGTCACGCCCCAGAACCAGAATACTGGAGAGCGGGGGCAGACATAGCCAGCTACGTATATTGAAATGGATTCCATCTCGCTATACGGTCACGGCTGTCTAGATACATGAGGGTTTACTACAAACCAACAGTCTCCTATGGTCATGAACAAGCCTATTGTCTCAATCACAAGCAAGTAAATAGATGTTACAAGATGTATGATCATTAAATATACAATAATAAGGCGTCCCAAATATTACATATTCAGCTGATCATGAAGCTAGTCGTTACAAAATGTTAGGACTAGCAAGAGTTTAGTCATACATGATCAACCCTAGGATCTGTCAATCATGTTACAGCCCGTAGGCAGACAGTAAGTAAATACAATCGAGCTAAACAGGTGCTCGTCGGCTAAACGCCTCAAAAGAATATTTTTACAATAAAGTGGGAGAGCAAAAATAAACCCACTCGTTGCCCGGGTTACGTCTGGTATTCACCATCGGGCTGGAAAAGCGGTGGATCCTCTGGAGCTGCTCCGAAATCTGGCCATACAAAACCAGCTGGGTCAGATCCCAGAAAGAGCAAGTGCCACAAAGGAAGCTTCACTTAGGAACTAAAACCAGCAATCAGCACAAGATATAAATAAAAGTAAGAACTGGAAATAAAGAAAATACATCTGGATGATATACGACGAGATAACCATGGAACTATTCAGATAACCAGGTTACGACCCGTAAACCAAACAAGGACCGGGGTTGTAACCCTTCGTCTGAACGGAACTTGGTTTCCCACCATTTATCGGCAAGATAATATAAAATCAGGATATGTAACAGGATCAAGACAAGACTAGACTTGGTTAGACTTCATCCAATCATTTCACGGCCAAGCAAGAATTACGGCTTGATACTTTAACTAACTAGGGTTATCACAGGCCTAATTACTAGCAAGATGCAGTGAGATTATTCCACAGCCACAAGCCCTGCAGACCATCCAGGTTACCCAGGACGAAAGATTAGGGTTGAATTCAGGTGGGTACATCGTCCAGGAAACGCATGTACCCTTAAGTAGCTTGAAGGGTGCAACACATGACAGTGTGCTGAAAATGTGCCCTACTCGACGGCAGGCTACAGATCCCAGGCGCGCCTAGGTAACGGGATTGCCTGTAGCTGGGAAATCTCTACATGACTAATATATTAATCTAGTTATTAGCCTTAGTCCATTTCAATAGGTACTTCTGACCGTGGTACTCAGGAGTCCCTTCCTAGACATGATGCAAGACAGGACTGGTTTATTTGTACAAGCACAATCGCCCACGGTGTCCAGATTAATTATACAGGTCATGTCATGTCAAGTAGCCGTCGCAACAGCTATTCAGGATAATCATGTCAGGTTTATCATATCCAGTGTACTAGTCAGGAGTGCGCCACGACGGGCCACCATCAGGTCATGTCAGGTTATTATGTCAGGAGTGCACCACTACGGGTCACTATCAGGTCATGCTCAATTATCAATTCCAAACATATCAAATGAATTCATGATTTTCAAGTTCAGGACAAAAGGCGTAAGGATATAAAATGGACGTTAAATGTCTAATAAAATATCAATATTCAGGGCTATAGAAGAGCCATGCGGCTAAAGCATATGCGGTCAGGAAAGCGTAGAATCTTGCGGCCCAATTAGGAGGGCGCATGCGGCCAGGGTCACTGAATCACATACGGCCAAGACAAGGGGGCGCATGCAGCTGGAAATGCAAGGGCGCATGCGGCTCCAAGACGTTGGGCCTCATGCGGCCAGCGGAAGTGTGGAGTTCATGCGACTGGGTATAGAATGAGGGGCATGCGGTTAAGTCAACATGGCTGCTATGCGGCTGAAAGTGAAAGGTACATATGCGGCTGAAGGGGCAGGAACCTATGCGGCTGGGAGTAGGACTAGCTCCCATACGGCAAGCAGAAAGGAAGGCTCCATGCGGCCAGGATGAATTGGACTCATGCGGCTCTTGGGGAACCAAGCCAATGCGGTCCGCAAGTACTAGAGTTCATGCGGCTCAAGGAGATAGGCGCATATGCGGCTGAAGGCAAGTGGGACTCCATGCGGCAAGAAGGAACTGAGGACTCATGCGGTCAGGTTCAATTCATATTCATGCGGCCAAGGATGAAGGCAGACTTATGCGGCTGGGAAGCAAGGGCCTCATGCGGTTTTAAGAATGAGACTCAGTCCCTGCGGCTGAAAATGTCATGCGGCTAAATCACTTGCCGCATGAATTGTCATGCGGTCAAGTCAAGCACTGTTCTTCTTCCCCAAATTTCAGAGAAGAAGAACACCATGAACCCAAGCTTCCAAGCTCCATAAAATCTTCATCTGGAGCCCAAATCCGAACTTCCATAGGTCAAAATGGGGTAGAACGAGATTCTCTACAACATGGAACCATCAAAACTCAGAAATAGCAGGATTAAATAGATCAAAACCCAAGAAATCCGAAAATGAAATAGACTTAGATCTACAAGAATCCAGCCATAGAAATGAGAAATGTCAAGTACTAAAGTGCTTTAGAATGTAGTAAAGAAGAGAGTGGAGCAATAAAATCAGAGTTCCTCCATGAAGCAAGTTGCACTTGCCTAGACCTCTCTCTAGTAGGTAAGAAGTAATGGGGAAGAAGAAGATAAGTAATGAAGAGAGAGAATAGAGAGAATGGATTAATAAATACAATGGTGGTGGTAGGTAGGGTTCACATTGGTTCATATTGAACCAAAGAAAACCGAGCCAAGCCGAACCAATCCAAGGAAATAACCAAGCCAAGCCAAGAAGGAATTAAGCAAGGAAATCATGCAATACAAGAATAAAATACGTACACATATTCCAAGAATACGAAATACGAACACAGGCATTACAGAGGCATCTAGCAATGTCCGGTAACAGGATTAATTTCTCCTTCCTTTGGAAAGTTCTCTGCTCAACACGGGGTCTCGGTTGAGAACTCTTGTCAATGGCTTCGCCAAATAAGAATATGGGTTTCTTGTGGGTAATGGCGTTAGCAGACTGCAGGGGCTGCCCATTTATCAAACTTAACAAAGTCTCACTGTCCTGAGCTACCAAGATAGCTTGGCGGGAGGATGGCAGAGCATATTGTGGAAAGAGCACATGGGACAAATCTTCTTTAAATTTTGGTTCAGCAAGGGACCCTGCAAATATTTCATACTCAGCATCCTCTCTGATGTTAACTGTATCAAAACAGAAAAAATAGAATTCAGTACAAGTAAAATCAAAGATTCTGTCAACAAATTGCGCAAGTATCAGATTGTGCAAGTATCAGATTATACAAGCATCAGATTGCACAACCATCAGATTGTACAAGCATCAGATTGTGCAACAATAGCTTCTATGTGCAAACTATCCAGTGGCGCCAACTCATCCACTTGTGCAAGCCATCAGATTGTGCTGAATAACTTGCGCCAAGTATTATTTTGCGCTGGACAGCCTTGCGCAAATCAGCAGACTGCGCTGACTTTTGCCAGCGCATTCTAACCGATTGTGTAAGAAAATAGTTTTCATAAAAATGAAAACTATTGGGTTTGTGCAATCGAAACCCTATACAGGGCGGCACAGTATGACCAAATCTCTAAAAAGAGACAGGTTCGAAGGATCAACAGTGTTAAAGAACCCTAAAAAGGGTCTTTTCGATCGGGTGTACTACCTTGCAGTGCTGGGTGAGCAACTTCATGTCGAGAAGGACGCGGCACAGCCCGAGTCGAGGCTCGGCGGGGGCCTTGCCTTTCTCGGCGGCGGAGCGCTTTAGAGCCATTGAGCTCGACGGAAAGAAGAAGAAGAGTCATGAAAGCTCGAGAAATTTTCTCTTTTGAAAGTTTGAAAGCAAGTAAAGAATGGAAGAGAGAGAACTGAGAACTATTTATAGTTTTCCAAAATAAACAAATTCCTCAGATTGCGCCGAATAAACAGAGGCTAATTCCTCCAATTGCGCAGACAGGTTATCATATGTGCAACTTGATTTTAAAATCAAAATTCAAAGTATTTCGAAGCTTTGACTATCTTCAAACTTCGAAAACTTTGAAGGGGGTCTTATAGGTCCTAAAAATCAAGTTGCACCCATCAACAAAGTCATGAAAATCAAATTATACATCCTACAAGTGAACTGCGCAGAAGATAGATTGTACAACAATTCGATTGCGCAGGCTGAACTGCACACTCATCCAAGTGCGCGAGCCGACGTGGCCTCGTCATCATTACCTGACAGAGAATCAGATCTTCTGACAGCACGAAGAACGAAGAAACTATTCGTTTATCGTGCAGCACAGTGCTCGAGGATAGTTGTACATGCAGTGCAATCTGCCAGACTCTCTTCAGTGTAGTCCATCCCAGCGCAGTCTATTCCAGCGCAATCCGAAGCCAGTGCAATTCAGGTGGGGCACTCCATCAAGACAACTGACAATGTACACGTGGCCTTCATGCCATCAATTACTCACCATGTGGCAACCATCTGTATACGATCAAGCACATTTCAATCAAACAATGCCACGCGTCATATACAGATGGTCCACGATCGAGTAACCGCCTGCGCAGTTCATTGCCTGCGCAATCCAAAGTGTACGTAATCCAACCTGCACAGTCCAGAATAACTAAAAAGTAGTTATTTCCAGAACTCTATAAATAGAGTTTCAAATCCTTCCTAGGGGGATCACACACACACAGAGATCAGAGATCATCACCAGAGATCAGGAGTTCTTGCCAAAGTGCTGCTGCAATCTTCAGAGGCTACCGTCTTCAAAGTTCACATCGTCCAAGGGATAAAGCGATCGTCTTCAGATCGGATTCCTATAGTTGTACTTTCCCAGAATTCTTGTAATCTTCTTACAAAGTTTGTTGAAATAAAGATCAACTTTTGTTTTTGCAAACAAACACCATGTCTTTTTTTCTGGGTTGGGTACAAGTGTTAAGTCAAGAGACTATCGGTATAAAAGGTAATATGGACGTGATACACGATAACCAAGAATAAGCTTTGATGGACCTATTACTCTTCTGTGTACTGGTGGTACGAGTAATAGATTTTCAGGCAAACTCCGGTGAGAGAAAGCATTTAGTATAGAAGTTCAGAGGTATGATCATACATGACTTATCGCCCCGAAGATGCGACAAGAATCCACTCAGAGCGGTCAGAGAGTAAATTCAGCGGTACCTGAGGGTACATAACTCAACAATCTGGAAGATTTGGGTTCAGAGTGTAAGTTCAGCGGTACCAGAGGGTACATAACTCACAATCTGAGAGATAGTTGGAAGATGTCGTTTAGACATAATTTTCTTAAAGAACTTATCGTTGACGGGCATCATGAGAAAGTCTCTATTTTGTTTTACGAGACGGTACGCGCCATTAGAGAATACGGTCTCGATGACAAATGGGCCCTCCCATTTAGGCTAGAATTTGCCGAGGGTCTTGTGAGTCATGACCATTGGTCTGTGTAATGCCTGTGGTTTGTATTACGTATTCTGGTATGTGTGTACGTATCTTGACTCGTATTTTATGTCTCTTGGCTGGGTTCGGTTAGGTTCGGCTTGATTTGGTTCGGTTTGGGTTGGAGTGCAAACTCCCACCTACCACTTTCCCCTACCGAAGAGTAGGGCACATTTCCAGCACACAGTCATGTGGTGCACCATTAATAAATGGACATTCGACCTGGATAATCGGATGGTCTGCAGGGCTTGTGGCTGTTGGGATAATCTCATTGCATCTTGTTAGTAACTAGGCATGTGATAACCCTAGTTAGTTAATGTATCAAGCCGTACTCATTGCTTGGCCGTGATTGATTGGATGGAGTCTAGCCCTGTGCCAAGAGTTGTAACCTGGCTTTCGGAGCAGTTTCTTATCCTCTCTTCGTTTATTGTTTTATTTTACCCTATGCCAAGACTAATCCTGTTTTACTTACCAATAGTATTTGAGACGGGTTTCTATTCAGGTGAAGGGCTGCAACCCTTGTCCTTGTTTGGTTTAAGGGTTGTGACTTGGCTACTTGAATGGATTCTTCGTACTCAGTTTACTGTTGTTATCTCTATTATTATCAGTTCTTTATTTATTATTTATCTTTAATACTCTATTGTGATATGCTGCTTTTAGTTTCTAAGTGAAGCCTCCTTTGTGGCACTTGCTCTTTCTGGGGTCTGACCCAGCTGGTTTTGTGTGGCCAGATATCGGAGCAGCTCTAGAGGTTCTACCTACCTTCCAGCCAGATGGTGGCCACCAGGCGTAACCCTGGCAACAAGTGGGTTTCTTTTGTTCTTTCACTTCATTGTAAATTAATCTTTTGAGGCGTTTAGCCGACGAACACGTGTTAGCTCGGTTGTACCTTTATTTACTGTTTGTCTACGGGCTATAACATGATTGACAAATCCTAGGGTTGATCATGTATGACTAAACTCTTGCTAGTCTTCACATTTTGTATGATTAGCTTCATGATCATCCAATATGTAATGTATGGGATGCCTTACTATTGTATATTTGATGTTCTAATATCTTGTGACTGCTACTACTTGCTTGTGATTGAGACACTAGGCTTGTTCATGACCATAGAAGACTGATGGATTGTAGTTAAACCCTCATGTATCTAGACAACCGTGACCGTATAGCGAGGTGGGTTGCACTTCAATATACGTAGCTGGCTATGTACGCCCCTGCTCTCCAGTATTCTGGTTCTGGGGCGTTACATGGTTTAAGTGGTGGCCCATGCAGGTCTTGTAAATTAAGATATATGAGGGTTTACCGAATAAATGTCTCAATCAGTACTCGCCTTTGATCTCTGCTCGTATCATCTAAATCCCTAAAATTCTTGCCCTGATCACATGCTTGTATCGTTGATCTGTCATGGTCCTTCCTTATTGTTTCCTATGTCATTTTCTTCAACGGCATTGTTCCTGGACCTGCCGATCAGCAAGGCGGAGCACCACCTGTGGACCAGCAGCAACCAGGAGATCAGGTCCAACATTCAGGAGTGGCCTCCAGAGTCGAGCCTATTGGAGGAGAGCCACCAGTTCAGCCCGTCCAGCCTGCAGATCCTGATGATGGCACTTTGGTGGGTCTCATCAGGTCACTATTAGCCTCCCAGGATCGTCGAGGAGATGCCTTGCACCAGGCAGTGGCAGATGCTTTGACCAGAGGAGGTCATCAGGGTAACAGCGCGGCCAACAGCTTCAAGCGCTTAAACCCTCCATTCTTCGACGGCAGCGAAGATGCGATCGCCGCAGATACATGGCTCCAGGATACGGAGGTGATTTTAGAAGCGGCAAAGACGCCCGAGATCGAAAAGGTGATCGTGGTGCGCCTCAGCTATTGGATCTTGCCCGCAGCTGGTAGGTATCGCAGGCCGATGGGTTAGTGGCACCCATTGCTTGGGCAATATTCAGGGAGAGATTCTAGACCAAGTATTTTGATGCTATAGCTCGGTACGATCTGCAGACGAGGTTCACCAATCTAAAGCAGATGGGCAGGACGGTCGACGGATATGCGGCCGAGTTTTCTAGGCTTAGTCGGTTTGCTCCCACCTTGGTGGCAACCGAGTTCGACAGAGCCCAGCGGTTCCAGCAAGGGCTTCACTTGGAGATTCTCTTGGCCGTGGAGCAGTTTGAGCATCAGACTTTTGATGCAGTATTAAGAGCAGCTAGGAGGCATGAGTATACCTCCCAGAGGATCGTGGATAGGACCGGGGATCGGAAGCGATCCCATGGTCAGATGAATCAGTCATCAGCACCAGCCCTGGCAGCCAGGGCTTTGACCATTGGAGCTCCGAGGCGAGCGGCCTCAGTGACGTCGGTTCAGCATTCCATCCCGACGCACCCTCGGCAGCAGAAGCAGAAGCAGTCTTCCGCAGTGGGATGTTCACACTACGGGAAGCCGGGGCATGTGGTATCAGAGTATCGCAGAGCACAGGATTTGTGCTTGGTTTGTGGTACCCCGAACCACAGGGTTGGGAACTGCCCGAACAGGGGAAGTTCATCTTCATTAGCCTTCTCTAGTCCTTCAGTTAGAGGACCAGCACCAGTCCAGTAGCAGCAGTTGCAGTACCCGTTCCCGAGACCATTGCCGACGCAGGCCCAGGCATTCCAACAGCAGAGACCGCAGCAGTATGCCCAAGCCCAAGCCCTAATCCAGAGCAGGCAGAGAAGTTTTCAGCAGAGGGATCCCGCACCCAGAGGACATGGTCAAGTGTTGACTTTGACCATGGGAGAAGAAGGAATAGCACCAGAAGAGGCAGTGGCAGGTATAATTCTCGTCAACACCTTTCCCGCTTCAGTATTATTTGATTCTGGTGCCTCGCATTCATTTATATCTGCACGATTCGCAACACGGATAGGATTGTAGCCCGAGTCATTATCAGTAAGGCTCAATATACTTACTGGTAACGGACTTTTGGGAGTAGATAGAGTATTTTCCTCGTATCGGATCGTAGTTAGCGGTAGAGAATTCCCCACTAGATTGATAGAATTCCCGATGGCCGACTATGATGTGGTATTAGGGATGGATTGGTTGAGGAACCAGTATGCTAGGATAGACTGCTATATTGGCAGGGTTATTTTTAGCATTCCAGGCGAGCTAGAGTTTTCCTTTTTCCGAGGCGAAGTTGAACCTTCTCCTCCAGTGTTGCGGATGGCAGTAGCAGCAGTGCAGTTACCTCGGATAGTCGAAGAGTTTCTAGATATTTTCCCAGAAGAGCTTCCAAGAATACCGCCAGAGCGAGAGATCGAGTTCACCATAGACTTGATCCCCGGGACCGCACCTGTGTCAGAGAGAGTCTACAGGATGGCGCCGTCAGAATTGGAAATATTGTACAAAATAATTGAAGAACTCAGAACCAAGGGATTCATTCGTGCTAGTGGATCGCCTTGGGGAGCCCCGATACTTCTTGTGAAAAAGAAGGATGGTACGTCCAGATTATGTGTTGACTATCGTACCTTGAACTCAGTAACAATCAAGAACAGATATCCTCTCCCAAGGATAGATGACTTGTTTGATCAACTTAGAGGAGCAGCAGTATTTTCGAAGATAGATTTACGATCAAGGTACCACCAGATTAGAGTCAGAGAGCAGGACATCCCGAAGACGGCATTCAGATCTAGATATGGACATTGGGAGTTCCTTGTGATGCCATTTGGAGCAACCAATACGTCGGCTGTATTTATGGACCTCATGAATCATATCTTCATGCCTTATTTGGATCAGTTCGTGATTGTGTTCCTAGACGACATCCTGGTCTACAGCAGGAGTGAAGCAGAGCATGAGCAGCATCTCCGAGTTGTCCCCCAGATTCTTCGTGAGCACCAATTGTATGCCAAGTTCAGTAAATACGAGTTCTGGCTCGATCGCATTTCATACTTGGGTCATATCATCACCCGAGGAGGAGTTGAAGTGGCTCCCCAGAAGATCATGGCTATAGAATCATGGCCAGTACCTAGCACAGTTGCAGAAGTTCGTAGCTTTCTCGGATTGGCCGGCTACTACCGACAATTTGTTTCAGATTTTGCTCGAATTTTAGCACCATTGACCCAGTTGACCCGCAAGGATGTGCAGTTTGCTTGGACAGCAGAGTGCCAGGATTCTTTTGAGAAGTTGAAGCGAGGCTTGATTACGGCACCCATTCTCACGCTTCCAGATGGAACCGGGGGATTCTCAGTATATTGTGATGCTTCAGGCAGAGGTTTAGGATTTGTTCTGATACAGCATGGGAAGGTAATAGCTTATGCATCACGCCAACTTCGTAATCATGAGAGGAATTACCCAACCCATTACTTGGAGCTGGCAGCAGTAGTGTTTGTACTTAAGTTGTGGAGGCACTACCTATATGGAGATAGGGTGGAGATTTTTACCGACCATAAGAGCTTGAAGTATATGTTCACCCAGAAGGATCTTAACATACGTCAGAGGGGGTGGCTGGAGCTTCTTGTGGATTATGATGTCAATTTGCAGTATCATCCAGGAAAGGCCAATGTCGTAGCAGATGCATTGAGCAGGAGAGCCGGAGTTATCTTCTAACAGCGTAGCCAGAGTTGTTAACAGATCTTCAGAGGAAGGGCATAGAAGTTGTCCTTCCTACCAATGCGGCATTGATGGCCAGTATGCAAGTTTAGTCCACTATAGTCGAGAGGATCCGGATGGCGCAGTTAGCAGATTTCAAGCTTCAGCGACTCAGAGCAGAGTGTAAGGCGGGACGTAGACTAGAGTTATGCATTCATGATGATGGTACACTTCGATATGGTAAACGTCTTTGTGTACCCATCGGAGATATCAGACAGGAGATCATGGGAGAAGCTCACAGTTTACAGTATTCCATTCATCCTGGTGGTACGAAGATGTACCGTGACATCCGACAGCACTTTTGGTGGAATGGCATGAAGCGGAAGATAGTCCGGTTTGTCTCTCGATGTTTGGTTTGCCAACAAGTCATGGCTGAACATCAGAGGTCAGCTGGACTTCTTCAGCCCTTATCGATTCCAGAATGGAAATGGGAGCATATAACCATAGATTTCGTGACTAGATTACCAAGATCCCCAGCTGGTAGACATGCTATCTGGGTTATAGTTGACCGGCTCACGAAGGTGGCCCACTTTCTTCCATTCAGAGTAGGTCAGTCGACGGCTCATCTAGCAGAGATGTACCTCAGGTTGATAGTCAGGATGCATGGAGTACCAGTCAGTATCACCTCGGACTGAGATTCCAGATTCACTTTGCACTTTTGGCAGAGTCTCCAGAAGAGTTTGGGGACCCACCTCCAGTTCAGTTCAGCTTATCACCCGCAGACAGATGGTCAGTCGGAGCGCACGATCCAGACCCTTGAAGATATGTTGCGGTCATGCACACTCGACTTTGGTGGTTCATCGAAAGATCACCTGCGCTTGGTGGAGTTCTCATACAACAACAGTTTTCAGGCCAGTATTCAGATGGCTCCGTTCGAGGCACTGTATGGTAGGAAGTGCAGATCCCCTCTAGCATGGGACGATATTAGAAAAAGGCAGATGCTCGGTCCGGAACTTATTGTCCAGACAATCGAAGTGGTCAGGAGAGTCCGGGATCATCTTCGCGTTGCTCAAGATCGCCAATGTCATTGGGCCGATTCTCATCGGTGCCCTCTTGAGTTTTCTGTCGGCGACCATGTATTCCTGAGGATTTTGCCTAATTGTGACGTCATTCATTTCGGCGTACGAGAAAAGCTTAGTCCTAGGTATATAGGGCCGTTCGATATCCTGGAGCGAGTAGGAGATGTGTCCTATCGTCTCGTTCTTCCGTCGTTGCTAAGCGAGGTACATAATGTGTTCCATATATTCCAACTACGACGGTATATCCCAGATCCGAGCCATATCCTTGATCATTCAGAATTGGTTGTTGGTACCAACCTTTCGTATGAGGAGAGGCCCGTATCCATATTGGACCGAAGAGAGAAGATACTCAAGAACAAGACTATCAAGTTAGTCCGTGTTGCTTGGGGTCATCACTCCTTGGGTGAGTCAACGTGGGAGCGTGAGGATGATATCCGATCGCGATATCCCGACCTGTTTGACTCGTGAGGTATAATGTCTTCCATATGCCTCATGGCTTCGATTCTTTGCTTGCATGATTGATTGCCTGATTGCTTGACTAGTATAGCTTGCCTATGATTAATATAGCTTGTCCTTGCACCTCTAGCCTCTTGATTAAATTCCGAGGATGGAATTCTTTTAAGGTGGATAGAGTTGTAATGCCTGTGGTTTGTATTACGTATTCTGGTTTATGTGTACGTATCTTGACTCGTATTTCATGTCTCTTGGCTGGGTTCGGTTAGGTTCGGCTTGATTTGGTTCGGTTTGGGTTAGAGTGCAAACTCCCACCTACCACTTCCCCCTTTCTTTATTAGCCGCCCACTTTTCTCTCTCTCCTCATTACTTCTCCTTCCCCACCATTACTCTTCTTCACCTACCAGGAAGAGAGCTAGGCAAGTGTAACTTGCTTCACGAAGGAACTCCCATTTTGTTGTTCTATTTTCTTCTCCTTAAGATCCTAAGCCTCTTTTGTACTTAGTGTTTTCAAATTCCATGGCTCATTCTACGTAGATCTAAGTTTCTAGTATTTTCGATCCTCTTGGTTTTGATCTACTAAAATAGCTTGTTTTCGAAAACTAAGAGTTCCATGTAGTAGGCCTCATGAGTTTGCACAAGTTTGGTTTTGGGATGGCCAGATTTCACCAAGTCCTGGCCGAGATGGAGTTCCTGAGCTTTTACGCATGGTTGTATTGACCATGGGGAGAAGATGAAGTTTTACGCACACGTTTTACGTGTCAGCGTATTATATCAGTCTTTTACGCACACGCATTGCGTGCCAGCGTAGTATTCAGCTTTTACGCTCACTTCTTAACGTGTTAGCGTAGTTCTCTTTTACGCACACGCATCGCGTGCCAGCGTACTTCGTTTTACGCTGAGCTGTTCAATTTTACGCTCGGGACTCTCCCGCTCGCGTAAAATCAAGCTCGCGTAAAATCCTTAGCTCGACCAGACCTTCACGAGCGTAAAGTTGCCCGAGTTTTCCTCGCGTAAAGTTTTGCTTGCGTAAAATCTGCTCGAGGGTTCGCGCACGTAAAATTTTACGCGCGTACAATCTTGCTAGCGTAAAGCCTGGCTAGCGTAAATCCCAGCCGTATGCTCCCTTGCTCGCGTAGAGCTTGCTAGCGTAAAGCTCACGCGTAAAGTTTCATTAGCGTAATCGGTGGTACGCACGTAGAAACTTGAGTTCCTATGGCGTACACCTTTACCCTTTTATATATATTTTACGCCCATTTTATATCCTTACGCCTTTTGTCATGAACTTAAAAATCACGAACTTATTTAATATGTTTAAAAATGATAATTGAACATGGCATAGTATGACAAGTATACCCGACATGATCATCTCGAATTGCTGTTACGACGGCTAACATGACATGACACGACCTGACAAGAATGATTGACCTGGACACCGTGGACGATTGTGTTTGTACATATAAACCAGTACTGTCTTGCATCATGTCTAGGACGGGGACCCCTGAATACCACAGTCAGGGATACCTACTGAAATTGACTAAGACTAATAAACTAGAATAATTCAGTATACATGAAGAGATTCCCGGCTACATGCAATCCCGTTATCTGGGCACATTCAGTGGCCTTGTAGCCTACCGATGAGTAGGGCACATTTTCAGCACAAAGTCATGTGGTGCACCATTAATAAACGGACATTCGACCTGGATAACCGGATGGTCTGCAGGGCTTGTGGCTGTTGGGATAATCTCATTGCATCTTGCTAGTAACTAGGCCTGTGATAACCCTAGTTAGTTAATGTATCAAGCCGTACTCATTGCTTGGTCGTGATTGATTGGATGGAGTCTAGCCCTGTCTAGTTGTCATGATCCTGTATAAGATTGTATCATGACCTAATTTTTTGTATCGATAAATATTGAGGTACCAAGTTCTGTTCAGATGAAGGGTTACAACCCCGGACCTTGTTTGGTTTAAGGGTTGTAACTTGGCTATCTGAATAGTTCTATGGTTATCTTATCATATATCGTCCTGATTATGTGTGCTTATCTTAACAATAATGATCAGGAGTCTAGTTCTGTTCAGGCGAAGGGTTACAACCTCGGTCCTTATTTGGTTTAAGGATTGTAACCTGGCTCCCGGAGCAGTTCTGTGTCCTCTCTTCGTTTATTGTCTTATTGCTCTCCAAGTCATGTTCGTCTTGTTTTGCCTTACAATATGATTATGTATACCAGCCTTTACAATAAAGATCAGGGGCAAGGTTCTGTTCAGGCGAAGGGTTACAACTCCGGTCCTTGTTTGGTTTAAGAGTTGTAACCTGACTTCCGGAGCAGTTCCTTATCCTCTCTTCGTTTATTATTTTATTTTACCCTATGCCAAGACTAATCCTGTTTTACTTACCAATAGTATTTGAGACGGGTTTCTATTCAGGTGAAGGGCTGCAACTCCGGTCCTTGTTTGGTTTAAGGGTTGTGACCTGGCTACTTGAATGGTTTCTTCGTACTCAGTTTACTGTTGTTATCTCTATTATTATCAATTCTTTATTTATTATTTATCTTTAATACTCTATTGTGATATGCTGGTTTTAGTTCCTAAGTAAAGCCTCCTTTGTGGCACTTGCTCTTTCTGGGGTCTGACCCAGCTGGTTTTGTGTGGCCAGATATCGGAGTAGCTCCAGAGGTTCTACCTACCTTCCAGCCAGATGGTGGCCACCAAGCGTAACCCTGGCAACGAGTGGGTTTCTTTTGTTCTTCCACTTTATTGTAAATTAATCTTTTGAGGCGTTTAGCCGACGAGCACGTGTTAGCTCGGTTGCACCTTTATTTACTGTCTGCCTACGAGCTATAACATGATTGACAAATCCTAGGGTTGATCATGTATGACTAAACTCTTGCTAGTCTTCACATTTTGTATGACTAGCTTCATGATCATCCAATATGTAATGTATGGGACGCCTTACTATTGTATATTTGATGTTCTAATATCTTGTGACTGCTACTACTTACTTGTGATTGAGACACTAGGCTTGTTCATGACCATAGAAGACTGATGGATTATAGTTAAACCCTCATGTATCTAGACAACCGTGACCGTATAGCGAGGTGGGTTGCACTTCAATATACGTAGCTGGCTATGTACGCCTCCGCTCTACAGTATTCTGGTTCTGGGGCGTTACAGTCTGCGAATGGCCAAGACGAGATCGCCGACTTGGAATATTCTCTGTTTGACTTTTTTGTTGAAAGCCCGAGAGATGCGCGCTTGGTAAAGCTCTATGCTTTGCTGAGCTTGTAAACGCTTCTCATCTAATGCTTCCAACTCTTGTAGTCGTCGGTGGTAGTTATCGTCCGAAGTTAACTGGAAAGTAAGGGCCACTCGAAGTAAGGGGATCTGAGTCTCCAATGGGAGGACTGTCTCGCTCCCGTAAACCAGAGAGAACGGCGTATTTCCTGTGGCCGCCCGAATTGTGGTGCGGTATGCCCATAAGCACTCGCCAAGCTTTTTATTCCAGTCGTACTTGTTTGAAGACATGAACTTTTTGAGAAGCTTGATTATGGTCTTGTTAAAAGCTTCGACCAGACCATTAGCTGATGAATTGTAGGCCGTTGAAGCCACATTCTGAATTCGGTTGATCATGTTTGATGTCTTTACTTCTGTCAATGAAACAGCTTCCGTCCATTTGAAGAAGTAGTCGGTGATTGCGAGAATAGCTTCTGTCAACGGAACAGCTTCCAATGGATCGGTGTGTACTGTTACATAGTCACGGATGAAACTGCTAGCTATAAGCTTGTTCACTTCCGCTTCGATGAAGTTCATGATGTCTGGACGGAACCGCCATTGCTGTTGCTTGACTGGTTTTGCGTTCGGATAAATATTGAGCTTATGAAGTACGATCTCGAGATTTAATCCTGGCAGGTCTTTATAGCTCCAGGCAAAGATGTCGATGTATTCTCTGATGAGTTGCAACAACGACTCCTGCTCGCTGTCTGTCAGGCTTTTACTGACGAAGATTGGCTTTGGAGAGGATTCATCATCGAGGTTAACTTGCATGACCTCGTCTTCAGTGGGAGGGTCTCGCAGTTCGAAGCGCTTCTCCTATTGTGCATCCAGTTGTTGGACCTATGGCTCCAACTCAAACGGTTCGAGTAGGTCTTCGTCTTCCTCTTCAATATCAGCGGATGTCATATTGACAGATAATGTCTGTCTGAATATAGATCCAATGTTGTTTATCGGAGTCGTAAGTGGATGACTCGGACGAATGAGAGTGCCACTCGCATTCTTCATCGGAACTCTCGGACGTTGTCGCTGGTGTAACATACCCGAGGTCGTGTCTGGATTTGTGATAACAGTCCTGAGGTTTTCTCGCCAGTACCGACGGCTGTAGAGGCAATCGCCGATCGCTGCCGTAATTCAGACCCGGGGTAGCCTCCATGTCGTACTCCTGTTTTTGCATGACGTACTTGGCTTGAGGACTATACAGGTAGAACGGTAATCTTCCAGCGTCGGGTCCGAGATCGAACTTTTATGGCATAAAAAATTGAGGACCTTCATTTCGACCAAAGATGACCGTGTGATCCCATCCTCTTCTGTCTGGGACCAGAAAGTAAGCGCCTTTAATGGGAGCAAGTTGATTTGGGGATGATGCTTATTGACGAGCCAGGGTCGATATGCATCTGTTCCACCTTGATGTCGCCTATGTATCCAGTGTAGTACAAGGGACGATCATGCAAGTTAGACTTGATCAACATGTCCTGTGGAGTAAATATGATATTGGGCATCGTATCTGTGCCACTGCTGCCCTGTAGCTCTACTGACGGGTCTTTTCCTGGAGGCTTGACCTGAGCTAAGTAGACATCAGCATTTTGGAGCACTTCGCTCAATGCGACACGAAGATCCTTGGAGAGCCATAGGAGCTCGTATAATGACAACTTTGCTGGCGTATTAGCCAATTGTGCTAATATGTCAAAGTTGTAATGTCTTTCCAGCCCCTGAGGTACATCGTTATGGAGTGGCCTGTCGAAGCAGGTTTCCTTTGGCTTGGACTTATCTGCCGGTGAGGCTGAGATGGCCTTGGAACATCAGAGGGCGGCAACATTGCCGGCTGAGGATCTTCGACTGAACTATCCCGTACGGGCTGGACTTGTGCTCCATACTGGGTAACAATGGCTGCAGCTTCCTCTGCTTCGGCTGAAATTGTATGGCAGGATCTAGACTTCCTGCCCTTTTTCTTATTGGTAGGAGATGACACCTCCTGGGTAACTTCGGGCACTAAGTCTGGATGCACCCACATGATCTCTCCTCGCGATGTGGTAAGAGGTACCAATCCAGATGTCTGGCTCCAGACGGATGGAAGATTAGTAACCTCCATCACTGCCCGAGGGACAGGTATTATCCCGTCTGGAGTGCTTGTTGGAGGGAAGCCGCCGAACTGAATTGACACCATGTTTGCCGCCACGGTAACCTCTTCAAAGTCTATCGACGGAGCTTTGGAGTCGATAAGACTCTGAATGTACCGCTTTAATTGGAAGCAGTCATGAGTGGAATGATGGACATAGCAGTGGAAGTGACAATATTTTGGGTCCTCCATTTCTGTCGCTCGGGGTTCGCACCTTGGTGGAGGGAGCTGGATCCTACCCCCTTGCAAGAGCATATCGAAGATAGGTTTGACATGACTATCTTCAAATGAGTAATTCACCTTGGGCCACTGACCTTCCGTCTGTTTTTGTTCGGGCTTCTGGGTCGCATCAGCGACCATGGCCTGTTTGCCCTTATTGTCCCGGTTGGAGGTGGCACCACTGTTGTTGTTGCTGGAGGTGGAACCAGGACGTCTGCCCTTATCCTCTCCGTCTGGGATATGTAATCCCAATTGGCGAGCCTTCTTCAATTTTGCCTCTGTATTGGTAGCACTTATGATGAAGGTCGTCCAATCCCTGAACTGATCGTCACCCATCCGGAGGCTAATTGCGGCAAGCAACTTCTTCTGGCAGATTTGAATCAAGGAGCTCTCGGGATTGCCTTGGGGCAATTTTATTGCGGTTTGGCAGAACCGCTCGATATAGTTCCTTGTTAGCTCCCTCTCTTCCTGAACGACGTCCATGAGAGATGACATCGTTACATCATGCCCCACTTCGTAGAATCTTTCCAGGAACATGTGCTTGAAGCCGTCAAAAAAATAGATGCAGTTGTCGAAAAGGTTGCGGTACCAGTCGAAAGCGATCCCCTCCAATGCTCCGATGAATAATCGTATGAGGATGGCGTCACTATACGGCAAGTGGTCGGTTGTGACTTCAAATTAATTCATGTACCGACTAGCAGAGGTCTTTCCATCATAAGAATCGATATGGAACGGCTTGTACCGTGGTGGAAAAGGCACATCTCTCCATGCAACGGGATATGGTTGTCGTATTCTGAGGTCCCGAGAGGAGTCTCGGGCATTGAACATTACTCGAAGCTCCTGGACTTCCCTCCTTACCTCCTTGGCTTCATCTGCAGTCGAAGGAACGGATGCTCCTAAGGGATCATCACCCAAGGGAGGGGTGGTCGTATTGGAGTCCGCGTTGACTGCGGGTCCCAAGCTTGTTTATTTGGGCGTCATTGCCGGTTGAGTTGGCAAGGCGGCTTTAATTTAGTCCACGGACTTGACCAAGGACAGGAGCATGGCTTCAAGTACTTCTAGACGTTGTCGATCAGAAGGCGCTTCATGATCATCCTCAGCCATAAAGACTGTCCTGACGTGGGTAAAGGTGAAAGGGATCGTAGCAGAGGTGTTCTCTGTGTCGTACCCTTGTATAGAGAAATCGTCGGAGAATATCGTAATGTCCTCTTCCTCGGACTAGGAAGGGGTGCTACCCCCTGTGCAGGAAGCCGCATCATCTTGGTGAGGGTGGTGGCCCTCAGGGAAGTCCAAGTCTGTTGCACAGGTCTGGGGACCTCTACCCCCTGTATGTGCTCTTAGTACACCGGATTATCGCATATATTGAGGGGACTGCTACCCCCAGCTTCATCTACCCTCAAGGAGGCTGAAGGTGCACCCCCGGATGCTGGAAGCTTCTTTTTGGATCGAGTGCCTAAATAGACACCCCATGTGGTTGTCGGTGGGAACCCTCCAGATGAGGGTCTCCTTGCAATACTGGCCGAGATTGTCGGGCAGAAAGAGCCTGTCTTCTTTCCTCCCTTGCCAGGAGGAACCTTTAGAGTTGAATTACAGGAGGTGAAAGAAAACTCCTCGTCCCCCGGAATTTGCACATATTTTTTGAGTTGTTGTCGGATAGGTGCTGGCTGCTGCAGTCGTTGGAAAACTGACTGCCGACCTTCAGGTGCTGCTGATTTGTCGCAGCAGCAGTTGATGATGACTCGGATGCAACGACATCCCGAGAAGGACTCATTGCATGTCAATGCTGCCACCTTACGTTTGTGAGTAATCACCTCACACAAGTCGGTAGCAAGCTGATCTACCTATACACCAAACTTGTGGACTCGGGTATCCCGAGCGCACGGGTACTTAGGTATCATGTTTGCTCCCTGATCCGTGGCTAGTAAAAGCACTTGCTCTGGATCGTTGAAGGGAGACTTTAAAGACCCACCCTGTTCGTTAGCCCTGGAGGACTGGACGCGGGTGATTCTGTACAACTTTTTATTATGAGCCCGTGTAACAGTTAACGGGGCCCGCTGACAGTCAGTAATTTGGACAGTTGACTGGGCTTGTTTGGCCCGCATTGCCCTAGACTTTTTTGACTTAGCGCCCGAAGGCGCATAGTAAAAAGAGTCAAGATTGATACATCCCACATTCTTAAGGGGCTGTATGGAGTCGGGCCCGCATGAGAGACGGTTGAACGCAGAGCTTCTGACAGGGCCGCATGAGACATCCTATCTGAGGCCAGGATTGGCTGTTGCATGGGCTATCTTCCTGCGGCCAGAGCTGGCTGTCGCATAGGCCATCTTCCTGCGGCCAGAGTTGGCTGTCGCATGGGTCATTTTTCTGCGGTCAGAATTGGCTGCCGCATGAGTTGTTTGCCAGCGGCCAGAGTTGGCTGCCGCATGGACAGACTGCCCATCTCTCTTATGCGGCTTCTTTTTTGTCCGCATGGACTTCCTCTGTGCCCCCAAAAACTCAGCATCGTAGTATTTTCCTCTGCTGGATTTAGGGACAGTGGGGTCCTCTGTGGTCGGAAGCAAAGCCGCAGGAGAGCTTTGGTCACCGTCTTGGGCTGCAGAAGGAGCTTCTTCGAGAACTTGGTCGGAGGGCAACAGTTTTGTGCGCTGACGTCCTGCAAGTCCTCTTTGGGTTGGCTAGCTTCTGTGACGGGCTTGCGCTCCCTTCAGAGAGCAATTCTTCGAAGGCTTGTTGGTCAAAATGAACCACAAGCATCTGCTGTGTAGAGCCGAGCTTGGATGCGTCAGATTGTATCACCAACTTCTCATCAGAAGAGAATGACGTCCCCAGCAGAGTCGTCATTGTGTTTGCCATTAAAAAATCAAAGACATGTATTATAGGAACACTGAAACTGATTACAAACTCGCTTGTACAAAGAAAAGCCTAGAAAGAAATCCTAGGAAATAATCTAAGTATAATTGTTTAGTTTTGATTCTGGGGGTGACGGTAGAGGCTCAAAAAAGTGTTATCAACTCTGCCTTACTCCTTGGACTATCTGACGCAGTCCTTAGCTCTTGAAGAAATTGCTTTTCGAAGGTTTCCAGCCTTGGATTGCCAACCATCTTGCAGGGGTGTGGCACTCTGCTATTTATAGTGATTTTGGAATGAAGGATATTTTGAGCCGCATAGATGACCACGTGGCAAATCCCCGGGCCACATGGCCGTAATCATGCCTCGAGACTTGGTCTGTGACTGATAGCTGGGGATTTGTTAGGACTTATTGTGATTTGTCGTTGTAGCAAATCTGAGCAGTTGAGACCTGGTCAACTTGTCACGTGCATCAACTAATCTCCTGTGGCGAGCCGCATGAAGGATGTCTCCTGGCCGAGCCGCATGAGGAATGTCTCATGGCTGAGCCGCATGAAAGAATGTCTCATAACCGAGCCGCATGAAGGAATGTCTCATGACCGAGCCGCATGAAGGAATGTCTCATGACCGAACCGCATGAAGGACGTCTCATGATCGAGCCGCATGAGGGAATGTCTCATGATCGAGCCGTATGAAGGACGTCTTATGACCGAGCCACATGAGGAATGTCTCATGACCGAACCGCATGAAGGACGTCTCATGACCGAGCCGCATGAGGGAATGTCTCATGACCGAGCCACATGAAGGACAGTCTTATGACCGAGCCGCATGAGGAATATCTCATGACCGAGCCGCATGAAGAATGTCTCATGACCGAACCGCATGAGGAATGCCTTCTGACCGAGCCTCATAAAGGACGTCTCATGACCGAGCCGCATGAGAAATATTTCATGATTAAGCCGCATGAAGGATATCTTCTGGCTTGATGGGTATGGGGGCCCTAGGAGGAGGTGCTATGCCGAATGTCACGATTTGAGAGAGTTTCGTTTGTCTTCCTCTTGACTGAACTCCTTGTTCGAAGAAGGTTTTACGGTAGAATCCTTCAGAAGATTATGATGCGCTTGACTGAGACGATGTGCCTGACTGAGACATCTGTGTAATGCACCTAGTTGAGAGAAGACCGTTACAACGTCTTCAATTGGCATCATATTTCCGAGATAATATTGGAAAGGCGCAGTAGGTCGCAGTCGCTGGAACACAGACTGCATTGATAGTGGAGCTACTGTCTTGTGGCAGCGGCAGTTGATGATGGCTTGGGTGCAGTGATGTCCTGGAAGGGGCTCATCGTATGCCAAGGTTGCTTCTCTCTTCTTGCATTTGTGAGTAATCACCTCTCGTAGGTTGATAGCAGATTGATCTACCTTCGTATCCGTTTTGTGGGCCCGGGTATCCCGAGCACCCAGGTGCGTAGGTATCATATTTGTTCCCTGATCACCGGCTAGTAAAGCACTGCGCTCGAACGTTGTAGGAAGACTTTTTTGGGATCATCATATTTGTTCCCTGATCACCGGCTAGTAAAGCACTGCGCTCGATCGTTGTAGGGAGACTTTTGGGACCATCATATTGGCTCCCTAGTCTGAGGCTAGTAAAGCACTGTGAGCCAGGACGAGCTATGACAGGCCTGCTCATAAAATATACAATATGGCCCTACACTTCTTCAACTTAGCACCCAAAGGTGCATAGTAGGAAGAGTCCAAGTTGAAGCTTCGACATTCTCAATGGGCCGTATGGGGTCTGGCCTGCAAGAGATTTCCCTCCGACTTAGTTCAAGCGCAATAGCTGCACCCAAGTGGGAGGGGGACTTTAGCAAGAGGTTCCCCCCCCCCCCGACTTAGTTCAAGCGCAATAGCTACACCCAAATGGGAGGGAGACTTTAGCAAGAGATTACCCCCCCCTCCCGACTTAGTTCAAGCGCAATAGCTGCAGCCAAGTGGGAGGGGGACTTTAAAAGTCGGCTCATTTCTGGTGCAAACGCACCCGAGACGATTCTGTACAGTTTACCATCGGTAGCGCACATGATTTTTGCGTGCGTATCTCTGGTTTACTGTTGGCATAGCACGTTTGAAGCGTATGGCCCGTGCCGCCTTGAATTTCTTCATACTAGCCCGTGAAGACGCCTAGTACTCAGAACCCAACTCATCCTCGCCATGACAGCGAGTGACTCAATTGAGTGATTCTTTTCTTTTCTTTTTTTTTTGGTGCCCTTTTCAAAGGAGGAAAGGGGGCACTATATATAGAATGGAATGAGCCCTTTTCTCTTCTCTTTTCCGATGTGGGACTAAAAGCAATATTTTCCATGCTTCTACAGTTATCATGTCTTGATTTTGTATGTAATATTTATATATAACTTAGTTTCAGATATCCATATGTATGTATAGATAATGTAAATGTATATAGGTAATATATAATGCATGAACTGAAGTAAAAATGTATGCAAAACTGAATGTATTGTAAGAAAGTATGCATGTATGATATCAAATTGAATGTTAAAACTGAGAACAGTCCCCTTTCATAATTTCCATTCAGTCTCTTTCCTTCCCTCTTTTGAATATATTACATGATATGTATGTTTACATTGATGTATATATATATATATATATATATATATATATATATATATATATATATATATATATATATATATATATATATATGTGTGTGTGTGTGTGTGGTTGTATAGATATATGAATAGAATGTATGCATCAATGTAAGGTATGTATCCTATCTAAAGTATGCATGAATGAATGATATGTATGAATACAATATAATATATGTAATGTATGTATGTAAGGATACATGTATGTAATTATATATTTGTATCTATATTGTATATAGGCCTAAAGTATAGTTGACCCTATAGTTGACCAATAGGCTATTTGAACTTGTGGACTTTAGTTGACTAGCCCTTTGACCTAGAATGACTTGGTATTGAACCTAATAGGCTAATTTGACTAAGTTGACCAAAGTTGATAAGTGTAAGTTCCAAAACCCTAGAATTGGCCAAAGTTTGACCAAATAGTTCGAGTTGACTAGAGTTGACCAAAAGTCAACATTGAGTCAATATGTGACCAATTGACCTAGCTTGACTAGAGTTTGACTTAGTTGACTAAGATTGACCTAGTTGACCAAATCCTAGATGTTGACTAGTTTGACCAGAGTTGACCAAGAGTTGACTTTGACATAGATTGACCTAGAATCATGTAGTTTGTATTGTATACTTTAATTATATCATATTGAACACATTATAACCTGTACTGCTCTATATAGGACTTTGTGACTCCGGTACAGACATCTGATATTACATTATTTCTTCAGAGTATCAGGCGAGTACATTCTCTGATAGTTCTTTCAATTACATGTCGATTACTGTATTTCAGTTCTAGTTAGTTCTATTTGATTCTTGTCAACACGGATTGATATTACTGGATCCATTGCATGCGACACTCACCTTTTTCATGTATAGCCTCTATTACTGGAATCACCACTGGAATTACCTACTGGGATCATCATGTTTTGGCTGGACTTGTACTAATTTTCGTGTCGGGTTGTGGATTCACTTGTACTTATTGGGCAGGAAAATATTGGAGTAGACATGTGAACATTTCCAAATACTGGAACCACTCCCTTGGAATTATACTAGAAAGATAGCCATCCCACACTTGGCCGAGTCTGCGATGTTTCGTATTACCTACAGCCATTTATATGTCGATCTCGATATTTTAAAACACACTGTTAGAGTACAGTCTGGACTCATCCTTGATTCATTGATCACTTACTGGACTCGTCTTGTACTGGATTCATCTTGTATTAGATTCGTATTGTATTAGACTCACATTGGGATTACACTTGACTTATGTTGTACTGTCTGGACTTATCATGTTACTCTAGTTCAGCTAGCTTATTTTACAGTCTTTCTTGCTATGTTTCTTCTCTTGTTTTGTTACATTACTTTCCTTGTACTTTAATTGTCATTCTATATCATCACCTGTATAAAACTTCCATGTTCATCAATATAACTGTCTATAACTGCTTTATAGTCTTGTCACTTACTTAGGATTTCTTGATGAGTTGTGCTCGTTCCAATCCTGACTGGATACGCTAACAAAATATTACAGATGCTTGCCCCGAGGACACTTGTCCTACTTACTATGGACCAGGAGATGGTTTAGCTACCTTTGGTCCCGACACTCAGGAGTGATCAGGAGACTAGCTAGTAGACTTGCTTTAGATTCATGTTTAGAACTTGAATTGTAATAACTTGAGATATTGAGTTTGTATTTGAGTTTGTTTGAGATATTAATATTTAGTAGTTTATATTTGTTGTTGTTGTTTAGTATTTAGTTATAAACTTCTGTGTTATCTTATCGTGCTTAGACTGTGATTGAGATTTCATTATATCTATACTTGTCCTCCATTTGGAGTTGAGATTTGACAAGTACATTATATAATTGCGTGAGTTGTTGATTAGATAGTGACCTAGAACAGTATTCTACCGCCGACACTGCGACATAGACTGGACATACCCACTTCTTGTGCCCCTACACTGGGTGCGGGTCGTGACAGAGGAGTTGATCGATTTTGAGATGGGTGGTTTGGTGGAAGGATTTGTTGTTATGATTACAGTTAGGAAGTGATTGGAAGGGGTGCTACAGGTTTTGGTTTATCCCAAAACAAAGATGGATGTGTGAGATCCAACGGTGAAAATTTCTGCTATGAGATCCAACGAGTAGGAGAGAATGTGAGAGAGAAAAAATTTCCAATAAATTGGTATGAGCCGCCAAATAATTGGCATTCTCGCCGAGATTATTTGGGACGTCCCTCGAATTTATTTGAGACAAAAAATTTAATAGTCCCAAATAAAAAATCTATCTTTCAATATGTCCCAAATAATATTATTTTTTGTTACAAAAAATATAGCCGTCCTAAAAACTAAATTTTTATGACGTTTCAGACTAGCGTTCCTAATAGTGTTGTCCCAAAAGCCCACTTTTTCTATAGTGATATCACACACGCGCGCACCCGCACACACACACACAGAGAGTATATGTGTGTGTAATAAGGTAACTATGGCTGCAACATGTTTGAAAATTACATGGGTGCAATATATTTTACAAAATCTTAATGTTCCACAAAATCAACCGACGACTCTATTTGTAATAACCAAACAACTCTTCACATTGCCAAATATCATGTTTTCTACGAGCGTACGAAACATATTGAATCGATTGTCCGATTGTTTGAAAAAAAATCCCAACTGGAGTGATTGCACCATCATATGTTCCACCGCGTTCTCAGCTTATAAACATCTTCACCAAATTTCTGGAATGTGAACAATTCATTACTTAAGCGACAAGTTGAGACTTTATGATATTCACTCACCAACTTGAAGGAAAGTATTAGAAGTAAATCTCGTGATTATTATATATTTCCTAATTATAGCATAAAAACATTGTACATTTCCTAATTATAACATAGGAATATTCTACATTATTGTTTTCCTAAAATAATTTCTTGTATCACCATACAATAATCTGTGTACCTTGTAAAAATTGAATTAACATTAAATAATTTTTTTAGTATTCATTTCTTCTAAAGTTAATAATTTGGCTTCCTCTTTGAACGTTGAACTAGACTAAACATAGCGAACAGAAAGGATCACACATTAAAAAAGTCAGTTAATAGAAACCATTTAATTGATAAAAAAGGGTCGAACACATAATCTTTTATTCTGATATCATATTAGTTAAATAAATATTCATAGAATACTAATTTGAACGGAACACTATACATTAACCTTTAGCAAAAAAAAATTGACACTCTTGGTCTCTTCCATATTGTTAATGTTTTTTATTTATTTATAATCATTTAGCTCATAAATGCAAAATTCAACTAACCTACCATTGGAGAAGAAGTGACGATTTCTTATGAAGTTAGCTAAGCATGAGAAGTTAGCTAAACATAAAAACACAGGTTTAATATTGGGTTAATTAGTGTTTAGATTCTGAATATTGTATCAGCTAGAATTTTAGTACTGATATGTTCAATTAAAAATTTTGAACCCTAAATTTTTATTTTTTATTTTTTATTTTTTATTATATCCTAAACATATGTCGGGAACGAAGCGCGGAAACCGTCCCCCCAAACCTGAAAGTCCTGCGAGAGAACCGAGCAAAAGCACACAAACCAAAAATGCCAAACACAATCGCAGATACAAAGATTTTTGACGTGGAAAACCCTTGCGAGAAAAACCACGGGACGATCGGAGTCCAACCCTGAAGAACCTCCACTAATGGAATAAAGAGAATACACCCTCTACAAGCTCCTCCCGATCCAACACGGATCACCACAACTCACTTGAAAGAAGAAAATTTTTGATTGCGGACTCCGAAGAACAAGAGATGCCGAAAAATTATTCGAAGCAATCTGTCCTTCACAATAGTCTTTAATCCTCTCTCTCTCTCAAAGATTGTAAGCACTCTTGTTTTGAGATGATTTTACAACTAGCATGCATGACCCTTTTATAAGCCCTTGATAATCCATACATGGAAGGCCAATATATATGGAAACTTCCAATATGCATCAATCATATATTTAATAGAAATCCAATCATAATTGGCTTGCCATAATTGGAAGCCCAATTATATGGAAAGCTACTATATGAAGGGTCCAATCATATATATATGATCAAAGTAAATATGGAAATCCAATCATATATTTTCTTACCATATATGTTCCAAAATAGGATCCATGCACTCTCCGAGCTTCTCCGACATATGGATGGCGTTCGTCGCTCTCCGGGATATTCTCCACATAGGTTGGGAATCCCACCTACTCCAACAAATCTTCCATTTCACAACTAGGTAGAGGAACTCGTCATCCCGACGATCCGCCTGCAGTACTCAAACTTCTCCCTTGGTAGAACCTTCGTGAGCATGTTCGCTCTATTGTCATCAGTATGGACCTTCTAAAGCATCGCGTCCTTCTTCTCAACCACATTCCGTATCCAATGATACTGAGTCTCAATGTGCTTGGACTAACTATGAAATGTCTGAATCTTCACAAGGTGAATAGCACTCTGGCTATCGCAAAGCAAAGTATACTGCTCTTGCTTCAGCCCTATTTCCTACAACAGCTTTTTCAACCACAGCAACTCCTTGCAACCCTCCGTCGCCGCAATGTATTCCGCCTCTGTCGTCGACAAGGCAACACACTTCTGCAACCGCGACTGCCACGATACCGCTCCTCCAGCAAACATCATCACATAGCCCGAAGTCGATCACCTCGTGTCTACATCTCCAGCCATATCAGCGTCGGAATACCCAACCAGCTTCGGCTCGTCACCACCAAAAGAAAGTCTCCAATCGGCAGTGCACTGAAGGTATCGTAGAATCCACTTGACCGCACTCCAATGTACCCTTCCATGATTTGAAAGATACCTGCTAACTGTGCCAACTGCATGAGCGATGTCTGGCCTCGTACACACCATAGCATACATAAGGCTCCCCACAGCTGAAGCATATGGAACCCGCTCTATATCTTCTTTTTTGTCCTCGGTAGATGGATACTGCTCCTCAGTGAACTTAAAGTGAGCCGCGATGGGGCAACTCACTTTCTTCGACCCGTCTATCCCGAAACGCTGAAGTACCCGGTGAATGTACTTCTTTTGGGACAAGTGTAGCAGCTTGGACTCTCTCTTTCGGCTGATCTCCATCCCAAGAATAGTCTTTGTTGCACCCAAATCCTTCATAGAGAAGGCCACGCCTAGTTGGCATTTCAACTCCGCTATCCTAGTGGCATTCCGACCCACTAATAGCATGTCATCAACATAGAGCAATAAAATGATAAAATTATCCTCGGCAAAGTACCTCACAAATACGCAATGGTCCGACGTCGTCCGTGCATAACCATGCTCCCCCATAAACGATTCGAACTTCCTATACCACTGCCTCGGAGCCTGCTTCAGACCATACAAGCTCTTCCTCAACCGGCAGACCAAATATGACTTGTCCTTCTCACAGAATCCCTCTGGCTGCTCTCTGTATAACTTCTCCTCAAGGTCACCATGGAGGAATGTCGTCTTCACGTCCATCTGCTCGACCTCCAAGTCGAGACTGGCTGCCAATGCTAGCACCACCCGAATAGACGAATGCTTGACGACAGGCAAAAAGTCTCATCATAATCTACGCCTTTCCGCTGACCGTAGCCTTTAACTACCAGCCTCGCTTTGTATCGAGGGCGAGTAGCATCATCCGTCTGTTTCACTCTTGTAACATCCATTTTTTTCATAGAAGGGTATTTTAGTCTTTTCAGCCATTTTGACCTTTGTGTGATTTTCTGAATATGTTGACTCTTGTTTGTGCTAGCAACTGGTTTAACCCTAGTGGACTTGTATAGGGGCCTAACCTTGCATTAGAATTTTTATTTTCATTTTTAGAATTTAATTTGTGCATTAGAATATTTTTAAGGCTTTTAATCATTTAATTAGCCTTTTTGCATGTAGGCCTTTGAGCATTTTGACTTGGGCCCATTTCTACTTGAGAAAGAGTTGGCCCAAGTGAAACCCTAACCCTAGAAAACCCCCTCTTGGCCGCCCAACAGCAGTACCCCCTTCCATTGTTGCATTCACTTGTAGTTTGTAGCCTCCACAAAGAAACCCTAAGAGATCCAACTCTCCAAAACACCTTTTTCCTTCATCCAGAGTCCGTTTTTTCCCAAACGAACTCCGTTGCACTCATCGAGGAGAGGATGATCTGCTGGACCATTTCTGGAGTGGAGACGAAAGGTTTTGCTGGAGGAAAATTGACCGACACGACAACCGAGGAGCCCCGATCATTGAGTTTTGACACTCAATAGGTAAAACCCTAATCTACCATTGCAAATCTAATTTTTTTTTTCTTTATTTTTGCATCCATATAGGTGCCCTAGCCTTGTCCATAAAATTTGGTGGGATTTTCACTCCGTTTGATGGAGGTATCGAGCCCGTGTCGGTCCATTACGGCACGTGTTCGACGAAATGCCGCTTAGGATAGAAAGTTATTGTTTTTCGTTTCTGTCTTCATGGATGTTTAGATAATTTGATTTTAATAAACTTTCTTGAAGACGGTTTTGTGTTTGACATCGTTTCAGCGGCGTTTCGGGCAACGGACGCACGTGCATGGATCCCGTGTACGACGCCGTGCGTGCTCTGCTGTCCACGTGTGATTGTCCAATACACAGAGCGTATTTTTGCGTGAAAATTTGTGAGCACGTGGGGGAAACCTCTGCCCTCTTGCTTCTAAAATTTCACGACTGTTCGTTGAGCAAGCGCAGAGATATCGCGTGTGCACCGCTCAGCCACCGTGCATTCAGACCTTCGTTTTTGTCGCGGAAATGGACTTCGTGCGCGCACACGACGCAGCGAAGACCCGTTCCATGACTCGGAACATGTTGAACTAGACCTAGACGACCAGTAGGACGAATCCCAAGTCACGGCGTGGCCCGACGAAGGAGCAACGAGGCCGACACCACGCGCACGAGGGCACACGGGCGCGCGCGCGTGCAGCAGGCCGCGCGGGTGCATGGGTCTGCGTGCGCTGTTTTGGGCAGCGTGTCACCATGTCTTCATGTCCTAGACCTACCCCAGGACCCCCCCCCAGCTACGTGCACGAGCACGTGGCGTTTCGTTGCGTGTGCGGCGCTCAAATGAGCGAGAACGCACGCATACCACGCGGTATCGGGAAATTCTGATACGCGTTCTGTGGATACGACACGGACACAATTTCGAACCCAAGAGTACCCGAGCACATCACGTGGGTCGAGGCCAACGTGTATGCCAAGTTTCGCGGGTTGATTTGGTGTATTTTGTGTTTTGAGTCGTTTTGTCAAAATTGGGTTTTTCGAGTTCAAAGTTTTGAATATAAATGTGATTTTTCGATCCTTGACTTTTTAGTCCGTATTTTCTGAATTATTAGTTCATATATGATAATTAGAACTTGCGAGAAGTGATCTGCAAAATCATCACCTATTTTTTTGCCTTTTTCCAAGCATAATCGGATTTTCATTGAATTGGAAAAAAAATTGAGATTTATATGATATTTCGATTTTTTGTTGATATGTGATATTTCGATTTCCAGCGTTTTAGCTTCTAAATTCTGAGTTTACAGGACTTATATGATATTTCAAATATGTGAGAATCAACTTTTGGGCTTTGTTTCACAATTTTCCATCATTTATGGATATATGTGTTTACTATATATAGCTTTATGCAAATATCTAACTATATATATATATATATATATAGTTAAAAAATATATATATATATATATATATATATATATATATATATTATAACCCCGTTGAAACCCATTCCTAACACATATATGTGGAGAATGGGTCGAGGAGGAATTATTCCATATTTTAGGCTTTCTAAGTATCACGCATCATTGCGTATCTTTCCATTTGAGCTTTTGTATATATATATATATATATATATATATATATATATATATATATATATATATATATATATATATATATATATATATATGTGTGTGTGTGTGTGTGTGTAGTTTTCTTACTTTATATAGATGTATATAATAGTATAGTAATTTGGGTAATACCATGATTATGTTTGAATGATTTTAATCTCAGATTTGACCATTATTTCAGTAAGCAACAGTACATACACACGCACACACCACTTTGCTAGATTTGAGTTTTGTTTGTTTGTATATATATACATGTGTGTATATACCTATATGTATATATATATAATTGCTTGTTAATCCTCTTAGATTAGATTGTAGTTGTGTATGACTATAGGAGCCCTAGGACAGATTTGGTTTATCATTTCGAGCTTAGTTTAGTCGAATTGGCCGACAAGTTGACCAAATTGACAAAAGTCAACTTTGGGTCAAACTTGATCCAATTCAACTCAAACGAACTCCGAATGACCTGAAATTTTGTATATGACCTAGAAATTAGTAGACGGACTAGTTGACCTAGGTTTGACCTGGTTTGACCAGCGTTGACCTGGTTTGATCAGAGTTGACCGAGGGTTGACTTTGACCAAAATGGACCTAGAAGCATGTAGTCTTGCATGATAGCTATTTCTTTTGATATTGTGGACTTGGTTGTGACCTGTGTGTATTTTTAAATAGGTTTACATTACCCCAGTTTAGTTACACCCCATCATCAGCAGTTCGATTTGCCAGGCGAGTACATTCTCTGATCTTTTCATACTTTTTTGGATATGTTCTCTTGTTATAGACTAGTATACTTGATGCTGACATGATGTTCACACGGATTAGTACCCTCTGGATCTTTCCATGCGATGTTATCCTCTCGGATACATCGAGTATGTCATGTTCATATACTTTATCATAGCCATCGTGTACTCCATGTATTCATATTTATCTATGTGCACTCATATGTTATTCATGTACACTCATGACCATATGAGCTCCATGTATACAGTAGTTGATATCCATGTGCAATAACATAACATGTATTGATCCTTGTGTATTGATTGGGGTCAGGAAGAGTGTAGTTGGTTATGTGATCATTATCCCCAGTAGTTGTATCCATGTACACTCCATAGCTGTATCCATGTGCAACCCAGACCGTTTACAAAACCAATTCATGCTCTGATTCACGTAGAAGGTTATATTTCTCTATTGTCATATTATATCTCATTTTATAGTCTCTCTTTCTTGTTGATTTCCTTTACAGCGATTCATGTATAGTTTTCTATAGCTTGCTTTATATGTCCATTCCTGCTATGAACTGTTGTGAGAGATATGTGCTCGTTCCGTCCTGACTGGGCATGTTGAAAATTTTACAGGTATTGATGAGGAGTACTGTCCTACCTATTATGGCATTGGCTTAGATGATACTGGCGACGTGGACCCTCAGGAGGATCCCACAGTCGCTGAGGACTTGCCTATAGTCTAGCTGAGACTTAGTACTTTATTTTTATTTTTTGTTTGAGACTTTATGAGTTGTACTTTTGTACTTGAGATTGTTTTGGTGGATTACACCTAGACTTTTTATCTGTGACTCTCTTGAGATTCATTCTTCTATTCCATCTTAGTATTGTGATTGAGTTACTATTATTACTCTCCATTCGGAGTTTATTTTAGACTGTGTTAGATACTGTGACTCAGGACAGCGTTCTACCGCCGATACTGCGGCGTAGGCTGGGCGTTCGTTACTTCTCGTGCCCTTTCACTGGGTGCGGGTCATGACACATTTTTAGTGGTGGCCCATGTAGGTCACAATCACAACTAGTGTGATTCGTAGTGGTACTCGAACTAGAGTATCATTACAGCCTGCAATAGGATATAGGATATAAGCTAAGGTACTCAATCACATTAGGAAAACTCTTATCAATTATTACTGTTAATTATCTCCTTTTGAAAACAACTGTCCTTCTTTGATAAATTTGCTTCTTTTCAGTAATTGATTCCTTGTTTGATCTGTCTTCGGGATGGTGGAGACACGATCGCAGCGCTCTGGTCATAGGGACACCACTGAGAGGTCGGCTACTTCTCGTCCGACCCAGCAGGCCCCAGGGACCACAGTACCGCTTGTTCCAGCTCAGTGGGCCCATCTGCTACTTTTGGGGGTGCTCCTCTACCAGCTCCGAGGACTACCCCAGGAGTACAGGGGATGCTACCACCACCGCCCCAGGGGACGATTGATGCGGCACAGTGCTTCGCTTTCATTCAGCAGATGATGGAGACACAGCGACGTCAGTCAGAGGACATGAGGCAGGGCATTGATAATGTCCACCAGTTAGCGATGGTGGCAGTAGAGAGGGTGACTGCCCAACCTCAGAGAGGGCAGATTCAGCCATACCAGTCGAGGACTCCAGGTATTCAGGAGTTCCAGAAGATAAGGCTGCAGGATTTCAAGGGTACGGAGGGTATCCTTTACGCAGACGACTGGATCGAGCACATAGAGGAGATTTTTCGTCTCACAGAGATACCGGCTAGACTCCAGGTGGAAGCAGCAGGCAGTATGATGCAGGACCTTGCTCGCACTTGGTACCAGACCAACCCCAGGGTTGGTACTACAGGGCAAACTTGGGAGGCTTTTAAGAAGCTTTTCAAGGAGAAGTTCTTCCCTGATACTGCACTTGGCGCGTTGGAGACGCAGTTTGAGAACCTGGTTCAGGGAAATCAGACCTTAGAGGAGTACGCCGGAGAGTTCTGCCGCCTGGGCAGATTTATGGAGGGCCTTAGCGAGACAGCGAAGGCTATGAGATTCGGGAAGGGTTTGGTTAAGGAAGTCAAGTCCTTAACCAAGAGCAATAGGAATGCTACATTTGAGGAAATTTTGATGGAAGCCATGGCAGCAGAAGATGATCTGGAGCTGAAGCAGAAGAGGCCGTGATTTCTAAGCATCCGGCAGCAGTGGAGGACCGGCCAAGAAGCCCCACTTTCAGCAGCAGCATCAGCAGAGGTCTTTCTAGCAGCAGAGGCCATTCCAGCAGGCACAGCAGAGACAGGGTCAGCAGGCACCGAGGTAGCAGCAGGCCACTACTTGTGACTTCTGTAAGAAGCCAGGGCATAGGTGGAGTGAGTGCAGAAAGAGACTAGGCAAGTGCCTACTCTGTGGTTCATCAGAGCATCAGTTGAGGGACTGTCCTGAGGCTTTCGGGCGTAAGGGACAGGGAGCAGGAACCAAGGCACCAGTGGAGCAGCAAAAGGGACCCTTACCGACTCAGCAGCAGAAGTTTGTTCAGCACCAGCAGCAGATTAGAGGGGGCCAGCAGGGGCGAGCTTTCGCCATGGCAGCGGAGGATGCCGAGGCAGTAGGCGATCTGATAGCAGGTTCTATTCTTATCGACTCTTTTTCCGCATTCACATTATTTGATTCGGGTGCTTCCCATAGCTTCGTGTCTGTATTTTTTGCCATTAGACACCAGCTTTCTTCTGAACCTTTGCCTAGGACTTGCAAAATCACGACTGGGGGTGGTATTATCATCGTCAGTGATGTTTGCAAGGATCCGAGAGTAGTTTTGGGAGGCCGAGAACTGGATGTGAGTCTGCTCATAATGCCACTACCGAACTACGATATTGTACTCGGTATGAATTGGTTGAGCAGGCACCATTCCAGTATAGATTGTCGCAAGGGTAGAGTTCTTTTCAGCATGCCAGGAGAGCTAGAGTTCGAGTTCACCATGCAGGAGTCAGAGCAGAGCAGCGGAGTTTTCTACGAAGCTTCAGTAGAGGAGCAGAGTGTGCCACATCCACTGATAGCTGAGTTTATGGATGTGTTTCCGGAGGAGTTGCCAGGGTTGCCTCCGGACAGGGATGTGAAGTTCTCTATAGACTTGGTACCCGGCACAGAGCCGATATCTCAACATGTCTATAGAGTGAACAACAGTGAGCTAGTGGAGCTGAAGAAGCAGGTGGATGAGTTGCAGGACAAGGGCTTCATTCGATCGAGTTCTTCACCATGGGGTGCGCCAGTACTCTTTGTACCGAAGAAGGATGGGTCGGTACGGATGTGTATCGACTACAGGGCACTCAATAGTCTCACGATCAAGAACATATACCCGTTGCCGAGGATCGATGACCTGTTCGATCAGCTGAACGGAGCGAAGGTATTTTCCAAGATTGATCTGAGGTCAGGGTATCATCAGGTGAAGGTAAAGAAGGAGGATATTTCGAAGACAGCTTTCAGGACTCTGTATGGCCAGTTTGAGTTCATGGTGATGCCGTTTAGGTTAACTAATGCCCCGACGGTGTTCATGAACTTGATGAACAAGGTGTTCCACCAGTACTTGGAAAAGTTCATGGTGGTGTTTATCGATGACATTTTGGTGTATTCGAAAACCCCGAGGAGCATGAGGGGTGTCACGCCCCGCTCCCGTAGGAGCGATCGTCCTCGCTAAGACGTGATGCCGCATGAGCCTAGATTGCGCTCGTGCAAGACAGGTTCCATAACGGCCGATTCCAGCGGCTGCGACGGGTCGTCGCACAGAAGTCCCATACAGAGACATTGAATATTAGCAGCAGAATTTGAAGCAAAACACAAGTCATTTCAAAAATACTCTTTTATTGATATTGAAACATATATTACAATAGGGCGCAAGGCCAAGATTACAAGTCTCTCAAGCTCACATTACAAGTTCACTCAGCTCTCTCTCTCATCTCTCAATTACAAGTCTTGATCCAGCAGAAGCTTCGGAAGGCGATGTCCATACATTATGTCCCGTATAAGTCTTTACTTCGTACGGCCGCGTGCTTCGAATCGCCAAGGAACTCCGTGCCTCGACGCATCCAAGCGAGCTCCGCGCCACGAGCTTCTACCTGTGCCTGCACATGAAAACTATGTGGATGTCAGTACTCAACGGTACTGGTGGAATGAGCTCCTCGCCCACCAATACAAACCCAACACATTTGATTTACTTTGTACAATACAAGTCCCTTTACGATTGTCTTTCTAGTCTTGCCTTAGGATCAGTTTTAGGATCGACGCCTTGGCCTATTCTGTACCGCTAGACTAACCTGTGCTTGCAACAACAATGTCGACTCAAACAACGTTAGCCTATCAAGTCGTGCTTGCCTTCCGGCCAAAATCAGAGACGCAACTACGCGATGAGGCTCCATTCTCGTGTGACCGTGCTATAAATCCTTGTTGAGGCCGTTCCTCGCAACTCAATGAGACTCAATCATATCGTCGCCTCGCGGCCCTTACTACTTCAATCACCAACTGACCCAATCAAGACTTTTGGACGGAGTGTCACTCGACCGACTTTGCCTTGCGGCATTTTCTGACTTAAACTCAAGACAACTCAAACCATATCTTATGCAACTTATATGCCAACAACTTAAGACCGATGCCGCATCTCGTGCCGTAGCACGTCGCCTATGTTGATGCCAAATCTTAGGACCAAATCATGTGTTCTAACTGTACATACATCCAACTGACTCAATCCAAAGGCACACACGCGGATTGCCGCCCGTGCCGACCCATCTATATGAATTGGTCACTAACATCACAAGCTATCCTGGACTATAGCCTTGCCATTCGGCGACCCTTTCAGCGCAAGTAGCTAGCCCCGCTGAAAGTTCTCGAATGACCCGAGCGGTTCGTCCAGCTACGACTATACCTGTTTCCCTCCGGAATGCCGCGGTCCAATGGCGCCCAGGGTTGTCGTGCATGGAAACTCCTCCTTGTCGACAAGTTGTCCAATGACCATGCAAGACTCGACTCAAACTGACGTCTCACACAGTCATCCTTCTTTTCAATGTTACCATCTCTTTCAAAACCAATATCAAGCCTTCTATCATTTGAGACCCCTCGACGACCCACGGTCGCGAGCATTCTTTCTATCATTTGAGACCCCTCGACGACCCACGGTCGCGAGCATTCTTTCCATGTTAACATATCATTTCATTCAACTCATGAATGCCTATTCGATAGTCCTTTTCTTTAAAACTCATTAAATCAACCGTGGTTCCTGCCTTAACACTAGGTCCGTACATCGTACCTCAAACCGACTTTCGTTCTACGCGACGCTATCGTCCAAGTCATACTTTATATGACGGGCCTTGGGATCGTAGGACTATTTAATCTGACAACCGCAGAATGAGCGGGACAGCACTTGGAATGACTTAGGTCGACCGACATAACTTTGCCTAACTTACTCAAGCCTACAACTTAACGAACAAAGGCCGCGTCAAGCCTTGCCTCGATGGAACGTGCCGGGCACGCGTTCAACTTTGAATGACCAAGTCATTTGGGTGCCTAAACTTATGGCACAAGCTGTGCAACACAACTTAACTCATGGGGCAAGCCAAGGCTATGCCAAGCCTTGGACGACAGGACCGTGCATGCTTTATGAAGCATTCATGCGGGCGACGCCTATGACTTAGGCTATGTTCATAACTTCGCCGACTCAACCAACTTTCCTTCTCCCAAGCCACGGGACGAAGGACCGAGTGTCATTTTTAAAGCACGCCGTACACCAACTCTAAGCCGATCGTTGGACCTTTCCATATTCTAACTCAGTTCGACCCGTCGAGATTATTCCCTTTAGCTATGTGGATTGGTCACTTTTACTTTCAAGCCTACTTGTACAAGTTGAAAACATACAATTTATTATGTGAAGGCTAAGATGAGGCAAGTTCACCGAAACTACCCCACCTGAGCGAGCGGTCGCCTTGACCGAGCGATGTCTCCGAGTAGTCGTTGCAAGGCTAAGTCCGAACGTCGATGGCATTTTGATTCTGCCGATTGACTGAGCGGGACGGGGCACTACATCTTACACCACTCAGAAAAAGTTTCGTCCTCGAAACTAACTAAGTACTCTTATCGACTCATAACTTGATTCAATATTCAAGAACTCTCGCACACACTACGCCTATGCGCTTCCCAAATCCGAGCCACGCTCGTGCTATCCTCAATCTTTTCTTCCAAACTCATGATCTCAAAATCCTCGACACTTTTTCGTTCCTCAAGTCTCACTTGATTCAGCGTATACCTTAGTTTGGATCGTGCACATATTTCAGGCGTCCCCGAAATATATACATTTCAACCAAGCCTTGTGATAGTGAATCCAATTCCACCTTATCGATCCATCCACTCAATCCTGAAAATCAATCCAACCAATGCTAACCCTCGCAACATGGACATCTCGCCTAGCCGCTAGGTAATCTCTTTAGGCTAAAGTCAATTATCAGTATTGGAATCACAGTTCCCAAACAACGATATCAACACTGACCCCATCCTAAGGTCAAACCAAGTTGATAGTACGGGATTTTCTACCCAAGCTCGCATCACTCCGATTTCTAAACATCGAGCATCGATTCCCTATGCACATTCTAATATTCATCGCACAGGGTCCGAGTCATTCAGCAAAGCCATCCTACGACAACTCACGTTCAACTAATTCTACGACATATCAAAATTGCTCATTCAACAAGTCATCTTGTATAGTCTATCCCTTCAAACACGTTCGATATAGTTCGTCTATCAATCCTTCTCAATTCAAGCACGCTATAACGCAATTCAACGCTAAACCAAAATTCACGTTTCACGTTCCCTAAGTCATTTATCCTAATTCACGTATTCGATCATGAGGTCGTCTAGCTTAACAATATGTTGCGCCCCGATCTCACGCAATTCAGATTATCCACGGTGGGCATGAATCACCATGCACGCTCCCGCGGGATAGTCATCCTCATCGGGACGTAACTCTTGTTTTGTGTCTAGACTAATTCATTCTCGATGCACGGATTGGACCTACTCAATTCTCAAGTTTCATTCATTCATCAATCGCAAGTCCTAACATCCTCAAATTCTTCTTCGCATTAAACCGACAAGTCGAGACAATCAACACTGCCGCGTCCTGATTTTTCGAGTTCGATCATTCCTGCGACATGAATCACCATGTCAGCGCTTACGCGGAACGATAGCCCCAAATCCGACGTAACGTATGTGCGAGGCTAGAGTTGCGCTCGCACAAGACAAGATTGTCGACGTTGTGGTTATCTGCGTAACCATCAAAATACAATTATTTTCATCCAACATTTATCTCTATTAAAATCCTAAGTATAGCATCCAACCGAACAATAACACTTGTACGATCGTCCTTCGCCGAGTCAGAGTACCCCCGAGTTATCGTATATCGATCTTTGATACGCCTCAATACCATCGACGATATGCGTAACCAGACGATCTTCCTTTGCAACCAATTTTGAGTTGTGCGAATGATGCTATCGTCTGACTGGATAATCTCCTCAACATTCAAATTCATGTTCGATCATTATCCCTCGAATCATTCACAACATCGATTTTTCTCAAACCAAATTCACATATCGTTCATCCATTTATCTTAAGTCATCGACCAACGTATTTTCTCAATTCGCATCATTCCTTTATCAATCGATCGACATCCCTGAGGCTATCGCATACACCACTCAGGGATGAAGTCATTCAATAAATCCTTAACTTATCATTCGAATCAAAATCGACTTCTTCAAATCCCGTTCGAACCATTCCTCGAATTTCCAAGCACGCTCATCTATATCGTACCGACGATATCGCCATTTGATAGCACCCCTATCGATAGTCATCTCATTTACTCATTCATGTTCGACTCATTCTAGCTCGAAACATTACGAATCCCGTACTCGACTTTGCTAAGGTCGACACAATCCTTGGTGTACATGCCCAGCCCGACTTAGCCAACCGTGCTTACGCAAACCATCCTTTTTATTTCTTTGTCAAAAACTGTTCTCCTATATTTTGCAAAATAGATAGACTTATTGTATGGACATCCCGTGGGACAATTGAGAGAGAGCGCACCAACGACATCAACATGCGGAAGCAACAGAGTTTGCGAAAACAACGAGTTAAAGAATTCAATCGATAGTCTAAGGACGTAAAGCCGTGCTCTGATACCATTATGTCACGCCCCGCTCCCGTAGGAGCGATCTTCCTCGCTAAGGAGTGATGTCGCATGAGCCTAGATTTCGCTCGTGCAAGGCGGGTTCCATAACGGCCGATTCCAGCGGCTGCGACGGGTCGTCGCACAGAAGTCCCATACAGAGACATTGAATATTAGCAGCAGAATTTGAAGCAAAACACAAGTCATTTCAAAAATACTCTTTTATTGATATTGAAACATAGATTACAATGGGGCGCAAGGCCAAGATTACAAGTCTCTCAAGCTCACTCAAGCTCACATTACAAGTTCACTCAGCTCTCTCTCTCTCATCTCTCAATTACAAGTCTTGATCCAGCGGAAGCTTCGAAAGGCGATGTCCATACATTATGTCCCATATAAGTCTTTACTTCGTGCGACCGTGCGCTTCGAATCGCTAAGGAACTTCGTGCCTCGATGCATCCAAGCGAGCTTCGCGCCACGAGCTTCTACCTGTGCCTGCACATGAAAACTATATGGGTGTCAGTACTCAACTGTACTGGTAGAATGAGCTCCTCGCCCACCCATACAAATCCAACACGTTTGATTTACATTGTGCAATACAAGTCCCTTTACGATTATCTTTCTAGTCTTGCCTTAGGATCAGTTTTAGGATCGACGCCTTGGCCTATTCTGTACCTCTAGACTATCCCGTGCTTGTAACAATAATGTTGACTCAAACAACGTTAGCCTATCAAGTCGTGCTTGCCTTTCGGCCAAAATCAGAGATGCAACTTTGCGATGAGGCTCCATTCCCGTGTGACCGTGCTATAATCCTTGTTGAGCCGTGCCTCGCAACTCAATGAGACACAATCATATCACCGCCTCGCGGCCCTTGCTACTTCAATCACCAACTAACCCAATCAAGACTTCTGGACGGAGTGTCACTCGACCAACTTTGCCTTACGACGTTTCCTGACTTAAACTCAAGACAACTCAAACCATATCTTATGCAACTTATATGCCAACAACTTAAGACCGACGCCGCATCTCGTGTCGTAGCACGTCGCCTATGTTGATGCCAAATCTTAGGACCAAACCTTATGTTCTAACTGTACACACATCCAACTGACTCAATCCAAAGGCACACACGCGGATTGTCGCCCATGCCGACCCATCTATATGAATTGGTCACTAACATCACAAGCTATCCTGGACTATAGCCTTGCCATTCGGCGACCCTTTCAGCGCAAGTAGCTAGCCCCGCTGAAAGTTCCCGAATGACCCGAGCGGTTCGTCCAGCTACGGCTATACCTGTTTCCCTCCGGAATGCCGCGGTCCCGTGGCACCCAGGGTTGTCGCGCGTGGAAACTCCTCCTTGTCGACAAGTTGTCCAATGACCATGCAAGACTCGACTCAAACTGACGTCTCACGCAGTCATCCTTCTTTTCAATGTTATCATCTCTTTCAAAACCAATATCAAGCCTTCTATCATTTGAGACCCCTCGACGACCCATGGTTGCGAGCATTCTTTCTATCATTTGAGACTCCTCGACGACCCACGGTCGCGAGCATTCTTTCCATGTTAACATATCATTTCATTCAACTCATGAATGCCTATTCGATAGTCCTTTTCTCCAAAACTCATTAATCAACCGTGGTTCCTGCCTTAACACTAGGTCCGTGCATCGTGCCTCAAACCGACTTTCGTTCTACGCGACGCTATTGTCCAAGTCATACTTTATATGACGGGCCTTGGGATCGTGAGACTATTTAACCTGACAACCGCAGAATGAGCGGGACAGCACTTGGAATGACTTAGGTCGACCGACATAACTTTGTCTAACTTACTCAAGCCTATAACTTAACGAGCAAAGGCCGTGTCAAGCCTTGCCTCGATGGAACGTGCCGTGCACGCGTTCAACTTTGAACGACCAAGTCATTTGGGTGCCTAGACTTATGGCACAAGTTGTGCAACGTAACTTAACTCATGGGGCAAGCCAAGGCTATGCCAAGCCTTGGACGACAGGACCGTGCATGCTTTATGAAGCATTCATGCGGGCGACGCCTATGACTTAGGCTATGTTCATAACTTCGCCGACTCAACCAACTTTCCTTCTCCCAAGCCACGGGACGAAGGACCGAGTGTCATTTTCAAAGCACGTCGTGTACCAACTCTAAGCCGATCGTTGGACCTTTCCATATTCTAACTCAGTTCGACCCGTCGGGATTATTCTCTTTAGCTATGTAGATTGGTCACTTTTACTTTCAAGCCTACTTGTGCAAGTTGAAAACATACGATTTATTATGTGAAGGCTAAGATGAGGCAAGTTCACCGAAACTACCCCACCTGAGTGAGCGGTCGCCTTGACCGAGCGATGTCTCCGAGTAGCCGTTGTAAGGCTACGTCCGAACGCTGATGGCATTTTGATTCTGCCGATTGACTGAGCAGGACGGGGCACTACAAGGAGCATTTAAGAGTGGTTCTGGAGACTCTCAGGAAGGAGCAGCTTTACGGTAAGCTCTCGAAGTGTGAGTTCTTCTTGGATCGAGTTGATTTCTTAGGTCATGTGGTGACTGGAGATGGGATCTCAGTCGACCCGAAGAAGATCAGAACAGTTGAGGCATGGACAGCACCGAGTTCAGTCGCAGAGATCAGGAGCTTTCTGGGATTGGCAGGATACTACAGGAGGTTTATTCAGGATTTCTTCCGAATTGCAGAGCCATTGACTAGGCTGACCCGGAAGGACGCAGAGTTTGTCTGGTCAGAGAAGTGTCAGGTTGCTTTGATGAGCTAAAGAAGCGACTGACGACAGCCCCGATTTTGATGTTGCCATCAGGATCAGGCAGGTTCACTATCTACAGTGACACCTCAGGAAAGGGTTTGGGTTGTGTCTTGCAGTAGCATGGGAAGGTGATTGCCTATGCATCCAGGCAGTTATGTCCGCATGAGAAGAACTATCCTACCTATGATTTGGAGTTGGCGGCGGTTATCTTTGATCTGAAGCTGTGGAAGCACTATCTATACGGAGAGCGTGTGGAGATCTTCACAGACCACAAGAGCTTGAAGTATGTGTTTACACAGAAAGAGTTCAACCTGAGGCAGCGCAGATCGTTGGAGTTGATAAAGGACTTCGATATTTTATTGCAGTACCATCCAGGAAAGGCCAACGTGGTTGCCGATACCTGGAGTAGGTATCCGGTAGCTATGTGCTTGATGATGGATCGTCATCTATTGGCAGATTTGGAGAGTTTGGGGATCGAGGTGATCGTGCCAGAAGTTCAGATGCAGATATGGGGCCTACAGATTCAGTCAGACTTGATGGAGAGGATCAAGTCAGCTTAGTTCGACGATGTTACTCTACGGTGTATCCGAGAGCAGGTTCGAGCAGGATTGGCAGATGTGGAGTTCATCATTGCGGAGGACGGTACATTGAGGTACGGTTCCAGACTGTGTGTGCCTAGCGGAGAGCTTCAGAAGCAGGTTATGCAAGAGGCCCATCGCTCTCAGTATACTATGCATCCAGGTGCCAACAAGATGTATAGAGACTTGAAAGAGCATGTATGGTGGTATGGGATGAAGCGGGAGGTAGCACGCTTCGTAGCCAGGTGCCTAGTCTGTCAGCAGGTTAAGGCAGAGAGGCAGAGGCCAGGAGGACTGTTGCAGCCACTGCCCATTCCGGAGTGGAAGTGGGAGCACATCACGATGGATTTTGTTTCGGGATTGCCGCGTTCATCAGGAGGGAAAGACGCGATTTGGGTCATCGTGGACAGGTTGACCAAATCGGCCCACTTTTTGCCATTCAAAGTGGGGACATCTACGGAGAAGCTAGCGGAGTTGTATATGCGGCAGATTGTCAGGATACATGGAGTTCCGGTGAGTATTGTCTCGGATCGGGATAGTCGCTTTACTTCCTATTTCTGGCAGAGTTTGCAGACTAGTTTGGACACTCAGCTCAAATTTAGTACTGCGTACCACCCTCAGACGGACGGACAGTCGGAGAGGACTATTCAGACTCTCGAGGACATGCTGCGGACTTGTGTTTTGGATTTTGGAGGATCATGGGAGGATCACCTGCACTTGGTAGAGTTTGCATACAACAGTTACCAGGCCAGCATTGGTATGTCACCATTCGAGGTATTGTACGGGCGTAGGTGTCGTACTCCCTTGTCTTAGGACGATGTTGGAGAGCGAGCTTTACTGGGACCTGAGATGGTTGTGGACGCAGCTGAGAAGGTAAAGCTCATCAGGGATCGACTTCGCGTGGCGCAGGACAGACAACGGCATTGGGCCGACAGCCACCGGAGACCTTTGTAGTTTGAGGTATAGCTTAGACTTAGGATTAGAATCTTGTTTGTTTGTGTTTCGTTGATTGTGTGATTGTTTTAGTTAATTGAGACCATGCTTGTGCTAGGTTGGAGATATGGTATTCTTGAGGATTTTACCGACTCGAGGCACTATTCGTTTCGGTGGAGGAGGGAAGCTTAGCCCACGCTATGTCGGACCTTTCGTTATCAACGGAAGGGTCGGTGACATGTCATACAGACTGGACTTACCTTCTTCCTTAGCGGGAGTCCACAATGTATTTCACGTATCGCAGTTGAGACGGTATGTGGCAGATCCTAGCCATGTACTGGACCATTCTGAGATTGAGGTGGGACTTACTCTCAGTTATCCAGAGCAGCCTGTGGAGATTCTGGACCGACGAGAGAAGGTGTTGCGGAACCAGTCGATACCCTTAGTTCGCGTAGCTTGGAAGCATCACTCTCTAGTAGAGTCCACCTGGGAGAGAGAGGATGAGATGCGCAAACGTTACCCCTATCTTTTCCAGTCTTGAGGTATGATTTTGTTTTTTCTAAATCATGCATTTTATCCTTAATTTCGAGGACGAGATTATTTTAAGGGGGGTAGATTTGTAACATCTATTTTTTCATAGAAGGGTATTTTAGTCTTTTCAGCCATTTTGACCTTTGTGTGATTTCCTGAATATGTTGACTCTTGTTTGTGCTAGCAACTGGTTTAACCCTAGTGGACTTGTATAGGGCCCTAACCTTACATTAGAATGTTTATTTTCATTTTTAGAATTTAATTTGTGCATTAGAATATTTTTAAGGCTTTTAATCATTTAATTAGCCTTTTTGCATGTAGGCCTTTGAGCTTTTTGACTTGGGCCCATTTCTACTTGAGAAAGAGTTGGCCCAAGTGAAACCCTAACCTTAGAGAACCCCCCTTGGCCGCCCAACAGCAGTACCCCCTTCCATTGTTGCATTCACTTGTAGTTTGTAGCCTCCACAAAGAAACCCTAAGAGATCCAACTCTCCAAAACACCTTTTTCCTTCATCCGGAGTCTGTTTCTTCCCAAACGAACTCCGTTGCGCTCGTCGAGGAGAGGAGGATCTGCTGGACCATTTCTGGAGTGGAGACGGAAGGTTTTGCTGGAGGAAAATCGACCGACACGACAACCGAGGAATCCCGATCATTGAGTTTTGACGCTCAATAGGTAAACCCCTAATCTACCATTGCAAATCTGGTTTTTTCTTCATTTTTGCATCCATATAGGTGCCCTAGCCTTGCCCACAAAATTTGGTAGGATTTCGACTCCATTTGATGGAGGTATCGAGCCCGTGTCGGTCCCTTACGGCACGTGTTCGACGAAATGCCGCTTAGGATAGAAAGTTGTTGTTTCTTGTTTCTGTCTTCATGAATGTTTAGATAATATAATTTTAATAAACTTTTGTGAAGACGGTTTTGGGTTTGACATCGTTTCAGCGGCGTTTCGGGCAACGGACGCACGTGCACGGATCCCGTGCACGAGGCCGTGCGTGCCCTGCTGTCCGCGTGTGATTGTGCAATGCCCAGAGCGTATTTTTGCATGAAAATTTGTGAGAACGTGGGGGCAACCTCTTCCCTCATGCTCGTAAAATTTCACGACTGTTCGTTGAGTGAGCGCGGAGATATCGCGCGTGCGCCGCTCAGCCACTGTGCATTCAGACCTTCATTTTTGTCGCGGAAACGTACATCGTGCGCGCACACGACGCAACGAAGACCCGTTCTAGGACTTGGAACATGTTGACCTAGACCTAGATGACCCGTAGGACGAATCCCAAGTCGCGGCGTGGCCCGACGAGGGAGCAGCGAGGCCGGCAACACGCGCACGAGGGCGCGCGGGCGCGCGCGTGCGCGCAGCAGGTCGTGCGGGTGCGTGGGTCTGCCTGCGCTATTTTGGGCAGTGTGTCACCGTGTCTTCGTGTCCTAGACCTACCCCAGGACCCCCCCTCCAGCTACGTGCACGAGCACGTGGCGTTTCGTTGCGTGTGCGGTGCTCAAACGAGCGAGAACGCACGCGTACCACGCGGTATCGGAAAATTCTGATACGCGTTTTGTGGACACGACACGGACACGATTTCGAACCCGAGAGTACCCGAGCACATCACGTGGGTCGAGGCCAACGTATATGCCAAGTTTCGCGAGTTGATTTGGTGTATTTTGTGTTTTGAGTCATTTTGTCAAAATTGGGTTTTTCGAGTTCAAAGTTTTGAATATAAATGTGATTTTTCGATCCTTGACTTTTTAGTCCGTATTTTCTGAATTATTAGTTCATATATGATAATTAGAACTTGCAAGAAGTGATCTGCAGAATCATCACCTATTTGTTTGCCTTTTTCCAAGCATAATCGGATTTTTATTGAATTGGAAAAAATAATTGAGATTTATATGATATTTCGATTTTTAGTTGATATGTGATATTTCGATTTCCAGCATTTTAGCTTCTAAATTCTGAGTTTACAGGATTTATATGATATTTCAAATATGTGAGAATCAACTTTTGGGCTTTGTTTCACAATTTTCCATCATTTTATGGATATATGTGTTTACTATATATAGCTTTATGCATATATCTAACTATATATATATATGTTTAACCCCGTTGAAACCCATTCCTAACACATATACGTGGAGAATGGGTCGAGGAGGAATTATTTCAGATTTTAGGCTTTCTAAGTATCACGCATCATTGCGTATCTTTCCATTTGAGCTTTTGTATATTTATATATATATATATATATGTAGTTTTCTTATTTTATATAGATGTATATAATAGTATAGTAATTTGGGTAATACCATGATTATGTTTGAATGATTTTAATCTCAGATTTGACCATTATTTCAGTAAGCACCAGTACATACACACGCACACACCACTTTTGCTAGATTTGAGTTTTGTTTGTTTGTATATATATATACATGTGTGTATATACCTATATATATATATATATATATATATATATATATATATATATATATATAGGTATATATATAATTGCTTGTTAATCCTCTTAGATTAGATTGTAGTTGTGTATGACTATAGGAGCCCTAGGACAGATTTGGTTTATCATTTCGAGCTTAGTTTAGTCAAATTGGCCGACAAGTTGACCAAATTGACAAAAGTCAACTTTGGGTCAAACTTGATCCAATTCAACTCAAACGAACTCCGAATGACCTAAAATTTTGTGTATGACCTAGAAATTAGTAGACGGACTAGTTGACCCAGGTTTGATCAGGTTTGACCAGCGTTGACCGGGTTTGACCAGAGTTGACCGAGGGTTGACTTTGACCAAAATGGACCTAGAAGCATGTAGTCTTGCATGATAGCTATTTCTTTTGATATTGTGGACTTGGTTGTGACCTGTGTGTATTTTTAAATAGGTTTACATTGCCCCAGTTTAGTTACACCTCATTATCAGCAATTCGATTTGCCAGGCGAGTACATTTTCTGATCTTTTCATACTTCTTTGAATATGTTCTCTTGTTATAGACTAGTATACTTGATGCTGACACGATGTTCACACGGATTAGTACCCTCTGGATCTTTCCATGCGATGTTATCCTCTCGGATACATCGAGTATGTCTTGTTCATGTACTTTATCATGGCCATCTTGTACTCCATGTATTCATATTTATCCATGTGCACTCATATGTTATTCATGTACACTCATGACCATATGAGCTCCATGTATACAGTAGTTGATATCCATGTGCAATAACATAACATGTATTAATCCTTATGTATTGATTGGGGTCAGGGAGAGTGTAGTTGGTTATGTGATCATTATCCCCAGTAGTTGTATCCATGTGCACTCCATAGCTGTATCCATGTGCAACCCAGACCGTTTACATAACCAATTCATGCTCTGATTCACGTAGAAGGTTATATTTCTCTATTGTCATATTATATCTCATTTTATAGTCTCTCTCTCTTGTTGATTTCCTTTACAGCGATTCATGTATAGTTTTCTATAGCTTGCTTTATATGTCCATTCCTGCTATGAACTGTTGTGAGAGATATGTGCTCGTTCCGTCCTGACTGGGCATGTTGAAAATTTTACAGGTATTGATGAGGAGTACTGTCCTACCTATTATGGCATTGGCTTAGATGATACTGGCGACGTGGACCCTCAGGAGGATCCCACAGTCGCTGAGGACTTGCCTATAGTCTAGCTGAGACTTAGTACTTTATTTGTATTTTCTGTTTGAGACTTTATGAGTTGTACTTTTGTACTTGAGATTGTTCTGGTGGATTACACCTAGACTTTTTATCTGTGACTCTCTTGAGATTCATTCTTCTATTCCATCTTAGTATTGTGATTGAGTTACTATTATTACTCTCCATTCAGAGTTTATTTTAGACTGTGTAAGATACTGTGACTCAGGACAGCGTTCTACCGCCGACACTGCGGCGTAGGCTGGACGTTCGTTACTTCTCGTGCCCTTTCACTGGGTGCGGGTCGTGACACGTTTTTAGTGGTGGCCCATGCAGGTCACAATCACAACTAGTGTGATTCGTAGTGGTACTCGAACTAGAGTATCATTACAGCCTGCAATAGGATATAGGATATAAGTTAAGGTACTCAATCATATTAGAAAAACTCTTAGCAATTCTTACTGTTAATTGTCTCCTTTTGAAAACAACTGTCCTTCTTTGATAAATTTGCTTCTTTGATATAGGATATAAGTTAAGGTACTCAATCACCATCAGTAGGCTGATGATCAAGGTTGGGAGCAACTCCATGTACTGGCTCTTCCATAATTGGATCCTCTGTGATATCCTCTGAAAACTGCTCGAAGCGAAATGACTCTAACTCAGGCAATTCCTCATCCTCAGAAGGCGTCTCAGAATCTTGAGTGTTGGTCATGGTCTAATCCTCGACGAATACCACGTCCCTGCTTCTGTAGAGCTTTCTTTCCACCGGGTCATAGAGTCTATAGCCAAACTCATCCCGACCGTAGCCGACAAAGACGTATCGCTTTGTCTTCGACTCAAGTTTGGACCTCTCGTCCTTCGGTACATGCACGAAGGCCTTACAGCCAAACACTCGTAGGTGATTGTATGACAGCTCTTTACCGTACCATACTTTATCAGGCACATCATCCTGCAAAGGAGCACTAGGAGATAAATTAATAACATAAGCAGCTGTGAGAAGAGCCTCACCCCAATAACTGCCTGGCAAGTTTGCTTCTGACAGCAAACACCGCACCCTCTCCATCAGCGTCCTGTTCATGCGCTCCGCTACACCATTGAGCTGAGGTGTCTTGGGCGAAGTCTTCTGGTGTCGTATCCCTTTCTCTCTGCAATCAGCATCAAAGGGACCGATGTATTCGTCGTCGTTGTCGGACCGAACACACAATAACTTCTAGCCCGTCTCTCTTTCAATAAAGGACTGAAACTCTTTGAAAGTATGCAGCACCTGATCCTTGGTCTTTAAGGCATAGACCTAAACCTTCCTGGAACAGTCATCAATAAAAGTTACAAAGCAAGAAGCACTACCAATAGATTTTACCTTCATAGGACCGCAGATATCCGAGTGAATCAACTCGAGCAACGCCGACTTCCTTGAACTTGGGTGACTTCGAAAAGACACCCTATTTTGCTTCACAGCTAAGCAGTGCATGCACTTCTCCAACTTTGTAGACTTGAGCCCTGGAATCACCTTCATGTTCACCAAGTAGCTCATCTTCTTCTCGCTGATATGGACGAGCCGCCTGTGCCACAAATCGGTAGATGCATCACTGACGGCGTTCACCTACTGTGCTTCCTATGCGCTCCCCTCCATATAGTAGAGATCGGACTTCTTGCTTCCTCTGGCAATCACCATCGAACCTCTAGAAAGCTTCCACTGACCATTCCCGAAGAGACTGAAGAATCTCTCATCATCCAACCTTCCAACCGATACCAGGTTGAAACGGATATCAGGGACATGACGAACATCTTTGAGAACAAGAACTGCACCCGTCTTCGTCCTCAAATGCACATCTCTAACGGCAACCGCCTTTGACACATCTCCATTCCCCATCTTCAACACTCCACAGTCGCCTGTCGTGTAAGTGGCAAATAGTGCCCTGTTGTGAGATACATGCGCTGAAGCACCTGAGTCCACCAGCCAAGAATTGTCATCGCAGGTGAGGTTTGTGATAACCTCATCACCTACGACGATCATATCGCCTCCATGTATTGAATTCGTCGCTGTAGTATTCTCATCTTGCTTTTTCTTATCGCATTTCTTCTCTCTCTTCCGAGCGAAACAGTTCCGCTTGATGTGGCCCTTCTTGCCACAATGGTAACACTCCGAGTCCTCGTACCGACCCTTGGACTTTCCCCTCCTCTTGTCTCTGCCACCACTTGGACCCCTGCTTTTGTCCCTTCCGTGGCTCTCTGAAACCAATGCCTCTGAGTGGTAGGATGTGGATGAAGTACCCTGAGAACGTCTCTGCATCTCTTCATTCAGTACCCCGCTCTTGGCAAACTCTAGACTGACTACGCCCTCTGGAGCAGAAACGATCATAGATACTCGTACGGTCTTCCACGAGTCTGGCAATGTACACAGCAACCATAGTCCCTGAACTTCGTCGTCGAACTTGACTCCCATCGAGGATAGCTGGTCCACCACGCCCTGGAACTCACTCAAGTGATCCATAATGGATGCACCATCTTTGTACCGCAGATCCAGCATCATCCGGATCAGGAACAGTTTGTTTACCCCGGTCTTTTTTGCGTACAAAGATTCCAGCTTCTCCCACAACGTCTTCGTATGCTCAATATTGGCAACGTGGTTGTACACGTTCTCGTCAACTAACTGCCGCATGTATCCACTGTCACGACCCGTTACCCAAATTGTTGGGCCGGGCCGAGTCATGTCCAGCCTGCGCTTGAGATAAAGCGCAGTAAGCTATTCTAGAAATAACAAGATAAGACTAAATGTGCTAACAGTTCTATAAGTGAATAAAAGTCATAAATGCTCCAAACACAAAAGTCGTCTCATATAGAAATAAGTCCAAAGTACAAGTCTGAAATGTAAAACTGGATACATGTCCAGTTATAAAATACGTAGTCTAATACATGACTACTCTCAAAAGTCTAAAGCAAAAAAGACAACTAGGCGAGGTTCCCCGCAGGTACATCCTCGTAAGGCAAAGCCGGGTCCTCGGCAGTAACTATATAATACAAATCACAGAGCAACTCCTCCTCAGTAAGTATACCTACAACGTTATCCTGTCAGGACGGGAGCAAGTACTGAATCTAACAAACATATAATACTGATCATGTGATAAAAAGAATTGGCATATCATATTTGTTCAGTTTTAGGTATGTTTTAGCATGGCAATAGATATTCATTTTAAAGTTTAAAACTGTAGTAGGTGAGTGATCAGTCAATAGGTAATTAGGATGTACAGCGGTACATATCAATTTTCTGAAGTGTACATACGTATACTTAACGGCATCGGTGTACATCCATACATAAATGCGGGACCAGACATACGACACAGATACATATAGAATGTAACGGTGCTCGGTAAATACATACGGAGAAGGAGGTCATGATCACGTACACTACTAGCAGTTTTCCCTTAACCCGTTGTTTAAACATGTGAGAGATATGAAAACTATCATAAACATGGCAGAGACTGAAAGTAATACAACATGCAAAGTTTTAACTTGCTACCCCAAGGATCAGCATTTAACATGGTTGGTGAATCACAGTTTATGGTTTATAGCAGTATGTAAAGTTTGTAGAAAGTACTTGCCTCTAGCAAAGCAAGCTGCGATAAAAGTGCTATAGATGTCTGGTAACTCGTCACTGTAGAAATAAATACATAAACTTAGTTTTTACACTAAGTTAAAATACTAGGACACTAATTGGTGCAACACGACTTGTGACTGGACACCTAGCCAAAATGATGACTTTAGTATAGGAGACCAATATGGGGTGACACACTACTATAACTAACTTTCTAGGGTCTTTACACTAGTGAGGGGTGAGGTTCAATACGGCTATAACTCAAAATAACACAAAAAGTTACAAGTCGTAATTATTCAATAAATAAATCAAATGAACATTGTGTTCCAACAATTTTTGAGATAGACAAAAAGCTTAAGTTTACATAAAATAATGTATCAAAATGATCCTTGTTAATTATAGAAATTTATTATATTTTTTCTGGAATTTATTAACCAGTACAAGTATTTTATAAAAATCAGTTTTCCTAAGTACACAGAAAATGAGTTCTGGTTTCATATGCCAAAACAGTGGCAAAACTGTAAATTAAATAATATAAAAATTATGATAATATAGCTAAATTAACATAGTATCAAAATACTATTTTTCTAGAATTTTAACAGTAATTAAAGTATTTTTAGAAATCCAAAAACAGCATGGCACACAATTGAATTTAAATAATTAATTATTTGCGTATTTTGTCCATGTATATAATTTGAACCAGAGTTCAAATACAGGACCCAAGGCCATGAATCAAGTCCAATATGACTTGTACAGGTCTTGAATGTGTGAAAACACATTTGAGCCCAAAAACCCATGCTAGGCTTAGACACCAAATGGTTGTAGTAATTAAAATACACAAAATACAAACAGGTAAAAGTAAATAAATATTAATATTTTAATAGGGTAAAATTTTATATTGTAGCCATAAAAATATGATAAGTAATATTTACATATATTAAAAATATACATATGTATAATATTACGTAAATTACTTAGGCTAAATAGTTATGTATACATACATATACATATATAGCATATATGTATATATATATATATATATATATATATATATATATATATATATATATATATATATATATATATATATATATATATATATATATATATATAATGTTTATATGTATATATATATATATACATAAAGGAATAAATATATAATATATACATATACATATAAACATTATATATATATATATATATATATATATATATATATATATATATATATATATATATATATATATATATATATATATATATATATATATATATGTATGTATATGTATAAAACAGTAAATATAATATATAATAATATACATATACATAAAGAAATACATATACATATATATATATATATATATATATATATATATATATATATATATATATATATATATATATATATATATAAATAATATATATATATATATATATATAAATAATATATATAAATAATATATATATTATATATATATATATATATATATATATATATATATATATATATATATATATATATATATATATATATATATATATATATATATATTTTATACACACACACACACACACACACACATATATATATATATATATATATATATATATATATATATATATATATATATATATATATATATAAAATATATATATATATATATGTGTATATATGTATATATACATATATATACATTATATAATAAATATATATATATATATATATATATATATATATATATATATATATATATATATATATATATATATATATATACATTATATAATAAAAAAAAACAAAAAAAAATATATACATTATATAATAAGAATACTAAATATAATATATATATATACACAAATATAAATACTGTATATATATACTTATATAATAGTATATAATAATACATATATACATATATACATATATATATATATATATATATATATATATATATATATATATATATATATATACATATATATATAAATAATAAAACAAAAAGAAAAACAAAAGAAAAAGAAAAAGGAAAAGAAACAACAACACAAAAAAAGGGGCTCGAACTCAGGCCACTGTGCGCGCGGGAGGGGGGGTTTAAACTCGCGCGCTGACCAGTGGGCCAACTCGGCTCTGTGTTAGGATTAGGTTTTCGTTTAATTTATTAGGTTTTAGTTGAAATAACAGTAAACCCGAAAAATCAACTCTGTGTCCTGACAGTTTGGGACACAGAGTCTACGTGTCCGTGCTATGCACGACACGTACGAGTCATGAAACGCGTGTCCGACCACAGCGTTGGGTTCGTCGTGTCCTGGCGAACAACATAGGTTGATTCGAGACACGTACGACACAATTCAAAACTGCCACTTACGTGTCCGGCGGTCGGTGAGGGTTTTCGAAGGCGGTGACGGCGGCTAGGGGCGTCGGTGAGGCGGCGCTTGGGCGGCGATCGACTCGTCTCAGCGTGGCGAGTCAGTCGATGGTGGTTGGAGGCGGTGACGGTCGTCGTAGGGGCTGGACGAAGGTTCGCCGGAGTTAGGGTTAGGGTTTGGGGCTGTCGGGGCGGTTGTGGGTGGCTGGGGGGTCCTAGTGGTGGTGGTCGAGTTGAGGGGAGTGAGGGGGTCTTTATAGGGGGAGTCGAGTCGGTCGGGGACTGTCGCGCTGGCCGGAAATGGCGGGGGCAGTGAGTCGGCGGTCGTCGGGCAGTCGGGGGGGGGGGGGGGGGCAGCCTGGTCGTCGGGGGTGGGTAGATTAGGAATTTAGCGTTTAGGTCCTTAGGAAATTAGGATATTACAAACAGGTCCTTAATGAGACTGAATACAAATAGTAATTTGCATTCTGCAATTAAAAACAAATAACTAATTACAAAATGACTTCTAAACAATTCAGAAAATTACAAACAGATATTAAAACATTTTAATTAATTACAAAATGATATTTTAGCTTATTAAAACTCATTTAAAAATTATTTAAAAATTGTAGAAAAATTCCTAAAAATCATAATAAATATTTTAAGGCTAAATATGACATTAATAATTAATTAACACTAATTAAATAAATTTTGAAAAACAGGGACTCACACCCACATACCTGTATATGCTCGAAGTTCCAGTCCTCATCGGATTTGTCACAGGGCTTCTCGGATGCAAATACTGGAAGATGCAGCTTCTTGACGAACAGCAAATCCTTTATCTTGCTCCGCCAATAATGGTAGTTGGTACCGTTCAGGTTCACCATGCGCACCGGCTTCACGTCCATCTCTGCTTCCTGGTTTAACTGTCAACACCTGACACTTATTTGAACCCAAAGCTCTGATACCACTCTGTTGGGAACGAAGCGCGAAAACTGTCCCCCAAACCAGAAAGTCCTGCAAGAGAACCGAGCAAAAGCACACAAACCAAAAACGCCAAACACAATCGCAGACACAAAGATTTTTGACGTAGAAAACCCTTGCAGAAAAAACCACAGGACGATCGGAGTCCAACCCTGAAGAACCTCCACTAATGGAATAAAGATAATACACCCTCTACAAGCTCCTCCCGATCCAACACGGATCACCACAACTCACTTGAAAAAAGAAAAAAATTTATTGCGGACTCCGAAGAACAAGAGGTGCCAAAAAATTATTCGAAACAATCTCTCCTTCACAATAGTCCTTAATCCTCTCTCTCTCAAAGATTGTAAGTACTCTTGTTTTGAGATGATTTTACAACTAGCATGCATCACCTTTTTATAAGCCCTTGGTAATCCATACATGGAAGGCCAATATATATGGAAACTTTCAATATGCATCAATCATATATTTAATGGAAATTCAATCATAATTGGCTTGCCATAATTGGAAGCCCAATTATATGGAAAGCTACTATATGAAGGGTCCAATCATAAATATATGATCAAAGTAAATATGGAAATCCAATCATATATTTTCTTACCATATATGTTCCAAAATAGGATCCATGCACTCCCCGAGCTTCTCCGACATATGGATGGCGCTCGTCGCTCTTCGGAATATTCTCCACATAGGTTGGGAACCCCACCCACTCCAACAACATATAGTACAAGAAAAATAATAAACACATGCCGAAAAAGAGAATATGATAAAAGATAAACAAAATAAAATTTAGATCCAAACTTTTATAACTTAAATTTTAAACTGATATAAAATATAAAATATAAATGTTAATTAATAACAAATTGTGTTAATTATTTTATATTTTACACTCATTACATAAACTACTCCCCTATAGTAGTCCTGTAATATGAAACATACTTAGAGTCAAGGTGTAACTTGGGCCGGGCGGCTCGGTCCCCGACTCGAGCCTGGTCCGGTCAAACCTGGTCTGGGCCGGCGTGGCCCGGTCCACGACCCGGACCGGCCCGACCCAGTGAGCAATCGGTCCGGGTTGGGTTGCGCCCCCGGACCCGAAAGCCTGGACCGGCCCGACCCGGTTTGACCGCGAATCCAGGTCAATCAAATCTGTTAAACTAGACCAGGCCGGCCCGGTTCAGGTCCGGTTCGGTCGGTTTTGTAATTTTTTTTTTAATGTTTGGAGGCCAAAATGATCATTAAATCCCCCATTTTACTTGTTGTTTTTAGACCGTTGAAAGGGTATTTTGGTCATTTTGCTGAAAATGACCAAAAATACCTTTATAACAACTCTTTTTTGGGGTAAAATAGGTTATTTTGCACCCAAAAAATTATAAATAAACCAAAATTCATAAAAATTATACACAACCATTTCTTTCCTCTCTTAAAAAAATATTCAAGCTAAGCAATTCTCTGAAGATTGAACAACAAGTTTATGGGCTTTGAAGTGCAACTTCCTGGAGGCCAAAGTGTAATGTTCTTAAGCTTTCAAATTATGTGAATTTTTTTGGAGTTAAACATCTCTTTCCTGAAGTTGACCTTCGAAGTAATTTTAATTTAGAGATTTTTTTTTTTTGCAATTTTTGATTTTTTTTTCTCGGTCTCTGTCTCTCTCTCTTTTTGGTAGATAACATTTTTTTTTCTCTTCTTTCTTCTTCTTCATTTTCTTTCTTCTCTTACAAAAAAATATTTGTACATTTTTTTACAATTCATTTGAAAATAAAATATCAGTTTATAGCTTTTACATTCTATTACAAATTTAATGGAAGAAAATACACGAACTGTTGTACATTAAATTATCTTGAGATTAAAAAAAAAATTATTTTTATTTTTTTATGGAAAAAATACTTGTAATGTTATACAGTAACTTTTACTTTCTAATTAATTTTTTTAAATATATATGGTAGAGTGTAAAAGATTTTTTTTTGTTTTCTTCGAAAAAAAATCGGGCTGGTCCGATTCAACACTGAATCAGCCCGGCCCATGCCCGGTTTAGCCCGACCAGACCAACCTGGGCCATGGGTCCGGACTGGATTCTGCTTTGCGTCCTCCGAACTAAACCGGCCGACCTGCTGCTCTGACCGGACTAAGTCCGATCCAGTCCAGCCCGGCCAAGATCCGGTCAAATCCAGTCAACCTTGGGCTGGACCGGCCCAGTAAACACCTTTAACTTAGGGTGTCACCATAAACAAAGGTTCATGTATGCCAAAACAAAACGAAGACAATAATAATAAAATATTATATATACCAGTTCTGTGTCATGAGCGCATTTGTTATTTGCTTGCCACTCCTTTTGACTGACTTGTAAACTGACCTCCCTCTATATCTCTCTCACTCTTTCCTTCCCATTTCCCCCATCTCCAATCCATCTTTCTTCTCTCTCTCTCTCTCTCTCTCTCTCTCTCTATGATTTCATACCCACCCCATCCGTCCCCCTCCTCTCCTTCTTCTCCCCCCATGCCCCCCGTGCCCATGGACACCAACCGCCCCTCGCCCCGCCAGCTCCAAGGCCCCCGCCCAGCGCCTCTCAAAGTAAGAAAAGACTCCTACAAAATTAACAAAAAGCCCCCTACAATCCCCCCTCAAAATCCCAACAATTCACAACACGAGCAACCCCCTCCTCGCCCTCCTATCATCATCTACACCGTCTCCCCCAAGATCATCCACACCAACCCCTCCGACTTCATGACCCTCGTCCAGCGCCTCACCGGCCCCGACTCGCTAAGCTCTCCTCCCTCCGCGGCCCTCTCCCCCGCCGCCCGCTTCGCCGCCATCGAGAACGCCGACAAGTTCTCCCCGAGGAACAATAGCAGCGACAGGAGGAGGGTCCAAGAGGAGGACCTCGACATGGGCGCTGCTGCCACGGCTACCATGTGCTCCAGCCAGCCCGGGATCCTCTCGCCCATGCCGTCCTCCCTGCAGCCGATACCGCCCAGCTTCTTCTCCCCCATATCGTCCTACGACCCGGCCTCCTTCGGCTTCCTCCACGACCTCAGCCCCGGCCCCAACGCATCCTTCTTCCTCAGCCCCACTAATCTGCTCGCCACGCCCACCGGCCCCTCCCCCGCCGGCGCCCCCGTTTGGGATCTCTTCAACCACTTCTAGACGGTCATCTCTGCTCTGATACACTACTGTTAAAATTAGGTAACCACTCTTCAATAAGTATTTACTTTGTTGTACTGGATTGAGAAATTACTGGTGGTTGTTAAGTTTGCTAGATTCTAGGTGAGTTTTTTTTTTTTCCCCTTTCTAATTATGATTTAGCACGAGCAACCAACAAGTTTGCTATTGACTTTTTTTTTGGGTTGTCCCTCCTCTTACACTTTTGTATGTATGTAATTTGATTGTATTTATTCTTTCCTGGCCGGCAATTTGCAAGGACTTTCTTGTTGCATGATTGATTAATTTAATGTGGCATTTGATTTGTATGAGAGGTAGTTTACTTCCTCATTTGGATTCCATTCCCTTTTTTTATTATGACAGAACAGTCTGCCATATGCTTTGTGTAATTATAATTATGGGTGGATGTGTCCCAAGAACAAGAGGTGGCTGCGTTCTATTGACTATTGACCAACGCGGCTTGTCCATGCTCAGTAATTCTAACTTTATTTTATTAGAGCTAATAATATTTTAGAGTTTCAGTATGTCATGTTCAATGTCTATTTATAAATAGAAGGAAAAAAATTCAGAATTTAAAATTTTCAATTGGACTAGTTATAACTTAATTCTACGTTGCTATAAAATCCTGGTCTAAACACTAATTACCCATTTTATTATTACCACCTCGCACTTTTTTAACCTTTTTCAATCTTCTGAGCTTTTTTTAAAATAATATTTTGGCTTCAACTTTCTTGGATCATTGGAGGATTAATGTTCAAATTTTGCGGCTCATTGGTGTGCTTTTGGGGGGTTCTAGAAGCTGGGGGCACAGACTCAACATTGACAAATGGCTAAAAGTTGCAAACATCAATCCGCAAACAAATGCATGAGTACATTAGAGAAATGGAAAAAACTTTAGTACAGCCGGTGTATGACAAGTGGATTCCTCTCTTTATTCATAATTCGTGCATGTAAAATATTTAAAGAATTTTAAAAAAATCGTAAAAAAAGTAATAAGTTTGAAAAAATTGCACTTGGGATAAAGAAACACCATCATCGATGGCGTGTGTTGAAAGGTTGAAGAGGAGCAGCCCTCACACGCCATGGGAGATGGCCTGTTTCCTGCACACGCCATGTGGGATGGCCAATCCTCACGCGAGTCCACCATCACACGCCATGGGGGATGGCCTATCCCCGTGGCCACACCACCACACGCCATGGGGGATGGCCTATCCCCGTGGCCCCACCACCACAAGCCATGGGGGATGGCCTATCCCCGTGGCCCCACCACCACAAGCCATGGGGGATGGCCTATCCCCGTAGGCCATGGATCATGGCGTGTGGGGATAGGGGACCTGGCCATCACATCATGGCGTGTGGGGATAGGGGACCTGGCCATCACATCATGGCGTGTGGGGATAGGGGACCTGGCCATCACATCATGGCGTGTGCGGGATAGGCCATGGATCATGGCGTGTGCGGGATAGGCCATGGATCATGGCGTGTGCGGGAGGCTGGCGTGGGGACCTGGCCATCACATTATGACGTGTGCGGGATAGGCCATGGATCATGGCGTGTGGCACCTACCTACCAGCGCACGCCACCAATGATGTAGTTTTATTACCCCAACTGCGATTCCAGCAAACTTGTTACTTTTTTCGCAATTACGTTAAAATTTTTCACTCTATATGAAAATTTCTGAAAATATTTATAGTAAGATCCACTTGTCATATACCGGCTGTACAGCTGGCTGTATCAAAGTTTCTCTCGAGAGAAACAAAGAGGGGAAGAGCTGTGTGAAAATAATGAAAAAAAAAGGAAAAATATAACAAGTGAGCCCTATTGCCGGATTAGATGTTTTGCTCATTTGTCGGATAGTTGGATCATGCAAGGATTCCGGCATTCTTACTTGCATGTGTTCTGGTGTAACAAGACTCCTGCTAATGTATAAGTGAATGAATAAAACTTGGAAGGAAAAAAAAAATAGTCCCACATAGCACAGAACAAGAAAGTTTTCCTTGTAAGGGACACCAAAATTTTGTGCAACGACTTAACCAAATGTGCAACACGTGCACGACCGGCATGTGTTGGGTCTTTTTTTTCTTTTTTCTTTTTTTTGACTTCTGAAATATTTTCAATAGATGTGTCTATGGGAAAGGGTGTATTCCTTCCAAACAGTATACCTCTTAACCTATTGTGTCTCTTCATCATTTATATAAGCACAGTCCTGTTAGTGTTTGAGTCCCTCATTCAGACAATCAAGTATCAGTTCGAGAGAGAGGGAGAGAAAGAGACTACCTTGATTGCTTCGTCCAGTTCCTGCGGTTTGAAGTGCTGCTACCAGAGGAGGAGCTCCGTTGTATCCTGGAAGACTAAATCAACATTCAACCGTAAGTATCTGTACGGGACGAATATTATCTTAAGAACATTGAATCAAGTTCAAGCCTCGATCTTGGTTAGATTTTTTAATTTCTAGAATACAGATTGAATAACAAAAATTACATATGGGAGGTGAAAATTGTGAAGAATTGTGGTGAGGAGGTGAAGTTTGAAGAAATATGGAGAAGAGAGATAGGACACCAACTTTCTTCGCCAACTCCCTAGGGAGTTGGAGCTGTGAGACCCCAACTCCAGTGACATCCTAAAAAGCTTCAATTATTAGGTAATAGCAATAAAAGATTTTTTTTTTTTTTTGAAACAATGGGTACTTGTGACGAACTCACCTCCACTGAAGTTCGAACTCCCAACCGCTTGGGCTGCATGCATCTCACTTAACCGCTAGGCTAGTGATCATTTGCATAAAAAAATATATATAAATAGATAGATATTGATTAAATTAACGAATAATTTAAAAAGAAAAAACAGATATGAGATAACAAAATCTATCATATTCTAACCTCATCCGCCAATTAAAACCAATCCTAAATCTTATTCCTATGCTAATCCTAGGAGCGTAGTTTTTTTTTTTAATTCCACGCACACACACAATTGGAGGACTCGAACCTTGCCGGTCCCTCCGGATGTCCGCTCTAATACCACTAGGCTAGATCCTACCAGCGTAGTTAAATCTATTTCTATCCAGATATGTGTCCTTCTCTCTCATCGTATAAAAGCATGGTCATATAACAATAAGCGGGAATAAGAAAATTTTGAGAGGTGTCGTTGGAGTTGCGTCCCACAACTCTCACTCCCTAGGAGGCTAACTCTGTTAGCGTCCAGCCCCCTCCACTCCCAAGCGCCATGTCACGGAAGTTGCGCCCCCATCCCTCTCCTCAGTATATTTTTCAAACTTCTCCTTTCCCACCACAATTCCTCGCAAATTTTTTTTTTCTACCTATACGAAATTTTTTGTTCTACTCACTGCAATTCTTCACAATTTTCTTCCCCATATGACATGAATTTTTCTGTATATACAAAATTTGTTCTCAATACAAATAGAACAAAGCTTCTTCTCAATATACAAAGACGAAGATGCTTTCTACATATTATATTATATATGCTGTAGAATGCAACACCAGGAAGTGGGATGGAAAGAAGTGTTTGTGTCACTCCTTAGTTTCCTCGTCTCCATATTTTACTGTGACTTCCTCCGGGAAGAGTTTTTTTTTTTTCACGGACCAAAATTAAGATAGATCCTTATTATTCCACTAAAAAAATTATTATATATCAAATTAGTGTTCAAACTAGTATGAATGTTACCAAACCACTTTTAAAATAATTTAAGGTTGGATAAAATAATATATGATAATTATTGAATGGAAGGAGGAATAATCATCCTAAAATGCACTCTACATAGGCATACAAAGAGGAAGCATAAAATTTAGTTTTTTTTTTTTAAGAAGTGAGAAAGTGAATTCTTTAGACTTTTTCCATGTGCTTTTGGGCCTCGTTTGGTTTGTGGAATCAAGGGATTGAAAAAAAAAAGTGATTATTTTTCTATGTTTGGATGCCAAAGGAATTGAGGAGGAAAGGAAAGTAATTTTCAATTGAAGAAAAATTAGGGAAGAAAAAAATAATTCCATCCATCCAAATAAGGAATCACTTTATCACATTTAAGTATTTAGTTTCATTTCCAATTTTTTTTGACATTTTCAATCATTGAAAAGAAAAATCAACAAAAAATTATAATTTTTCAAAGAATATTTTTTTTTTACAAGAACTTGATTTCCTTTTACTTCTCCGTGAACCAAACGAGTTCCATGATTTGACGGAAAAAGCATACAAGGACTTTCTAAAAGGAGAGGAAAAAAGGATTTCCTATGACAAAGCATCTCTTTCTTGCTTGTTGGTAGCTGCTACTACTAGCCAGCCAGGGGGGAAATTTTGATACAATAAAGGGTATTAAAGTTTTAATATCCTCTATGTATGACATGTGGGCTCCTTCCGCTTCGTAAAATGTGTACACATATATATACACATAAATTTTGAGAATGCCCATATGTCTTAAATAGGGGATATCAAAACTTTGATACCTCCTACTGTATCAAAGTTTTTCTCGCCAGCCAGCCAGCCAGCCAGCCAGCCAGTTATGGATTGGTATTGAAAAGCACTTTGGAGTTTGGAAGGATGGGTTGTGTCACTTGTGTGACACAGCTGGTTGAATAAAATCAGAGTAAGAAAACTACCACTAGAATTGATCAATCCTCATTTACTTATTAATCTTCTTTTTAACTAATATCAATAATTATCTACATAATTAGTCATGCTAATTGAGAACTTAGATCCATATAATATTAAATGTTGGGAATATCCAATTTAGAAAATTACTTAATAATAATAAACTATTAACACATCTAGAATTAATAATAAACGAGTAATTGCTCATTTAAGAACAGTATCCGAAACCTGAAACAAACAGTTTGTTCTGAACACTGCATTTGTCGGCTGAGGGGACAGTCAAATTTGGACCAAAATATCATTTTTTATTGACAGAATGACAGGCAGTTTTGATGGAGACAAGTGATCAAACCAGAGAAAAGCCTTCTTCACTTGAAAAGCTTAGTCAAGCAGAAACAACAACTTGACATGTATGTGCGTACCATGAAGTACAAAGAAGGCAGCCGCCTGCAGCCGAGCCAAAAGAGAGATTCGGCCAGCCAGTCAGTACGACCGTTGATTGACTCATCCAAGCACAAGGAGAACTCCAATCTCATGAGTCAGAGGAGACCTCATAGAGGAGTCAGATGGAGATCTAATGGAGATACATTGGTAACTTTATAAACATGTTTAGATAAGAACCCATGCCGTTTCTGAGCATGTATAAATTTTATAGAAATTGGTTCACACAAAATTAAAAAAAAATAAAACAATTAAAACTTTTAACCCCCTTATATATTGTTAATATAACATTTTTATTTTTAGATTTATGCCTCTCTATTTTTTTAGAAACTGCAGTAATATAATCCTTAAAATGTCAAAAAAATATTATTTTTTTAGAGTGGTTAAAAACACTATTTTTAGAATTTGTACATGGTTCTTAGAATGTGAGAAACGTCCAACAACCACATACTCTTTGACAACATAATGAGGACCTTCAGAAGAGATGAGAAACCCAAGTGGAAAATCTTGTGTACCTACTAGTGTGCTTTTGGGATCAACTTATATTTGTCGCGGTTGATATGCAAATCAAATATTAGTTCAAAATTAAGACCAATTTTTGTTTATTTCAATATAAGTCTATTGATAATTGAATACATGACAAAGTGGTAATTTCTCTAAAGTGATAACTAGATGTTGGAGGATTCAAGAGAACAAACACTGTCCCTTGCATATTAAATTATAATTTTTGATAGCATTTCCAAAGTCTCTCTAGTCCGATCCGAGTCCGAGCCCAAGTCCAAGTTGGACATGGACCTTAGGGCACAAAGTGCGGCATTGTTAGGCGTACTTAACACGTCAGCATCGGATGCTATGTTGGCGCCATGTTAAACGTCACACATTCTCTTACGTGACAGGTCAAGGCGCTGAAGGTTATATGGGAATGAAGAGATTTAGTTGTTTAAATTAGTTGAGTCTGATCAGATTCAAAGGTTATACCTGAATTTATTGTTGGTCTAATTGTATTACAGTAATGAAATCTTTTGGATTCAAAACTAAAGATTATTTAGCTATATACTGACCAAGGGAGAATCGGTACCATGGTAAGCAAACAATGAAAGTCTCACTAAGGCCATGTTTGCTTCGCGGAATTGGAGTATGGAAAAGGAAAGTGATTTCTTACCTTTATTTTGATGCCAAAGGAAATGAAGAAAGAAATTTGATTCGCAAGAGGAGGGAAGATAGGGAAAAAGTGGTGCCTCCCACCAACCTAATGATTCATTTATTTTTTTTTCCTCTAAGAATTCACTTTCTCTCCCAATTTTTTTGTTTTTTTTTTCCAAACACCGCAAAGAAAATTGATTGGAATTACAATTTTCCAAAGGAAAGGAATTATCAATGAATCAATTTCCTTTCTGCAAATCAAACTAGGCCTAAGTTCTTTCTAACAATGTTCTGATTATGCATGTAATGGTATAGGCGGTGTCATAAGATCATGGTCGGCCCAAGGGTAAGCTAGACAAGACTTCGGGCTTAAGCAGCCCCCCTCTGCTTAGAGCAACCTCTAGACTCGGTGTGATTCCAATAGAGGTCAGGGTCGCGGGTGACCCTCTAGGATCGACCTACAATAAAGGTCAAGTGGCAACCAAAACTAATTCTAGATAGGACAACCCAATCTTTTGGACCGGCCCTGCATAAGATTTTGCGAGAAGTGTTTCTACACCGGAAAGAAGTGCAGTTCACTGAAACAACATCAACAAATAAGTGTTCCATTAAGCCTCGTTTGGTTCGCGGAATGGAAGGGAAAGGAAATCAATTCCTTGGCATTTCCTTTCCTTTGGAAAATTATAATTTCCATTGATTTTCCTTTCTGATGTTTGGAAATGCTAAGGAATTTGGAAAGGAAAATGAATACTTCAATGTGGGAAAGTGATTCCTTGTTTGGATGTATGAAATCACTTTCTTTCCTAATTTTTCTTCCATTGGGAGTCACTTTCCTTTCTTCCTCAATTCCTTTTGCATCCAAATATAGAAAAATAATCACTTTTCTTTTCTAACCCAATGATCCAGTGAACCAAACGAGGCCTAATTTTTTTTTTTTTTTCTGAACTCGTGTTCCAGTGTTCATGGAGGTGATCAACATACATGATCTGATCGAATCACTTTGAGCAAGTGGTCATAATGACTCAATCTAGTTTTGATTCAATTTGCATTCTTATACTTGCTTTTGTTTGAGCCTATCTAATTGTTTTCGAGTTTCTCATTGGTCACCAGCAATATTCCACTTTGGTTCATTGATTGTCACTAATGATGGGTGGCCGATGCTTAGTCTAAATTTTTTTTAAAAAAGGGGTTAGGTTAACATAACCCATAAAAAAGAATGGTATGCAATATATATCAACCAGACAAGCAAGCTCAAATGCACCATAATGAAAGAGGCATACTCAACAATCCAGCCATATATTTACCACTCAATATAGTGACAAACAGAAGCAAAGTCTCAGAACTTTTTGGTGCTAAATTTGACCAAAAAAGTGTTTAATTTAGTACGGACGAGATAAAGGCTCCTACAAAATCTTCTCTGACCATTACGGACGTTAACTTGTTACAATTTCACCAAATGTTACAAAATTCATACACAGCTACAGCAATTATAAATTTATAATCATGTAAAGTATTGATGAAAATAGCAAGATCAATATCCTGTGGCTTGATACTCCAAAATAAGTAGACCTCGAAGATGAAAGCTATCCCCTCCCCAATTTGAGGCCTTAGTGATGAAAGATTTACACCTCAAAGTCACTCCTCATTCCCAAATCCAAGATCAACAATGTTTCCTTCAGGACGATGCTTCTGACTCCTAGGCCCGCCGATCAAGGTGCCAACCCTCTCGCCAACGATGGCCTTTGCAATATTCCCAGGTTTGTTCAGGTTGAAAACGACAACTGCAAGACTTTGAAATTAGTTAAAGATGCTTGAAATCGTATCGGAAGCTATATGCAAAGTCAACCTTAGTTTATACCAGGGATATTGTTTTCTTGGCAGAGTGTTATGGCAGTCATGTCCATTACTGAGAGATCCTTTGTAGTCACATCCTGGTAGCTTAGAGCGTCTAGAAGGTGAGCTTTTGGGTTAAGCTTGGGGTCCTCATCATAGACTCCATCTACATTTGTTGCTTTAAGAACGACCTCTGCATTAACTGCAATTAAACGTACATATCGTCTCAGCAAGGATTTGATGTGCCATTATACGATGCACGCTAAGCACATATCTATATTATAAGTTGGAAAAATTCTCATTTGATCATCTTATACAAAACCCAGCATGTATCATCACATCAGACTCCTCATTCCCTCAAAATGTGAAAAAAAAAAGAAACAAATTTGACGATCAATTATGGATACTTTTTGGAGATCCAAGAAATTGAGATCATTCCCATTTGATTGGTAGTGTTAGAAGAAATAGAGAACTGAAATTTGGGAGCATAACCTTTTTAAAAAGGCTGAAAAAGACGGAAAAGTGATCTCATGTGTTAACCTAATAGCAAAGAGTTTATTCTAAAGTACCTTAACGCTTATAGTTCCTTATCATCTGTAGTATATGCCCTATCATCCATGGTGGCGTACAAGATGATTATGAGATCACTTTTCCATGGTGGCGTATAGGATGATTCATAAGAACTAAGGAACCAACTGGAGACCAAGTTCTGTGCTTAACAGAGCATAAAATGATCTATTCAAAGCTTAATCTATGGAGGTTGTAGTTCCAAAAAAAGGAGTGCCAAGTTAAACGCAAGGAATATCAAAGACAAGTACACAAACCTTAACCATATTACAAAAATGTTAGCACATATAATGACATAAACCAACTTACTTTCTATCCAACCAATAGGTAATAACAAAATCAGGAATGAATTGCATGCATCATGTCCCCAGAATCAACTTACTTTCTGCACAGCGAAGAGCAGCAGCAGTATCAGTTGTGAAGAAGGGATTGCCAGTTCCAGCAGCAAATATCACGACTCTTCCTTTCTCCAAATGCCTAACTGCCCTTCTTCTTATATATGGCTCTGCAACTTCTGACATACGGAAGGCAGTCTGGACACGTGTAGGAATGCCAATGCTCTCCATTGTTGCTTGCAAAAATATTGCGTTCATAACCGTTGCCAACATGCTAAACATGATGGCAGATTTTAGGTGAAATTACTTAAACCAACTAGGTTTAATAGACAACATGCTTACAACTAAATGTTATGCAGACATTATTCGACTGTGTGGGGCTATATTTTAACTTCTATGGCACTTCAAAATGTTAAGTTGGAGATGCTTCAGCTTAAGAGATGTCGAATACAAATGGAAAATTGCATATACACAGAAGTCGATCAGTTACAAAAAATTTCCACACTATATGGCTAATTTAGCATCAAGTACATTGTATTAAATGGCAAGCTAATAGTTAGTGTTGTTACTCTAGTTCCTACATACTTAACATCTCTTTTAAAGGAACTAAAGAGGGAGGCTCAACCTCACATCTCCTCTAAATATATACTCACTTCACATCAATGAAACAACTTTCACGAGTTGAGGCTTATTTTCAACAAGAAAATCATAGTCTGGAGCAGTTCAATAGAGGAATCCATATGACTATGAAGCAGATAGTAATTTAGTCTATACTTGCATGAATGAGATCTTTAATTTGAATTTAAGCATTAGAAATATATTCAACCCATTTTAATGACACCAGAAACTAAAGTTCGATTGGAATGAAGGGATAAAAGTTCAATTGGAATAAAGGGACGGTCAATATATGATTCCAATGTGTGCTCAAGGTATAAGGCATATACTTTCAGTGATTTGGCTATTTTTCTGCAAAGATCCAATATATTACATCCAGATCCACAAATACTATGACATGAAAAGATAAGGCATCATCATATATGAGCAATTTCTGTGATTTCACTATTCTAAACTTAGTTTTTGCTTACAAATGAGGTGTTAGTAGTAATAATAAATGATACTAACGAAACATACTTGGATGCTGCTGGATGCTGCAGGAAGTAATATATTGATTAAAAAAAATGTCTACAAGAGAACTATATAGGTAAAAGTTCTAAGTGGCCAAACCCAATATAATCTGCAGAGGAACGATCAAGGCCGCTAGACCCTGCCCAAGATGCTCCGCGAAAGATGTTACCCCCACCAACCACGATAGCAACCTGAAATATTTGGAGTTAGGCAGGCTAATAATGAAGGATAAGCATTGACTACCAGTACCAGATGACTGGTGTCTCAAAAATATCAACAATACATGATTGCTATTGTCCGGATGGATTATAGGCATAGTTAACATAATACTTTCTTAGATACTTATGTGGGTATGGTCTTTGGATATATTATTTTTTAATTTTCTCAAAGGATCTTTACACAAATTAGGGATTTCACTTGATTTCAGTATTAGTGTGTGTTTTTGGCAAGGGTAATTCTCCAAATGCCTCCACATCGCATTCTATATGAAAGGCCACTAATCCAGGATTATTATAGCATCCATATCTTCTCTTGATCAAGCAGAGTGTTCAACCCCAACCCCACTTCACCTTGCCCCCCAATCAATCTTTCATTTTGCAAGTTGAGAAGTCTATGACTCATCGTAATAAACCAAAATCCACATAAGGCCTCCTTCTCTAAAGCCTAGGTACAAGTCACCTGCCGGTCTCTTGAATTGATGTGCTTTCTAAATTCTAATCAAGTTATGGTTCCTCTTGCCATCTAATATTCCATCATCATACCTATTTCTCGCTGTTCTTCTATTTCTTCCTCTTTTTAATATTTTTCATTTTAATTTTTCTAAAGCCTAAACCTTGAAATGTTAGGTTACATCAGACACTGAAAAACAACTAAGCATTCATGCATAAGAAAGAAGAAAGGCACACCTCTATGCCAAGACTGGTCACGGAAGACACTTCCCTTGCAATGGACATCGTAACCTGCAATATAAAAGTTAGTTATATTTCTTAGGAAAAACCATGTGAAAACATACCAAAATGTATCCTTATCATAACTCATGAATTAGTCATTTGAGCCTTTTAAACATTCTAGTAAATGAGTCAATGGGATGGATAGGACATTCTATTGGATTACGCAACCGGAGCCACTTAACAAATCTAGTAAATGTTTAAAAGTGTAGGTTACCATCTCATGAATCAGATATCTACAGCCCTTGAACCAATCTAGTAAATATTCAATGCTAGTTCACCACAAACTGCTTAGTAATTATAATACTCCAACTATTACAACATTGTAAATAGGAACATGGAGTTGGCTACTGTACACTAACTACAGCAGATTTCTCCTCTATTATAACTGCAAACACTTTGAATCTCATGCTTCATGGATTCCAGCCTCATAAACGTCCTCAAATGAAGCGGCTTAAGTTCTCATTTTAATATTTCCCATTATATTAAATTTTCATTTCTGCATATAATTCCTTCAAGTGAAGGAAAATAGCCTTGTATGTATATTCTTCAATGTATATCCTAAAAAGGGATTTGATTTACATAGGGAACTATATAGATTGTCCTATTAGGTAGTCAATTTATCACTCACCATATGAACCTCTATATATACACAACCTTGAGAGTTGAGACCATTGTAGGTTTAAGTTACTTACTTACTTGAAGGCAGACATTCGTAGAATAATAAATAATAAAACTGCACGAGGACGTCATTATTCCGAGGTCCAGTCTACATAGAAACAGAAAAGTGTGTACTCTGCTGTCAAGTTTGCATGAAAACGACAAAATGATGATTAATTTTGACTTCCCTAAGTTGGCAGGATAAAAACAAGGCAATGCACACCACTATATCGGAGATTTACAAACCCACCTTTGGATCAATATTTTGAGCGTTATCCCCTGCAAGTGCTTCCCCACTTACTTTTAGCAAAACCCTTTTCCATCTATATGATGGATTTGGAATTGAACCTTCATCGGCCATTGCATCAAAGGGTGTTCTAGTCACAATTTGAGTTCTGGAAATAAAAAGATTGTTAAAGCAACTCAATAAAAGAAGATTGCATGAGAAATTAAGGTTCACACTATGAAAGACACTACTAATCCTAACTATGATTTTCTGTAAGTGCACAACTACACATACTTAAATCAGGTAACAACAAAGGCCTAAAAGGCCTAAGCTGGGCCTCAAGGTGGTGAGACGGGGGCCTTGAGACAAAAATTTGGAATATGCAGTTGGTAGACTAATACAACTATTTAGTTACTAAAAGTTATGAAGCCACAAGTCTTCAGAAGCTCTCACTCTATGAGCAAGAAAATAAAAGTATGTTTCGATTAGGGCAAATCAAGCTTGTTAAGACAACACTAGGCTGCGAGGACCAAAAGGCCTAGGCAGGGGCTGCAATGCTAAATTTGGGGGGTGCATACGGTATAGTAAGTCAAGAGAATCTTGTTGTTTCTGTCCTGATATGTTGTGGTTTTCTTCTAATTGGTATGATAAATGTATACTTAAAAACTATAAACATTTCATGCAAATCTTGTAGTGTATACTAAATACACAAGTGTAAGACTTCAACAACAATTGCATTCAGTTTTCAATCAAGAAACAATTACTAAAAGTATCACTAGCATAATTTGCAGAAAGATATAGATATGTATGACCCATGTATCTGTTTTGGCATGTCCTGATCTGATACAATCTGCTATCGGTATTGGTCGATACCAACCAATACCAATGTGTTGGGGCCTCTTTTCTAATCAACTTGACAGAAAAATTAAACAAAAAAGAGAGAAGAAAGGAAAATAGTGTCAATACAATTATTCAGTCGTGCCTATATGATCAACAAATTACAATGTGTCTATAAGATTCATTATCAACAGAATATATATATATATATATATATATATATATATATATATATATATATATATGACAATCATCCATAATATTATTATTTCCTTTAAAACTATTTAATTGTTTGTACTATACCTAAAGGCAAGTATATAAATAATAATTATCTATTGCGGATAAATGATTTAGTAATGTTAAGTATCATTCCATTTAAAACTAACTTGAAACAACATATAGTATAAAACTATCTAAATATGTATTAAATATTTTCTAGATTTTTAAAATACTTTTTTATTATTATCATTTTTGGCTTTCCGAAATGAATTATTATCCAATACTCCAATCCAAAACCGTCGAAACTGCCGATACTAATACTCCTAGATAGGGTCCGTTCTGCTACTACGAACCTTGATTACTATCTTGAGTAAAGAAAAAGGAGAAAAACAACGAGAGAGCGAGATATAAAGAGGGAGATTGATTGTTACTAGGCAATGGACATCAAGAGTTACGAATGAGATTTGATGTGTTAGAACAAATACAAAAGGGAAGGGAATAAAGAGGGGAAAAGAGAAACTATTGCACCAAGTCTTTTGTAGTATATTTTAAAATATTTAATAATATCCATAACTTTATGTTATTAGGTTTGGGTTAGATTCCAGATTCAACAAAAATGGTAGGGATCATATCACATTTAAGTCAAGTTAGGAATGAAGTGGTTGCCTAAGGCAGTGAGGCAATTGAGGATTTGAAATGCCTAGGTGAATGCCTAAGATGGCGAGAGGGGGTGGGGTGGCTTGTTAAATCTTTGGTAACTGCAAATTTTAAAAGACTAGTAATTGCAAAAGATGAAAAGAGAAATAACGAACAATTATAGAAGCCATGATGCTGGTTCTCATTTTACATCATCTTTTCTAAACCTTTTTAGCAAAAGCATCTTAGTGAGGCTACGTGTAAATGCTAGTACAATCAACAGGATGACCGACACTCACTATCATGTAGAAATGCTAAACTAATATGTCAAGGTAGTAAGATCCATCCTGTATCCGCTGGTCTAGATAGAGTTTTGACTTGGAAATTCACGATATAACAGATCTAATGTTACATCATAAATGGCTTAAGCAACTATTTTATTTTTCACGGCAACATACTTTAAGCAAGCAAATTAACTCAGCTCCATCTCATAAACACCATAACTATTGAATATATTACCTTTGTTCAGTCATTGATTAGGCTCTAGTGTCATAACATCTCTCTCATGATCTCATTTTAATACTTAAATAGCATGAGAGATTGAGATTGCACACCAATCTCTCCCAACTCTTCATCTGGATAGAAAGTTCAACTCTAAAATTCCCCCCTCCATTGGTGAATTCCATCTCTATTATAAACCAATTTTCATAACTGATAATTGAAGTCTCAAACAATGCAAAATAATAGCATATAAAAAGTTGAGCACATGAACAAATTTATATGGACAAAATATAATATCCTCCAAGCTGTTGCCCATGTGGGAAGGCTAATCAAAGCATACCTTAGAAGAGAGAACCCTACAGATCATCTATGTGATACATATAATATTTCAAATTTTTGACATCAAACACAACACGCTTCCAGTCTCACCATCTACCTCTCCTAATTTATACCAAAAATAAGAAAGAAAGAAAGAAAAAAAAGAAAAGAAGAAGAAGAAAGTATTATTAAATGATAATTTTTTGAACAACCGTGACGATAATGCAAAAAACTTTAAGAAAAACAATTTCTCAAAATTCTAAGAAAATTACAAACAAAATCTTTCCTTTCTTATAAAATCTTATAAAAAAACATCCATCGGATTACTCATAATAAACACCAAACTCCTTAAAGATTCCAATTTCCGACCAAGAACACCCATTTTAACATGGGTCTCCACTATTACAGCTGAATAGTAGGGGAAACGCTCCTTTTTTTGTGGAAATTAGTATTTTACCATCTGGGCCACTTATATCTAAGCAAAAAAAAGTAGGAAAACCCCAAAAGTATTTTTACAATCTTTCCTAGATAGAACACAAATACATACCTTGGATTGACTGAATTAGAAAGGGAGCCATTGTGGGAAGAAGAGCAACAGTGGGCAACAAGGAGAGGAGGGGCATTCTGGGAAGGAAACATGGGTGAGGAAGGAGAAGAATTGAGCCTGGAGATAGAACGAGGAGAGAGAAGAGAAGAAGAGGAGAGGAAGAGCGGAGTAGAAGAAGCCATTAGAGGAGATGAAATGATAAATTGAGACAAGTAAAATTATAGTAAGGAAAATTTATCATTTATTTACTCGGATTGATTCTTCTTTTGTGAAGAAATAGTAAAAAAAATAATGAGAAAAAAAGGGGCATTCCGAGAATTGAACTCGGGACCTCTCGCACCCTAAGCGAGAATCATACCACTAGACCAAATGCCCAATAGATGTCCATCTGCATATTGCAAAACTTTTAGTTATTATTAACCAAAAAAAGTTACATTAAGTAGGAAATTCAGGTCAATACAATGGGATACAGGCAAAGGGTCACAGAGGGCATCGGCGACGTTGAGGCTTCATGCTAGTGTCCTGCATAATCCAAGTTCAATTTAAGGTTCAAGGTGATGGAAACGGGTCCATCTTCACGATGGACCATAGAAATCGGTCATCCATGGTTGGGTTCGATTATGTACTTAGCCATTTTACTAGGTACAGTTTCTCTAACAAAATTTAGTTTCGGGAGGCTGGTTTGGATGTGTTGCAGTCATTATTAGACTCGGTCTTCAATACGAAGTTGTAGAGAAAAAATTTCTCTTTAATCTAGGCTTTGAACTATGGCATTTGAAGGTGTATTGAAGAAGTTATAACTATCTGAAGTAGCTGACCTGCTTATATCATGCATGCATGCAACATTGATGCTTTGTCTTTCTCCATGCGTTGAAAAATGGAAGGACTGATCTTGGAAGCTGAAATGGCTGCGGCACAACCTCACTATAAATAGTGAAGAGATGACGAAGGTTGGAACAAGAAGAACAACACACAACAAAAGCTCTTGTAATCCTTGTACTTGTAATCCACCTCAAATGAGTTTGTGAGAGAAAATAATCCTCAAATTAAGTTGCACCAGCTTGAGAGGAGAGTCCTTTGTAATCTTTTATTTGATTATAGTGAAAACGGTAAAGAATGGCGGGTGATGACGTAGGCTCAAATTGAGCTGAACATCAGTAAATCTTGTGTGTACGATCTTAAAATTTATTTTCTCTTTTATTTTTATTTTATTCTCATCACAAAGACGAGAAACGTCTTATTTTTTCCAACACAAGATGCATATAGAGATTCTCCAAAAAAAAAAGTAGGTGTACTATAGCGTGCATGGAGATACTCTCCAATAAGGGTGAACATTATTCCGTTTTGGACTGAGAATTGAATCTACATGAACCGAATAAGTAATTTGGTTCGGTTTTGTTTTTGAAAATTCTCAAAAAATATTTAGTTTTAGGTTTCGATGTTGTTTCAAAAATCGAAAGCCGATTAAGACTTACGCAATTTATAATCATCCTCAATTATATATATATTTTATGATTAAAAATGTATCTATTTTTGTGTATATTTTTGAAAAAGTAAAAATATTATGTATGTGATTTAAAGTCTAACTTTGATAATTTAATAACTAATCTAATTTTGGATTCAACTTTAAAATACAACACACGTAATTATAAAATTATATTTTTAATATAATTTAATCACAATTTTAACTTTGGATCTGGTCCATTAAATAATAAAAATAACCTAATCGAACAAATCGAATAAACCGAATTGATTAGTGGTTCGGCTTTGATTTCGGTTATGGCTAATTTCGGTTCGGTTTTAGATATTTAGAAGTTCGATTTATTCGATTTTGATTATTTCGATTCTGTTGAAACCGAATAAATCGAACCTTATACCGACTCTCCAAGTCCAGTCCCCAAATACTGCATTAGCATGAGCCTCCTTGCAACACTAGACTTATTCTTTAATACTGATTAAAGCTACTTTGGATTGCAGTTAGGGAGTCCATGTTGGTATCGGACACGCCCCACAAGCGCTCCGTTATCGTGAGTCTGAAATATGGTCGCAACGAAAACTTAGGCCAATCCACCTGAGATAACCAACCTTCGTCTAACGAACGCTAAGCATAGATAATGTCACGCCACAGTCCCAAAATACGTATGTTGGCCCATTGGTCATAGTCACACCTAATTTTGATAACAACATAAACTTTGGTTGATACGCAAATAATACTCAGCTATAGGTACAAACGCAGAACGTCTACTTCCACACTGCTACCAGTCATCTTCGTCAAACAGATTGTGGATGCTGATCAAGACATCTTTTCATACTTTATTCTGTATTTTACACTTATTGAGTCTAAAAAAATGCCGGTCGATCGGATTGGCAACTAGCTATGCTACTAAAGTCTACTTTCAAAATAGCCTACCTATCCATAAAAAGTATCCTAGTCCACATTCTATAGTAGCCAAAAAGTCCAATACTTAAAGAACCAAAAAGTCCATCTTCATTAAGAACTCAAACTGGTCAGGAAACTAACCATCCGAGTTCGACCCAAGTTCGGACCGAGTTTGGTCAAGTAGTTCCTGAAGTTCAGTGGTCTTCCTGAAGATATGCAACCAACGTTCGAATTACGAAATATCTACACCGAAATTAATGTCGAGTTCGATTCCAAAAAATGCTATACATAGATGAGAAATTCTCATACCAATTCATTCTTCTATTATCCATCTATTCAGAGCATTAAAAGAGCTTTACATTTTCATATCTAGCCTTTTACGATTCCTGGCCAAGCCAAGTGCGATTTCGGTTCGATGTAGAGTTTGGTTCGAGTTGTAAAGAAGGCTTTCTGAAAATGTTACAAATTTCAAATTTTGTCTTGTTGAAGTTGCGAGTCCTTCGGATAAAAACTCGTGATTGTAAGGAGCTGCAAGCGCTTCGGATTCAAAGCTTGTGCCATAGTGGATTAACTTCGCGCAAGAGTAATCGTGACTGGATTAGTCCTCTCAAAGAAAAACCAGTATACATCATTGTAACATGAGTTTATTTTTTCTGATGCTCTTTAAATTACCTATTTTATCTCTTTATAGTTTGGTATCATCTGCCTAACACTTATCATCTGTAACACTACATATATTTTTAATTTGGTGATTTTATTCTGCTGCACACACACGTATACTATTCACCTCCTTCTAGAGTGTAGGAACGTTGAGCACCTCTAGGGGGTGCATAGAGTGCGTGTGTGTGGCAGAAAGATAATCACCAACTAAAAGTATTCTAAGAAGTATCACAGGTATTAACGAACAAACTATAAAATTTAAATGTAGAGAGTAAAGAGCATCAGAAAAGCAAACTCATGACACAGTGATGTATACTAATTTTTCTCTGAGAGAATTAGTCCAGTCTCGAGTAATCTTGCTCGATGTTAATCTACTATGGCATAAGCTTTAACTGAGCGCTTGCGGCTCCTTATAACTACGAGTTTTTATTCGAAGGACTCGCAATTTTAAATACTACAAAATTAAAAATTGGAACATTTTCGGAGAGCCTTTTTTACAACTCGAATAACCAAATTCTAAATTGAAACAGAATGACACTTGGCTTGGCTAGGAGTCGTTAAAGACTAGATATGAAAGTGAATAGCTCTGGAATACTTTTAATTAGAGAGAGAAAAGAGGAATGAATGAATGATTTGGAATGGGAAGTTCTCTTCTATTTATAGCATTTTTTAGGGTAGAACTCGACATGAGTTCGGGTCCATAAATTTCGTAATTTGAAAAGTGGTTACAGATATTCAGGAGGATCAAAACGTTTTGGAAACAGACTAACAAAACTCGGGCAAAGTTCGGGTCGAACTTGGTTAGAGTTTTCATATGAATATTTGCTCAAATTTTATTGGATCTTTTTGTATGGGTATTGGATATGGGATTGATATAGGATTGAGTATAAGTTCTGATATAGGATTGGGTATATAGAGAGGCTTGGAATGTGGAGTATAGAAAGCCAGTTGCCAATCCAATCAACCTTACATTTTTCCTAGACTCAATAAAAAAAATACAGCATAAAATAGAAAAATAATTCTTGATCTGCATTTATAGTTTTTGTACGACGAAGACGACGAGTAGTAGCTTGCTGGATGTACACATTCTTATTTTTGTACCTGTAGTATATTATTTGTGTATCGACCAAAGTCTATGTTGATTATCAAATCATGTATGACTATGACCGATGGGCCAACAATCCACCCCATTTTGATAAGGGTTATTTATAAATACCCCCCATGGTTTGTACGTATTTTGGTAACTATTTTCGTTGTTTTAAAAACAAAGAACATCCCCCTGGGTGCTTAATTTTATAGTCACTTTCTTCTATGCACCAGGGGGTACAACTAATTAACTCTATAAACCAGTGGGATGTTCTTTATTTTTAAAACAACGAAAACAGTTACCAAAATGCGTACAAACCATAGGGGGATACAACTAATTAACTCTTTTGATAATTGACAAACTTTGAGTTTATACCAAATAATATCAAAATAAACTTGAACTTGTTTACTTCTCGTTTGGTACTTGGCATATTTATTTGATTTTTGGTATATACCGCTTCTCCCCCTTTGTCATTTGTTCAAAAATGAAAGCTCCTCCGCAAATTGTGAGCACAAATAACATAAGAAAGAAGACAAGATCATACCAAAAGATAGTTAAATAAACATGGCCAACAATATGTCTAACTGCATAATATGATAGAAATCACTAAAACTCAGTAGCATAAGCATGCAAGTACATAAACCCATGAAATATGAAATTCTAAAAGAGACTTTACCATAACTAGTGCATCTACTGGAAAAAAAATACTAAAAGTGCTACATGTTCATCATCGTCATCAGATACATAACCAAAAAGTCTATATGTACGCTCATCAACTCGCATTATCGTTAGTTTCAGTAGAACGATTGGGATAAATGTATGTTGCAGTAGGGTCGAAGTAGCATCGAGCCTGACAATCCTTGAACCTGGTTCCATCAAAGTCTGGATGACAAAAAATAGGAACTAAGAACAGTAGGATAATGAGCCAGGGTCCACTGAATATCAGCAATATTGTTCCGCAGAGTCTGGAACTAGTATCTCAGATGGTAGTTAGTATCTCACTGACGAATGTGCTCTGCCTGATAGCGCTCATCCTCAAGAATGCAGCGAGCCTCGAATCGGTCAAAAAGCTGATCGATGGTGCGGGTAGGAGGGAGATCAGAAGGAGGGGCCTCAATTGGAGGGGCTGGTGCAGGCTGAGGATCCTGGGCAGGTGGAATACCTCCGCCACCAATTATAGAAGGAATAGGGACAAGAAACTTTCTAGACCTATGAAGCTTAGATGGCGTACCATCAATAGGACAGGAATCCAAGGGGATGTTGTACCACCTATGAAAGATGATAGGAAGAACCATAGAATAGATGAGGTTACGTCCTGTCTTCCTGCAGTTGTACATGTGTAAGCCCACTTCCCAAATTTTAAAATTTTAAAATTTATTTGTTTATGATTAATTTTATGATCATTGGAAGCTATGCCAAATCTTGTAGGTGATCTATGACCATATTAAGGTCATATGACCTCTAGATAGTTTATATATGTATTATTTAGCTATTTTATATTTTTTTTTTATAATTTTTGGATATTTTAGGTATTTAATATTTAAGGGTTTATTATTTTTAAGGACTTTCAAGATTTACTGTAAGGTCATTCGGGGGTATTTCTGGACCGAATATTTTTATTTGGGCTCTAGATGAATAAAAATATTTTCTAGAATATTCTAGGATTTTTTTTGAATTTTTTAGAATTTTTGAGAATTTTTAGATAATTAAAACATATAGAATTTATATTTTATAGGATTTTGGAATTTACTGTGAGGTCACATGATGATATTTTGTGTTAAAATATTTTATTTAGATTCTAGACACTTAGAAATATTTTCTAGAATTTTCTAACAATTTTCTGCATTTTTTGCAATTTATTTTGATTTATTTAGAGTTAAAATGATTTTTTAATAATTTTTTGAATTAAATAAATAATTACCTAGTCATCCACCCGGGGGGGCCCATCTGTCGGATCCAACTACAGCTACAGTAACCGCCTCTTTCTCTCTCCTATATATATATTAAAGTATTTCATAAATCCTAATATTCACTTGGCCGTTTTGAGAGAGTTGCTCTTTGGAGACCCCCGACTTTCCGGAGCGATTGCCGTCAACCCCGACATGATTTTAGCGTGCCAATTTTTTTTGTTGGATTTACATTGAGGTAAGCTTCTAGAATTTATAATTTATTTTTGAATATTTCGATCCTGAATTTCTGGAGAATTCTGTGAGTGTTTGTTGTCCAAAACTCGATACGTCGCACGGTTTTTGAGATCCTGAGAGATTACGAACTCCGATTTGTGATCCGTTTGAAGTTTTGGAAAGCTAACATGACAATCTTAGACACAAAAATTTTCCAAAATTTCAGACGTTCGTTTTTTATTTTAGTTATTCAGTTGAACTTAGAATTGATTGGTAAATCACCATTTTGGTCACAGTTAGCCATAACGCGGTATCTTTTGACCAAAGCGTAATTTTGTAGCACGGTCGATTCCAGCACACTCATGCCTCTGAAATATACCAAGATGCACTTTCAAAATCTTGAGTTCATGATGTTTGACTAGATAGTCAATAACACACCTCGATTTGCGTGTCATGGTTTCCAAAATTGGAAACATGACTTTTTATGACCAAACTTCCTAATTTAGATGATATTTTAGATTATTATAGGTTAAATTAGGTTTTTAAGTAATTTATTCTAGAATTAACTATTATTAGATTAGTTAACCAATTAGCCCCTTATTCCATGATTTTAGAGTTAGAATATTAGAATTGACTTGTGGTTTTCGTGCACGGTTCATGGTACAACGTGCGATATGGGTTGATAGCTTATAGATCAACATTTCTCGCATCCTCGACTTGTAACTACGGTTTGTGCAAGGATTCAGGCAAGTACAATATTGCATTATGTTTTAGTTCATTATAACGTTTTCTCTATCGTTTCATTGTTTGATATTCCATTGAGACATTGCTTGATATTCAGTTGAGACACGATTGTGACACCGTAGTTATTTTATCCTACTTAGTGTATCATTGACCGTTATTGATTGTTAGTGAGTCGGAAGGGAAAATACTCGGTAAGTACGTGAACAAACCTAAATATTGTTATTGTGGATAGCTAAGTCATACACCCTACGTATGAGTTAACCGTACCCTATTATTGTGGATAGCCATCGTATGATATGCCATATTAGCCCAGCCGTTCACGTATTAAAAGGTATTTCACACACACATAGTTGTTTTCATTGTTCCTTTATCTAGTTCCTGTCTTACTAGTTCATATCTTGCTAGTTCATATCTTGTTAGTTTATATCTTGCTAGTTCTTTATATACCCTTTGCCATCATTATTTCTCATTGTTCTAAGTTATTTTGGGCTAACAACATTAATTGTAATATGGTTGTACTTTATTCCTTTTCTGACTGGATCGTTGTTATAGGTGAGGATGACGTGCCTACTTTTGCGTTATGGACCATACATGAGGAGATAGAGACTCGAAGGTCAAACCATAGAAGACTAGTTAGATGTGTGGTAGTTTTCTATAATTGTAAAATCTTATATTCTTCTTCAAATGTAAAACTTCTAAATTTTGTAAAGTTGATTTAGTTGTTGTGAATGAGCAGTTAATATTTATGAGCATTTTGTTTATTACGGGCTAGACAGCGTACTACTGCCGATATCGCGACGTAGGCTGGGCTTGGATATGTACTCGTGTCCCGAAAAGCGGGTGTGAATCGTGACAAATTTTTATGGTGGCCCATGCAGGTCAGTTTTCACAAAAGATTACGAACTTGTGGTAGTACTTAAGTTAGTTGTACTACTGCAAGCCTGCGACTAAAAAATTGCTCATTCACAATTAGAATTGATTTAATTTTAGAGAATGACTAGAACTACGAGTCCCTTATTCAATTTGACCCTTGGGTAGTTAAGGTTGCTAATTAGGCCATGTGATTTAGGCAATAATTTATTGAATTCTAAACCCTATTAGATATTTGATACGAACTAGGATCAAAGGTGGGTAGACTATTCGCTTGGTAAGTTAGGTCTTCCTAGAATTCATGCTCTAACCTTGATAAATTATTAAATTTTTTTTCCTTTTTAGATATTATCCTCATATCGTAAAGTTCAAATTAATTACTTATTTCATGTTTTACCATATTTTATAATTTTGTCTCTGTTATCCATATATGAATCTCGCGTTAGTTTATTTCATTTAAACTTTTCCTTCAATCATTTGAATATCCATGAGATAGAGATTAGAATGTTTATAATTCTCTTATCTTCAGTTATTTTCTCCTTAATCAATTATTCTATTTTCAAGAATTGAGACTTACAGTACACATACTTACATTTTTCCTATCTTGATTATCTTGTAACTTATTTGAATTTCTAGAAGCTCCTTGAGATTCTTATGGATATAGTTGAAATAATTTTTCGATGACTTACAATGGCAAGGCAGATACGCACTGTTCCCTTTTATTTGAATTATGAATACTGCGGGTTCATTGAAGCTAGCAGCGCACTGGCGTGGCATGACCCCTAAGTTGAAATAATTTTAAGTAAGCGCAGGTTGTCAAATATTATTCAAACTATGTCTTAATTGTCCTATTTAATTTTTGAAGTATTATGTCAATACATGATAGAGTAGATAGAATATTTGATACCGTATTCTTATTTGAGTCATGGAACCAAGAATTTATTGCAGCTAGATGTACACTAACGAGGCATAGATTCTCGGTAAAATGACTTCGAATACGCATACTGTTTTCGAATACCATAGAGGCTATATCTTTTATTGGCATATGACTATTATTTCGAATATCCTATTTCTTATTATCGTATTCTCCATAATCTGTAGTTCCTTCTTTCCTATCTTTCCTGTTTGAAATCATTAATTAGTTTCTTCCTAGTAACCATTTAGAACCAATTACTTTATTCGATTCTATTACACTAGATTCATAATCATACTTAGATCTTGAATCTTGACCATGTCTAAATAATTTGTTTTAGTAACGAATCGTGCTGAAATGTTTTTGATTTGATCATTTTGAAATGACTTTGATCGTGACTAGACTATTTTGACTATAATCATTATCGTGCCAAAAATTATATCTTCTAAGGCTTCGATTCTATCTGTGATTATTGCTGACTAATTGATAATAAATCATATCATTTTCTTAATTATATTCTTTGTCGTGCTTATTCATATCGATTGATCATATCATATTTTGATGATATTCTTAGTCGTGCCTATTTGTATCTTTTAAAATTTCGAGGACAAAATTTTTCTAAGGTGGGTAGATTTGTAAGCCCACTTTCCAAATTTTAAATTTTTTAAGTTTATTTGTTTATGATTAATTTTATGATCATTGGAAGTCATGCCGAATCTTGTAGGTGAGTAATGACCATATTAAGGTCATATGACCTCTAGATAGTTTATATATGTATTATTTAGCTATTTTATATTTTTTTTTATAATTTTTGGATATTTTAGGTATTTAATATTAAGGGTTTATTATTTTTAAGGACTTTCAGGATTTACAGTAAGGTCATTCAGGGGTATTTCTGGACCAACTATTTTTGTTTGGGCTCTAGATGAATAAAAATATTTTCTATAATATTCTAGGACTTTTCTGGATTTTTTAGAATTTTTGAGAATTTTTAGATAATTAAAACATATAGAATTTATATTTTATAGGCTTTTGGAATTACTGTGAGGTCACATGATGATATTTTGTGTTAAAATATTTTATTTAGATTTTAGGCACTTAGAAATATTTTCTAGAATTTTCTAAGAATTTTCTACATTTTTCTACAATTTATTTTGATTTATTTGGACTTAAAATAATTTTTAAATAATTTTTTGAATTAAATAAATAATTATCCAGTCATCCACCCGGGGGGCCCACCTGTTGGTGCCAACTACAGCTATAGTAACCCGCTCTTTCTCTCTCCTATATATATTAAAGTATTTCGTAAACCCTAATATTCACTTGGCCATTTTGGGAGAGTTGCTCTTTGGAGACCCCCGACTTTCCGAAGCGATTGCCGTCAACCCCGACGTGATTTTAGCATGCCATTTTTTTGTTAGATTCGTATTGAGGTAAAATTCCAGAATTTATAATTTATTTTCGAATATTTCGATCCTGAATTTCTGGAGAATTCTGTGAGTGTTTGTTGTCCAAAACTCGATACGTTGCACGGTTTTCGAGATCCTGAGAGATCTCGAACTCCAATTTGCGATCCATTTGAAGTTTTGGAAAGCTAACACGACGATCTTCAACACAGTTTTCCAGAATTTTAGAGGTTCATTTGATATTTTAGTTATTCAGTTGAACTTAGAATTGATCGGTAAATTACCGTTTTGGTCATGGTTAGCCATAACGGCGATATCTTTTGACCAAAGCATGATTTTGTGGCACGATCGATTCTTACGCACTCATGGCACTGAAATATACCAAGATGCTCTTTCAAAATCTTGAGTTCATGACGTTTGACTAGATAGTCAACGACACGCCTCGATTTGCGTGTAATAGTTTCCAAAATTAGAAACATGACTTTTTATGGCCAAACTTCCTAGTTTAGATGATATTTTAGATTATTATCAGTTAAATTAGGTTTTTAAGTGATTTATTCTAGAATTAACTATTATTAGATTAGTTAACCAATTAGCCACTTATTCCATGATTTTAGAGTTAGAATATTAGAATTGACTTATGGTTTTCGTGCACGGTTCGTGGTACGACGTGCGATATGGGTTGATAGCTTATAGATCGGCGTTCCTCGCATTCTTGACTTGTGTATGGTTTGTGCAAGGATTCTGGCAAGTATAATATTGCATTATGTTTTAGTTTATTATAACGTTTTCTCTATCGTTTTCTTGTTTGATATTCCGTTGAGACATTGCTTGATATTCAGTTGAGGCACGATTGTGACACCATAGTTATTGTATCCTACTTAGTGTATCATTGATCGTTATTGATTTTTAGTGAGTCGGGAGGGGAAATAATCGGTAAGTACGTGAACAAATCCAAATATTGTTATTGTGGATAGCTAAGTCATACACCCCACGTATGAGTTAGCCGTACCCTATTATTGTGGACAACCATCGTATGATGTGCCGTATTAGCCCAGTCATTCACGTATTAAAAGGTATTTCACACACACATAGTTGTTTTCATTATTTCTTTATCTAGTTCCTGTCTTACTAGTTCATATCTTGCTAGTTCATATCTTGCTAGTTTATATCTTGCTAGTTCTTTATATACCCTTTGCCATCATTGTTTCTCATTGTTCTAACTTATTTTGGGCTAACAACATTAATTGCAATATGGTTGTACTTTGCTCCTTTCCTGACTGGATCGTTGTTATAGGTGAGGATGACGTGCCTACTTTTGCGCTATGGACCATACGGGGGGAGATAGAGACTCGAAGGTCAAACAATAGAAGACTAGTTAGATGTGTGGTAGTTTTCTATAATTGTAAAAGCTTATATTCTTCTTCAAATGTAAAACTTCTAAATTTTGTAAAGTTGATTTAGTTGTTGTGAATGAGGAGCTAGTATTTATGAGCATTTTGTTTATTGCGGGCTAGACAGCGTACTACCGCCGATATCGCGGCATAGGCTGGACTTGGATACGCACTCGTGTCCCGAAAAGTGGATGCGGGTCGTAACAACATGGCTGATGTCATGGTTTTAGGAAGACTGAAGGGAATCTTAAAATGAATATGATACATGGCGGACAGCTCCAAATACGTGATCTTATCAGTAGATCCCATTTTGGACAAGATAGATACAATGATAATACGATAAAGCTCATAGAAATGTTTATTCAAGTAACGTAACATAAGCCGTCCCTGGGGTCTAGGGTTCGGAGCATACATCACGTCCTTGAAAGTCTCTAAGTCTAGATCCAGATCAAATTGGATTTTGGTAATGTTGACTAAGACATCTCCAGTATTGGGAACCTAGAGCCATTCGCTTAAGTCATCATCATCAAATTCCATTTTAGTCCGACAGACAGAGGAATACATTGTACCATGCGAATATTATAAGTTGCAATAAAATATCCTAACGGCGTTGCCGTATATCAGATTGAAAATTTCTATAAATTCGCGTAGGTTAATATTTTGAAAAGTCAAGCAATATTCTGAAAAAATATTGAAATTAATGGAGTTATCCGAACATGTGGAACGTTTTTGAAAGTCATGAAACCAAACGAGTGAAGTTTCTAAGTCTACAATTAATGTAGCGTCGAAATCATCCTCATCGGATGGTAGAAGTGGGCTAAATAGACTTTCAAGAGGCATGTATGATGGGCTTGATGTAGAAGCACCATATCCTCTTTTCTTTTTCTTTGAAAATCTAGGAGCTATAGAAAGTTGACAAGAAAAGAGTAGGAATTATCGAAAAATAGCGGCATAGAGTGGAAGAGAACGGGTCAAAATCCTTAGATCCGAAGTTTTAGGGCCTAACACCAAGAGATTTGGGAGAAAAAATAGATCTAGGGTTAGGTTTTTCGGGTTTTTGGAAGGTAATGTTCGTGTAAGAAAAAGAAGATGAAGTAGGATTTAAATAAAAAGTAGGCCAGCAGTTGATAGGTCAGTTCTGTCAGCGGATAATCGAACTCGGCCCGAACTCGGCTAAAGTTCAGTCAGAGTTCGGTACACTTGTATTTTGAAAACAGTTTTTGATTTATGAATAAAAATTGTATTAGAACTAATATTCATTTGTTTATATAAATCTTCATTACTTTGGGTTAGCTGTAGGGGCCGGATCTCAGCTAGCGGTAGTTCGAGGACTAGTACACCGTGTTCCTTCAGGCTATTTACACCTATATGACAGAATGGTCCTTTCAACTTGTACCCAAAATAACACTGGCATAAAATAAATTATTTGAATATAGTCTAAACAATTTCCTAATACATAACACATTATGTTTTCAAAAATTCAAGAATATCAAACTCATAGCAAATAAAGTCGAATCGGTCTTCGGCTAATGGCTTTATTAAAATATCTGCTAACTGATAATATGCGTCAATAAATTCTAAACAAATATCTCCGTGTTGTTGTTGACCACGTAAGAAGTGATGACGTATTTCGATGTGTTTAGTGTGTGAGTGACATACAGGATTCTTAGTCTTATAAAGTTTGCTTCATCCATAAATGAGAATCTTTGTATAGTTCATATTGTAGTCTTATAAAGTTTGCTTCATCCACAAAATTTGTGCACATCAATGACCTGCAGCTATATATAAGGCTTCAGTCGTTGATAATGTAACAGAATTTTGTTTCTTGCTAAACCAAGAGATTAGAGCTTTACCTAGGAAATGACACGTACCGCTGGTACTTTTACGGACTACTTTGCATCCAGCAAAAATCAACATCAGAATACCCAATCAGGTCAAATGATGTCGGTTTGGGATATTACAAGCCAACAATAGAAGTACCCTTAAGGTATAGAAAGATACACTTAACTGCGCATAGGTGTGATTCCTTAGGGTTAGCTTGATATCTAACACAGATGCAAATGCTAAACATAATATCAGGTCGACTAGCAGTTAAATATAATAAACTACCAATCATACCTTGATACTTACGCTGGTCGACTGGTTTGCCACTTTCATCAAGATCAAGTTTAGTTGATGTAGCCATAGAAGTCACGATAGGCTTTGCATTGTCGAAGTCAAACTTCTTCGGCAAGTCCTTCATGTACTTGGCTTGATTGATGAAGGTTCCTTGAGTGCTTTGTTTGATTTATAGTCCGAGGAAGTAGTTAAGCTCTTCCGTCATACTCATTTCAAACTCACTCTGCATACATTTAGCAAATTCTTGACGTAATTGTTCATTAGTAGAACCAAATATAATACCATCTACATAAATTTGCACTAACAAAATGTCATTATTTGAAGACTTGATAAATAAAGTTGTATGAACTCTTCATTTTGAAAAACTATTTTCAAGTAGGGAGAAACTTAGGCAATCATACCAAACTCGAGGGACTTGCTTGAGTCCTTAGAGTGCCTTACGTAACTTGAAAACGTGATCGAAAAATTTAAAATCTTCAAAATCGGAGGGTTGTTTTACAAAAACTTCTTCTTTTGAAAAAACCATTCAAAAATGCACTTTTCACGTCCATTTGAAAAAGTTTAAAATTATGAAAACATACAAATGTACAAAACATGCGAATGGATTCTAGTCTAGCAACAAGAGCATAAGTCTCGTCATAATCAATCCCTTCTTCTTGATTATAACCTTAAGCCACTAGACAAGTCCATCTTCACTAAGTTTATTTTGGAACACTCATTTGGTACCAATTATAGATTGACTAATAGGTTTAGGAACAAGTTTCCAAACTTGGTTTCTCTCAAACTGGTTAAGTTCCTCTTGCATGACATAAATCCAAAATTCATCCAAAAAATGCATCTGCTACTAATTTAGGTTCTACTTGAGAAATGAAAGCAACATTTGCAGCTATATCTTTATTTGAAGAACGTGTACCTACTCCCATTAATACATCACATATGACAAGAGCCTCTGGATTGTCTGGCATAAATTTTATCTTCTTTGGTAGACTCTCCAGATAGTCTTTGTCAGCAGCAGCATCTTCAGTTGCCATGGGTGTTTTTCTTGCGTCTTCATCATCGTTGTCACTTGCTATATGACTGTTGAGTTCATCAATGAAACGTTAATGTATTTTTCAACAATCATAGATTTCTTATTGAAAACTCTATATCCCTTACTCTTGGCAGCATAACCAAGAAATATTCTTTTCTCAGTCTTAAAGTCGAACTTACCCAAGTTATCCTTGGTGTCCAGGATAAAATAGCCACATCCAAAAACTTTGAAATAAGAAATATTTGGAATACGATTAAACCATAATTGATAACGTGTCTTCTTCGATATAGGTCGAATCAGCACCATATTTAAAATATGACAAGTTGTACTTACAACTTCAGTCTAAAAGTATTTTGGAAGATTATGCTGGTTTAGCATGACTCTAGCCATATCGCTTAGAGTTTTATTCTTCATCTCCATAATACCATTTTGTTGGAGAGTTCTAGGACAAGAAAACTCATGAGAAAAACCATTTGTATCGCAAAACTTTTTGAAACCATAATTTACGAATTCGCCTCCATGATCACTTCGGATACGAGTAATCATGAAACATTTTTCATTTTGAACCTTTTTTCAAAAAATCTCAAATTTAAAAAGTGCATCGCTTTTGTTTGATAAAAAAATCCTATGTATATCGAGAGAAATTATCAACAATTACAAAAGCATAGAGTTTACCGCCAAGGTTGGTGACTATACTAGGTCCAAATAAATCCATATGAATCAACTGCAAAGGTCCAAAAGTACTTACAACGTTGATGGATTTGAAGGAAGATCTAGTTGCTTTAATTTGTTTTTTTCACAGTCAGCACATACCATGTCTCTCTTGAATGATATTTCTGGTAGTCTTTTTGCCAATTTCTTCGTTAATAGTCTTGAAATGGTATCCATGCATGTCCTAATCTGATGTGCCATAGCCAATTCATCTTGGTTGACTACTAGGCATTTATCTTCACTGTTAGTACTTTAAAAAAACATAAATATTATCCTCCATGATTCCTTTATAAACTGGACTACCAGTGGATATATCATATATATAACATTTGTCTTTAACAAAACTAATACCATAACCATTGTCAGCAAGATGACTAATACTTAACAAGTTATGTTCTAATTTGGTTACGAAACAAACATCTTTTATTTATGGATAGAGGGATATACCACCAGTATCATTACCTATTATGTTACCTCTCAATTTATTTTCGAATGAGAAATATCCTTCTCTTTTTATCGATAGCATCACGAATAAAGATGTGTTACCTGTCATGTGCCGCGAATATCTGCTATCGAGGATCCATTTGCTTCTTGCATGAGAGGGTTGGCCCACCTACAAGAGAGCAGATGTGACCTTTGGTATACCTTTCTTTGAGGGTCCAACATTGTTAGCTTTGGGTATCCAGGTATATTTATTTATTTCTACTAGTTTTCTGATTCTACAATACTGTGATATATGCTCGTGTTGACCACATTATGTGCAAATAATTCTAGAGTGAGTGTCCTTTGGTTTTGTGCAGACATGTGTCTTTTGGGTCTTCCGTGGATACTTGTAAGTGAAAGCATGATTGTGTGGAACACGTGGCTTGCGTGCTTTCTCTGATTATGTCATATTTGGTATATACTATTTGGTAGGACAGATCTTAGGCAGTATAACAGGAACAACTTGTTTGCCTAATTTTATCTCTAACTTTTTAGATATTGAAAAAGCTGTTATATGTTTCTCAGTCATGTCTTTCAGCCTTTGTTCAGTGTCTATTCTTAATCTATTCTCAGAATCATATAGAAGAAGCACTTTTGCATAGTCCTTCTCTCTCTGATCAACCGTGCATTGGGCTTAATGAAGACTTAGCTTAATATTAGCCAATTCTTCCGTGTTATGTGTGGTAGATGTCTCCTTTATTTCTTGCAACAAGTTAGACAGTCAAGCCACTTCGGTTGTGTATGTTTTTATCTTTTTTTGAGATTTCTTATGCTTGTTTAACACACCTTTGTGTTCGTCAAGTAGATCGCTAAAAGCATCAGAGAGTTCATCAAAATTAAATCACCGTATAGAGGAATGTCTGATACATAATCAAAAGCCATTAAGCAGACATTTGCAGAACTGCTTTTCTTCCTCTTCTGATTTACTGGCCTCACTTTTATGCCAGATGCTTGTATTTGCATACTTACGACCAGTTGTTGACTTCCGGCTTGATCATTCATATCGACTGCTTTTTTTGACTATTGTGCAGTCCTTTTTTATATGTCCGATCTTTTTGCATCCATAGAATATCGTTTCTTCTTTATTGCTTTCTTGGACGTCTTTCTTCTTTTGGTTTGATTTCTCAAACCTCAAGAACTTTCTAAAGTTTTTGACCATATCATATCGTTTCTTTATCACCATCTAACTCGTCATCGTCAGTGTCTTCACTTGAGAATCTTTTAGCTTTTACTTTGAAGGTGATATATTTTTCTTTTCGGGTTGCCTCTTCAAAGTCTTGTAGGTCAAGCTCATGAGTTATGAGCTTGACCATCAGCGTCTCTAGTGACATTGTGGTGAGATCATTTCCTTCAATAATTATTGTTGCCTTCGGGTTCCAATTCTTGGTCAGTCTGAGCACCTTTCTGATCTTTTCATGGTTACTGTAATCTTTACCAAGGGAAGATAGATGATTAGTTATATCTAAGAAACTTATGAACATTTGTGTGATTGAGTCATTTGGCTTCATCTTGAAAGCCTCATATTCTTGTGTTAGTCTGCTGATATTAGATTCCTTCACTTGTGAAGTTCCTTCATGAGTTACCTCAAGAAGTTTCCAGATCTTGTACGAAGTGGTACATGTGGATACTCTAATGAACTCAGTCTTACCAATAGCACAGAATAGTGCATTGATCGCTCTTATGTCAAGACTGGCTTGTGTCTTCTTTAAATCCGTGCATCTCTCATGTGGCTTGTCCATAAGGTTACCGTCAATCATTATTCTTGGTGGCTTTTTGTAGCCGTCTATAAATATCGACCAAAGATCGAAGTCAAGTGATTTTAAAAAGAAACTCATTCGTGTTTTTCAATAGGTATAGTTTGTTCCATCAAATATTAGGGGTGTATTTATGGATTGCCCTTCACATGTGAATATAGATTTCACGGCTGCCATATTTATACTCTCTAGAGTGTTATATTTGTATATAACCTGCTCTGATACTAATTGTAGGAATATTGAGCACCTTTAGAAGAGAGTGAATAGAGTGTGTGTGTGCAGCAGAAAGATATATAATTACCATTTAAAATATTCTAAGCAGTATCACAGGTATAGAGTAAAGAGCATACTATGATATTTAAATGCAGAGAGTAAAGAGCATCAGAAAAGCAAACTCTTGACACATCGATTTATGCTGGTTTTCCTCTGAGAGAACTAGTCCAGTCTCGAGTACTCTTGCTCGATGTTAATCCACTATGGCACAAGCTTTAACCGAGCGCTTGCAGCTCCTTACGACCATGAGTTTTTATTCGAAAGAGTCGCAACTTCAAATACGGCAAACTTGAAAACTAGAACGTTTTCAGAGAGCCTTCTTTACAACTTGAACAACCATACTCACTACACCAAAACTGACGATTTGCGACATTTAAAGTTGTCTAATAACGACGTATTAGAACTGTCATTAATTTTCGACGGATTAAAACTGTTGTTTAATCTCAAAATCTATTTCAACAAATTGTTTGTTTAGATACGACAGATTGAAATTATTGTTTGACATCCAAAATTTATTATTTGGCTCCTAATTTTTCCCAATCTGCGGCCCTCCCGCTTTTTTTTTCCTTTCACCAAAAATTTCCCTTTCCCATTTCTATCAAACCCTCCTTTATGTTCTTCTCCTGCTTTTCGCAATACTCATTATTCTCTTGAGAAAGAAATTTCTCCCCATGTCCTCATCTTCTTCTTCTTCCCTATTTCCTCATCCTCTTCTCCACACAATCGGATCGATCCATGAAATTTCTCTTTATTTCTTGATTTTATTATCTAGGTGCCATGGCGGCTTATTCTGCTCCCGCGCTGGTGGTCCTGGGTCTGGGCCTCGGCGGCGGCGGACCGGCCGAGCCATCGTCCGCGATGAAGCCATCCTTTATTTTCATGCAGCGGCATGTGCTCTACAACTACCTCCGTATTTTCTACTACAACGTTCGTCGTGCCCCCGTCCCCCTCGTCCTTGCCCTAATTTTGTATATTATTTTCATAATGTATGTTTTTTTTGGCTAAATTTAGCATTGATTTCTATTCGCTATTTTTCTGATTAATGATTTGTTGGAAAGTCCTAATTTTTGCCCTAATTTGAACAAATTGCATGTTGGGGACAATGAAGGTGCATGTGTTTCCGTATGAATATTTTTGTACATTAATTTCATACGGATCCTCTCTCTCCACCATCCCATCTGCAGCATCTCCCTTGAGCATGTGAGTTTTACTATGAATATTTTGCTTCGTATCAAATTTTTTTCTCATTAGCATATCAAAATTAGCAGTTGAAACAAATTACTTTTTCTCTATTAATACCAATGATATGTTTTCGTTACAGAACATGCAGGATTTTGCATACACATAATTGGTATATCATGCAAGCTATATCCGTACTTGCTTCCCTTCTTTTTAATGGTTGCATTTTTTTTTTTTGCTACACTTTGATTACAAGTAGCCGCAGATGGATAGTTATTCCCGTGGTGCATACTGCAACAGTCTGGCTTGAAATTTTTATGTCCGAGTTTGTATACAATCACCATATCGATATGTTTCAGGTATCTCGTGTATTGATTGTTGTTACTTTACTAGTAGATTTGCTTTGATATCAATCACATGATTATGATTTTTGGTGTTATATAATGATTAATAAGTTCCTTTTGGGTTACAAATCACAATGTAAAGAAATCTTTTTGGTTAATTGAGATTTAATTGTTTGATTTCAATGATTATTGGTTTGCTTTGTTAGTGCCTATCATATATTTGTTATAATGGCCATGAGGAAATTCTTCAATCCTCATACGTTTTCGAGTGTCTGATACGTGTCTGTATGACATGACACGCACATGAAACCGATGCTACAAGAGGATTTTTATCCCTTTCGCCTAGGAAAGCAAGCACAGACTTCATGAAAAAGTGGTCCAAATCGTGTCAAAAACAACCCGAACACTCCACACCAAAATAGGTATCATATCGTTGTGTTATTACCGTGTAGTGTCATATCAGATATCAGTATCCATACAGATGATTTTATGATATGTATCAATGTTTATCAGGGGTATGACATTGATCTTTAACCCCTGATATTGTTTGAGAGTGTCTAGTTAGCTATGACATTAACAGTGTAATATCTGTTTTCCCTCTAAATCAGTGAGGAAACCATCATTACAAACTTCATAGGTTAAAGCTGTCATTGCATCTTCGACGGATTGAAACCGTTGTTTAATAGAGCTTTGAATTGATTGATTTGGTCATGGTGATCAATTTAATTCTTGAATTAAATTCTCTAGTGCTAGTGTTTCTTTTTTCCTTTCTATTTCATTTGAGATAAATATTGGAGGCGATGTTGTTGTGGTGGTTGAAATTGCTTGTCAAGGATACCCTTACAAGACTACATTCTGACAGCGATAGATTGATAAACATGTGACGAACAATACCTTCCTCCATATATTATTAGTTATTGCATCCTACAAATATCGACACAATGTTGATGATTTAGTTTCTCCAATATTCATCTTGTTAAGAGATCAGTTAATAACTTTCACAATACCTACCGAAAGTTGCTCCAAAATTAACAAAGGCTTCTTAGTCTTGCAAAACCTTGATCATATATGGTGGTCTAATGGATTTATGATGGTTGATTGGTATCATTAACCAACATAATTTGGTTTAACTCTTTTTAGGTGCTGACCGACACACATACTAAAGTTCAATAGGAAGGGCAGATTGCGCTTCAACATGTGATACATGCTACTCTTTGCTTCACAGTCTCTCTTTTCTTTTATTATATTGCATTTATAGAGGGCGCCCTCGTGCCACGAGATTCTCATTTAACACAGGTCATGTGGAGGGTCATTAATAAAATGCTTAAGTCATAACAATTGATGGAGGGTTGGTAACAAATATATAGTCTTACTTATAGTACTCATGTCTTTTGAATGCCATAAAGTGGTGTACTTTGTTTATGGCTGTTGAGTTTTATGCAGGTTTCTTACTTTATTAATACAATGCAACTACTTATTTTAGTTGTTATATGTTAGTATTTTCAGCCAAATATATACTACTAATTGCTACAATTTTCAATGACTATTGAATTTGATGCTTGACAATTGATTAAAGTACCAGCAAATAGTCACAAATTTGTAGTGTTTGTCAGCCAAAAGTCTATAGTTATTTTATTTAACTTGGTTAGTTTACCCCATTTTGACGTGGAACTCTACTGAGCTGAGCATCTCACCATCAACTTCTCTTTTATATGACTGAGTTTCATTGATCTTGATTTTTTTTAAGTTCTCCTGAAATATATAGGAAGCTCAAGAAATTAATGGGGCACAATATCTGTCCAGTGCGTGTTAGCTATGGCACTCCTCAGGCAGACATCCAATGCATACCTACAATAAAATAACAAAGCCTTTATCCCAAAAAATTTGGTCAGCTATCTGAATACTTTTCTTCCATTTAAACTTTTGTTGTATGCACAAACCACCTGAGACGCAGTTCATAGAGATCACACAATTTTGAGTATTTATTATGAATGATACGTGGTGATAAACTTATGCATTCAATTGTCAGTTTGAAATATACATAGTTTTAGTGTGAACTTCAATGAATGATATAGACCAAATTGATACTTCTTTGTTTATGTTTTCTCAGCAGGCTTATGCTAGTGGTGCACTTGTTCATAGTAGGATGATACTAATGTTCGTTCGCCATCTTCCCTGCTGGAAAGTCTTGCCACATAAAAATTAAACGTCTATCACGTGAACATAGTAAAGCTTAGTAAAAGAATTGACAAAGTTCTTTTTATGAAGTTGATGTCAATTTTCTAGCCTGGTAACTACGAGCATGTGAGGGTTCTGCAATTGAAATTGGGACGAATGATGTGACCAAACTGGATATTAGTTGAGGATTGTGAAAATGATAGTTGCATCTGTCGTCTGAACAATGATGTGACCAAACTGGATTCCTTTATCCAAAGTCATTGCCTTTATCCAAACTGGACAATGATGTGACCAAACTGGATTCCTTTATCCAAAGTCATTACCTTATCTTCAAATTTTAATAATTACTCTATAGAGATATACGTCTCTTGCAATTTGCCAATCACTTACTTTGGAATACAAATTGAGTGTTGTTTGCTATTATTAATTACCCTTTAGAGACTGGTATGTGATAGGTTGTTACACTCTGTATCTCTCATCTCCAACAGTTAATTCCACTATAGTTTTATCAAAAAATATAAATAAATTACTAAGGTATTTTTTTGCTTTCGTCTTCCTCTTTCTTCTCCCTCCACTCCCCTATTCTTACCTCTGACCATATCGGAACTCTTGGGATGTCCAAGAGAACCAGGATATGGTTGGCCACCACATCATCCTCATAGTTTCTTCCTTCTGCAACCTTTGCCCTCTCTGCTGCTCACACAGTCCCTGCTATCTATGCTACATGTACTGCTACCGTTTTTACTGTTTGCCATCAAGCATATTGCCTCATGTGCACCGCCTACATATGATGTTTTATGCTGTGGATTACGAAAAATCTTAGCCGTTGTTTGCCATCAAGCATACTGCCTCGTGTGCGCTGCTTAGATATGATGTTTTATGTTATGGGTTACGAAATTTTTTGCGAAGAAGAATAAGGATAGGCCGATAGGAACAGTTTTATCCAAGCTTGTATAAATCAGATTCTTCGACTGTTTGATATCTGAGGGGTTAGAGCAGATAGTTTAAGCACTAGAAAACCTCTGGTTCTACTCATTATGGGACCTTAACATCTTAAAGTGCCACCAACAGACCTTACTCGCTCAATTTGATGTTAATGCCCTAGATTCTTTGGCAATTCAGTTTATCCAAACATACTTATTTCTCCTAGTTATGCTGCACATATAGAGCTTTCATTGTAGCGCTCATCTGAGTCATGACTTATTGACTGAAGTATCCAAGTGTTATGTGCTTGTCACATTAAAAACAAGCAATTTGCTATGTCTAGGTACTACTAGTTGACTATGCAGTTCTTTGCTATTATAAATATTTCATCTAGGTTTCAAAAGGGTGTTTATCTGTATCATTCACACTTTCTTTACTCTTCTCAGAGTTTGAGGATTAAGTTGGCCTAGGGTTCCTCGCTGGTATTTGAATACTCATCCAAACCTACCTAAGCTTTTGTTATGCAAGTGTTCTTTACTTAGTAGTGATAATATCCAGGTCATGTTAACCTATCTTCAACTTAAACTGTGCTGTAAGGAAATGGTACTGCACTCAGTTTTGATGAATTTTTTTGCTTCTCTATAAATTGAAGGTTTGATTATTTTGTAAAGCCTTATATCACATTCTCGGAATGAAATAATGTGGTATGTCTATTGAGTTGAACTGGAAGGATTATGTTGGACTTTGAGATGGTCATTGAATGAGAAATTTCTGTACTATGATATATAGGGCTGTGAATTCTTTGCTCTGACTTTACCATATTTGTAGGTGATTTGCATGCCTCATCATAGTAAGTTACCAGTAAGAGAGTTCTCTGTACCATAACCTTTTTTTCCGGACCAACATATTTCATCTATTTAACATATTAAACTTTTATGATAATGTATTACACACATGAGAGCAAACATTGGACAGTTAGTTGTATTCTTTGTACTGTAGTTATCCACAAATGTATTTTGAATGTCTGAACCCTTGGCAACAGTTGGTTACCAGTAAGAGATGGTTGTTGAGATCTCAGCTTGTGTCACACATGGAAGCAAGTGGTCTCAATGATTTGAATTTTCAAATTTCAAGGTTCAGTTAGAGTGGATATTTACCCACAATTAGTGTTTGCTGTTAATCGTGGGGGTAAATGCCAAATCCTCGTGGCAGCACAAGTCAGTGTTCCCTGGTTATCGTTTGCCTTTTTTCCCATTTCAGTTAGGAACCAAACTGTCCTTCATATTAAAGCATCCTTCTTTTGTTCCTTCCTTTTGTATACATAGTTCCTAACAGACAGCATCCTTTATATTTCCCCCCATGTTTTAACCTGTTGCCACTTTATTTTCTATCACACCTCTCTGTCCCCATATTTCATGATACAACCTGTATGCTAGGAGACTATATCATGTCCGTATCCCTATGCCATGAGGGAGAAACAGAATTTCCATCCGACCTTGAGAATATGAATGCAGGTATATCTGGAGGTACCAAATGGAGAAAGAATTGCAGAAGAAATGCACTCTAAGGTGAAATTTAAGAATTGTTTACTTGTTTCTCATGCTTTATACTGAAATATCATGTTCGTTCATTTTTTCTTATTATAATTGATCACTTGAAATCCAGTTTTTCTATGGTGGCACTATTAGTTTGGTTGACATCTATTTACTTCCATGACCTGCCAATCCTTCTATTAGTTCTTAGATATATTGTAACCTTTAATGTTTTAGTGAACAAGGTGTGATTGTTGCTATGCTTTCCATTAGTTGTATTAGATACTTCTGTATCCTTGTAACTCTTCTATGTTTTTACTTGGTGTTTGTTTCTTTTGTGTGCACTTGGGTGGGTTGGGGCATCTTACTTTCTCTTCCACTTATTCAGTAGGCTAGATTCCCAAAATAAAATGAGTTGTTATGGACTGGCACCGATGCTATTAAGGTTAGCCTCCAAAATAAATTAAATATCTACTGAAGGTTTTTTCTGAATCATATTCTTTAGGGGTGTTCGTATGTCATATATTGGAAGCATGCATTTTCATCTTATGCAGCTTGCCACTTCCGCCAAGCTTTGCTGTAAGTAGTACAGAGGTATATCCTAATTTCTTTAGTCTTTGCCAATTTGTCAAATTCATGCTTTTTGATATTACTGTTGGCTGCAGTTCATGTAATGTGGGATGCTTTTCAACTTGCACATGCATCCTTCAGCTTGTATTGTGTACAGAACAACTATGTTTTGCCGCGTGACAGCCAAAACATTACTGGGAAGCTTGGGCCACGATTACTTGGTGCTCCTGCAAAGATTAAAATTGGTCTTCCAGAAATTAACATGGATGAAGAGGAAGGTCCTTCTGAGCCCCTTCCTGCTATAAAGATATACGACGAGGATGTCGATATGAGGTTTCTTGTTTGTGGACTGCCTTGCACATTGGTCCGTTGGAATTCCCATAATTTACTTAGCTCTATGTTAACTTACCCAATATGATATGATACATTCCAAGTATGCAAAAAAATTGTCTGCTTTGGTATATCACTGTTCATTCATCTTCTTCTTCCTTTTGCAGGATGCATGTTTGTTGGGTTCTCTAGAAGATGGTCTGAATTCCCTCTTAAATATTGGTAAGTTTATATATTCCTTTACTCCCCCTTTAGTGGCTACTTTGGATTTTTAAGAAAGGTGTGTTAAAAGGTTAGTTGGATTACTTTGTTGAGGAAGTAAATGTCAAATCTCTTTTTTCCTCCATGTTTTAGGAATGAGTAGATAACTCATACATAATGTGGCAAACATTCCTGGTTCTTTTGGTCATGTTGTTAAGTATTGTTTGACATGCTATTTTTGATAGCTTGAGCTCATTATATGGGCTACTTACAACGATGTTTCTGTCTTTCCTTTTTATGCTAAATGGATAGACATGTATATGTAATATGAGCAAACCTTCGTGGTTAATTTAAGATTTAATTATTTGCTTCATATTTATCTAAAATGAATTGTCTGTAGGACGTATATACTTAATAGTGCCATGACTATCATCTCATATTCTAGTTTCATGACTATATTGCTATTGCATTACCAGATTATACACGTATACTATCTAGGTCTGCCAAGTCATCAGGAGCATCACATTGCCAAGCGGTAAATGACTGATTTTGGTGGTGTAGTCAGTTTTGAGGTGAGCCATGTTATGCAATCGTTATCCTTTCCATTGTCATCCTTTACTGCCATTGTTGATACACAATATTTTAATGCTTATTGCAATTTGTTATGCAGTTAAATGGAGGCTTGAGCTCTATTGTGAACATTATTGATTATTTGAAGATACACAAATTTGTGAGATATTAAAATTCTCTTTTTTGTACTTGAGACTGTAAGCTAGCAATAACATTCTCTTCTTTTTGTTCATCATGAGAATGAAACCGTTGTTAGCTAGCAACATTGGAGTTACTTTTTGTATTTTGATGGAATATTGCTATGTAAAATTGATATATATATATATATTAGTTAATACAATTTTGATTGAGTTTTTTCATTGTTGATGATTGTTGATGTTTATACGAAATTTTATTTAAAGATGTATTTGAGTTTTATATAGAGGATAAACAGGTTTAAATAGATTTGATATGAATGAATTAATTTTTTTTTAATTCTGTTTCCACAAAAACGACAGACCTTACCTGTTGAAAAGTAAAAAATAGTTGTAGACCAATTTACACGTTATTTGACAGTTTTAGTTCGTCGTTTTTATTTGACAGATAATAACCGTCGTTATATTCTGCTATAAAACGACAGTTCAAAAGTGTCGTTTAAATTTTGGGACGCGCTATTAACGACGGATGTTCTGACAGGTCAAAACTGTCGTTTAATGTGATTTACGATAGTTTTGGTCTGTCGAAAAATGCATGTTTTGGCGTAGTGACTCTAGATTGAAATAGAATGGCACTTGGCTTGGTAGGAGTCGTTAAAGGCTATATATGAAAGTGAATAGCTCTAGAATACTTTTAAATAGAGAGAAGAGAGGAATGAATGAATGATTTGGAATGAGAAATTGTCCTCTATTTATAACATTTTTTAGGGCAGAACTCGGCACGAGTTTGGGTTCATAAATTTTATAATTTGAAAACTGGTTATAGATATTGAGGAGGACCAAAACGATCTGAAAACATACTAACAAAACTCGGGTAGAGTTCGGGCCGAACTCGGGCCGAACTTGGGTAGAGTTCTCATATGAATATCTGCTCAATTTTTGTTGGGCTTTTTGTATGGGTATTGGATATGGGATTGATATATGATTTGGTATAGTTTTTGATATAATATTGGGTATATATGTAGGCTTGGAATGTGGAGTATAGAAAGCCAGTTGCCAATCCAATCAACCTGACATTTTTTCTAGACTCAATAAAAAAATACAGAGTAAAATAGAAAAATAATTCTTGATCTGCATTTGTAGTTTTTGTACGACGAAGACGACGAGTAGTAGCTTGTTGGATGTAGACGTTCTTGTTTTGTACCTATAGTATATTATTTGCATATCAACCAAAGTTTATGTTGATTATAAAAATCATGTGTGACTATGACCAATGTGCCAACATAGCGGTGCTCGATGTTCCTACAATTGGTATCAGAGCAGGTTATACTTATATATAATGTTACCACCATTTTCTAGAAATGAGAGTATTTTTGACTTTTTGTAAAATTTTGATTATTTTAATATTATTTAATTAATGATTTGTGTTAGTGTTATAATTTGGTTAACTCTTAGAACCACATTGGTTAGATGTTAGCCATGACCAAGAAAATCTAGTTAGTGAGATTAGACAAACCTTAAATTTATTTTTAATTAGTTAGTTAGACTCTAAGCTAAGTAGAAACTATTTAGGACCTATTTTTGACTTAAAAGAATAAGTTAGTTTGGGCCTTTACCAAAGGGGCTTGTCATGACAAAGAGAAAGGGGCATTTAGGCATTTTCACCCAACCTAAACCCTAGAGAACCCTATGGCCGGCCACAGCTAGCCTCCCCTTCCTATTAATAGTTAATATTCCTCATTCTTCTCTCTTTTCATTAAAACCCTAACCCTAATTTGTGTTCTTCCCCAAAATTTCTCTATCTCTCAATTGAGTCCAAATTCTCTCAAACGAATCGCAAACTCTTTCCCTTGAAGAGTAGAAGCCTCTATTGGCTGGCTTGGGAGCATTTGGAGCAATTTGGCCATTGGAGCTTGGTGGAGATTAGATCATGTATTTGTTCCTTGAGAATCCATCTCTCAAGTGGTAAGAGCCCTCTAAACCCTCTAATTTTCCATTACTTAATGTAGATGCATTCATTTAGGGTCCCCATTGCATTAGGAATGATTTGGATCAAGTGTTGATCCATTTGGGGTGCGTATCACGAGAATATCGGATACGCACACCAAGTGTTCGATAAAATGACTCTTAAGGATTTTAATGTTTAAATTTCAGTTTTACGTATTGTTATGGGTTTGTTTTGCCATGTTATATATATACTATGGTTGCATAATGATATAGAATAGATTGGATGGGTTAAATAGGATATGGGTACTTGGTACATGGGGTTGTTCACTGGTTAAGTGATGTCTTGCTGTGAGGGGTTGTATGACAAAGAATTGCTCACTGTATTGATGTATCTGCCATCTAAATCTTATTCGCTGCATTCCTTGTTTGTCCCATTGCTAATAGGTATCAGTCTTGATTTAGGATGAGAGTCCCTACTCTACAATGGGTCGGTCATCCATGTATCAGTCCCTTTGTTTGTTTTCAGTCCCTTGCCATTTGGTTCAGTCGACCACATGTCCATTCCTTGACGTATTTGAGTGTGTTCTGTCCACCTCTCCTTGTATACTTATCTGTCCTGCATTCATTTCGACCTGCCCATATTGCTATGTTCAGATATTCCATGAATTAGAATGTCCTGCATCCACATGTCCAGTCCCAATGGTTCAGACCAAGACATTAGATGTGTCCATATCTTCTTTGTATAGGCTATGTTCTGCCATCATGTGTTCTGTTTTTGTTGATGAACAATCGAGCCTACCATGTTAGGTTCAGACCACATTACTTCATACTCAGTCAATTTAATGGAATTAATATCATGTCCTGCTATATATCTGGATGTATCAATCCACTAATGTTCTGACCATCTTATTTCTGTGTACTGCTTAGGAACTTCAGACCCTGCATCGATTTTGTTCAGACCATGCATATGTGAAGTTCATAAGTGTACTTCATGTCCTGCATATAAGTCAGCACTTCAAGTGTCAGTAGTATACATGTCCACCATAGCCACATATTTTAGTTCACTGCTGTCCTTAAATATGCAGGAGCTTAGTTTACTGTTCCATTGTTTAGAACCACCCTCTTTTGTTCACTGTATTGGTTTTATTCTCATTGATCAGATGTTTGCTTTGTTCAGTTGATACCTGAACATGATGGTTCAGGTATCTACTATAGGTTCAGTCATTCTTTAATTCCCTGTAGTGATGTATCAACCTCTACATGCTTAGATTGGATTGGTCATATGTAAATTGTTCTGGCCATTCGAAAGAAATGTCTAGATCTTGTATAGGCTCTGTCCTAACCTCTTTTAGCTTACTGCTTTTAGTGTAAGATACCATCTATTATGCGTAGTGTCTAGTCCAGGTAGTGTTCAGATGGAGAGTTAGAAGGGATGGAGTGCAGTAGCAGTGGAGGGTACCATTAGATGAGAATAGTAAGAAGGTGGCCTGTAGCATTTATGCACAGGAAGTGGTTAGGCGTGGACCACTCCCTGTACAAGAAGAGGTAGGGGAAAGGTTGAATAGAGCAGTAGTGAAGGGAGTAGCAGGGCCTTTTGGCCTACATGTTTTAGAAGGAGAAGGAAAGGAGTTCAATAGCAGGTGTGACAACAGGATATAGGGGTATCAAACATGTATGTGTCAGTTGTATGTAATACCATATGATGCATCAGTTAAAAGGCTTGGGTTTTATTCAGATTTAGTATCAGTTATCTATGTGGATTATAGTTTAAGTTGGCCTTGGGTTAAACCTTGCTAGTTAGAGTAGATGAGGAGAGTGACCATGTTTGTATTTGTGTGTGTGTATCAGGATAGTGAGGATGAGGGGACAGGGCATGTAGAGTTGTGAGTGAGTAGCAGTTATAGGGAGTGTGGCAGTGGATAGAAAGACTAGGGGAAATATGGTAGTATATATGGGAAATAGATGTGTTAAAGAAAGGATTAGAATATATGAAGATGGGAGCAGTTGGTTTTGTGTATTACCTATATTTATGAGTATTGATAGTACTTGAGATATATGTAAAATCGCATATAGCGTCAGCCACATAATGTAATTAGGGATGTATCCTGTCTCTTGGCTGCAAGCAGTAGATAGGATATGGTGAATAGGAAGAGTCATGTACAGGTGGATGACTGCAGTATGAAGAGAAAAATCAAGGGAGTGAGTGTGTTAGAAGAGGATTTGAACTTGTTGCAATATATGCACACATGAGTGAGAGAATGAGGACTAAATTTTGGGTTATAGTTGTATTGTGTGTGGCCAATGTATGTGTTAGTGTGGCTTAAGAGAGTGTCCCTAAGTGATTGTTAAGTATGAGTGTGCATGTGACAGTAAGAAGTAGAGTAAAGGGGAGTGCCATGTCAATTGTAAGTGAGAAGGGGATTTGGGCCAATAAGCAGCAGTAGCTAATGAAGGTAGGATATGGTTAGGCTATTAAAAATTAGTAATACTTGTTAGGTGTTAGGTATTAGCATGGGTTTGGTGCTAGGTATAATTATTACCTTGGGGTAAGCCAAGGTATATAGGCTAAGTGGGTATCCTACATGTAGGATATATGAGAAATTTTGGTATAGGTTGAATTACTTTGGTGTGACAAAGAATGACCTAGAATTGACCATTTTGATTTATATTGACTTAGTTTGACTAAGTTTGACTTTGGACCTATAAAGGGGCCTAGAAGCATATAGTTAACTCATTTAGATTCATTGTTTACTCTAGAACATCAAATAACTTTATATATATCTCAAATATAGGTTTGTGTGACACCACTTTAGGCATCGATCCTCATTCATTGCTCTGGACTACAGGCGAGTACATTCTCTGATAGTTTTTATTTACTTGATGATTATTATGATTCAGCTTCTAGTATAGTTCTATTTGATTCTTTGTCACAACACGGATTGGTATTCTGGATTCATTCATTTGTGACACATGTATTTAACTCATCTAGCCCCTACTACCAGAACCACTCACTGGAACCACCTACTCGAAACACCTACAAGCACCATTTACTTCTGGCTAGACTCGTACTCTATTTATGTGTCGGAATATGGATTTACTTGTACTTATCAGGATGGGAAAATACTCGAGTAAACATATAAATATTTCCAATCATACAAGAAACACCCCTATAAGCAAGATAGCCGTTACCGTTAGGCCAAGTGTGCGACGTGCCGTATTCAACAAGAACCACCCCTATAAGAAAGATAGCCGTCGCCGCTAGGCCAAGCGTACGACGTGCCGTATTCACTACTAGTCTAATCGTTACAAGAATCACCTCTACAAGACAGATAGCCTTCGCATGCTTACCAAGCGTGCGATGTGCTATATTTATCCACTAGCAGTTTACATGTCGAACTCGGTATTTCAAAACACACTGGATTAGTGTCTTGTACTAGATTCACATTATCTCATGTTATACTGATTGAACTCAACTTATATTGCTCTAGTTTAGCTATCTCTATTTACATTCTTCACTACCATGCTCTTCCATTTCACTGTATTTACTTTCCTTGTTATAAACTGTTGTTCTATTTCAATTCATGTCTCAAACTTTCCATGTTCATCAAGTATCACTTGCTATAACTGGTTTAAGTCTTTGTCATTTATTGGAAACTGCTAGAGGAGATGTGCTCGTTCCATCCTAACTGGATATATTTTTCAAATGATTGCTTAGAGGATACGTGTTCTACCTACTACGGATCTGAGGAGGAAATAACTACCTTGGGTCCTGATTTTCAGGAGTGATCACCAGGAGACTTAGCATTAGATTTGGCTTGTGTTAGTTTCATTTGTTAGGACTTTTGGCTTGAAATGTAATGAAGATTTTGACATTGTATTTGAAATTTGAATTGGATATTGTTTAGTTGTTGTTGTTGTTTAGTCTTTACAGCTATTTAGACTTCTTTGATATCTTATCGTGCTTAGACTGTGATTGAGTATTACCAAATCATTATACCTGTCCTCCATTTGAAGTTGAGATATATGACAAGTATATTATTTTATTATGTGAGTTTGATAGTTAGCAACCTACAATAGCTTTCTACCGCCGATTCTACGATATAGGCTGGGCGCTGTTATGCACTCGTGCCCCTCTACCGGGTGCAGGTCGTGACACATAACACTTATAGAGTATATATGACAGCCGTGAAATCAATGATCACAGGTGAAGGGCAATCCATAAATAGACCTCCTCTATTTGATGGTACAAATTATGTATATTGGAAAACACTCATGAGTTTCTTTCTTTAGTCACTTAACTTCGATCTTTGGTCGATTGTTATGGACGGTTACAAGAAACTGGCTAGAATTGTGATTGATGGTAATCTAATAGATAAACCATATGATAGATACACAGTCCAAGAAAAAAAAGGCTAGTCTAGATACACAAGCCATTAATACTTTATTCTGTGCCATAAACAAGACTGAATTCAATAGAGTATCCACTTGTGTCACTTTGTCGAGATCAAAAAAGTTCTTGAGGTAACTCATGAAGGAACTTCACAAGTGAAGGAATCCAAGATCGGCAGACTAACACAAGAGGGTAAGGCTTTTAAGATGAAGCCAAATGAATCAATCACACAGATGTTCACACTTATCTTAGATATAACTAATCCTCTATTTTCTCTTGGTAAGGATTGCAGTAACCATGAAAAGATCAGGAAGGTGCTAGGGGAACTAACCAAGAATTGGAATCCGAAGGCTATCGCGATCATTGAAGGAAATGATCTCACCATAATGTTACTGGGGACACTGATGGACATACTCATGACCCATGAGCTTGACCTACCAGACTTTGAAGAGGCAACCCCAAAGGAAAAATCTACCGCCTTTAAATTATAAGCCAAAAAGTTCTTAAGTGAAGATACTAACGATGAAGATTCAAATGATGATGAACAAGCCCTACCAGTCAAAAACTTCAAGAAGTTCTTGAGGCTTGAGAAATCAATCGAAAGAAAAAAGACGTCCAAGAGAGCAATGAAGAAGAAACCATATGCTATGGATGCAAGAAGACCGGGCATATCAAGAAGGATTGCCCAATAGCCAAGAAGAGCAGTCGGTACGATCGATCAAGCAGAAAGTCAACAATTGGTCGAAAGTATGCAAATACCAGCATCTGGTACAAAAGCGAGGTCAGTGAATCAGAAGAAAAGGAAAGATTCAACAGCTCAGCAAATGTCTGCTTAATGTCAATTGATCAGGTATCAGAGAATCCTCTATATGATAACTTTTGATGAACTCTCTAATGCTTTTAGTGACCTACTTGACGAACACAAATGTGTTAGACAAAGTACAAACAATCTCGAAAAGTGATAAAGACATACATAACCGAAGTGCCTAGATTGTCTAACTTATTGCAAGATATAAATGAGACATATACCACATGGAAAAAATAGCTAACATTAACCAAAGTCTTCATAAGGCTCAATGCACGGTTAAAAAGAGAGAGAGAGAGAGAATGACTATACAAAAGTACTTGCTATATATAATTCTGAGAAGAGACTACGCATTGACACTGAACAAAAGCTGAAAGATATGACTGAGAAATATATAGCAGCTTGTTCAATCTCTAAAAAGCTAGAGATAAAGTTAGGCAAACATGTTGATTCTGTTACACTGCCTAAGATCTATCCTACTACACAACATATACCAAATAGACACGATGAAAGAAAGTACGCAAGCAACATGTTCTACATAATCATGCTTTCACTTACATCTATCAACGCAAGACACAAAATACTCATGTCTATACTGAAACGAAGGATACTAACTCTAGAATCATATGTACATACTATGGTCAATACTGGCACATATCACAGTACTGTAGAATTAGAAAGTTATCATACATAAATAAATATACATGGATGCCTAAAACTAACAATACTGGACCTAAAAAAATGGGTACCAAAGGTCACGTCTACTCATCTTGTAGGTGGGCCAACCCTCTCATGCTAGAAGTAAATAGATCCTTGATAGCGGATGTTCGCTACGGATGTTCGCTGTACGTGACAGGTGACGCATCTCTATTCGTGTTGCTATTGATGAAAAAGAAGGATATGTCTCCTTCGGTAATAATCTGAGAGGTAATATTATAGGCAATGGTAATGTCGGTATTTCTTTCTATCCATAAATAAAGGACGTTTGTCTTGTAACTGAAATAAAACATAACCTTCTAAGCATTAGTCATCTTGCTGACAATAGTTATGGTATTAATTTTGTTAAGGACAAATGTTCTATATATGATATGTTCACTGGTAATCATGTCTATGAAGGAATCATGGATAATAACATTTATGTTTTTTTTAGAATGTACTAACAGTACAGGTAAGTTCCTAGTAGTCAACCAAGAAGAGAGTTGATTCTGGCATATGAGACTAGGACACACAAACTTGGATACCATTTCAAGGCTATCAACAAAGAAATTGGTAAAAGGGCTATCGGAGATATCATTTAAAAGAGACATGATATATGCCGAATGCAAGAAAAGTAAAGCAACTAGATCCTCATTAAATTCATAAACGATATAAGTACTTTTAGACCCTTGCAGTTGATACACATGGATTTGTTTGGACCTAGTAGAGTCGCCAGCCTTAGTGGTAAGCTCTACGCTATTGTTATTGTTGATGACTTCTCTAAATATACATGGATTTTCTTTTTATCAAATAAAAATGATGCACTTTTTGAATTTGAGATTTTCTGTAAAAGGTGATCATGGAGGCAAATTCATAAATTTTGATTTCAAAAAGTTTTGCGAAACAAATAGTTTTTCTCATAAATTTTCCTGTCCTAGAACTCCCCAACAAAATGGTGCTGTGGAACGAAAAAATAGAACTCTAAGCGATATGGCTATGGTCATGCTTAACCAGCACAACCTTCTGAAATATATTTTGGCTGAAGCTGTAAGTACAACTTGTCATATTTTGAATAGGGTTCTGATTTGACCCATATCGAAAAAGATTTCCTATAAACCGTGGTTTAATCGCATTCCAAATATTTCATATTTTAAAGTTTTTGGATGTCATTGTTTTATTCTGAACACCAAGGATAACTTGGGGTAAGTTCGACTCGAAGGTAGACGAAGGGATATTCCTTGATTATGCTGCCAAGAGTAAGGGTTATAGAGTTTTCAATAAAAGATCTATGATTGTTGGAGAATCGATTAACGCTTTATTTGATGAGCTCAACATTCAAGTATCTAGTGACAACGATGACAAAGATACAAGAAACACATACAAAGTATTTGAAGATACTGATGCTGACAAGAACTATTTGGAGGGTCTACCAAAGAAGATAAAATTCATGACAGACCATCCAGAGACCCTTATCATAGGTGATGTATCGAAGGGAGTAGGTACATGTTTTTCTACTAGGGATATAACTGCTAATGTTGCATTCATTTCTCAAGTAGAACCTAAATCAGTAGTAGATGCATTCTTAGATGAGTTTTAGATTTATGCCATACAAGAGGAACTAAACTAGTTCGAGAGAAACCAAGTTTGAAAACTTGTTCCCAAACCTATTGGTCAACCTGTAATTGGTACCAAGTTAGAATGGACAAGTTCTATTCAATAAAGCACGTCTAGTAGCTCAAGATTATAATCAAGAAGATGGAATTGATTATGACGAGACTTACACTCATGTTGCTAGACTAGAAACTATTCGCATGCTTTGTGCTTTCACATGTTTTCATGATTAAATTTTTTTCAAATGTACGTGAAAAGTGCATTTTAAAATGATTTTATAAAAGAAGAGGTTTTAGTGAAACAACCCCCGGCTTTGAAGATTTTTAATTTCTAGATCATGTTTTCAAGTTACGTAAGTGTCACGACTCGCACCCGCTTTTCGGGATACGAGTGCGTGTCCAAGTCCAGCCTACGCCGTAGTATCGACGGTAGAATACTGTCTAAATGACAATGCACAAAATAACAATAATTGCTCATGATTAATTCTTTTCCTCATTCACAATACTAAATCAATTACAACTTCAAGATTACATTTGAATAAAATACAATGTCTCACAAAATCTAATACAATAAATTTAAATTTGACGATCAAATCTATCTAACTAGTCCTTTAGAGTCGACCTCAGCATATACCCATATCTTTTCCATTGATCCAATGCATAGTAAGCGACAAATCTCAAACATAGTTTCCAGTCAGAAATGGAACAAGTACATACATGTAAACTATTCAAGATATAATAGAAACTATAAAACAGAAATAGCATATTGTAACACCCCAGTCCCAAAATACTTAGGACGAAGTACGTAGACATGCCAGCTGTATACATATGAAGTATACTCCAATGTATGGAACCCCCATATGTATACATAAGCTGTAAAATGTAGTAAACCATGATAACTAAATCTCATCCACCAAATAAGAGAATAATAATATAAATCAACTATGAAATTTGTCATTTGTACATGTAGTTGGACGGAGACAAATCCACTACCAACTATTTTAAAAGAAAGAAATATACAAGGAAAGGATAGATAAAATTGACAAGACGAACCAAGGGCAATCATCTTCGAAGGACTGGAGAAGATCACGACCTTGACTAGAACACCTGCGAAAAGTCATAAAGCACACACCTGGAAAGATAACCAGGTCTCAGAGGGACGTAACAAGATACAGGAAGAACATGCCATAATAAACTGAATATATAAAATGTCACAAGCCACAAGTAAAGTAAAATAATCCCAATAGTAACAAGATACATAAAGAAATGGGGGTGACTTGACATTGACTAGGATTTACCTAACCATTCCAATGTGTTTATGCAGTTAAGAACAAACCTTTCGTCGCATGAGCCCTGGCTGTAAATAGGATCTGGTATAGTCTCCACTTGGGCACCAGTGACCTAAGCGCATGACGATAAAAAACGACAGTGGCCAACCTGAGAGGATCATCTTACCCCAAGCGCATAACGTTAAAGAACGTCAGTGGCCAACATGAAGGGGTAAGCATACCCGTATCTCCACCGGAGCTTCCGGGTTACAAGGGAATGTGTAATAGAAGCCCATACGACAAGGAAATGTTCTTCCCACCCGATGCACCTATCGAAGTCGCATCCGCGATTATGTACATCTACTAACTGCTAAGTCTTCTAACATGCCTCTATTAGCAGTTAGACCTAACGCATGCGCACGGATGATCAGCCAACACGCAAGTAACTCTACATGCTACTCATCTCACACATATCTCGTGGTACAACTGTGTCAAGATTTATGCAATACACTACAGTTGGTAGTCCCTTAACTCTAGGTCCATATGCAATCAAAGGATAATAAGCAAAGTAAAGCTAGTATCACTGAGTAGGTAATAAATCAAGAATTGTAATAATGGTACAACTACAAGAACTGAAAATAAATAAACAGTGATACGCAAATAACTAAAAATACAGACTAAAATAATACAAATTATATAATAAGTCAATAAATAGTTATTTAAAAATCTAAAAATTCCATAAATATTTATTTTGAAAAATCAGGGGGTTTACAAAAGTCTTATCTAGATAAGGACTAGGAAGAGTTTTAATTTCCCTTAGATTTTCCACTATTTAATTCAAATTGATTTAAAAGTAACTCAATCAAATATAATCCAATGTAGATAGATTGTACCTCTAATTTAAACTGTATTTAAATAACTTAATATTTTTTCCAACTTAAATCACCATAATTAATTACATATTAAATCAACCCATATTTAATATACCTTTTTCGAAATAATATATTAATGATAATAATTAATTTCGAAAGTACAAATATATATACACTCGTATGCAAAAAATAATACTTACATAAAACACAGTTTTTCTAAATTACTAGTTATACTTCTACCATAAAATAAAATGACCTTTTTTAAATAAAAATAAAGTTTGGCAATCCTCGGCACGATGTATTTACAACTTCAAGCAATATAAAATATTTATCGTCTATTATTTTGAAATATTTTCTACATCTATATAATTAAAACGTTTTATAAAATTATGTACTTCGCACTTATTCGCACTTGACGAAAAATTTACAAAACGCAAACTCGTACGCGACGTACAAATGCGAAGTACAAAAATCAATACCATATTTATTTAAAAAAAAATCGTAGTAGAAATTTAGGGGTTTTACACATATAAAATACATGATAAACAGATAAGACTGGAATCATGGTAGGACAAGTAGAGAAAAGTAGGTAAACACAATAATAATGGCATGATAATTAGTAAGAAACATGTAAACATGACTATCATAGCATATTAGCATGTCAAGTAAAATAGAACATGTAAACATGATAATCGAGACATCTAAGTATTTTAAAATACCACTTTTGACATGTAAATGGCTAGGTGTGAATACAACAACCCGTGCGTGAAGTGTACGAGTGCTATCGTTCTTGTTTGGACCTGAGGGAGTGGTTCTTGTTTTTGAAAATATTCACATGTCTACTAAAGTATTTCTCCACCCGACTCATGGATTCACATCACGACATAAAAAAAATCATGATATACGATAATCACGAAATGAAAGTCACGAACACGATAAATAATATAAATCATGAAAACTCAATAATCATAAATATGAATCCATACTCGTGTAAACAACGTGTCAAGAGTCATGTAATGCATATCTAAAACATGTGTCATAGAAACTATTAGGATTTGAAAGTAACCAGTGTAATGTACTTCCCTTGGTTTGTTGGAGTCGACGTTCGTGATATGATCTTGTTGGCACATAATAGACTTAGATGTCAAAACTACGCAAGATGATTTCAGATGATGGGACAGCCCGTTCCTATGAGTCCAAAAATATCAAATTAGCTGGGTTGACATAAAGGAGTCTAGAATCGAAGTTTGGCAGGATCGTCGAGGTCGAAAGAGAAATCCATGATCAAGAATAGAAAATGACTAGATTTGTCATGACTATGACTTAAAGGAAAATACATATATCTATTTTCGGAAAATTTTTATGATATTAGAACTATATTTTTTTTATAGTCAAAATATTTAGATAAATATTCTAGAAAATTGTTTTAAGGATCAAACCTAATTTGTCAAATATAACTTTTAGGAAAAACCCATATTTAAAAACATTATATATATATATATATATATATATATATATATATATATATATATATATATATATATATATATATATATATATATATATATATAGAATTTATTTAATACATTTGGAAACTATATATTTTTATTAGCCTAAAACTTTTAAATCTAAAAAAAAAAATCCCTTTGTGGCTTAAGGCCAATAACTAAACCCCAAATTATTTCAAGTCCAATATATTTAGAATATATATAAAAAAAACCCATACCTATGCTTACATATATAAAGCCCAAAAATAGATTTTAACTAAAACCCATGATATAGTTAGATTACTGGGCATTGAAGCCCTATATATATATATATATATATATATATATATATATATATATATATATATATATATATATATATAACATTTAAATAACTTAATTCCCATAAAAATAAACAAAAACCTAACTATTTATTATAAGCCCAGCCCATACAACTATAATATCCTGTATTAATTTTACAGGGCTTTGAGCCCAATCTACAGCCCAAAATATCTATCTGTTACCAAAAAGAATAATAAAAAACATAAAAGAAAGGGAAGGAGAGAGAGAGAAAACAGATCTGGCTGGAGGGATAAAAGAGAAAGTGAAGAGAGATGAAGCGGGGGAGAAGTCGAAGAAGAAGAAGAAGAAGAAGAAGAAGAAGAAGAAGGAAGGAAATTGGGCGAGAGGAGCTTACGCATGTCGTCGCCGGCGGAGCATCACCAGCGCTAGAAGCTGGACGCCAGGTTGGGCGCTGCTCGCGGTGCTGGTGTATCTGCGCACGGAGGAGGCAGTGGGCTCGGTGCGATCATCGGCCGTGGTTGAAGGCTGCGACCGGACTCTCCTCATGGTCAGTGCCTCTTCGTACTCTGGTGTGCAGACAGATTTGGCATCAGAGATCACACGAAGGGAGGCCGGGCTCGCTGGAGAAACTCGGGCACGATTTTTGGTCTGGACCAGCAGAGGAGCGGTGGTCGTTATTGGACACGAGGACATCAGTCGGGAAGGTCCGGGTGAAGTCGTAATGGTGTTGTTGGTTGACGGAGGCGGTAGTGTGAGGATAATGGTGGTGTAGGGTTAGCGGTGGCGGTAGAGGCTGGTTGTGGCGGATGGTGGTGATAGCCAGGTGGTGGCGGGGTCTTGGTAGACGGTGGTGGCGGGGTCTTGGCAGAAGGTGGCGGTGGCAGCCAGGTTCTACTGCGGTGGAGGACGCCCGAACATGACAGCTGGACACGACGGCTAGACACGACTAGATTAGGTTTAGGGTTAGCAGGATTGTTTCGTCCGTATCGGCTTGTCGACACAGACACGGAATGGAGTTGGGTTTCCGGGGTATCGAACACGGGAGAGGGAATATGTCTATGTAAAAAGATAAAATAGTGGAACGGTTGGAGGTCACGGACACGATACACAACACGTGGTTGATGGATGATGGCTTGTTGTGATGACGATGGACGTTGTGGAAGGATATGTGGAATGGGTTGGATGGAGAAAGAGTTGGACAAAATTAGGAGAAAGGGCCTCCTTAAATAGATAGAGGATCCTAGACCAACAAGAGTTATAAATCTAATGGATAATCTTCCCTTTTAATTTAAAATCAAATAAACTTTTAAAAATAATTTAAATTTAATCAAAACCTACTAGTAGATAATAATATTTAATTTAAATCAACCATTTAATATTATCTAGTGGCTTGAATCATACGAATTCAAATTTATATCAAATGACGATCAACATAATAATTTGAAAATAATACTTAATGTTTATCAAAATAATTTAAATAATACAAATTTCAGATCGTAGTTAAATAACCGACTATCATAACAGTTTGAAGTAAAATTCAATATTATCAAAAATAGTATCAATAATATTTGATACTACCGGAATAATCTAGAGTATATTTATATTAATTCAAAAAATCATATCTGAAAATAAGTTGGAAATCCTTTTGTTGATAAAAACTTATAATTTAAAAATCCATTTTTGAAATCAAATTAATTGAAAGCCCAAAATAGTAATTAAACATCTTTTTATAATTCCAATAATAAAATTAAAAAAATTACTAAAATTAATTAATACTTTCAAACTACAATTTTTAAATAGTTATTGGAAAGCATACATGTAACCAAATATCTTTTACAAAGTTTTGAAAAATTACCTTTAGACACACTAATTAAAATAGAAATAAAAAATTAAAAATTTATGAAGTGGGTTTATAGTAAGGTACTCTATGGACTCAAACAAGCCTCTCGTACTTGGTATGATCACCTAAGTACCTTCCTACTTGAAAATGGTTTTTCAAAAGGGAGAGTTGATAATACCTTGTTTATCAAATCTTCAAATGATGACATTTTATTAGTACAAATTTATGTAGATGATATTATATTTGGTTCTACTTACGAACATCTATATCAAAAATTTGCTAAGTGTATGCAGAGTGAGTTTGAGATGATATGATGGAGAGCTGAACCAGTCCAAGACCACTTCCTTGGACTACAAATCAAACATAACTCTCAGAGAACCTTCATTAATCAAGATAAGTACACAAAGAACTTGCTAAAGAAGTTTGACTTCGATAATGCAAAGTCTATCGGGACTCCTATGGCTACATGAACCATACTTTATCTTGATGAAAGTGGCAAACTAGTCGACCAGCGTAAGTATCGAGGTATGATTGGTAGTTTATTGTATTTAACTCCTAGTCGACCCTATTATGTTTAGCGTTTGTACCTGTGCAATATATTAAGATAACCCTAAGGAATTACATTTATGTGCAGTTAAGTGTATCTTTCGATACCTTAAAATAACTTATGTTGTCGGCTTATGATATCCCAAAATCACATCATTTGACCTAATTGCGTATTCTGATGCTGATTTTGCTGGATGCAAAGTAGACCGTAAAAGTACCAGCGGTACATGTTATTTCCTAGGAAAGCTTTAGTCTCATGGTTTAGCAAAAAGTAAAATTCTGTTGCATTGTCAATGACTGAAGTCGAGTATATTGCTACAGGTCGTTGCTGTACACAAATTTTATGGATGAAGCAAACCCTAGAATACTATAATCTATACTTCACTAAGATTTTCACATGTTGTGACAACACTGGCACTGTAAATTTGTCTAAGAATCATGTATGTCACTTATGCACTACTTCATCACTTTCTACGTGATCACCAACAATACGAGGATATCTGTTTATAATTTATTGACACATATCATCAGTTGGTAGATATATTCACAAAACTATTGGTTGAAAACCAATTCAACTATCTACGTCGTGAGTTAGGTATTCTTGATTTCTCGGAAGCATAATGCACTTAATGTTTAATAAATACTTATACTTTATTCAACGATGTTTTAAATCAAAGTTGTTTTGGGTATAAGCCGAAAGAGCCTTTCTGTCATAGAGGTGTAAATAGACTGAAGCGACACGGTGTACTAGTCTTCAGGCTACTGTTAGCTGGGATCAATCCCCTACAGCTAATCCAAAGTAATAGAGATTTATTAGATCAATGAATGATAGTTTTAAACTATTTTTAAGAATATTAATTAACATATGCTTCTCAGGAAACATACAAAACTCGGACCGAACTTTGGCCGAGTTCGACCTGAGTTTTCTGCGCTTATTTCCAGAGCAACCCAAGAGCTGGCCTACATATTTTTTTGCTTCTAACTTCTTTATAAGACCCATATATTCGTTTCAGCCGAACAGAACCACTCTTCAACCTCCAAAGACTTCCTCCAAAACTCTAGTTTCTCAAACCCTAACCCTACAACTATCTATTATTTAGGGTTTCCAACCAAAATCTCTAAGATTTATGGAGCGCTTGAGGTTCTCTTCCATCTATTTCAATTTTCTGAGATAATTTCTTCACTTTTCTTTTTTAAATTTCAATGGCACCTAGATTTGCTAAGAAGAAGAAGAGAGGAGATAGTGCTTAAACTTCGAATCTTTCACGTGACCCTCTTGAGGGTCTCTTTAGTCCTCCTTCTTCTAATGATGATGATTATGATTCTAGGTTATTTGTGGATTTAGAAACTTCTTTGCTTGGTTTGATGATTTCCACAAAAGAGCTATATGTCATAGAAATACTATTAGTTTTAATTTACTTCCACAGTATTGCTTGACTTTCCAGAATATTGGCCTATGTGAATTATTGGAAGTTGCCAACCCTATTTGTAGCATTACAGTTCAAATATTTTACTGCAACTTACAATATTCACATGGCATTATGCATTCTTCTGTCTGCAGAATCGAGATGGAATTTGATGATGTCGATTTGAGTGAATGGCTCGAAGTTCCCAACACTGGAGATGCTCTTGTTGACATTACCAAAGTTTATTTTGGTCCCGATCTAAACTTAGAAACCTTCAAGGACGCGATGTGTGCTTCGAATCCCAAACTCCCGGGAAGGCTCATGTTACGGTACTTGAACCAACACTTTTATGAACTCTATCGGATTATCATGGTTTCTATCTTGTCCAAAACGAGATCTAACAATGAGATCACGTATTTAGAAATGTCTGCATTATATCATATTCATTTTGGGATTCCTGTCAGTCTTTCCAAAACTATGATGGCAGCTATGGCCAACTGTAAGAAGGTCAGTCGGAACCTTATCTACCCTATATTCTTCCTATAATCTTTCGTAGATATGACATTCCTTTGATTCATGTCCCATTGATGATACTCCGTTAGAACTGCATCGGTCTCGTAAGTTTCCTCCTCCTCCTCCTGTAGTTGGTGTAAGTAACCTAATTTTTAGGATTTTTATATATTAAACCATATTTTATTTTTAATTATGGCTATATAGGTACTTTGTCGTAGCTTTGATTTTTGAAGCACGATATTGACCAATTCCTCGAAACAAGTTTCATATTCGTGTTCTAGACGAGTCCACCTTCATTTTGATATATCATCTCCCACTCAAACATGTTCCCTTATACTACATATTTTTTGCACAACTTTCAGATCAAAATGACTATTTTACCCTTCGTCGTAATTTTATTTTTTTTCCAATTCCAATTTGAGGTCCAATCTTGATCCAAAATTTTTGATCCAATATATTATTTTTTTCTCTATTTTAAGCTAACCACGCACATGCCAATGGTGTGCCACTCAATTGAGTTCTTATGTGCTATTTATTTTTCAAATGGCACATAAGTCAAAACTATAGACAAATTGGACTCAAATCGATCACAAAAATTTTACCGACCCAAAACTAGACCACCTGGGCTTCAAGAAGCCTATTCTAGGGTACCCAGACCTACTAGACTAATTTTAGACTGATTTTTTATGAATTAGTTACAGCCATATCACTTCAAATCTAATTTAAATCAAATTCTATAACCACTTTCCTAATTTGGACCCAATCAAATCTCTTTGAGATACACCTTTGATTTAAACTATCAAATCTCCTCCAAATCCAACTAAACAAGTTTAAATCCTTCTTAAATTCTTTTTCTTATGTAAGCCCATGCCCTCCTTATTTCTCACATATATTAATATTAAAATATGGAAAAAAAAAATCAAGCGCACAAATCCCTCCTCTCATGCGCGCACAGTTTATGTGCCAACCTACATAAAACCCTAAAAGACCGATCCTTCTAAGTCACTCGTAGAGCCAATACCTCCCTCTCCGATCCTAGCAAGTCCCCGAGGAGCCAAGACAACTTTGCGGAGAGTTACGGAGTCTAGAAGTCAAGTTAGATTCCAAGTCTAAATTCATTCTAGCAGATACCCTATTTTGCATCTAGTATTTCGTGTACTTTCCAATCTAATCTTTTTGTGAAACTAAAACTAATGAAAGATCTCTTGGTCTTTTTTTAAGTCCAATTAGCCACCCACGCAGTTCCAAACGGTTTGCTCGGGCCTCTGTTCTATAAACAAGTGTCCAGAATAGACCAGATCCGTTGCGAGTTGATTTTCACCTACTTCCTGGTTGATTTGATCTTTTATATATTTCTTTTGTAAGAAACTAGACTTCCAGAGCTTTCCAAAGCATATCTTTTTACTGTGGTTTGGTTTGTTTTAATATTTACTAAATTTCTTGACATTTGCCGTAACATTGAAACACCAAAAACAATGTGTTCCTCGTATCCAAAAGATTTGATACTTAATATACCTTTACTAAAATACTTGTTGTGCAAGGTTTGATGATAAAAACATTATTTTAACTATACTGCGATTTCTTCAAAATTAACTATTTTTAAATATTTTTTGTTTCGGGACTCAATTAGTAGGCCAAGCATGGAATTAATGATGTAGTATCAACATAGAAATATTGTGCTTAAGTTTCCATCAATAAAATAATTTAAATATAAAAATATTTATATATAATTATTTTCTAAAAATTAAATTAATATTTTATGTTAGTAATAAAATGTTTTTATAGGAAGATTTGGTAGTTTATAAGTTATATTGTGTAGTATAGACATTATGACTATCTTTGGTGTATAGATATTATTATGGTTCATATATGGAAAGCCTATACATGGTAAGTCGTAAGAGAGTTATTAATAATAGGATATTTACTATAGGTGGACTTGGCAGGAGTAGCGAAAAAGTTGGAGTTGGTCCGACGTACAGACAGACAGAGGTTACAGGCAAGTATACTTTGTCAATGTTCCAGTTTATTATTATTTTTCTTTATTGTTGTATTTTATTTCTTGTTATAGACATTGTGGACGTAGGATCACTTGGTACTTAGCGTCCGAAGGATTACTCGGGTGCTGATGTCAGTATATTAATACCGGGTATTAACCCTAGGCATTGCGATATGTCATATTCGTATTCATTGACACAATGGACAACATGACTCAGATACGATATATGATGGTAACTTGATACAGAGTCTGACATGAGATATTCGTGGCTATGAACTCTGTCATAGCATGTAGCCCTAGCTCGCGTGACTTGGTACTGGTATATAATTTATACGTGACTTGACTGGATAGTTTTAGAGCACGAAAAGTGGAGAACTCTATTAAAATATCCGGCCATCGAGACTCGTGATCGTGCTTCCATATTTGGGACTTGGTTATTGTACTTGTGGTCATAGTCTCCGTAGCAAAGCTATAGTATTGTTTAACTATTTGCCCATCGGTACAACAGCACGGTGCCATGAGTGATTGCATATACGGTTGGGCCTGGTATTAGGATTGTTCTCAACTAATATTTGCACTTAGACTAGTTATAGTAGATACCCGTTGTTTATTTATTTTTACTGTTAGATTAGCATATTTTTCTGTATCCTGCTATGTCCCCTAAGGACCTGGTGATCTCTCCAGGTAGTTAGTCATGCAGAAATAGTCCGCTGATCATGAAGCTATTTCTATATCATTTTTGTAACTTTTTGTGCTTTTATATTTTATCCATTGTTTATATTTTTTCTCTTTAGACTTGTTTTATGGACCCATATCTTTCTTCGGGTCTAATAGAACGTGTACATTATTGGGCTGTAAACCATAACATATATAGTTCCTTCTTGATATTACTTACCCTGTGGATTGAGATAAATATGTAATAGTGAATGATAGATAGAATTAGAACACCAAGACAGCTTATACATATTCGAATTGGACTGGAGTCCTCTCGATATGTAGCTGGTATGTATAGGGTCTCCTAGTCCTATATATTTTGGAACTGGAGCGTTACATATTTTTGTGGTGGCCCATGCAACTCATCGCATAACGTTTCGGTTACATTATTGTACCGAACGAGCCTGTGATAGGATAGTATATTAGGATCTCAATCCATAATTGCTTTGAAAATTCTTTGATTTTCTCTATCGCCATTGGAACTCGAAAATTTTATTCGATCAACTTTCTTGAACTCCTTGTCTTGGACTCTCATCATTTTCTATTTCGGAGGGACGAATACTCGTGCTTGAAGAACCAATTGGATTATGTTCTATCATAGCATAGAAGCTAGTTGATAGGATATTTTAAACAGGGAATTAGTTATTTAAGGTAGTAAGGGTTGGATAGGAGCCTCACTTAGATAGACCGAGCAGAATGAACTGGAAAAATAGAATTGTTATAGGAGACTTAACCCTACGAGAGATTCTAGTATCAATGGGCTATACCCATTCTACATTCACCTATGATATAGAGATGATAGATAGAGACAAGATAGAGAAACAACATGGCTTTATTTGGTGTAGAAAGGAAGGTATGATATGATTTCAATCATAATGAATGAAGTGACTAGTAAAATATATGATAGAATTTTAGAGTTAGATACGGTTTTCCAAATAGAATATGATCACCCCAATAGAAGACTGTAGTTGAAACTTGAAAGTCTTGTTATGGGCGAGATGATATTTTGACCCCACTTCAGCTTATGTTGATCTAAACCAGTCTACTGAGACTTGGTGACGATGCTAGCTGAAGAGGTGTTTGGATTTTTGGCTTTGTGAGATTGATGATGCTGATGACGTTTTAGTAGTTTTTTATCATGACATTATGTAGTATGTCGTAGAACTTGATTATGCATTTTTTTCTAGTTATGGTTAAGTCACTTTCAGACTTCCATATTATCTTAGTGGATTTATGCATTTCCATGCAATTGCTATTGCTGTTTAAAGTTCTACTACTTATTGTTGGCCTTGTCATTACTATGTTTATTAATATTGTTATCTTTTTTCTGTTTGTTGTTTATGCTAACTATTTACGGGAGAGCATCCATTTTGTACAAATGACAAAGGGGGAGAAGAGTTAAAGAATACCAAATACAAGAGACATCGAATTAATGTCGGTCAAAGGTACCAAATACAAGAGACATCAAATCGATATCGATCAAGGCAAAAAATTTAAGTTAATTTGATATTATTTGGTGTAAACTCAAAGTTTGTCAATTATCAAAATGGGAGAGATTATTGGCCCATTGGTCATAGTCGCACCTGATTTTGATAATCAACGTAAACTTTAGTCGATACACAAATAATACGCAGCTACAGGTATAAACGCAGAAGGTCTACTTCCACGTTGTTACCATTCATCGACTTTGTTAAACAAAGATTGCGGATGCTGATCAAGATGTTTTTTCATAATTTATTTTATATTTTACACTTTATTGAGTCTAGGAAAAATATGTGGTCGATCGAATTGGCAACTGGCTATGCTACTAAAGTCTACTTTCAAAATAACTTACCTATCCACAAAAAGTATCCTAGTCCACATTCCATACTAGCCAAAAAGCCCAATACTCAAAGAACCAAAGAGCCCATTTTCATTAAGAACTCAAACTGGTCAGGAAACTAACCGTCCGAGTTCGACCCGAGTTCGGACCGAGGTCGGATCAAGTTTAGTCATGTAGTTCTTGAAGTTGAGTAGTCTTCCTGAAGACTACAACCAATGTTCAAATTATAAAATATCTGCACCCAAATTTATGACGAGTTCGATTTCCAAAAATGTTATAAATATATGAGAAATTCCCATTCCAATTCATTCAATTCATTCTTCTCTTATCTATCTATTCAGAGCATTCAAAGAGCTTTACATTTTCATATCTAGCCTTTTACGATTCATAGCCAAGTCAAGTGCCATTCCGGTCGTTCGAGTTGTAAAGATGGCTTTCTGAAAACGTTCAAGTTTTCAAATTTTGTCTTGTTGAAGTTGCAAGTCCTTCGGATAAAAACTCGTGGTTGTAAGGAGCTGCAAGCGCTTTGGATTCAAAGCTTGTGCCATAATGGATAACTTCGAACAAGAGTATTTGAGAATGGATTAGTCATCTCATAGGGAAACTATAGACATCACTATGTCATGTGTTTGTTTTTTCTAATGCTTTTTAAATTACGTATTTAATCTTCATATAGTTTGTTATCATCTACCTAACACTTATCACCTGTGACACTGCATATATTTTTACTACACCAAAAAGTTATTTATGAACAATTTTATATGTTTCTAGTATTTTAGGAACATATCAAAACCGTTACTAAAAATGGCGTTGCAATTTTTGGAACAGTTATTAATCTTTCCTAAATTTAGTCTGGAACGATTATCATGCGTTCCTAAAATTTAATTTTTAAATACATATAATATGTTCCTTAACTATTTTTTTGGAATGCCTTTGAAACGTTTCTAAATATAATTTTGAAACACTTTACGCTCATTCCTAAGTGTAATTTTCAAGACTTTTACATTGTTCCTGTGGCTAGTTTTGAAACACTTTAATTAATGTTCTTGTGCATTTATTTTTATTTTCAATTTTGTGAACCAATTGTTAGTTTGAACCATATATAGGTTTAATTGCATAACAATATTGTACAATTTCACAGCATGGGTCATATATTGGCTCGGCAAATTCATCTACATGATTATGCCAGTCTATTTTTTTTTGCTACTATTAAGATCATTTGCCCAAGCTTGACATAATCCAACACATCACTAATTCAAGGCACATGCTCCATAAAGTAAAACATAACAATAACGAGGTCTACAATTTATCATCCGAATACCAATCTCACAGAAACAAGTTCACTAACTTCATTCAAATAAAAAGATAAAAAGTGTCTGAACGACATATCAAAATCTCAAACTCTTTACTTCTTAAGATCTAGGATTACATTAAACAATAAAAAAGCAAACAAGTTCAAAATTCCCTTTTAAGAGTGACCAAGGAGAATAAGCTCAGAAGACAACCTCAAGTCTATTGTTCCTCGACCATAGTTCCCTTCTCGCTAACATAGATACCATCAAAAAACTTCCTAATGTCCTTGTTCTTAAGGTGGCATTTCTGGAAGCAAAATAATAAAGTTTAAGTGACGGCATTAATCTTTTCTTATATAACACATAAAAGGATATTACTTCTCTAGATATTTAACCTTCTCAGACCGAGTAACTGTCACCCCATTAAGCATGGAAACCTTCCTTACTTATAGTTATCATAGTGTAAAAAGGTTAATAGATAGTAGGAATCGTGTAGAGAGTTTTAGTAAATAACAAGCAGAAGTATTAACAAGGTAAAGAGGAATAAAAATTCACTTTAAATTCCAATGGGCAGCAAATAGGGATTACAATACAATGATGAGTTTGTAAATTTAGAGGAACTAAAGGTAGAATTCATGTACTGCAAAAAATAATGGGAGGCTCTAATACCCTTGATATATGGAAGTATGAAGAATAATACAAATATTAATACTTAACTATGAAAACAAACTACGAATATTTGGTTCTTGCTTCTCATCAACTTTTTTAGCTTTTTGTCTATATTTACATTTTACTGACACAAACAAGAAATGAACCCCAAACCTCAGAGAGCATTTTTTTGCCTTTAATTATGGCTTGCATAATAGATATAGTGATAATTGGACTTGGCATATCAACTTTAGAAGGGCTAACGATAAAGATGGGATGGTAAGTTTTTTGTTAAGTCTTTTTATGATTTTCATAATAATTATGGCATTGAATTTCCCTTTAGTCTAATTATATGGAAGTTAGGTTGCACTTTAAAAGTGAAAAAATTAGTTTGGTTAATTATTCATAAAAGCTTCAAAGTACGAATATTTATGAATGTTTTACAAGTACCTAATCTTAGTAAAAATGGTTTACAAGTAAAATGGAGGATTGAGAGTTAACCGAAGACGATCGTGATTGCCCCCATTGACTGGAATTGGAGATGAATTTGCTCGAGCGGGGGGTCTCACGTCATGCCTCTAATAACAGGAGCCCTCTAATCATATCTGTTGCGACAACATTACGACCCAAGAGGGAAGGAGGATGAATTTGACCTGGAGAACCTACAATACCAATAATAGAATCACCAGGTGCTACACAATGTCCCACATACTGCACAAATTAATGAAAAGAAGACAAGTATCAAATACTAACCTACACAAGTGCAGACACAAATGAGTGCCCACATATTATCTACATAATAACAATCAGGCGTAGAAAAACACTATTAGATGCATATGAGCTAGAAGTTTCCAAACAGATATGCCAATTGATCTAACTCAAGAATTAAGCAAGAATTTTTTTTCAAAGCCAAGGATACTAATAAAAAGACAGAATGCTAACATACAAAATTTATGTTTGAGAAATCAACTAAAAAAATAATGAAAATCATAATATTGAGTGAGTATTTACATAAATATAAGGTAACAAGAGGCATGACGGTACAATAAGGCTCCTAATAAAAGTGAGGTAAGATCTAAGATGTATATATAATAAAAAAATGGTGGAACTTCTTAAAATTTAGACAAATGAGAATTGTTTAAGATTGGCCCAGTTTACTTAATAAATAACCTTTATTCCATGAATGCTTGTTAATTAGAAGGCCCCAACCATGGCTTCTAGGAAAAAATGAACCCAATTCTGTGAATGCTCCTCTTCACATGGAGGAACAAACGGGGCATGCACACGAGTTAAATGTTAGAACAAATCATAAGACTCTCTCTACATATTTTAATCTCAACCACTAAATTTCAATCCAACCAATAAAACATAGGATGGTTCTATAATACAAAACCAGTCGTCTGATTTTGGAGAATTTTTTCTATATATAAATATATATATATATAAAAATACATACATATATATATATATATATATATATATATATATATATATATATATATATATATATATATATATATATATATATATATAAATATATAAATATAAATATAAATATAAATATATATATATTATATATATATATATATATATATATATATATATATATATATTGAGGAAGGATCAAGATCCCCTCACTTTTTGCATCGTGCATCCCCCCTATTTGCACCGTTGGATGGTGCTTTAAGTCATCTAATCTTAACCGTTGATTTACCAATGGTTAAGATTAGATGACTTAAAGCACATCCAACGGATGTGAACATGGGGATGCATGGGGATGCAAAAATTATGGGGATGCCTATCCTTCCTCATATATATTTATATATATATATATATATATATATATATATATATATATATATATATATATATATATAATATATACATATACATATACATATACATATATATATATATATATATATATATATATATATATATATATATATATATATATATATATATATATATATATATGTATATGTATATGTATATGTATATATTTATATATATATATATATATATATATATATATATATATATATATATATATATATATATATATATATATATATATATATATTTCTTTATATATAAATACATATATATATAATACATATAAATATATAAATACATACATATATTATATATATATATATATATATATATATATATATATATATATATATATATATATATATATATATATATATATATTATTTGCCGCTACCGATGCTACAGATGACCTCATTGATTCATCATCTCCCAGTTCATTTAGCAATTCTTTTTTATTTTGATCCTCAAATAATGCTTTCATTTGAGAATAAATGTATTTCTGGCAGCGAACTTTTAATTCTTGCTGAGAAATTTTTGGATTCTTCCTTATTAAAGAATCTCTAAATTTCTTCAATGAATTGTCCTCAACAATATCTATCATATTCTGTTCTTCTTGCAGGCGCTGAGCTTTCTTGGCTTCCTGCAAGGGATGACTTTATTTTTGCTATTTTTCTTTCTCGTCAATACGATTCTACCATTTAACGAGAAATATTCCTTTTAACATTATAATTCCCAAGTCTCCTTCCTCACATTTGAGAGACCATTTCACGATATGGGGAATATTATTGGCTACAAAAAATACATTGCTGTCTTATCTTCGTAGTAGGTCTGATTTGGTTGGCAAATTTTTGCCTTCTCTACCCATTCTTCAAAGGCATTAACCATGGGTAGTGACAAAATTTCAAGACTGGCTCCAAAGTATGACCACCATTTATGGAACCAAGCAGGAATTTCTTCTTCTAAAATTTTTGGACATATTTTCATAAACCAGGAGTGTTTTCTTCTCTCATTTTCATAGTAAAAAACATCAAAGAAAGCATCAATATAATCCCAGTATATAAATTTAATCGAGGATAATTTATCCCTCGAGAGCATTGCCCTTTCCAGATTAGATGCAGACCCCAAGATTGAGGGGTAAGGATTTTAAATGTAGTAATTTTACTATAGACTATTTCAGTCAATGGATCTTTCGAATTTTGCTGAAAGTGCTCAATTTTTGCAGAATTAGTAGAGAGAAACATTCCTTCGTAATGGCTTCTTGCTCTAGTTTTTATTGGGTAAAAATTCTGCTCAAAGTATTTTTCCCTGAGCCTCCAAGGATCATTGATCAATGGCATATCTTGTCTGTCTAGACAAATAATATTCTCATATCTTATTTTCTGAGTGTATATTGATTCAACTTCTGCCAGTGCAGCAGCTTCTCAGTAGAAAAATTTTTGCTTTTCATTTTCAACATTATTGGCTGAAACAATAATATTTCTCCGAACAGGAATTTGGTCCTGTCGTCGGTGAGTCTTTCTGTTCCTGGGCTGTTCCCATTTGTGGGGTTCCCAGGGCTGCTTTCCTTTATCCCTGCGATCCATACTGCAAAAATTCTCATGTTAGAAAATCGGGAAGACTATTTTCTTCTCCTTTAATATATTCAATGTCAAAATCAAATATGGCTAATTCAGCCTGCCATCTAGTAAATATTTGTTTTGATGCTAAATTATTAACATCTTTTTCTAACATAGTTTTTGCAGAGCTACAATCAATTCTCAGCAAAAACTTCTGATTTAATAGATCATCCTAAAATTTATGAACACTGTAAAACCCCTTATAATTTAAAGGAATATTTAAATTATTTTTTTGGATTTTATTTAATTCTAATTTATTTTTATCTTATTTATATTATATAAAAGGACTATAGCCATGGTTGAGTTTGAATATGCAAGATGACTAGAAAGTATGGCATGCCTAGCGTAGTCGGGTGCTTTAACTAGTATGCTAGCCATGTTAGGAATGCCATGGTCATATTGTAATCTCTTGTATGTTAACCATTCAAATTATGGCACAAGTTATTTTTTATTTAATTAATTAGTTAAGAAAGCCTTTATGACTTTTTAGGAGACCCGGTTGCACCAAACCTTCCCAAACCTCTTCCAAGCCAAACCCAATCCTATGTAGACATGTTGGGCATTAATAAATATTAATGATTATATTTATTTGTATTTATTTTAGATTTTGTAGTGTAATTACATAGATAGAATTAAATAGTTCTATATTAGGAAACACCTTTTTAAATCCTCAATCCAATCAACTTGCCAACTCACCAAACAACCAAATCATGCCAAGTGGACCCCCACCATGCTAATTTCGGCCAAGCAACCCCCCATGGCCGAATGCATCAAATTAAATAGGATTTAAATCCTAGATTGCTTAAAATTCATTTAAGGATATGTTTAAATATACCAACTTATCCCAAACCTTAACCAAATCCTAATCTTTCTCTCCCCCACCTTTGGCCGACCAAAACCCCTCTCCCTTTCCATAATTTTGGTAGCAACAAACTCCCTATAGCATCTATACATCATCTCCTCCATTGCACATCTCTCCATCCTTCACAAAAACTCATCTCCTCCACCTTACATCCCCGAAACCCCTCAAAACGAACCCTAAAAACTCCATCTCCCCCATCCAATCCTCTATAGCCATTATCAACTATCCCATACTCACCAAGAGAGGATTAGCAAGCGAGGATAGCAGAAAAGATTGGAGCTTTGGTGAAGAGAAGTCGTCATCACCCTTTCTAGCAAGGATCTTTGGTAAGAACCCAAATCTTTTCTTCTAAAAAATTTTGCTAAAATTCTGTAGAAAATATGTTATTAATTATGTAAAAATTATATTTTGATAGTTTTTGTTAGGTAAAATCATCCATAAAGGTTTCATGAAATATATGCGTAATATTCATGTGTCGGTAGGATCAAAATTAATCCCATTGTAAAGGAACTACGAGTTATTAGTGCCTATTTTTGAAACTGAATTTTATGTGTGTTCATATACATAAATTAGGATTTTTAAGTATTTTTTCACTATTTTAGCAACTCAAATCTGGTCGAAAAAATTATAGGTCAAAACTAGCTAATTTTGGGTAACCGGCTGACCTAGAATGTTCCAAACTTGTAGTATAACTCAATCCTTGTACCTATGATATTATTCTATGAAATAAATTATTTTATTGCTGTTTAAAATATATTTTTGGTTATTTTAGCAATTTTAAGGCATTAACTATGTTCCGGGTGTGTTTCGGGTAGACTAGCTGACTTATTAATCAACTAGTCATAAATGTCTTTAGAAATATTAATTCTGGAATTTCAAAGATAAATCTGTAGAAAATTAGTTTAAATATTATTTTTATGATTTTTATATAATTTTTAAGTATGTTATTGAAGTAGGGGCATAACCGACTAATTAAAAGTTAGAAACCCTAAAACTGTGTTTCGATGTCTCGTGGAACCTGTGTATGATTGTATGGATCTAAATGGTTCCACGAGAGATTGAATACAATTTTAACACATTACTTTGAATAATTAAGTCGTATCGTAAGTTTCATAAGTAGTGACTTAATTTAGTTAATTAATTATCTAGGAGCGTCGGGTTCTGAAGGCGTGGACACGAGAGAGGTGTTTCATGTTTACAGCATGGAATCAGGCAAGATACCTTGCCATAATTACTGCTTATATTTAGTTGCATTTTATTATTCTGTTATTATTTTATGTACTTTTATTTCAGTTATTTATTTTTCTTCTTGCTTGTGGACCTAGAGTTAAGAGACTTCCGTCAATAGAATGCATGTCATTGACTTTGTCACGATTGTATCATGAGTTGTGTGTGGGTTGTGAGTATCATGTAGTAGTCACTTGCATGTTGGCTGATCACCCGTGCGCATGCGTAGGAATAACTGTCAATAGATGCATGTTAGAAGACTTGACAGTTATTGAATATAAACCGTGTTGTGGAAACGACACTTGTTGGTGTGTCATGGTTACGATGCATGTATAGTATCATTGGGGGAGGGGACAGCTACTAGTGTAGGGGCTACATTTATTTTTTACACACATTATGGGTGATAGTGACTCGGATGAGCACTACGTGCTGCCCGACCGATAGTGTCTCGGATGAACGCTACTTGACGGCCACTCTTTATTACTTGCTTGCGTGAATCCGTTACAGCCCCTGCGTAGAACGTTGTCCTCAAAGTGCATATCACATAGATGGTTAGGTACCCAGTTGTGTTGTAGTTTATAGTATTTTTTTACTTATGCAGTTACATGGCATATTCTTCCTGTATCTTGTTACGTCCCTCTGAGGACCTGGTTATCTCTCCAGGTGTATGCTTTCATGATTTACTGCAGGTGTTCTAGCCAAGGCCATGATCTTCTCATTTTCTTCGAAGAGAATTGCGCTTGGTTCGTTTGATATTTTATCGATTCACTTCTTGTATATTTTATTTTGAGATAGTTGGTAGTGGACTTTGTCTTCGCCCAACGTTTGTACAAATGACTTTAATAAGTTGATTTTATGATATATTGGTTTGTGGATGAGATTAGCTTCATGGTTACTACATTTACAGCTTATGTGTACATACGAGATATCCATATATTGGAGTATACTTCGTATGTAGATAGCAGGCATGATACATATCTAGTCCTACCTATTTTGGGACTGGGGCGTTACATGTTTTTGTGGTGGCCCATGCAGGTCGAGTTTGTCACATCGGTTACACTACTGTACCGATGTGAACCTGTATATAGGATTAGGATATAGGGATCTCATCCACAAGCTTGACTTCCTCCCTCAATTCCAAATCTCGAACTCTCGTCTGATTATCTTGACTTCCTTCTGCTTGATTCCTTTCACTGCAAATCTTATCTTCTTTCGTGCTGAATAGGAAGGTTAGAAGATAACTCATACGAGTATACGTGTTATATTCCTCAATTACTCCATTAGTTGACTTCATAAGTTGAGTAGTATGACTACAACCTACCACCCGTATCCTTTTAACCTAGTATTAAAGTGTAACAGAGTGATAATGAATATATGCTAGTGTAGGAGAGATGTTTACCTAGAATATAGAGATTTCGTAGCCCATACCCATTGGTCAACTAAGGCCTTATACAAGAACCAGTAGGACGACTGTATACGCAAGCACACCGGATAAGACTTAGATCCTTATGAAACTCGAACTATTTATTACTGCTTTCAACGTATTCTCCCGTACTTATACTTTAAACTACCATGAATAACGATGCTATTTATAGCCTAGTTTTGCAAGCTTATTCTTTGTCGAGCTTGTTCAGAACATATGTATACTGGGGACACCCACAAGCATATTGTCTAATTAGAATCAATGTATTATGGTCTGATCAACCATAGTGCACTTGGTTCGCTCTTCATATGATTATCCTACGTGGATTGAGATATAGAGGTATCTAGGATCTCATCCGCGACTGCATTGACAATTCCTCTTGAATTACACATTCGCCTTTGAATTACATAATTGTATTCAATGACATCTTTCTTGAACTCTTTATTGCTTTTGTCTTTCACTGATTGGAAAGACGAACGCTCGTATTTGATAGATAAATACAGAGTATCCCCATGGCCATGGTAGTTATATGCACAAGTATAGAAACCATCGGCCAAGCCATATAACTACAACCTTGCCTAAGGTTGCTCGTCCTTCCCTCGACCCTAATAGTAATATCGTGACCTTCTAGTCATTTGAGCTTGAAAGATGAGTAAGATCTTACCCTTGGGTAAACCACAAACCTATGAGACTATCTAATTTCTAGGAATCAGTTATTATGAGTCTCCAAATATTTATCTTGATTCTTGGCTTAACTAGCAACCCGTATGTCTTAACTCAAACCTTACTTGACTAGGCCCCCACAGTTTAGACAGAGAAGAATAGACCAAAACAAGGACAAGCATTGCAAGGACCATGGTAGACACCCATTCCAAGATTAGAGATTCAGCAGATGTTACTCTAGGTACAAAATTCTATTATCAAAGAAGTGACATAATATTAGAACAACACATTCACCAGCTTAGCCAAAATCTGTAGCATGATGCCCCGTCATTATGTTGTATTAGTAATCAACAAGTGATGCATGAGCACTAAATTTAATACCTCTAGAATGCTTGTGACTATAGTCTGACAGGTTTGACACAAATAAAAATTCACGACTTAGTAGTTAGGGATCTTTTCCATGACGTGCTTTAGAGTTCGTTATTCCACCGATAGACTCTCGTATACCATGGACAAGCGGGTCATTCCTAACCTCATTATTCCTAAAACCATATCCTAGTCTCTAGAGTGAATAGATTGTAAGCCATTCTTACTTTTAGGAATTTGGGGATCACCGATTGATTGAGGTAAATTGGTTCTCACTAGGATGATAAATTAGTGACTCGTGAACTCCCACTTTCTTTTAGATCTTTTGGTGTTCCTTACCTTGACTTTGATATTTGAAGTATAATACTAGCTGTTACCTTCCAACAAAATTTATATGCAAAACTTAAACGAGTCCACCTTCAAGTAGACATATCATGTCCCATACAAACACATCTCCTTGGACTCTATTATTATGATACGACTTTCAGGTCAAAAGGGACTAGCGATAACCCTTACCATAACACCGATGTACTTTCGGACTGCAGTTAGAGATCCAACCTTGACTCAAATCTTTTGGCCCAACATATGGTTGTGATCTACTCGAAGCCCTCTACGCACATGCCACTAGTGTGCCACTCAATAGAGGCCTTGTGTGCTACTTAAACACAAAAGTCACGGAAGGCGCATCTTACGACTTACAGAACCTATTCTACCAACCCGACGAGAAATTTGCCCAACCACTTGAATTTGAACCTATTCTACATTACCCTAACCTAATAGGGATGGTTTAAAAATTCCACAAAATTTTGTCCAGCCACTATAGATTAAAATCTAAAGTTCATGCAATCAAAGATTGAAGTCCAATTAGGGAACCTATTGAGACTCAGTTAAACCCATCATAGCCCATCGCCATATTGGGACTATAAAACCAAACTTGATGAAATAGGCCCTCACCCCTATTATGTAGGTCCCACCTCTTGGCTCACTAATTCTCCTTCCATAGATTTCATAACTGCATCTTTTCGTAGCCTATGTTATGCATCTCTCGGTACCAACTTGCTTCCGGATATACTTGACCAAGACCTCTCATACTGTCTTGACCAAACATAATTAATATATGGGCCATATTAAATAGATAATACCTAAACTTCCTATAGAGTCTGTGACTATGATTGGAAATACCTCATACTTCTTATACCTCCTTGAAATTTGACCTTCTTAGAAGCCCTATTACTGTGCTTTCCCCGATTAACCAACTTCTATAAGTTGGGTAGAACATTGAACTTATTATACTCTATCTCTCAGAATGGGATTACAATCGTGACCGTTCTTCCGTCTGTATGGAATTTATAAAATGATCTTTTATTTTGCATTTTATATCCCTTTGCCCGTGCGTTTAGATAACTACGGTAACAGATTGCAACCTAAATTCTTCAAGTCAATCATAGAATAATTTTTGTTTAAATCAATAGCAAATTTTTTTTTGAGGCAAATAGATCGCAAGCCTCTCTAAGGAACATAAGATTTTGGAATTTATAAGTGGTTGGAAATGATTGGTTCCAATTAGACTAATAATTCAATGGTTCATAACGTCGACCCATATTCGTATCATGTGATACCCTCGACCGTGATTTTGATAATTGAAGCTCAACGCTAGCCTTTCCTTTCGACAAAGTTCACACTCACGAACTAGACTAGTCATGCTACTCACATGACATATATGTCCCATGCAAACGAACTTTCCAGTGCTCCATTTAAAAATTACACCACGTGTATGACACATTGTTTCCTCAAAACAAACCATAGAGACCCAAATTCGACCTATTCGATTTCAGCCATGCAAATATCGACCCATTCCCTTAACTAAACTGAATACTCAAGATCTATGCAAGATGCACACCTATGACGTATGCCTTCCAACAAGCAAGCGCATGCCTCCTACACAACACCAAACATCAGCCCACACATATTAGTCGTTTTGACATAGAGTTTTTAAAACACTTGCCTAATCATATTCAATAGCCTGGGTTCTTTAATTATCATCGATTCTCATCACTTGGCCATAAATTCTTCTTCCCTAAGTTTTTAAGCTCACTTCTCAGTTTTCCATGTTAGACGTAGAACGAATCCTTCTGAACCGACACACCTTAGTATATTCCAACAAGAGGTCGCTACCAGCTTGTCAGAAGCATGACCACTAGAGTAACAATGTTTAATTGTAGTAACTTTCTTATAGTTGTTATTGACCAAGAACGTTATGGTGTTATCGAGGCTCACTTAGAATCCAAGACTGCGGTCAGAAGTGTCCATTATTCTCGTGCCCCTCCCTAGAAATTGTCCTCCTCAAGGTCTTGTAATGACGACGATCTTTACGGGTGGCCAACTTCTATAAGTTGGGTAGAGTCTGGAAGGAAGCATACCCCATCTTGTAGAATATGAGGTCAATTGGGATTCCTATGACAACCACCCCTCCATCCTTTCAAAAATTGAGCTAAGATTTGACGTACCTACTCTCCCTCCGTACAAAATCTCGCAATTCTTGATATTATGATTATTTTTAATTTCAAGGACGAAATTGTCATAAGTTGGGTAGGATGTAAAACCCCTTATAATTTAAAGGAATATTTAAATTATTTTTTGGATTTTATTTAATTCTAATTTATTTTTATCTTATTTATATTATATAAAAGGACTATAGCCACGGTTGAGTTTGAATATGCAAGATGACTAGAAAGTATGGCATGCCTAGCGTAGTCGGGTGCTTTAACTAGTATGCTGACTATGTTAGGAATGCCATGGTCATATTGTAATCTCTTGTATGTTAACCGTTCAAATTATGGCACAAGTTATTTTTTATTTAATTAATTAGTTAAGAAAGCCTTATGACTTTTTAGGAGATCCGGTTGCACCAAACCTTCCCAAACCTCTTCCAAGCCAAACCCAACCCTATGTAGGCATGTTGGGCATTAATAAATATTAATAATTACATTTATTTGTATTTAATTCAGATTTTGTAGTGTAATTATATAGATAGAATTAAATAGTTCTATATTAGGAAACTCCTTTTTAAATCCTCAATCCAATCAACTTGCCAACTCACCAAACAACCAAATCATGCCAAGTGGACCCCCACCATGCTAATTTCGGCCAAGCAACCCCCCTATGGCCGAATGCATCAAATTAAAGAGGATTTAAATCCTAGATTGCTTAAAATTTATTTAAGGATATGTTTAAATATACCAACTTATCCCAAACCTTAACCAAATCCTAATCTTTCTCTCCCTCACCTTTGGCCGACCAAAATCCCTCTCCCTCTCCATAATTTTGGCAGAAACAAACTCCCCATAGCATCTATACATCATTTTCTCCATTGCACATCTATCCATCCTTCATAAAAACTCATCTCCTCCACCATACATCCCCAAAACCCCTCAAAACAAACCCTAAAAACTCTATCTCCCCTATCCAATTCTCAATAGCCATTATCAAATCTCCCATACTCACCAAGAGAGGATTAGCAAGCGAGGATAGCAGAAAAGATTGGAGCTTTGGTGAAGAGAAGTCATCATCATCCTTTCTAGCAAGGATCTTTGGTAAGAACCCAAATCTTTTCTTCTAAAAACTTTTGCTAAAATTCTGTAGAAAATATGTTATTAATTCTGTAGAAATTATATTTTGATAGTTTTTGTTAGTTAAAATCATCCATAAAGGTTTCATGAAATATATGCGTAATATTCATGTGTCGGTAGGATCAAAATTAACCCCATTGTAAAGGAACTACGAGTTATTGGTGCCTATTTTCGAAACTAAATTTTATGTGTGTTCATATACATAAATTAGGATTTTTAAGTATTTTTTCACGATTTTAGCAACTCAAATCTGGTCGAAAAAAGTATAGGTCAAAACTAGCTAATTTCGGGTAACCGGCTGACCTAGAATGTTCCAAACTTGTAGTATAACTCAACCCTTGTACCTATGATATTATTCTATGAAATAAATTATTTTATTGCTGTTTAAATATATTTTTGGTTATTTTAGCAATTTTGAGGCATTAACTATGTTCCGGGTGTGTTTCGGGTAGACTAGCTGACTTATTAATCAACTAGTCATAAATGTCTTTAGAAATATTAATTCAGGAATTTCAGAGATAAATCTGTATAAAATTAGTTTAAATATTATTTTTATGATTTTTATATAATTTTTAAGTATGTTATTGAAGTAGGGACATAACCGACTAATTAAAAGTTAGAAACCCTAAAACTGTGTTTCGATGTCTCATGGAACCTGTGTGTGATTGTATGAATCTAAATGGTTCCATGAGAGATTGAATATAATTTTAACACATTACTTTGACTAATTAAGCCGTATCGTAAGTTTCATAAGTAGTGACTTAATTTAGTTAATTAATTATCTAGGAGCGTCGTGTTCCGGAGGCGTGGACGCGGGAGAGGCGTTTCATATTTACAGCATGGAATCAGGCAAGATACCTTACCATAATTAATGCTTACATTTAGTTGCATTTTATTATTCTGTTATTATTTTCTGCACTTTTATTTATAGTTATTTATTTTTTTCTTGCTTGTGGACCTAGAGTTAAGAGACTTCCGTCAATAAAATGCATGTCATTGACTTTATCACGATTGTATCACGAGTTGTGTGTGAGTTGTAAGTATCATGTAGTGGTCACTTGCGTGTTGGCTGATCACCCGTGCGCATGCGTAGGAATAACTGTCAATAGATGCATGTTAGAAGACTTGACAGTTATTGAATATAAACCGTGTTGTGGAAACGACACGTGTTGGTGTGTCGTGGTTACGATGCATGTATAGTATCATTGGAGGGAGGGGACAACTACTAGCGTAGGGGCTACATTTACTTTTTACACACATTATGGGTGATAGTGACTCGGATGAGCACTACGTGCTGCCCGACCGATAGTATCTCGGATGAGCGCTACTTGACGGCCACTCTTTATTACTTGCTTGAGTGAATCCGTTACAGCCCCTGCGTAGAACGTTGTCCTCAAAGTGCATATCACATAGATGGTTAGGTACCCAGTTTAGTTGTAGTTTATAGTATTTTTTTACTTATGCAGTTACATGTCATGTTCTTCCTGTATCTTGTTACATCCATCTGAGGACCTGGTTATCTCTCCAAGTGTATGCTTTCATGATTTACTACAGGTGTTCTAGCCAAGGCCGTGATCTTCTCCCTTCCTTCGAAGAGAATTGCGCTTGGTTTGTTTGATATTTTATCGATTCACTTATTGTACATTTTATTTTGAGATAGTTGGTAGTGGACTTTGTCTCCGCCCAACATTTGTACAAATGACTTTAATAAGTTAATTTTATGATATATTGGTTTGTGGATGAGATTAGCTTCATGGTTACTACATTTTACAGCTTATGTGTACATACGAGATATCCATATATTGGAGTATACTTCGTATGTAGACAGCTGGCATGATACGTTTCTAGTCCTACGTATTTTGGGAATGGGGCGTTACAAACACATTTGATTATAGAAAGAATTTCTTTCTTGATTGTAGAATAATTTATTTGGGTATCATTCCATTTACCCCGAACAAATCTAACTAAGACTTCTTTATTAGTCTCAGGATTTCTTTGCTTTAAAATACCACCATACCCAATATCACTGGCATCAGTTTCAACTATTTTAAACCATTCAACATTGGCTAAATATAAACAAGGTAAATTCTTAACCTTCTGCTTTATTATTCTCACTGCTTTGGTATGCTCTTCAGACAAAGCAGGAGGATTCTTCTTAAGCCTTTGATACAAATTTTTTGTATCATGTGCTTTATTTTTGTAGAATTCAGACACATAATTTAGTGCTCCCAGAAATCTTTGTAACTGCTTATTATCAGTTATTTTATCAGAAAATTTGGAAGCAAATTCAATACTTCTATCAATAGGAATTATTGTCCTATTGGTAATATTATGTCCTTAAAATCTTATTTCTGTTTGAAATAATTTTATGTTTGGTGCTGATATTACCAGCCCATTCTTGATGACCAAATGCTTGAATATTTTCAAGTGCTTGAAATGTTCATTAAGAGAATTGGAAAATATTAAGATGTCATCAATGTATGATAATATAAACTCAGAATATATCATGAATATTTCATTCATGATATTCTGGAATTCTGACGGGGCATTCTTCAGTCCAAAGGGCATTACATTCCATTCATAGTGCCCAAATGGTACTATGAAAGCAGTTTTGTATCTATCCTGCTTAGCTATCTGGATTTGCCATTAGCCTGATTTTAAATCAAATTTAGAAAATATTCTTGCTCTAACAATTCTATTGAGCAGAGCCCTCTTATTAGGAATTGGGTATCTTATCCATTTCAAAACCTTATTGAGAGGTTTATAATTTATTACCAATCTTGGCACCCCTCTCTCCCTCTCAGCATTATTCATAACATAAAATGCTATACAACTCCAAGGAGAGTAAGATTTTCTTATTAATTTTTTATCTATTAAATCCTGTATTTCCTTCTTGCATATTTCTAGATATTACTGATTCATCTGGCAAGGTCTTACCTTGGTAGGGATATCTTTCTCATTAAAGTTATCCACATAGGGAAGTGAAACAATATGTTTTTTTCTGTCCCAGAAAGCATTTGGAAGATTACTACAAGTCTGTAGTTTGAATTCTTCTTCAATTTGTTTTATTTTGTCTTTAATCTCTGGCTTATTCAATTGAGCAGAGATTTGTATTTGCTTGATTTCCTCCCGAAGAAAATTGATTTGATTTTATTTAAAATCAATTTCTCGTATTTTATTCAATATTTTGATCATTGGATCACGAGTGAATTCAAAGGTTACTTCTCTGCTTTTCTAGACAGTAGAAATACCATATGTATTAATATTCTTTATTGTCATGAGTTTTTCTAGGAAAGGAGTTCCCAGAATAACATGCTGAGTTATTTCTTTTACTACTACAAATTATAGTAGAATTGCTATAGAATCTTTACAGACATTCACATCTGTAACTTTATATGGTGCTGTCAAAGCTCTATTATTTGCAGCACTCAGTGTCTGATTAGTGCGTTCATAATATTTTATTGGAATCACACCCTCTTTGACACAATTCAAATCTGCACCGCTATCAACAGGTGCAATTAAATTTTTAATATGATACTCATTATTAATGAGTAAATCTATTTGTATATACCATTTTTGGGTAATATAGAGATCTATTTTCTCTACTTTTGATTGTGACTCATTCTCCTCATCATAAATATTAGGAGTAGAAGAAGTATTGCTTCTTTTAGAACTTTCTCCTTTTTCTGTATGAGTTATCATATTTTTTGCTACTGTCTCGAGGTTAGACAGTCTTATTTGAGTAATCTCATCATGAGATTTTAATTCTTTTATTTCTTTTTTCAATACTTTAATCTCATTTTGGAGATCTTGTATTGTAGCAGTTTTTACCTCTTTATTTCTATATCGTCGAAGAACTTCTTCCATATTATAAAATTCTTCTTTTTTATTCATCCCTTCCTCATTCGAGGGATTATTATTTGATTTCTCTTCTATATTGAGAAAATCAATTAATTTTTCTCTTGCATTTCTACTGATTTCAGTAGACAATAGAGATTCTATTATTTCTCTTTTATCTTGAGTGGGCAATATATTTATTGACAACCCATTCATTTCTACTATTGATTTATAATAATTAAGATCATGTTCATTAGAACATTCTTCACAACTACATTCATTATTACATTCGCACATATTAACAGAATCATTACTCGATTCATCTGATGAACCTAATTCTTCCTTAGAATTTATTAATATTTTGTATAGGGTCCTTTTTAACCCTTCATCTTCTATTTCTTGGATTTTCTTTTTAGTATAACATCTATTGACATAATGGCCCAATTTGCCACATTTATAGCATTTTATTTCTTTAGAGGATTTCCTCTTTTGAGAAGATTTCTTCTCTTTGCCTCTATCTTTTTCTCTAAATTGTTGTGAATAATTCTTCTTTCTTTTTCTTTTTCTATAATAGGGCTTATTTCCCTTCTCTCTGTATTCTCTTTTAGCCTTTCCTTTCTTATCATAAGGCTTGTAGTCATCTACAGCAAATTGGCTGCAAAATTCACCCAATTGCTTTCTTTCTGAAAGCCTATGCAATTTTAGCTGATTTCTTAGCTTTAAATCATTACATAAAGCTAAATCTTCTTGAACACAAGCATTTATTAATGCTCCATAAGTATAATTCTGATATGGAATTTCTCTATTATTTTTCTCTCTCATTTTTTGCCTTATTTTTTCAGCAAAGAGATTTGGGAAACCATCAATAAATTTGGACTTCCAGTGCGATGCATTAGCATCGTATAATTCCATAACTCTACTTAGGAAGGTATCTTTGTACCACCTAAAATGAGTCAAAGTAGGACATCTCAAATTCTGTAACAGGGTTCTAATTTTCCCTCCATCAGAAACATGTCCTGTGAAATGTTCTAATATATTATATATTAGAGTGTAAACAACATCTGATTTTAGCTGTCCATCCTCTGTCTTGGTATTATTTATTATTTCCATTCGTTGCTCACTACCCAAGCAATGATCCCACCATCCTCGTAAGATTCCTGTAAATCCACTGGCCACAAATAAAGCAATTTGCTTATCGTTATTGTCAGCATCTTTGGCAACATTAGAATACATCAATATTCGATGTAATTGATCATGTATTTGCTTATCAAAAAGACCATATATATTCCATTCATAGATTTCTCCAGCACAACAATGATTCTAAATTATAGAATCATTCTCTTCATAGAGAACATCCTGTTGGAGTGGGTGGGGTTCCCAACCTATGTGGAGAAGATCCCGGAGTGCGACGAGCGCCGTCCGATGTCGGAGAAGCTCGGGAAGTAGGTGACGCGGAGTTGCTGCTGCTGCTGCCAACCCAGAGGGAGGTTCTGGAACTGGGCCACCGAGTTTGGGCCGAACTCGGTCCCAGGCCGAGTTCTGGCCGAACTCGGTCTGGCCATTCCAGAATGTTGCCAGTAGGTTCTGGTTGCCCGACACAGAGTTCTGGCCGAACTTTGTGTCGTCGGGGCTGAGCGGAAATTTGGGGTGATTTTTCACCATTGGATCTAATCAAACGGTCCAGATTTGTTGCGGGATTAGGGAGTTAAGTTGGGATTTCCAAGCCCTAATCTATTGCAACACAATCGGAGAACACACAAGAAGAGAGAGAGGAAGGAGGCAAGAGTGCCATTACAACTTTGGAAGAGAAGACGGAGGATCGAAGGTATTTTTTGAAGGAGAATCGGATTCGGGTAATCTCTACTCGTCGTTCTCGGTCTTCGTAGCCTTGTAATCATTGTTCTTACTTCTAAGTGTTGTGGGGATCCGATTTGGATCGGGAGGAGTTTGTAGAGGGTGTAATTCTTCTATTCCATTAGTGGAGGCTTCTCAGGGTTGGACTCCGATCGTCCCGTGGTTTTTTCCCGCAAGGGTTTTCCACGTCAAAAATTCTCTGTGTCTGCGTGGATTGTTTTATGTGGTTGTTATTGGGTTCGTGCGTTGTATTGCTCGGTCCTCTCGCAGGTACTCTTCGGTTTGGGGAAAGGTTTCCGCGTTTCTTTCCCAACAGAGTGGTATCAAAGCCAGGTTCTAGAATTCAGAAGGGTGTCAGGAGTTGACAGAAACCAGAGAAGAGAGATGGATGCAAAGTCGGTGCGCATGGTGAATCTTAATGGCACAAACTATCATTATTGGCGGAGCAAGATGAAGGATTTGCTGTTTGTCTGAAGCTGCATCTACCCGTATTTGCATCCGAGAAGCCCAGTAATAAATCCGAGGAGGACTGGACATTCGAGCATATACAAGTGTGTGGGTACATATGGCAGTTTGTGGACGAGAATATATACAACCACGTTGCCAATATTGAGCACACGAAGATGTTGTGGAATAAGCTGGAATCCTTGTATGTGAAGAAGACCGGGGTAAACAAATTGTTCCTGATCCAAACGATGATGGGTCTGCGATACAAGGATGGGGCATCTATTTCGGACCACTTGAGTGAGTTCCAGGGCGTGGTTGACCAGCTATCTTCTATGGAAGTCAAGTTCGACGACGAAGTTCAGGGACTGTGGCTGCTGTGTACATTGCCAGACTCGTGGGAGACCGTACAAGTATCTATGATCGCTTCTGCTCCAGAGGGCGTGGTCAGTCTGGAGTTTGCCAAGAGCGGGGTGCTGAATGAAGAGATGCGGAGACGTTCTCAGGACACTTCATCTACATTCCATCACTCAGAGGCATTGGTTTCAGAGTGCCGCAGAAGGGGCAAAAGCAGGGGTCCAGGTGGTGGCAGAGACAAGAGCAGGGGGAAGTCCACAGGTCGGTATGAGGACTCAGAGTGTTACCATTATGGTAAGAAGGGCCACATCAAGCGGAATTGTTTCGCTTGGAAGAGAGAGAAGAAGGGCGACAAGGAAAAGCAAGAAGAGAATACTACAGCGACGGCCTCGATGCATCGAGGCGATGTGATCGTCGTAGGTGATGTGGTCATTACTAACCTCGCCTGCGATGACAATTCTTGGCTGGTGGACTCAGGGGCTTCAGCACATGTATCTCACAACAGGGCACTGTTTTACACTACAGCGACTGTGGAGTGTTGAAGATGGGCAACGGAGATGTGTCGAAGGCGGTTGCCGTTGGAGATGTGCATTTGAGAATGAAGACGGGTGCGGTTCTTGTTCTCAAGGATGTTCGTCATGTCCCTGATATCCGTTTCAACCTAGTGTCGGTTGGAAGGTTGGATGACGAGGGATTCTTCAGTCTCTTCGGGAACAGTCAGTGGAAGCTTTCCAGGGGTTCGATGGTGATTGCCAGAGGAAGCAAGAAGTCCGGTCTCTACTATATGGAGGGGAGCGCACAGGGGGCACAGGAGGTGAACGCAGTCAGTGATGCGTCTACCGAGTTATGGTACAGACGGCTCGGCCATATCAGCGAGAAGGGGATGAGCTACTTGGTGAACAGGAAGGTGATTCCGGGGCTCAAGTCTACAAAGTTGGAGAAGTGCACGCACTGTTTAGCTGGAAAGCAAAATAGGGTGGCTTTCCAAAGTCACCCATGTTCAAGGAAGCCGGCGTTGCTCGAGTTGATTCACTCGGATGTCTGCGGTCCTATGAAGGTAAAATCTCTTGGTGGTGCTTCTTACTTTGTAACCTTTATTGATGACTGTTCCAGGAAGGTTTGGGTCTATGTCTTAAAGACCAAGGATCAGGTGCTGCCTACTTTCAAAGAGTTTCAGGCCTCTGTTGAAAGAGAGACGGGCAAGAAGTTATTGTGTGTTCGGTCCGACAATGGCGGCGAATACATCGGTCCCTTTGATGCGTATTGCAGAGAGCAAGGGATACGACACCAGAAGACTCCGCCCAAGACACCTCAGCTCAATGGTGTAGCGGAGCGCATGAACAGGACACTGATGGAGAGGGTACGGTGTTTGCTGTCAGAAGCAAACTTGCCGGGAAGTTACTGGGGTGAGGCTCTTCTCACAGCTGCTTATGTTATTAATTTGTCTCCTAGTGCTCTTTTACAGGGTGATGTGCCTGACAAAGTATGGTACGGCAAAGAGCCGTCATACAATCACCTGCGAGTGTTTGGCTGTAAGGCCTTCGTGCATGTACCGAAGGACGAGAGGACCAAACTTGAGCCGAAGACGAGGCGATACGTCTTTGTCGGCTATGGTCAGGATGAGTTTGGCTATAGACTCTACGACCCGGTGGAAAGAAAGCTCTACAGAAGCAGGGACGCGGTGTTCGTCGAGGATCAGACCATGACCAATACTCAGGATTTCGAGACGCCTTCTGAGGCTGAGGAATTGCCTGAGTTAGAGTCATTTTGCTTCGAGCAGTTTCCAGAGGACATCGCAGAGGATCCAGTTATGGGGGAGCCAGTACATGGAGTTGCTCCCAACCTTGATTATCAGCCTGCTGATGGTGGTCAGGGTGTCCTTCAGGAGGATGAGCATGCCGGAGAGGCAGTTCCTGAAGGGGAGGAGGCTGTTGGTATACAGCCAGCACCAGTAGTTCCTTTGAGGAGGAGTGACAGGGATCGTCGACCATCTACGAGATACTCACCAGATGAGTATGTGCTATTGACTGACGGGGGAGAGCCCGAAAGTTTTTCAGAGGCTATGGAAGACGAACACAGGCAGGAGTGGATGGAGGCTATGCAGGAGGAGATGAGTTTCTTGTACACCAATTCCACTTATGATCTGGTGCGGTTGCCAAAGGGCAAGAAGGCTTTAAAGAATCGATGGGTGTTTAGAGTGAAGCAGACGGATGATGCTACTCGCCCTCGATACAAAACGAGGCTGGTAGTTAAAGGCTACGGTCAGCGGAAAGGCATAGATTATGATGAGATCTTTTCGTCTGTCGTCAAGCATTAGTCTATTCGGGTGGTGGTAGCATTAGCAGCCAGTCTCGACGTAGAGGTCGAGCAGATGGATGTGAAGACGGCATTCCTCCACGGTGATCTTGAGGAGGAGTTGTACATGGAGCAGCCATAGGGATTCTGTGAGAAGGGCAAGTCATATTTGGTCTGCCGGTTGAGGAAGAGCTTGTATGGTCTGAAGCAGGCTCCGAGGCAGTGGTACATGAAGTTCGAGTCGTTTATGGGGGAGCATGGTTATGCACGGACGACGTCGGATCACTATGTATTTGTGAGGTATTTTGCCGAGGATGATTTCATTATTTTGTTGCTCTATGTTGATGATATGCTATTAGTGGGTCGGAATGCCACTAGGATAGCGGAATTGAAGCGCCAACTGGGTGCGGCCTTCTCTATGAAGGATTTGGGCACAGCAAAGACTATTCTTGGGATGGAGATCAGCCGAGAGAGAGAGTCCAAGCTGCTACACTTGTCCCAAACGATATACATTCACCGGGTACTTCAGCGTTTCGGGATGGACGGGTCGAAGAAAGTGAGTTCCCCCCTTGCGGCTCATTTTAAGCTCACTGAGGAGCAGTGTCCATCTACCGAGGACGAAAAGGAAGATATGGAGCGGGTTTCATATGCCTCAGCTGTGGGAAGTCTTATATATGCTATGGTGTGTACGAGGCCAGATATTGCTCATACAGTTGGTACGGTTAGCAGGTATCTTTCAAATCCTGGAAAGGTACATTAGAGTGCGGTCAAGTGGATTCTACGATATCTTCAGGGCACTGCTGGTTGGAGACTTTCCTTTGGTGGTGACGAGCCAAAGCTGGTTGGGTATACCGACGCTGATATGGCTGGAGATGTAGACACGAGGCGATCGACTTCGGGCTACGTGATAATGTTTGCGGGAGGAGCAGTGTCGTGGCAGTCGTGGTTGCAGAAGTGTGTTGCCTTGTCGACGACAGAGGCAGAGTACATTACGGCGACGGAGGCTTGCAAGGAGTTGCTGTGGATGAAGAAGCTGCTGCAGGAAATGGGACTGAAGCAAGAGCAGTATACTTTGCTTTGTGACAGTCAGAGTGCTATTCACCTTGTGAAGAATCAGACGTTTCATAGCCGGTCCAAACACATCGAGACTCGGTATCATTGGATACGGGATGTGGTTGAGAAGAAGGACGCGGAGCTTGAGAAGGTTCATACAGATGACAACGGAGCTGATATGTTCACGAAGATTCTACCAAGGGGGAAGTTTGAGTACTGCAGGCAGATCGTCGGGATGACGATATCCTCTCCATAGTTGTGAAGGGGGAGATTTGTTGGAGTGGGTGGGGTTCCCAACCTATGTGGAGAAGATCCCGAAGTGCGACGAGCGTCGTCCGATGTCGGAGAAGCTCGGGAAGTAGGCGACGCGGAGTTGCTGCTGCCAACCCAGAGGGAGGTTCTGGAACTGGGCCACCGAGTTCGGGCCAAACTCGGTCCCAGGCCGAGTTCTGGCCGAACTCGGTCTGGCCATTCCAGAATGTTGCCAGTAGGTTCTGGTTGCCCGACACAGAGTTTTGGCCGAACTCTGTGTCGTCGGGGCTGAGCAAAAATTTGGGATAATTTTTTACCATTGGATCTAATCAAACGGTCCAGATTTGTTACGGGATTAGGGAGTTAAGTTGGGATTTCCAAGCCCTAATCTATTGCAACACAATCGGAGAACACACAAGAAGAGAGAGAGGAAGGAGGCAAGAGTGCCATTACAACTTTGGAAGAGAAGACGAAGGATCGAAGATGTTTTTCGAAGGAGAATCGGATTCGGGTAATCTCTACTCGTCGTTCTCGCTCTTCGTAGCCTTGTAATCATTGTTCTTACTTCTAAGTGTTGTGGGGATCCGATTTGGATCGGAAGGAGTTTGTAGAGGGTATAATTCTTCTATTCCATTAGTGGAGGCTTCTCAGGGTTGGACTCCGATCGTCCTGTGGTTTTTTTCCGCAAGGGTTTTCTACGTCAAAAATTCTCTGTATCTACGTGGATTGTTTTGTGTGGTTGTTTTTGGATTCGTGCGTTGTATTGCTCGGTCCTCTTGCAGGTACTCTCCGGTTTAGTGAAAAGTTTCCGCGTTTCTTTCCCAACACATCCATGGGAGAAGGTCTTTTGTAGTAATATTTGATCAAATTGGTTTGTCATATTTAACGGTATTAATTCTTTCTCGATTCATCTTAATCGGAACCGAATTGAAAGAATTAAACATCACCTCTATTTGGATGGGATAACTTGTTCTTCATTGATAGAACAAGATTCTTCTGAGTCTGATTCTGACTCTTGGCAACATTGTACTGATGATTCACCTTGTAGCATATTCAGGTGCTTGATCATATCCTCTTTAGGCTTATAATTCAAGAATTTGTCCTTTCGATTTTTATACTCCAAATCTTCTTGGAGTACATTAACACTTTGATTTCTGAATTGCTCGACTAATTCTTTCAGATCTTTTTTTGTAAATTCTGCTCGAGATATGAATTTGTAGCCGGTCACCTCCATTGGAGGTTTAATTGGAATCCTATTTGTTTCTAATTTTGGCTTAACAATAGGACTCTCATGGATTTCTATTCCTTTTGGTTTTAAATTTTTTAATCAATTTCTGAATAGCATTTTCTAATCGGGTTAACTGCTGACCCATAATTTGAATACAAGTATTGGTGTAATTATTTTGCAAAATTATTTTTTGCATTTCCTTTATGGAAGCTTTCTCATGCTCAATTGCTTTATAGAAAGAATTTGCTTCCATATCAGGTCTAAATGGAGTAGATATTTTTAAATGCTCATTAGGAGGATATAATGATGTTATTTTCTGTCCTTCTTTATTAATCCATGTCTTATTATATTTATCTTCCAAGACATTTATTTGTCTTAGCCTCTCATCCAGATATTGATCTATAAACCATTCATGAAACCATTTAATTTTCTTGGTTTTATTTATATACTGATGATATTTCACCTTATAAATTGCTCTTTGCACCTTATCAAAATTATTCTAATACCATTCTCCGAATTTATTATTTTCTTTGTTATAAAATTCCTTATCTAGGAATTTTATTATTCCCAGATATTCAGCTATATCCATTAAATAGAAAAAGTCATTTCCGACATTGTCAGTTCCTCATCCAATTTGGATGATTGAGAAGCATATATTGGATGCACCACATTCGATTCATTTATTTGAATCTTTTTCACTTGATTTTCTTCTATATTAGAAGATTCTGCTTCTGATTGTTTATCTGAGTCTGATTTCTCAGATATAAATCTCTTAGAACTTGATGTAGAGATTCTAGCTTTTATTTATAGATTAAATCTTACTTCCACATCTCCATCTGGAGTCTGAATTATTTGATCTAAGTACTGCCATATTCAAAATCCATTCACTTGGAAAGTTTATTTCTTTCCATTTAATTATTCTATTAGTAGCTACTCTAGTAGTTAAAAGATTGGTCTCTACTAAAGTAGTTTGTCCTGGCTTTGTAAGGTGTTTAGCCTTTGGGGCTAAAGTATTTAACACCTTAAAATGAACTCTATAGATTATTGCTATAGTTTCTGATCCAGGAAGAAAATTGTAACCATATGTCTGTAAATTTAAAGACACAGCTTCTAACAGATTTACATCTGTTAAAGATAAGCTTAAATTAGGATAAACATTAAAATATACTGGGCCATGGCAGAGACTTGTCTGTATAACTCCCATTAGAGATTGTGTCTAATCCAAATGTCTCCCATCTCTAAGGGTTGTTAATAAAGATGCATTCAACCCTTGGAGGGTCAAAGGTTTTAATGCTACCTGTATTAATCCTATATGGATAAAATTATATTTATCTCTGTAATTAGAGTATTAGAAAAAGATATATATATATATATATATATATATATATATATATATATATATATATATATATATATATATATATATATTAGAGTTCTCTTTGCCTAGAAAATATAGGGAATAAGAAAATTGGAAGTCTATGTAAAACTTGCGACATCTTAACATCAGCTATATAAATTTTAACTGCATAGCTAGACCAAGTGGTCAATTGATAATAGATGGTAAACTGAATGACATCATGTAAATAAAAAATAAATAAAACTAAATATCCTCCATGTAACCAGGTGTTAAAATTTGAAGAAGAAATTTCTTCAAAAAAGATATCAACCAAACTACAAAAACTAGCTCTATAGTGTACTTGTATTTGTGTCTGTATCGATACCCATATATGTGTCTGTATTCGTGAAACATAGGCGCTTGCAATGTATCTATTTGAAAATGTCTATATTATGTACCCATATGCTGTTCATACCCATATCTGTGTTCGTAGTAGTGCAACATAGATAGAGGCCATCTTCTGAACTGTGAATTAAGCTAAAACATCCACACAAAGAGTTCATATGCATTAAAAGTGAACTAGCTCTGATAGAAAAAATGAAGTCACTAGGTTCTGCACGAATAAGGGTTCATCTATAGAACTGGCTATAGTTGAAGCAACATATGAGGAAGGTGATTCTATTCTATTTACTGGAATCTGTAGGACACTAATCAAAATTTTGTGCTTATGACACAATTCATGCAGACAAAAGTCATTTAGAAAGCAATTCAGTAAGCTGCCATATAGTATTGAATAGCCGCTAATCAGATTGCTGTAGGATCCATATGTGGTAAACTAGTTTTAAGAAAACCACATAATGAATTAAATTACTTTCAAAATTTTAATACAAGTAAACCAAAACAAAACCAAAAATGATAAGTAAACTTACAAGGGTGGTTGAAGCTATATACTTGCCCTACTGGCTTAGTTACTAAACACATGCTTGGATGCCTTCTTGATTGAATAAGCTTCTATACTCGAATGAAATTTCTTTAATTTTAGCTAGTTAAAACACATTGATGGCTGAAACTGTAAAGTGCTTTGCTTGAGCTAGTTAAAACACATTGAGATGAGGTTGCTTAATATTTAGCAATTTTGAACTCAAAGGAACTTACAAAAGAATTCTCCTTCTCTAACCAAAGGAGCTATAATGTTAAATGAGGACACGAGAAGTAATAAGGTACAAAAAGTAGGACTGTGGAGAATTTGAGATGAGGTTGCTTAATATTTAGCAATTCTGAAAGTAAAAGAACTTAATAAGAATTCTCCTTCATAAACTCCATCTAGCTTAGGATGCAATAGGAATTTTTGATCCTATAACTTTTTTGCCATTCCCAGCAATATAATAACTATCCAAAGAATTAATTTTTGCACTTAAAAGAACTTTAGGACTATTCAATAAAGAAAATATAACTCTAATGACAGTTCTTATGTCTTAATATGAGCGACTTAATTATCCAAATAATTAATTTTTGCACTTATAGTAAACTTCAGTCGAAATGTGATTCATAAGCATAGAATTAATTACCAATATTACTATATGCTTTTCTGATTTCATATCCATGTTTTGGACATATTTCATATTGTTAAGTGCCTTCGTTGTTGTCATTCATTATTTTGGTTGATTCTTAAATATTATTGTCCATGTGTCAATGCATAACAAGGGGAGAAAAACAAAGAGAACAAAATATCATTTGATATGTATGCGAGATGTCTCCTTGTTTTTAAGGTGCCTCTTGATAACTTAACATGTTTTTCGTCCTAACATGCTGTCAATTTGACTAGATTTGTTGGGATATTCTGGCAGGTATGTTTACATACTCGTCTGACTTGGCGATTTTGGAGTAATCATGTTGCATCTGTTCCTCAACAACTTTTGTAACCTTTTGGTAACCAATTTTTTCCTTTACTTGTTCGACCTGTTGCATCTGTTCCTCAACTTGTCCATCCTCAGATGTTGTCAGTCTTACAATTTAGATGATTATAAATTTTTTTCTTAATGAAAGATACCTAACATCTATTTATTTTCAGTTTGTAAACTAAAATCTCATTTAATTATTTGCAATTAGGATCTGAGCAACCTCCCAATGGCCATATTGGCATGGTTGCATTAAAGCAGTCTACAAAGGCCACAAGAGTGACCAAAGTGTTTATTTTCCTCTCCAATAATAAATAATCTAAAATATGTGCTTAAACAACAACAATCAACATCAATGCTCCTAAACTATTTTTCGAGATACTTCTAAAAGTTCACATCACCCAAATCTAAGTATCCCCAAATAAAATTGAACTTAATTGCCTCTAAAAAGACTTAAATTTGTGCATATAATATAAACCCTAAATAAGTTCAAAACAAAAATATAAATACCAAGATAGTAAAGATTAAGGTACCTTCGAGTCCAAGCCTCAACCTCTTCAAGCAAACCCTAAACTATACAAATAGCCCAAATCAGTATATAAGAAACTGGTTCCATATCCGGAGGGTAGGGGAGGGCATGGGGGAGATGGACCAAGGAAGAGAGATGAAGGAGAGAGAGAGAGAGAGAGAGAGAGAGAGAGAGAGAGAGAGACTGGTCTAGTTTAAAGGCCTACGATGGAGAGTGAAGTTACGTATAGGCAACTCTAGAGGAGGGTGAATAGAGTTTGTGTCGATAATAACCAATTAAAAATGTAACTCTATATCAAGTCCAGAAATCAACTACCAAGAGAGTAAGTAATCAGAGAGTAATGCGGAAATAAATAGAGATCAGAAGAGCATATGCAAACACAGCGATTTAACCTAGTTTTTCTCATGGAGGACTAGTCCAGGCCTGAGAACTTCCGCTCAGGATTAAAATCCACTATTTGTGAAATAGGGTACAACCACGTGCCTTTACTCAGAAGAGCACGCCAACCTCTTACAACTTCACAGAGGCGAAACTTGGAATTGTCTAAGTGACTTTTCTTTCACTCTTGCACACAACTTTTAGCTGATATCATACTGAGCACCTTGGGCTAAGGAGAGTTGTGGCTTAGGAGATATGGAAGAGTGGGGCTTGGAGTAGTAGAGCTTAGAAAGCTTGAATATTTGAAGGTGAGAGATGATTTGAAATGAGAGAATTCAAGCTCTATTTATACTAGTCCGAGGAGGCAGAATTCAGCCAAAATTCTGTCCCAAGAATTCAAAATTTCAAACGTTGGATAGCTAGTATCAAGCATGCCCTAAAAATTAGCATCCTAAAAATTAGGAGACAGAGGTCGGCCCGAATTCGATTTCTACGGGGCCAGAAGATTGGTTTGGTTTGGTGATTATCTTGTTTTGTATGGTGGTGCTTGGAGAGTGAAGTCTAGGTTCAAGATAGCTCAGTATGACTCAATGCACATGTTCCTAGACTTAATCAAATGAAAAGTACAAACTCGGTACAAGTACAATTGCAATGATCAACTTGTTGATGACGTCTGTCTTGAGCTTGATATGTTGTAGAAGATATTCTTGACTTTGAGCTCAATGTGTCGTATTGGATCTTGTCAAATATTGTTTTATTAATTCTCTAAATTAGGTGACTGTGATCTAGTTTGGGTCAACAATATCCCCTATTTTGATAATTGACAAAAAAATAATATTTGTATGTCGCAATATTCATACCTGGACACATGTTAAAGGGAGTAGTTTGTATTGAGTAGCTCCCCGGTAAATAGATATGTCGGCTCCCCCGTAATTAACTATTTTGGTTATGTCCTGATACAAAAATCTTTTTCCAAGCACAACATAATATCCAAGATCATATTATATCCAACAACATATAAGATCATTATCAACCAAATATAAATAACATATAAGATCATATCAACCAAATATCTATGCTTCTCCCCCTTTGTCATTTAGCAAAATGAATCATAACTCCCCCGTAAAGAGAGATAAATGTGACAAAGTGAGGATGGCAAGCACACAATCCATAACCATAACCAATTATCATAAGAGACAGCTAAGCAGTTTTGATAAACCCAAAGGAAATAACTAGAAGTTCATACATGATAAACTGAAGTCTAAAAACATAGTGCAAAGAGTGCTAAGACATGAAAATGATAAAAACATAACTAAAGTGAACATCAGCAGAAGCAGCAGCAGGTAGAAGACCACAACCATCATGGAGCATGGGAACGGGATGGACCGGCTGACTTGGACGACTCGCTAGCAGAGTGATGAGGATTAACAAACGCCGTATTAGGATCCAAATACCACAAGCCCCATGGGTCTTCAATCCGGTAGCCTTCGCGAGAAGGGTCCCGACCCGTAGGAAAGGGCATCGTGGGATGCCGGGCCATATTATACTAGATATCATGCAGAGTGTTGCTGATAGCGCTCATCTGCAAAGTGGTTCGGTAGTCCAGCTGGGTGTAGCGATCGTCTTCCAAACAGAAGCAGTCACGCAACATGTCGCGGATGGAGTCGAGGGTGGCAGGAGGCTCATGCTGAGGTGCATCTGAGTCAGAAGTTTCCTCCTCAACTGAAGGAGGAGCAGGGGCAGTCCTACGTGCCTTGGACAGAAAGGAAGGAGTAAGTAAAAACTGACACTCGTCCAAAGAAACGTTGAAAGCACGAAAGATAATAGGAAGATACATCGCATAAACAAGCGATTTTGGCTTCTTCCTTGCACGAATCATCCAATCCATCATCGTACGAGGAAAATTGAAGGGGATGGTGAAGTAAAGATAATAAAGGGAGGTAATCTCATGATAAGTAACCTCATCGGCAGATCCTGCTTTTGGCAGGATGGAAGAGAAAATGATGCAATAAAGTTCATAGAAATGGTTGTGAGAAACTTAGCCCAAAGTTTTTGAGGACATGTGTTGGGTGCACACATCATATCCTTGAACCCTTCAAGAGTGATATCTCCAACGAATTTGAAAGCACGAGCATCAACAATTTTTTTCCAAGAGTTGGGATCGGGAAGTTCAAGATCAAAATTATCAAACATGATATCAATGCCGGCGACCCGAGAGTAAATTTGGTTGTCGTCGTGAGTCATATTGCAATAAAACATTTGTATTACATTGAGGTATATGATTGATTGTTTGGATACAAGTTCATCGAGGCAAAGATCCTTGAAGTTCGGATCAAAGTCAAAAAAATATGGTAAAGTTAATCGGGTGTCCCGGCACAACACTTTTGAGCAAAAATCTGAGTACCACTCATTAGATGCTTCTAAGAAACAAAAATTTGCTCATTATAAGTGTTGCTATTGGGAGGTGGAGGAGGATCAAATAATGGGTGAATGGGTTGGACATTTGGAGGAGGAGAAGGAGGGTTTGATGAAGAGGCACCTTCGGTTCTAACCCTCTTTCCTCGATTAAAAAGTCTAGGAGCCATATGATAAGTAAAGACAAAAATAATAAAAGAGTAGATGGAGAACAAGAGTTTATACCTCAAAATAATAAAGTAGAATTGAAGAGAATCTCTAAAAACCTTAAAATTTCAAGTTTTGAAGAAGGAAGAGCACCAACAATGGAGTTTCTAGGGTTAGGGTTTGGAAAAATAGGCTTTGGAGAGAGGTTGAAGGTGGTAGCAATGAGGAAAGAGAGTCCAAATTCGTGCATATGAAGAGTAGGGCCGGCTGCACTAGTTAAATCGTAGCCCTTGGATCAAATCGAATGAATGGCCAGGAATGGCTGAAGGTTCTGGTACCTAGTACACAGAGTTCGGCTTGAATTTTGCCATAGGCAGAGTTCAGTCCGAGTTCTGTGGGGTTGGTTCTAGAACTCCAAAAGGCTGAAAAAAATTAATAAAAGACATAAAGGATGGTCTTGAATTAACAATTATGAATTATATAAGCCATAAAAATAAATAAAACCTTACGACAAACTTTTTTAAACAATGATCAGTATAAGCGAATCGCCTCAGGTTAGCTGTAGGGGCCGGATCCTAGCTAGCGGTAGTCCGAAGACTAGTATACTGTGTCGATTAGGCTTTTACGCCTTGTTGTCAGAAGGGCCCTTTCGACTTGTACCCAAAATAATTTTACCATGTACGATTATGTTTTAACATTTATTTGCGCAGGTACAACTTATATTACGATATTTTATCCAAAATTCCTTATTCTCAATGAAAAAAATTGAAATGCTCTTCGGCTAGTGGTTTTGTAAAAAAGTTTGCTAGCTGATGATCAGTGTCAATAAATTCTAATTTAATAGTACCATGTATTTGATGATCACGCAGAAAATGATGTCTAATTTCTATATGCTTTGTGCGTGAGTGACATATTGGGTTTTTGGTCAGGTTAATTGTACTAGTATTTTCACAGAATATTGATATGTGCTTAAACAATAAATTATAGTCTTTAAGGGTTTGCTTCATCCATAGAATTTGAGCACAACAACGTCCAGCTGCGACGTATTCAGCTTTCGTTGTGGATAATGCTACAGAGTTCTGCTTCTTGCTAAACCAAGAGACTAAAGTCTTACCTAATAAATGACACGTGCCACTGGTACTCTTTCGGTCGACTTTACATCCCGCAAAATCGGCATCAGAATATCCGATTAAGTCAAAGGAAGTGGTTTTGGGATACCACAAGCCCACCGAAACAATCCCTTTAAGATATTGAAAGATACGCTTAACCGCGGTCATGTGTGATTCCTTAGGGTTAGCTTGATATCGAGCACACAAGCAAACACTAAACATGATATCGGGACGACTAGCAGTTAAATAAAGTAGACTACCAATCATACCTTGATACTTACGTTGATCAACAAGTTTACCGCTTTCATCAAGTTCTAGTTTTGTTGTAGTAGTCATAGGAGTACTGATTGGTTTGTTGTCAAGATCAAACTTCTTCAACATATCCTTTGTATACTTTGATTGGCAGATGAAGATGCCTTGTGAGTATTATTTGACTAATAGTCCAAGGAAGTAGTTGAGCTCCGCCATCATGCTCATCTCAAACTCATTATGCATACACTTGGCAAACTCTTAGTACAAGACCTCATTAGTAGACCCAAATATGATGTCATCCACATAAATTTGCACTAAGAGAATGGTGTCATCAAGAGATTTTATAAACAGTATCGTATCAATTTTCTTTTTTGAAAAAACTTTTGTCAAGTAAGAAAGTACTAAGGCGTTCATACCAAGATCGAGGGGCTTGTTTGAGGCCATAGAGAGATTTCTTAAGTTTGAAAACATGATCGAGAAATTTATGATTTTCAAAACTAGGTGGTTGCTTTACAAACACTTCTTCTTTAATAAAGCCATTAAGAAAAGAACTTTTGACATCTATTTGAAAAAGTTTGAAAATTTGCAAATGCACAAAGCATGCGGATTGATTCAAGTCGTGCAAAGGAGCGTACATCTCATCGTAGTCGATACCTTCCTCTGGGTTGTATCCTTGAGCTACGAGACGGGCTTTGTTACGTGTGACTGAACTGTCCTCATTGACTTTGTTACGAAAAACCCATTTAATACCGATGATCGAATGATCAACAGGTTTGGGAACAAGTTCCCAAACTTGATTTCTTTCGAACTGGTTGAGTTTTTCTTGTATTGTCGATATCCAAAATTCATCAGAGAAAGCTTCTAAAATATTTTTGGGTAAGCCTTCCAGAGAACTGGTTACAGGTGTTGTATCCACGGGTATAGAAGTTGATAGTCTGATGTGTATGTCATCATCGTCATCGGAAAGAGCAGTTGTATTATTAATCTCATCAAAGGTTACATTAGCAGATTCTTCAAAAATCGTAGAGCGTTTGTTGAACACTCTATATCCTTTACTCTTGGCAGTATAACCAAGAAAAATACCTTCGTCAGCTTTGGCATCAAATTTGCCTAAGTTGTCTTTGGTATTAAGGATAAAGCAGCAACAACCAAACACTCGAAAATAAGAAATAGTTGGTATTCTACCAAACCAAAGTTCATAGAGAGTTTTCTTAGAAATAGGTCGAATCAACATCCTATTCAAAACATGGCATGCTGTACTGACAGCTTCAGCCCAAAAGTTTTTTGGAAGAGAAAATTGATTCAACATGACTCTAGCCATATCGCCAAGAGTCCTATTCTTCCGCTCTACAATACCATTTTGTTGGAGAGTTCTAGGACACAAAAAATTACGATTAAAACCATTTGAGTCACAAAACTTTTTGAAATCAGAGTTTTTGAATTCGTCGCCATAATCACTTCAGATTCGAGTAATCATGATGCCTTTTTCGTTTTGAATCTTTTTAGTAAAAACTTCAAAAACAGAAATAGTATCACTTTTATTTGTAAGGAAGAAAACCCAAGTAAATCTTGAAAAATCAACAACAATTACAAAAGCGTAGAGTTTTCCACCAAGACTGACTACTCTACTAGGACCAAATAAATCCATATGAAGCACTTGCAAAGGTCTAGTAGTACTTACATAGTTAATGGATTTAAAGAAGGATTTGGTAGCTTTATTTTTCTCACATTCGGCAAATACCATATCCTTTTTGAAGGTAATGTCAGGTAGTCCTCTTACTAGCTTCTTGGTTGAAAGTCTTGATATGGTATCCATATTTGCATGACCAAGACGCATATACCAAAGAAGTCTTTCATCTTTGTGAGCATAGATGCATCTTCTTGTATTAGTAGTATTTCTAGAAAGATAGAATACATATATATTTTCTCTTATCCCTTCAAAAATGATATCTTCAGATGATCTATCATATCTGGAGCATTTATTTTGCCAAAGTTAATATCATATCCATGATCAGCAAGATAACTAATGCTGAGCAGGTTATGCTTTAACTTGGTCACTAAACAAACATCCTTAATTACTGGAGAAGAAGGATTGCCAATAGTACCGTTACCTATGATATAACCTTTCAAGTTATTTTCGAAGGATACATATCCTTCCCTCTTCATCGATAGTGTTACGAATAGATTTCCATTTCTAGTCATGTGTCGCGAGCGCCCACTATCAAGAATCCACTTGCTTCTAGAGGATGAAGGAAGGTCCACCTACACCATGAGTAGATGTGACCTTTGGTACCAAAATTTTGAGGTTCTGAAAGGTTTGTCTTCGGTACCCATGCATACAGTTTTAAATCAACTAATCTTCTAATTCTACACTTTGGTGAAGTGTGTCCATGTTTACCACAATAGTGACATGTAGCATGTATATTCGTGTTAGGTACAAGATTATAGTGATGTCTATGTGTTTGATGTACTGCATAAGAACGTGTGTGCATAGGAGTATGTCTATGTGTGCCATGTGTATGTATAGGTGTTCTTTGTGCTGTATGTGAATAAGTGTATATAAAAGCATGATTATGAGTAGCATGAGTATATGTCTTTCTCTTGTGACGTGTGTTTCTGTGTTGAACAAACTTTTTTTAGTGTACGTTTTGTGACTGTGAGACTGAGTTTGAGGCTGAACAGCTTATTTCCCCAGTTTAATCTCTAATCTTTTAGAGGTATCGTACATATCATTATACTTGGCAGTTAAAGCATCAATTCTTATAGCAGTAATATTATACTTCTTTTTCTCATCTAGAAGTTCTCTATTGAGTGCTATAATATCACATGTTTGTTTCTCAATACGAGATTCGGCATCGTGTAAGCTTAATTTAAGCTTAGATACCTCCTCAGTGTTATCAGTGGGTGGTGTGTCTCTAACACTATCAAGTAAACATGAAAGTCTATGTATCTCAACTTCATGAGTTTTGATCTTATCCTTTGCATGTGTATACTTGCTAAGCAACTTCTTGTGATCTTCAAGCAAGTCACTAAAGGCATCACCAGGTTCATCAAATATAAAGTCATCAAGAGGATCATTTGTTACCTTTCCGGACGTTGCCATTAGGCAGACGTTTGCTGTATCTTGGGAGAGTCCTCTTCTTCTTCTGAGTCACTTGCTTCGCTCTCGTGCCAAATACTTGGGTTAGCATATTTTTGAGAGGTTGGCCTCTTGTAAGATCTTTCATATCGACTTTCTTTCTCTGCAGTAGGGTAATCTTTCTTGACGTGCCCCGTCTTCTTATAGCAGAAACAAATGGGCCCTTCATCGTCTTCTTTGTGTTGTTCCTTCTTTCTTTGGTTGAAGCGAAGAAACTTCTTGAAGTTGTGGACCATCAGTGCTTGATCATCACCTTCGGAATCATCGTCTTCGGTATCTTCTGGAGCAGTCTTTCTGTGATGAGCTCTTAGTGCAATTTCCTTTTCCTTCGGAGTCGCTTCTTCAAAGTCTTTGAGATCGAGCTCATGCGTCAACAGCTTGCCTACTTTCTAGAGACATAGTGGTGAGATCATTGCCTTCTATGATCACCGTGGCTTTGGGGTTCCAGATCTTCGTTAGTCCTCTTAGCACCTTGTGTACCTTCTCATGGTTGGAGTAGTCCTTACCAAGAGAAGATAGAGGGTTGACGATGTCGAGAAATCTAGTGAACATCTGTTTGATCGTCTCATTGGTCTTCTTCTTGAAAGCTTCGTACTCCTGTGTCAGATGACTGATTTTGATTCTTTCACCTGTATGATTCCTTCGTGGGTCACCTCCAGAAGCTTCCATACTTCGTGTGAGGTGGAGCATGTAGAGACCCTGTTGAATTCAGTCATGTCTATAGCACAGAAGAGAGCATTAATAGCCCCAGCATCTAGACTAGCATGTTTTTTTTCTTTCGTGGGGTTTATCTATGAGATTCCCCTCGACAACAGTTATTGCAAGCTTCTTGTAACCATCAGTGACTATGGTCCATAAATCAAAGTCTAAAGAATTTAGGTAGAAACTCATTCTAGTCTTCCAATAGATGTAGTTGGTTCCATCAAATAGTGGTGGCCTATTTGTGGACTGTCCCTCACCATAGTTGGTAAAGATAGGTTGTGTGGTTGCCATGGATCAGCTCTTAGGATGTTAATCCATTATCAAGAGAACAGAGCTCTGATACCAATTGAAGTTACGTGTAGGCAACTCTAGAGGGGGGTGAATAGAGTTTGTGTCGATAATAACCAATTAAAAATGCAACTCTATATCAAGTCCAGAAATCAACTACCAAGAGAGTAAGCAATCAGAGAGTAATACAGAAATAAATAGAGATTAGAAGAGCATACAAAAACACAGCAATTTAACCTGGTTTCCCTCGTGTAGGACTAGTCCAGGCCTGAGAACTCTCACTCAGGATTGAAATCTACTATTTATGAAATAGGGTACAACCACGTGCCTTTACTCAAAAGAGCACGCCAACTTCTTACAACTTCGCAGAAGCAAAACTTGGAATTATCCAAGTGACTTTTCTTTCACTCTTGCACACAACTTCCAGCTGATATCGTACTGAGCACCTTGGGCTAAGGAAAGTTATGGCTTAGGAGATATGGAAGAGTGGGGCTTGGAGTAGTAGAGCTTAGAAAGCTTGAATATTTGAAGATGAGAGATGATTTAAAATGAGAGAATTCAAGCTCTATTTATACTAGTTTGAGGTGGCAGAATTCAGCCAGAATTCTGTCCCAAGAATTCAAAATTTCGAACGTTGGACAGCTAGTATCAAGCAAGCCCTAAAAATTAGCATCCTAAAAATTAGGAGGCAGTGTTCGGCCCGAACTCTGCTTGGGGCAGAGTTCGGCCCGAATTCGATTTCTATGGGGCCAGAACATACAATGGGCTATGAAAGAATTGGTCTGGTTTGGTGATTGTCTTATTTTGTATTGTAGAGCTTGGAGAGTGGAGTCTAGATTCAAGATAGCTCAGTACGACTCAACGTACATGTTTCTAGACTCAATAAAATGAAAAGTACAAACTCAGTACAAGTACAATTACAATGATCAACATGTTGATGACGTCTGTCTTAAGCTTGATATATTGTTAAAGATGTTCTTGACTTTGAGCTCAATGTGTCGTATTGGATCATGTCAAATATTGTTTTGTTAATTCTCTAAATTAGGTTGACTGTAATCCAGTTTGGGTCAACAGAGAGGTGGTGTACTGACTTGGAATCTGTGGTAGGGGAGAGGGGATGAGAGCGACGCTAGTGGATAGAACCACACTGGAAAATGAAAGTACATCATAGGCTATTGAAGGAAAGTGAGAGAGAAGGGGTGAGGATGAGACTGGAATGAGAAAGATGAACCCATTGGAGGGATCCCAGCAAAAAGTATGTGATGTGCAGGGAACGCTTATGTGCTCAGACACGTGTGTTCAGTCACTAATAAAGACATTTTATAACTTTTCAAAATATAAATTAAGTCTTTAGCTTTAAAAAAAGTTTAGGAACGTTTTATAAATTTAGAAACACTTAAAAAGTGTTTCAGCTTCTAGGAACATCTACGTACTGTTCCAAAGCCATAACTGCCAAGTATCTCAAAATATAGCATCTGAATAAACAAGTGATAGAGCATAAAATATGGAATAGGACATAAACTATACGATAGTCATACACGAATGAGAAGAACTAACTACACATGAGCTATAATATACGACGAAATACAAATACCGTAGCTCACAAGTAAACCGTAGCTGAGAAAACTCACCTGACCTTGGAGGCCACGGAATGATCAAATAACTCAATCTTAGAGGCCACATGGTTATAAAATAGATAATCCGACCTTAGAGGTCACAGGGTTCCAAAGGAAGATAACCTAACCTTATAGGCTATATGGTAACAATTAACGAAAACTGTAACGCCCCAGTCCCAAAATACGTAGGACTAGGAGATTGTATATATGCCAGGTACATATCGAGAGGACTCCAGTCCATCTCGAGTATGTATAAGCTGTATTGTTGTTCTAAATCAACTATATCTCAATCCACTAAGTAATGAAAAATATGACGAATCAAGTGCACTAAAGTTGATTAGATTGTAATATACTGATTCTACAATAAATAAATGTATTAGAGTGGATCCCCAATAACACATTATCATGAACAAGCTAGAAGAAAATGAAACTTGTAAAAGCCTAGGCTACAACAGCATGAGTCAAATATAGGACAGAATAAGAATACAGAAGAGAATAATAATAGCATCGACTAAATATACCTAAAGTCTTGGTGTAGCAACCATCATCCGTCAGTGCTTCATACCTTCATCTAATACCTGGAAAGATCACCAGGTCCTTAGGAGACTAGCAAGACACATAATATACAAGATACATAATATATATATGCCTACTGTACAGTAAATAACATGCAAGAAAAGACTAAAATAACAAGTACAAGAAAGAATAACACATAGGAAAACTCTATAGATGGTGGCTTGTCATGAGAATATAATAGTAATCATGGCTATAGGTACATGTGATAATAACTGTAGCCTAATGAGGCAATAACAACCCTATAACAGGTTCTCTACTGCAGCCCGGTGATGCACTAACAATAGAGTATATAGCCACGACTAATAAAATACTCTCACCTAAGGTACTAGGAAGTCAAGTCTATCACGTCTAGTCATGTCCAAGTCAAGTACGGGTCAAGGCATATCTGGTAAACATGGTACATGACAACACAATAGGATCAGGGTCTACATAAAAAATAGTAATATATTGAATAATACAATAAGAAACGTGCATGTATAACAAGAAAATAATAAAGACATAAACATGAGAGACAGGTAATCAAATAAGACAGGAAAAATAACACTATAGAAATGCTTATAAATACTGTAATGTTTGGTAAGATGTACTAGCCTGGTATACGCGTAGAACCAACAATATCTAATCAATCAATAAGCCACAAAAGTTCAACCCCTACAAACGACTTCGAATGCTGAAACAGACATCACCAATGTATTTGGCATAAGAAAAATATCTAAGTTTGACTAGTCATATGTCTAATTCTAGGCACAGGAGCAAAACAATAATTTCAAGCCAAAATAGTGTACATCGTTGGGCCCACTTTACACCGAAAAAATGTGTCAGAGCCTATGATATCTAACATCAACAAATTATATACCTACGAGTCTAGTTTATTGATACAAACTCAACGATATGTTCATATTTGGATTCTGATGAGCCATGCACAAAATTGTTCGTTGAGTCAGATCGCGAGCCTGCCAAAATAGCGTTCCGATCGACATTTTTAGAATCAGACCAAACTTGGTTCACAGGATAAAAAAATGACACGAGTCCAGTGGCAGAAGTTATGTCACAATGTGACGAACGCGTACAAAGTAATAAGAGTTTTTGCAAAGGGGCCGATACGGTGTACCTAGACCGATACACCTCGAATTTATTGCACACACGCAACCAATTCGAGTTATGTTGAAGCCCACACGTCCGCAACATCCATATGCACCTCTCGATGGTCACGGGTTGTGACCAAGTCACCCGGTTTGTCGGAGCACACGCTATATCGATAATTTCTAAAAAAATCGATTTTAATACTATTTTTCTATGATTTTTTGGAACTAATTTGTTATGAAAATAGTACATAATATTAAAAACTAGTTAATGGGTTTTAATCTGGGTTATATAGGCTAAAACTTTGTTCATGTACATTTTGAAAATATCTAATATCCTGAGAAAAATTGGCCTTCCAAAAATAGCGTTCTAACTTCTAAATTATTACATTACATATCCTATATTCAGTGGATTTCTTCGATATTTTTTAGAGATATTTACCAACAACATAGTGCAATTAAATAAAACGATTGACAGGGATTGTAGAGGGTCATGTCGGCTACATGTAAAAATTTAGTTCGTAAAACAAACAACTGGTGAGGGAGAAACTACCTACAAGTAGCGTTGGTCGTTGTTGCTATTGTTGTTGGTGTTGTTGCTGCACGGGTTTTGGCCACCGCCGACGGTCTCCAGCATGCGCAGGTGGCCGTGGGCGTCGGGGATATGGGCTGGTGAGGGTTGGCAAGGGTAGGGCTAGGGTTTTGTTTGATGAATCATTTCTCTCTCTCTCTCTCATTATACATAGCCCAGGGGTCGGGTTTGTATCTGTGTGGGGCTGGGGGGAATTTCCATCTTACTAGATTTTGAAAACCTCGTGAGATTTTGGATCATATATATTATATATATATATATATATATATATATATATATATATATAGCACAGGGGTCGGGTTTGTATCTGTGTGGGGGGGGGGTGGGGGGTGAATGTCCATCTGACTAGATTTCGAAAACCTCGTGAGATTTTGGATCATATATATATATATTATATTATATATTATATATATATATATAT
>JANAVB010025196.1:40370045-40422545 GCA_029216955.1 Iris pallida
GGATAAAAACAACATACGTATGCTTCTAGTTTACATAAACTTAATTGTTAACCATCTTATGATCTTCTTTAATCGATTTTTATGTCTCTAATGGTAGAATTCATATTTGTTGGGCCTAGATGTTCTTAAAACTATTTAAAGATCAAGAAGAAGAAGATGGGTTAAAAGTTATCTTTTGGAGATCATGAACTCAATGAAGATCCAACATAAGAGGATCAAAACTTCTCCACCCACTAGCTCTCCTCCTGTAGCACTTCACCAAATTTTATAATTTGATTTGGAAAGGAAGAGAACATGAAGAAGATGATTAGGGTTTGGGAAAGGTATATGGAGGCAACTAGGATTTTTATGTTATGTTATAATATAAATATATATATTGAGGGAGAGGGGGGGGGGTATTGTAGTTGTTGGCACATCAATGATTTTGATATGTTGACCATAATTAATTTTCGTACTATTTTAGTAATATTGCTCCACAGATGCATGAACTCCAAAGAAAGAAGTCACAAAAAGCTTCAGACGTCGCTAAAGATCAAAATAATGCTTATTGTTTTATCTCAAAAGAAATACTCAAGATTCAGGATCAGAAGCATGCTTATTACAAGTTCTTAAATTTGTAAGTGTATAGGAAATCTTGTAAACACTATAGTGGATGACAAAACAATAATGCTTATTGTTTTATCTCAAAAGAAATACTCAAGATTCAGGATCAGAAGCATGCTCATTACAAGTTCTTAAAAGGCTAAACCTCCAAAAAGTTTACAGATATTATTTCTGAAGAAGCAAAAGATCCGTCGGACTTCTGCGAAAAATCGACAGAAGATCCAAATGTAAATAACAAGTTTCTGCGTTCCATTCGGATAATCTCGCGGACTTTCGTAGAACACTCCGGAAGATCCGATTGGAAATAGAAATTTTTTTGTGGTCCATCCGGATCATGGCCCCCAAATTTTTTGCAGAATTCTATCAGAAGGTCCGAGTTGAAACAACAAGTATTTTGTCGTCTATTTGGATAATCCGTCGAATTTTATAGAAAATCGATAGATGATCTGAATGGAACAATTGGCCAATTCGAATTTTAAATCCAATGGCTCCTGACAAGTGCATTAAATGCATCCAACAGATACATTTATATTCGTTACTATCAGCTTCGGAAGATCCGACGAATTTGTCACAACCTGCTCCCTAATAATCGGATACGAGTCGGACTCGTCCAGTCAATGTTGTGGACACAACGTAGTAAGCTGTACTAAGTATCTAAAGTACTCCACCAGATAAGACAAAATCTAAATCACAGCATCTATTACGTTCCAAAAATACAAGTCTAGAAAGTACAGTCTAATATACAAAATGAAACTAGATCTAATGTCAAAAGCAACTTCTAGGTCCTGAGTCATAATGTCGTCCCACTCAGCGAAGGTCCGAGGCTCCTGCCCATAGTCTCAAGTTCACTTGTAACATATCCAGTCAGGAGCGGAGCAAAGTACATTCTATAATAATGAAACAAGTACGACATGTGAACAATAAAAAGGAACAATGAGACATGATGAACATGAACTGTAAATGCATAATCTATTAGACTGAAACATGAAATCAAAAGAATCTGACATGTGATTTGATTTGAAATAACTATTAGAATATGTGACCGGCTGGGGTAAGCACATGAAGCACAAGTAAAGGTACGGCTTAGAATCCTACGTGTACAATATGAGACCTAAGATATTCATATGAATTCTAGGTTGGGCTTTAGTCACATATCTATAGTATTTTTCCTCTTCAAGTACTAGTAAAGAACATGAACCAGAGTACAATACCATGTCGTACAACAATGTGTCCAATATGAAAAGAGAACATGACATGAAGTAAATGAGTCAAAATTATAGAAGTACTTGCCTTGTCCTCGCAAATCAATGTGTCTCAAAATCTCCACCTAGAGTTAGGCAATAATAAGTTAGATTCTAGCAATGACATTATCTAGCTAACTACCCATCACTAGCTATTTATAATATCGCTAATTACCTATAAAGACTATCAATATTACTAATCAATATACGGATAATGCTAACAAGAAAATAATTTTAAATAATAACTTGAAGAATAATTCAAGTAGAATAACTGTAATTAGAATAATAGCAAAATACAATCTTAGCAATTATTTATAAAACAAATAATTTAACACATAGATTAACAAAATATTAATTATTAATAAATATTAGAAAGCACTTGCTAAGGTATATTTACAAAATCTAGCCAACAAAATATATATTTTGGCAAAATTGCACTAGGTTATTTGATATTATCAAAATGACATAGTACCTAATCAAATTATTTGGAACATACTGAAAATAGTATTTGAAAATAGTGATTAAGCTAAAATGAAATTTTAGTACATATGATTTTCTGGACACATTTATATTAGATAAAACACATTAGATTTTCTAATAAGTTGAAATCTACTACTATAATTTTTCTATGAAAAATGTAATATATACAATATGAGAGCAGTATAAGATATTCATATAGATTATATATAACATAAATATGTGGCCTGGCTCATAAGTTATATAACATACATATATATACTGGAATTTAGAGCCGCTGGGCTCTAAGCCCAGCCTGAATAAAATAATTAATTAACACTGGGCTTGAATCCCACGGCCCACAACCAAGTAAATAACCAACCACAGAAACTTAGGGCAGGGAGCCCATAACCAATTTAGGGTTTAAAACCCTTCGTTCTCTTCATTAAGAAGAGAGACAGAAGTAGCAGCTTCTCAATTTCAAAAGAAACGAAAGGGAGACGAGGTGTTAAGGAAAAAAGAGTTAGCTAGAGAGAGATCGAGAGAGTGGAGTTCTCACCTAAGCTCGACGAGGCACCGCGGCTGATTGAAGGTGGACGGCCACTCCACCTGGCCGGAGAACGTGCAGTTGGCTTCGTGAGATCCAAATCTGGATCTCAACGGGATCTGGCCCCACCTACCAGAACCCGTGGCTAGCGGCGGCGGACCGTTCACTCCGGGCTGGCGCAGGTGGTGCGGCAGGCGCACGCGATTCTGGACGAGCTTGGCGGCGGATGAGGACGGCCGGGATCAGTCGGGCACGGCTGATCTGGAGACACGGTCATGGCCTCGCCGGCAACGAAAAATGATGCGGGACAGATGCACAATTCCGACGATGCGGTCGATATGCTCAGAGTTTGGGCGGCTGCCGGAGTGAGGTGAGTAGGATTTCAGACTTGATTCTTTTGGTGGTGGCTGAGATGATGTGGGTGTTGTTTATGGCGGAAGCCGACGGTGATTCGCCGGTGGTGGGGTTCTATAGGTGGTTGTTGTGGTTGTGATTTTTGTGGTTGTGATTATTGTGGTTGTGGTGAAATGGTCTTGAATGGTGGTGGTGATGATGGTCGGCTCTGTAGAGGAGATCGCCGGAGTGATGGTGGTGGTGGTGGTGATGTGCGTAGTGGTTACAAAGGAGGCTGTAGGGATGGGTGAATAGGGCGGTGCAGGGAGGCGGTGGCTGGGCGGGCCATGGTGGTGGTAAAGGAATGATGGCATGGAAAGAGAACGGTGCTGGAGAGACAGTGGCCGGAGTTGGCCAAAGCGCAGCGTTCCGACGATGGAGCGCGGCGACGGGCGGTGTAACCCCTCTTCCCAAAATCTTGAAAAATATATATATATTAATTTTATTTATTTGAATTAAAAGGTGAATTTTTGGAATTTTATAAACTTTTAATGAAATAGTTATTACGATAGAATGCTTTAGTCCTGGTTAAGATTTGGAGTACAAGATGACTAGTAATCATGGCACGAATAGTGCAGTGGCGTGCCTTGACTAGTATTTTAGCCATGGTAGGGAACGTAGATCCATGGGTGTGTTCTAACTAGGAAAACCAGGCCAAGTTGTAACATGACCTCCACAAACAATTTAATTAGTTATTTATTAATATTATGACTTTTAGAAAATCTGGTTGTACCAAACTAGTCAGGGCTGGACCCAAACCAAGCCAAGCCCAGGTAGTCATGTAGTGCGATCAACGACGTCCATATAGATATGCAGATGTATATATGTATATTGGTTCATTTTTATAGTCTGGTAAGTAACTACTATAAATTGAATATTAAATATTTTATATATATATATATATATATATATATATATATATATATATATATATATATATATATATATATATATATATATATATATATATGATTTTCTATTTAAATTTATATTTACCATGGAAATATGATAAAAATAATATTCTTAGATATCCTTGTGCATCTTTGGGATTGCCTACTATATATATATTTGTAGGTGTGCCTAATTAATAATTCCATATATGATTTTATTATTAATTTTGAAGGATGATAAATATATATATGGCACATAAATGATATGGCTATTAAAACAAATATATTATATGATATAATAACTGTTAAAAATATATTTTTGATTTGGTGGTTGCATCCATATATGGATATGTACATATAAGTATATAGATATCTATGTATGAATATATTCACATAGTATAAAAAAGAAATAGGAAGGAAAAAAAAGAATTGGAATGCACTGTTCACTCTCCCTTTTCCCAACACCCCCCTAGCAGTATAGGAAAACCCAAGTTCTAGGTTTCAAAAGGGATTCAAACCAACACCAATTTTGATCCAATCAAATTCGTATTCAACCCTATCTAAATCTCCTATAAATTAGGTTAAATCCAAATCCAAGCCTATCTTGATTGACTAGAAAGACTTTAAGTTTTAAAGTCGAGATATATACATATATAACTGACAAACTCAAACCGATCAGTTTTTCTCCAAAAATCTTATTCCCTTGAGTTCGTGATCGACCCTGAAGCATTCCCTAGACATCGGCGACCCTCCCCTGCGCACAAGCTGCCACGGTGGCTGCCGGAGGACGGTTATAGCCGCTGCAAGCTGAGCAGCGATCAACAGCAGTAGCAACGGGCTGCGAGGCCAGTTTCACGTCGCGATTTATGCGACCTTGCTCGGCCGTTTTTCGAGCCGTCTTCTCAGGTTAGTGTACAACCTCTACAGCTACCTTTCCTTTCAAATAGAATTAAATATACTTCCCTAGATTGTCTGGAAAGTCGACTCACACATCGATGAAAACTGTTTTGTAAACATGGGATATTATGGTCCGAACACTCATTTTGGAAGACTGATTCTAGTCGATCCATTGTCGATTAAGACAAACCCCCTGAACAGCCTTGTAGACGACCTATAGGACCTTGAAACCTATTTTACGGTTTCTATTTTTGTCAAATAGCCGCAAAGTTATTTATTTTCAATCATCAAGAAAAACCATATAAATCTGTTTTCAAAAAATTAGAAATCCTTCCGACACGGGGTCCGTCCCGTCAAATTGGGCGACTTGGTTGCAACCCGTGAGCATCGAAAGACGCGTACGGATGTTTCGGACATGTAAGCTTCGGCGGAACTCGAATTGGTTGCGTGTGCGCGACGAATTCGAGGCGTATCGGTCGAAGAACGCTGTATCGGCCCCTTTACAAATTAGTCAATTACTTCGTGCACGTTCGTTATCTCGAGACGAAAGTTGTGCCAATAGGACCATGTCATTTTTCTGATCCTACAAGTTTGGTCAAATTCTGAGAAGGTCGACCGAAACGCTATTTTGGCGGGCCCGTGACCCGATCCAACGGACAAATTTGTGCATGGCCTGCCAGAATCTAACTTTGGACATACGGTTGGGTTCGTATCGTCAAACCAGACCCGTAGACAAATAGTTTGATGACTTTAGAGACCGTAAATACTGGCACACATTTTGGTGCAAAGCGGGTCCAACAACAGACATCGTTTTGACCCAAAATTTTCATTTTATCCCTGTGTCCAGAATTGGACTTATAGGTAGGCTATTCTAATTAATTTGACTATTCTGAACATGTTGGTAATATCTGTTTCAGCTCTGAAGACTGTTGTGAGAGTTTGACTTTTATGGCTTGTCGATTGACTGGATAGTGTTGGTTCTACGTGCTACCACCAGGCAGGCAAGTGTATATTGCCATTCTTTACAGTTTTATTCACATGTTATGCTCTTTCCTTTGTTCCATGTCATTATTTATTTTCATTGGTTGATGGTTGATATTGGATCCCTTTCACATTATGCGTATTAGTTGTGAGTCTCATTCATATACTGTCTATGTTCATGGTTGGTATCATAGTCGATATTGGACCTGTTCTCACATGTACTTGATTGAGTCGTATCATAGAACGAGTGCATTGTAACTGAACTGCTATTTCCTTGTGTCAATTTTCTCAACCTGCGAGTCCACACACGAGACGAGGGTTGACTGTTTGCACCTGCGAGTCCACACTCGAGGTGAGGGTGTTTGTCTTGAACTAACCTGCGAGTCCACACTCGGGACGAGGGTTAGTGATTTGTTCAAATCTGCGAGTCCACACTCGGGACGAGGGTCTGGTATCCGTTGATATCTTGTTTGCCTATTTTCTTCTGGCAGTTCATTTACGTGTAGTTGTTCTCGTATCCATGTTTCATAGTCACTTGTTAGTTTCTGTCTCTTTCCTATTTATTTCTTTATGCATGATAAACTGTCAGATAGACATATTTTATGTATCTTGCTAGTCCCCTACAGACTTGATGATCTCTTCAGGTAGTTGAATGTACGTAGTTAGTTAGCTGATCATGATGATAGTTATTTACATCTGCAGGATCCAGGTATTTGTTAGTGATATTACTTTGTTATTCTCTCGTGCTTTATATTCCTTATCATGATATATTTTGCTTGTTAGCCTAGTTTATAGACTCATGTTATTTCTCTGAAGTCTAATCGGACATATATACTAGTGGGCTGCAGACCATGAACCATAATGTTCATTCTTTTTTATATTCTCCTTGTGGATTGAGATATAGTTTGACTTACCATATTATACATGATACCCTATTCAGGACAGCGTATACGTATTCGAGTTCGGCTGGAGTCTGCTTGATACGTAGCTGGCTTATGCACGCACTCGCATCCTGAAAAGCGAGTGCGGGTCATGACAGGCGGCGATCAACAACAGAGGAGTGAGTGTATGCTGATGTGTGTTAGAAATATTTGTAATAATATAATATGGGAACCACCCAATATTTAAAATAAATAGTAGTTTTCTCTATAAGTCAGCCTTAGTGGCACTTCCTGTAATTAATACCAGGTCTAAGGACATTAGATTAAATCAATAACTAATTCTGTTAAACTAACTAACCAATTGACAATTAGTTGCTAACTAATCCAAAAATTAATAACTAACTACAAACAATTATTAATAATTGATACAATAGGGGTCTAATCAAAACTTAAACCTATTAGCCTAAACTCAAACACTCAACAACCTTCACCAATATAAGAGCCCAAAGCTATTAGGCTCACCATAATTGAATATTAAATAATTTTGAAATAAAATTAATTAATTAAATAATAATAGTCAAAATTATAAATAAATTTTCAATAATCCAAAAATAATTTAATAAATCCTTGAAAATTATAGTATTGTTTAAAAATAAATTTCAAATTTAGAGAAAGAATTTGCAAATTTCAAAAAGAATTAGTACAAAATCCCCAAAAGTAGAAATTCGAAATCTAGGTAGTTACAGGATATTTCCTGAAATCCGACGGATCTTTCGATTGTCTGTTGAAACTGCTTTGTCTTTGGATTTGTATAAATAGTCTTCCTCCTTCTTCATAAATGAGCATCCATTTGAGCCTTAAATTTTTTCATCTACTAAAGAGCTCATACTTTACTCTACAAAGCTTTTATTTGTCATCTACCAAAGTGTTAGAGCATTCAAAGAGTTGTAACTTAGATCTTCTAAGTTTTTACAAAGATCAAAACCTTTTCTCTTGTAAGAAGTTGACGAGCCTTCAGATAAAAACTCGTGTGTAAGTGTAGATGAGCCTTTGGATCAAAGCCCATGTTGTACTATCCATTCAATAGTGGATTAAAGTCGGAGAGAGTTTCGGGACATGAGTGCCCCAAGGGAGGATACAAGGATACATCAAGTGTATGATTTCTTATCTCTCTCTTTTTTAAATTGCTATTTACTTTGAATATTTGCGTCGTTAGTTTTTATTACCCTATTCACCCCCTCTAGGGTTCTATAATTGGGTTCTACCTTTGGTATCAAAGCTCGATCTCTTGATTTGGATTTACTTTCTTAGAGTGATCAATGGCCACCAACCCTAGTCTTAAATCATATTACAATAATGGACACTCTACAAATAGAGCTCCTCTATTTGATGGAACTAATTACAATTATTAGAAAATTAAGATGAGTTTCTACTTAAAATCCCTAGATTTCGATCTATGGGATTGTGTTATAAATGGTATTACTAAATCTTCGATTGTGATTGAGGAAGGTGTTTCAGATAGACTAGCTGAATGGTCCTCCGAAAATGATAAGATTCTTAGCCGTTGTCACGCTCCGATTCTGAAGAATCGATAGTCGTCCCCCGGACGTAATACCGTACGAACCTAGGTTGCGATAGCACAAGGCATAGTCATAAGATTATCCGAAACATAACATCTAAGAGAGTATGCAGAGAAATCGAACAACATATTGAGACATAAATTTTGCATTTTACTGATAATAGACATCATTTACAAGACTCTATTACAATTGTGCCGCACGGGCTTACAACATGACTCGATTACAAAGGGAGCGCCAATGAGATAGTCGTTTCATACATACATCCTTCAATTTACAACAAAACTATTCCAGCCACCTAGAATAGAGGAAAGCCGAGACATATTCTTGAAATATTGCAGAGAGTCTTCAAAAGTTGTTCAGCGAGAGTCTTCGACACGCGGTCGAAGCTTCAAAATGCGAATGTCATCTTATCTAGTTGGCGTGTTCCTCCTTATTCGTAGCACATATAGAGAGCAAGGGTCAGTACGATCACATGTACTGGTGAGTGGCTAATTTAAAACCCAAGCTCTCATTTGTTCAAGTAGTTTTATAAAACATATTTTCTACTTGGTGATCTTTTTAACCATCCTGATCGATTTGTATGTTAACATGTTGAGAGATAAGCATATGAAGATTTCATACATTGAGTAGATGTCCCTATTCATCCCGTGTCACGAATATAAGTTCACGCAGTGATAGGGTGTGAAGGTTATTGGCAATGTCAAGCCATTATGGACTATAGCTGGGTTAGACGGCGATCATTTCGCGTCGGGTAGCGAGCCCTACTCAAAAGTTCCCAAATCACCTGCGGCAGTCCTGTTGGCACTTGCTATACTCGTTCCTCCCGGGCCGAATCGGTTCCTTGGCCTGGGCAACCATTGGAGGAAACTACACCTTGTGCACAAGTTGTCCAATGACTGTACTATTTTTCTTTGAAACTTAGCCTATTCTAGGCACTTAACCTTATCGTTGTGATACTCGTTAATCGATTTAATCCTTCCTTTGTATAAGACTAAGTGAATGTGCATGGCATGAGGGAGCATTCATCAATTTCATGTATAGCAGTTCTATAACAAGTGTTTTGTGAAGAATTATGCCACGATTTATTGATTCTATACTACGGATACAAGCATCCATTTCGTGTTTCATATTTGATTTGAAACCAGAGGGTCAAAAACCATCAAAAATGTAAGCCGTAAAAACCATCGAAAATATTCACGAAAACCAAAGCCAAAGAGCAAGTATGACATAAAAAGCAGAGCAACGGGAGGTCTCTCCTGACTTAGCCGCAGAGTCTATCCTCGAGGCGCAACCCGACGAATATGGGACTTGATTTTGAAGAAGCCTTTCCATAATGAGAAAAGGATCTTAATTCAATCATTTTCGTTTGACGATTCAATCGTTTCTGATCTATCGGTTCTGACTGAATCGGTAGCAACAGTGTTCCTTTCTCGCGCTCTCTGTGGACGAAAATGGGGCACAATGAAGGGACAGAACACTACACCATAACCAACTAAGAAAAAGTTTCATCCTTGAAACTTAAGAATAGAACCTACCTCTAAGAAAATAATGAAGGAAATTTCTCCTTCATTTTTGATTCAAGTTCCTACATTAATTCCTCGAGCGAGTGATTTCTCCAGAGTATGCAATGACAGGGATCACTTGATTCCGAAGTAGTTTATCCTTGCGCTATAAGATACTTCAACATACGATAAGTCGGCCTTCATCTCCACCTGACCAAAATCTACCACGTGGCTTGGATCATGCACATACTTTCGTAACTGAGAGACGTGGAAGACATCGTGCACACCCCTAGCGCTGGTGGCAGGACAATTTAGTAGGCCACTGGGCGATTTGCTTGAGTATTTCCAAAGGCCCAATAAATCTCGGACTCAGTTTTTTCTTTGCACCAAACTGGGTAACTCCTCGCAAGGGCATCCCTTTAAAAAATACATGACCGCCTTCTAGAAACTCGAGGGGTCGATGATGAAGGTCAACATAGCTTTTCTGTCAACTCTGTGCAGTCTTCAGTCTTTCCCGAATGAGCCAAACTTTCTGTACGGTTTGTTACACCAGCTCCGGGACGAGAATCTGCCACTCTCCGACTTTATTCCAGCAAATGGGTAATCTGTATTTTCGTCCGTACAAGGCTTCATACGGTGCCATCTAAATACTGGATTGATAACTGTTATTTTATGCAAATTCGGCCAGAGGTAGATGGACGTTCCAACTCGACTTGAAGTTAATTGCACAGAGCTGTAGCATGTCTTCGAGAATTTGATTCACGTGTTCTGTTTGACCGTCGGTCTAGGGATGCTAAACCGAGCTAAATTTCAACATGGTACCTAAAGTCGACTGAAGGCTACTCTAAAAGTACGATAGAAATCGTGCATACCGATCAGAGACGATGGATACTGGAACTCCGTACAGCCGCACTATCTCGTCAAAATAAATCTGAGCCAGGTGGTCGACGCTCCAAGTAACGTTGATGGCAATGAAATGCGTTGACTTGGTTAGTCGATCGACGATGACCCAAATGGCATCATTTCCTCGTGGCATTTTCGGCAGACCAACAATAAAATCTATACACACGTGCTCCCATTTCCATTCTGGAATCGCCAAGTTCTTCATCTTCTCGCCCGGCCTCTGATGCTCAGCTTTTATCCGCTGACATGCTATGTATTACGACACGAAGAGTGCCATATCTCTCTTTATTTCGTGCCACCAGAAGGTCATGCGGAGGTTGTTGTACATCTTGGTGCTACTTGGATGCAAGGAGTACTTCACGTAGTGCGCTTCTGTCAATATTTCTTTTCTAAGTTCTGAATCATCTGGAACGCATAGCCTATCCTTCAATCGAAGCACGCCTGTTTGATCTTCCGCAAAGTCGATCGTCCTACCCGTTGAGATTAGCTCCCGCATCTTTTTTGGGTATGGATCGTCCTTCTGAGTTTTTTCGTAAGCTCAGCTCTAGCTGCCACTGCGCCAGCTGCATACCCCTGAATCAAACCCGGAGGTTGATGCCCATCTCTTCTAGGTCCCGTAGCAATCTGCTGGCGACGGATAATGAGAAATGTATTTTTGACTTAGAGCGTCTGCCACAACATTTACTTCGCCCGATATATAGTCAATAGTCAAGTCGTAATCTTTGATTAGTTCAAGCCAACGTCTTGGCCGCAAGTTCAGCTCCTTCTAAGTGAATAGATACATGAGACTCTTGTGATCCGTATAAATCCTGTATGCCACACCATAAAGGTAGTCGCCATAGTTTTAACGCGAACACAATTGCCGCTAAATCCAGATCATGAGTGAGATAGTTTTTCTCGTACGGCTTTAGCTGTCGGAAAGCAAAATATATCACCTTGTTCCTTTGTATTAGCACATACCCGAAACCCTGACCGAAAGCATCACTAAAAATTTGGAATCCTTCAGTCCCTTCTGGAAGTGCGAGTATCGGGGCCGAGATGAGCCGTTGTTTTAACTCCTGGAAGGAAGCTTCACAGTCATGTGACAATTCAAACGCGACTCATTTCTGAGTGATACGAGTCAGAGGCGATGTGATGTTCACGAAGTCCTTCACAAAGCGTCTGTAGTATCCTGCCAAGCTAAGGAAGCTTTAAATCTCACCGACTGACGAAGGCCGTTTCCAATCAACAACGGCTTCAACTTTCTTTGGATCGACGAAAATGCCTTCAGCGGAAATGATGTACCCAAGAAACGACATGCTGCTCAGTCAGAATTTATACTTGCTCCATTTTGCATACAACTAATTTTCACGAAGGGTCTGAAGCACGGCCCATAGGTGCTCAGCATGTTGCTGCTTATCATTCGAGTAGACGGGTATGTCTTCGATGAAGACTACTATAAACTTGTCAAGGAAGGGTCGAAACACCCAATTCATTAGATCCATAAAGGCAATGGGAGCGTTCGTTAGGCCGAACGGCATTACCAGGAACTCGTAATGGCCGTATCGAGTACAGAAGGCTGACTTCGACACATCGTCTGGCTTGATCTTGAGTTGATGGTAACCTAATTGAAGACTAATTTAGAAAATACCGAGGTTCCCTGTAACTGATCGAACAGTCGTCTATGTCGGGCAATGGATATTTGTTCTGGATGATGGCCTTGTTCAGCTCTCGGTAGTCGATGCAAAGATGCATTAAGCCATCCTTCTTCTTGACAAGTAACACGGACGCTCCCTATGGCGAGATGCTAGGCCGTATGAATCCCTTGTCAAGCAACTCATGCAATTATACTTTGAGTTCTTTAAGCTCTGCAGGGGCCATTCTGTACGAATCTTTGGAAATTAGTCGGGTGTTGAGGAATGTGTCACCACTTTACCGGAAGAATAGTTGTCTTCCTCTTGTCGACCAGGAGTCGGTTAACTAGTCATCGGTCTTTGGCACTAAAGAAAGTCGAAAAACAAACAAAAAACAGAGATAGAGCTATCCAAGCTTGTCAGGATCATAGACGTCCATAGCAGCTCCTAATTCTGGTAGCTTCATCTTCTTTGGGAGCTGAGAATGCTTCTGCTGTCGAACCGGGAGGGACAAAGAAAAGAGGCTAACATGCCTTATTTAAAATTTCGTCTTTAGAAAATGGAAAACACATCTTTCTTGTTGGGGGTCTTATGATGAAATCGATCTCTCAATCAGGTGGCATGCCGGGCTGCTCGTCAATACGTCTGGGAATTCTGCCACAACGTTAGTTTGACCCGCATTTGCACCATCTTGTCGTATGTCTCAAATGGACGCCAAATAGCCTTCACATCTGGAAAGCAGCATCCTTAAAGCAGATATTATCGAGATTACCATGCAAGTCGATGACGCTTCACCACACGAATAACAAAATTTGGCCATCCCAAGTATACGGAAGGTGACTTCCTTTCCTGCACAGTCGATGGTGGCATTGCAAGCACCAAGCCAATCCATTCCTAGTATGATGTCATAGTCCTTAATGTCAAAAAATATCGTATCAAGATACACATGTGTACCTTCGATACAGATGATGCCGTCTCTACAACCTAAGTATGCAAGTAGTAACGTGCCCAATGGTACATATATACTATGATTGAGGCCTGGCGGTGTTATAGGAAATTTGTGCTTGGCGGCGAAGTCCGTCGATATGAAACAATGCGTAGCACTTGAATCAAATAGTACACGAACAAGTTTGTTATTGAAAAGAAGTATACCTGTCATGACCGTGTCAGATGTGAACGCTTCAAATCTTGTTTTGGCGTAGACTCGTCCCTAGGCATTAGGACGGCGGGCTTGGCCATTAGGTTGCACGGCTTGAGGAGCCCGAGGTGCTTGGCCTCGGTTTTCTGGGTACTGCGGTCGCGGAGGGTGTTGGTTCGGCCCACTTTTCGGGCAGCTGTGTGCGCCGTGCCCTACTCGACTGCACACGAAGCATGCTCCACTTGTCATTCAACATTCGTTTGCCACGTGTCCCTCCTTATGGCAATGATCGCAAACTACTCGATCCCTTTTCTGGTTGCCGCCTCTATTGCCATGGTCCGGATGCTTGTGCATATTATTACCTCCTGCGTTGCCGTGGCACTTATGATTGTAAGTATACACGGCACCGGTAGCGACTGGAGGGTATTGAGGCTCGAGGCGGATGACATGATTGAGCGATTCGCCTATTGTTTGGTATTCTGGAATAGTCATATAAGCAAAAACAGAAGGCCTTAGGCCAATTTCAATCTTATTGCTTGACTCTCCGTCGTTGGCAGATAGACCCCAGTAAATTGGGCCAGCTTGTTGAATTCTGCAGTGTATTGATATACTGTCATATTTTCCTGCTTCAACTGTATTGTTCGACATCACAAAAGGTTGACTGTGTACAAAGAAGGAATTCCTAAACATAATATTCTAAGTACAAGGGAAAGAGTTTTTGGGAAAGTGTGACGGTGGAGATCGAGCACTGCAACGGCTCCTTTACTCCGTTGACGATCTGACGACGGGTTGAACTTGTTCTGACTTTCTGATGCCTTTGATGGAACTCTAGGATTGCAGATCAAGAGGATGCCTGGAGCTGGAGATTTGATGTTCGGTGGTCTCTCCTTTTTTTGTTGAAGGAAAACTCCTTTTATTTATAGGGAAAGAGAGCACATATGCGATGTACATTAGGGTTTTGAGATATGAAGGAATCTGCCGTCTTTGTACGGTACGGGCTTCTGCAGCACTGACACGTGGAAGACATTGAGATTCCCCTCAATCAAGATCTCTGGTGGTTATCAAAATAACCGAAGGAGGAGACACGTGGCGTGTGCTGATTTGCTTGTTCGGATGCAACTGAGTAAATCTTAGGATTTTATCTCAGATTTGGATTCTGATTGATCCTTGTCTAATATTTAAATCAATTTGATAAGATATCAATCACGATTAACCCCAATCCTATCTTTGAGTGAGTTGGCTTAAGCAAACCGACTGGGTGGAACCATGCTTCCTATGTCTCTGGTGAGGTCTGAGTACTGCTGCGCTTCTGGGGCGACCAGTAGACCATTCTTCTAGAGACAATGGTGCCTCTGTGCTTTCAGGCGACGAGTGGACTATGCTTCAAAGACGACAGAGCCTCTGTGCGTATGAGCGACGAGAAGACTGTGTTTCGAGCGACAAAGTCACTGTACTTTAGGGCGCCAAGTAGGCTTGTGCTTCAGGTTGACGAGGTTTTTGTGCTTTTGGAGCGGCAGACGGACTTATGTTGGATGCAATGGTATCTCCCAAGTCTTTGATGAAAGGTAGTTGAGCTTCTGGATCGGAGCAGAGTGGTGTGCCGTTGGAGTTGAGGTGGTGTGAAAACATCACCAGTTTGTGCCTGAGGTTGGCGCAAGAATGTAGCTGCGCCTCTGGATTGAAGGTATTGGCCTTGAAGTCTTCTTTTAAAGAGCACTGAATGACCTCTCATTAATGAACGACTCCCTCTTAATTGCCACCATTACTTGGGGAATTTCAAGGGGTCCTAGGATAGTCTAGAACTTAGTTAAATGAACTTTATTTAATAAGGTTCATCGTGCTGAGTCCTAGGTTCATCCCATTAATGTGAAAACTTTGATAGTCGGCCATGTAGCCTGCGTTTTGGACCACTCCTGCCCTATATAAAGGGGGAGTTTCTTTTAAAGAGACACGTCTTCTTTTTCTTCTTGTCCTTCAACACCATGTTAGATCCAAACTTAGCTTCGAGCGGTGGTTGGCCTTGTCTAAGTCGGATTTTGGTGGAGGATTCCTTCGTTCAAAGGGGCTATGCCTTCGTAGAAGAACTGTTGATGAGCCTTGAAACGTGTTGGAATGCTGCTCATGAGGAGTTCGAACCTGGGCGACGCCTTGGATGTCTTGTAGGACCTGACGACCTAGCTTGTGGGTGGATGGCCAATCCGGTGAGCCACAGGTTGTGCTCTGCCCTACTTATTGGCGGCGACGTGCTTTTGTTAGGCTAGAAGAGCCCTAGAAGCTGATGCCCTTATGAAAAAGGGCCTTCCTGCTGCACTGTGGCATGAGCTTTCGACGGGCCAATAGCTACTTCCGGAAGTACTGTGCGTCTGGAGGGAAAAGCTGTGGTGGAGACTTTGATGGAGACTATATTCACATCTTCTATCCTCAATGCCTCTCTCCATGACGATCACATTATGAAGAGTAACCCCGATGTAGATCCGTAGGAGTTTTCAATTTGGCACATGTAATCACAAAGTCTTTTGTAACAGATCCTTGTAATTATGTCTTTATGCAGTCCTTTATGTAATTGTGACGAGTCTGTAGCAGACATTTGTAGCTATGATTAATAAAAAAAAGACTTCTGAGCTTTTCATCTATTTGTGACTTTTGTCTTTGCTGTTAGCGTGCTTGACCGCCTGAGCCTCTGTGCCTTGTATTATGATGAGATTTTTCATGCTTCTACAAGACCCCCTTCAAAGTGTCCCGAACGTGGATCAAGCTCGGGGTACTTTGAACAAAAACATGAACACGTGTTTCTTTGTCGGCGAAATACCCATCACCTCTGTTGCCAGGCTGACGTCGTGCTTAAGCTTCAGCATTAAATGCCTCTATATATGTAACTACGAAGAGTCTGTAATAGGTCTTTGTAGCCACATGCTTCTGTATAAGGACTTTTTTATCTTTTTTTTTTGTCTTTAACGAGCTCAGGTGAAAGGTTTCCTAGCCCTTGATGACCATGACAAGGGGTCATCATGGAAGACATGCCTAACTAGAGGTAATATGAATGTAGCAGGCATAATCTTTGATAGGATGTAGAACAACAATTCAGAGGTTGTATGAACGTGAACTGTTTTCTAGATAGCCATGATAATCATAAGATCAATCAAGGAGAGGGCGACTATTCAGAGGCAATATGGACATGGTAGCCGCGAGTGTAGATGAGCAATCTAGAGGTAATATGGACGTGAAGTGCTTCACTACTTGAGGAAAAATATAGAAGAGAGGAATCCCCTTACCAGAACCCATAGGCACCCTTAGGGGATGTGAGAGCCTATGCAAGTTCCGTCTTCAGGCGTAATACTTCTTCAGAAACTTGCCGTTGATGGGCATCATTAGCAAGTCGCTATTAAGTTTCGCCAGCCGGTAGGCACCATTAGAGTAGACCGTCTCTATAACGAACGGTCCCTCCCACTTAGGCTCGAACATCCCTACCATTTTGTGAGTCATCATCATCGGTCTTTGGACTGCCAAGACGAGGTCGCCCACTTGGAATGTTTTTTCTCGTACCTTTTTGTTATAGGCACCAAAAATACGAGCCTGATAAAGCTCGATTCTTTGCTACGCTAGCAGGCCTTTTTTGTCTAGCGCGTCTAACTCTTGTAGCTGTCGGCGCTGGTTGTCTTCGTCAGTCAGCTGGTTAGTGATGGCTATCCGTAAGGACGAGATTTGGATCTCCAGGGGGAGGACTGCCTTGCTCCCATAGACAAGGAAGAATGGTGTGCTACCCATGGGTGTGCGAACGGTCGTATGGTAAGCCCATAAACATTTGCCTAACTTCTTATTCCAATTGCGTTTGTTAGAAGAGATGACTTTCTTGAGCAACTTGACGATGGTTTTGTTGAATGTCTCAGCTAGTCCATTAGTCGCAGGGTTGTAAGCTATTGATGCCATATTATAAATCCGGTTCTTGTCGCAAAATCAATGGAATACATGGCTTACGAACTGAGGGCCATTGTCGTGGACAATCCTCCTAGGAACTCCGAAGCAGTAAATGACGTGGTGCTTGATAAAGCTGATCACATTGGAGGTTTTCACTTCTATCAATGGTACTGCTTCTGCCCATTTGGAGAAAGAGTCCGTGACGGCGAGGATAAACCGGTGTCCTTTGGAGGAGGGCGGGTTGATCGGCCCAACGATGTCCCTTTTCCATGCCTCAAACGGCCAAGAGGCTACCGTGGGGTGTAGATATTCCGAAGGTTGGTGGATGAAATCAGCATGAAACTAACACGCACGGTACTTCTTTGCATATTCTACAGCGTCTGCCGTCATGGTGGGCCAATAATAGCCCATGCGGCGCAGTCGATCTTGTAGCTTGGGACCAGACTGATGGGCTCCGCATGTCCCATCATGCGCCTCTCAGAGTGCCTCTTGCGCCTTTGTCTGAGACAAACACCGCAGGAGGAGTCCGTCGTATGAACGACGATACAGCATTTTGGTGGCTGTGTCATAGCAGAATCGGAGTGAGCGTCTTTTGACGGAAGCTGCTTCCTTTGGGTCTTTAGACAAGATCCCGTAGACTGCGTAGTCTATGAATGGGAATCACCAATCTTGACTATCAGTATCTACTTGTAGTGAGTAGATTTGACATATACGCAGAGCGTTCTTTGGACAGACTAGCTCCCGTCCCATTATCGTAACGGTATATTGGGACCCAACGGGGGCAGCCAGCGAAGTAGCGAGACCAGCTAGTACGTCGGCCTCCAAGTTTTGCAGGCACGACACATGTTCCATAAAGAACCCTGTGAAGGTGGAGATGATGTCGATCACTGCCTGTTGGTAGGGGATCAGGTCTTCATGTCAAACCTCGTACTGCCCTCGAACCTGGCTGATGATTAACTTTGAGTCTCCATAGGCCTCGATATAGTCAACCCTCAGCTGTTTAGCGAGTTGGAGCCCGATGATGAGAGCGTTATACTTCGCAACATTGTTAGTACACGACTCCATGAGGGAATATGCGCGATTGATAACCAGATCGTCGGGAGTGATGATGACGATCCCGACCCCTACGACGATATCACCCTTTGGTCCCGTTCTCGAGGCTCCATCGAAGAACATGCGCCAAATCGAGTTGTCTGAGACTATATTGGACTACAGAACTTCGTTGGGGATCTCTTCATAGAGTCTTGATGTCTCTGGTCTAGGATGTGCTGCCAAGAAATCTGCTAGCGCTTGGCCTGCGATTGCCTTTTGCGGGACGAATACCATATCATAAGGAGTCAGAAGGATTGCCCACGTGACTAATCGTGAGTTTAATGCCCCTGGCTTGGTCATGAGAACTCTGAGGGGATTGATCCTGGACACGACATTGATTATCTGTCCAGTCACATAGTGCCGCATCTTCTGGATGGCAAAGAGAAGGGCGAGGCAGTCTTTCTCAACAGGATTATATCGATGTTCGGCTCCAATCCTGGTTCGACTGAGATAGTATATCGCCTGCTCGTGGCCTTCACTGTTCTTTTCGGCTAGTAAGGCACCAAGAGAATGGTCCATAGCTCGGACATATAGCAAAAAGGCCTTTCCCATGACTGGTGCTACTAGTACGGGAGGACTGGTGAGGTACTTTTTGATGTCGTAGAACGCGCATTGGCATTCTTCGGTCCATACAAAGTAGACCCCTTTCTTCATTAACTTGGTTAAGGGTTGACATTTACGGAAAAGATTCGCTATGAATTTTTTGATATACGCCAAGCGCCCTTGCAATCCTCGAAGCACTCAGAGATTTCTTGGAGAAGCCATGTCCAGAATTGCCTTAGTCTTCTCTGGATCGATGCGAATCCCTTCTGCTGTGATGATGAAGCCTAAGAACTTGCTCTGATGCATTTGCATTAGATTGAACACCGTCCGTAGGTCGTCCAAGTGGTTGCACTTGTCCTTGCTCTTAGCGGCAATGTCATCGACATAACACTCCACCGTCTTCCGGAGATGCTTGCAGAATATCGTGCTCATAGCCCTCTGGTATGTTGCTCATACGTTCTTCAATCCAAAGGGCATTACCGTGTAACAGTACACCCCTTTTGGAGTCCGAAATGCTGTATGCTTCTCGTCTTCGGGGAGAATCTTGATCTGATTATAGCCGAAGAAACCATCCATGAAGGACTTACGCTCGAAGCCACAAGTGCTGTCAATCATCACATCAGTGATCGAAAAGGAAAATTTGTCCTTAGGACAAGATGAATTGAGATCCCTGAAGTCTATGCTAATTCGTATCTTTCCGTTCTTCTTGGTAACCGGAACGATGTTTGCCACCCAATCTGGATGTTGCTCTTCACGGATGAAGCCACTTTTAATGAGTTTGTCGACTTCTTCCTCGATAGCATCTATAATGTTCGGGCGAAACCGACGCAGTTATAGAAGCATGAAAAAGGGATATTACTTTTAATTCCACATCGGAAAGGAGAAGAGGAGAAGTCGTATTTCACTCAGTATAAAGATCCCCTTTGCCTCCTTTGAAAGGGGGCACCAAAATAAAAAAGAAAAGAAAAGGGAGCCCGTTTTCAGGAAGCCCGTTCGAGCCACAAAAAGTTGCAACAGTGCCTCTTCTTCTTCTGGATTGGCTGCAAGTTCTTCACTTGCCATCTTGGCAAGGAAAAGTTGGGCTACTACGAAGAAATCCAAGACGGCATGGGCCATGCGCCCTCAATGTGCTATGCCAACAACCAGCCAGAAATGTGCACTAAAAACCACGCGCACGACTAATAGCAGGATGTACAGAAGTTGACACAGGTGCTTTCGCACCCGGAATGGGTTAACACTTAAAGTCCTCCTTCCACTTGGGTGCATTTCATGCGCTTGAACCAAGTCAGGGGCAAATCTTGTAACACCCACTTTTCAGAAATGAGGGTAATTTTGAAATTTTATAATTATAATCATTTAATGATGATATTTAAATCATATTGTGATTTTTGGAGATTTTTAATCAATTTAAAACTATTTAAAATATTAAATTGTGATTTTGATGGTTAACTAGTTAAACCCTAGTTTTGCTAAGCCTAGAGACTAACCATAACCAAGGGAGCCTAGTCATGTGATTAGGATGACTAATCACAACTTTTTAGCCTAAGGGTATTTTGGTCATTTTTGACTTATTAATGAAAATAAATTTTGATTAATTAATATTGTGCTAATTGAATTGTTAGAGACTAACCTAGAAGCTTAGCCTAATCTAGATTAGCCTTGAGCTTAGAATCTTGATTAGGATATCCTACTAAGTGACAAGATTAGCAATATCTAGATATTTCTAAGTAGGATATTTTCTCCTTAGGATATTTGTAAAATGGAAAGCCTTAGGACTAATTGAACCAATAGGAAGACTTAAAATTGGGTGGAGAAGCCTTAGCCACTCATCTACATCTAAACCTAACCCTAATTCATTTTGTGGCAGCCACAAATAGAAATCCCCCCTCCTATAAAGTATCCTTTAGAAATCCTTGCCTCTTTTAAACACCTACAAAGAACCCTAATTTATTCTTCCCCAAATTCCCCCCCTTTATCCAAATTGAGTCCAAATTGAATCAAATCAATTGCATCATCATCTCCAACAGTAGAGAAGACTTGTGGAGGCTTGCTAGCAAGGTTTGAGAACATTTGAACTATAGCAAATCGAGGAAGACATCAATTCTAGGCACTTTACATTGAGATTCCAACTCTCAATAGGTAAACCCTTTTAAACCCATTAAAACCCTAATTTTTCTTCATAGATGCATACATCTAGGTAACATACCCCTGTAGACCAAGTTTGGTAGGATCTCGTGTCCATTTAGTATGCATATCGAACACTTATCGGTGTTTTTAAATAAGTGTTTGGTGAAATGCCACATAGGAAATTATTTTAGTAATTTTCAAAACTAATTACACATTTTTGTGGCCCTACATGTGGGGATTCTAGAACCCTAGCTAAGACTGAGCACGATTTGAGTTAGTTTTTGTAGCACCCAGTTTCTAAAATGAGGGTAATTTTGAAATTTTGTAATTATAATTATTTAATAATGATATTTAAACCATATTATGATTTTTGGTAATTTTTAGTTATTTTAAAACTATTTAAAACCACGACTTGTGATTTTGATGTTTTGCTAGTGCAACCTTAGAGATTTCTAACCTAGAGACTAACCATGATCATATGAGCCTAGCCATAGGTTTAGAACATCAAGTTAGGGCTTTTTAGCCTAAGAGATATTTTGGTAATTTACTAGAAAATTATTGGATTTATGTAATTTATTATTATTTAATTAGTTGATTAGTGTCATGTTAGCTCCTAACCTAGTTTAGCACTAATCTAGAGGTTAGCCACTAACCTAGAGACTAGAGGATGGATATTGTATATTAGTTAAGGTAGGAAAATATCTAAGATATTTACATATTAGATATTTTCCTTAAAACCCTCAAAATATCATAGTTTTACCTAGAAGTCCTTGCCTTCACCATGAAGGAAGGCAAGAGGACACCCCTCCCCACACCCCATGACCAGCCAAGGGCACCCCTCCATCCTATATAGTCACTACCCATCTCATTTACATGCCCTTTACATTTCATTAAACCTTGAAAAACCCACCACCTTCAAATCAGCATAACTTGATCATTTTTGATCCAAATCACCTCTAGTCTTTTGCATTGAGACCCTACAACATTGAGGGTGCTAAGGGAGGCTAGCAATCAAGATTCCACAAGGCTAGGACATCTCCAAGTGAAAAGGACACACCCCCCTATTCTAGGCTTTTCCTTGAGTTTTCACTCAATAGGTAAAGTGCCTCAAACCTAATTAATATTGTGTTTTCTCTTCATAATTGCATGCATATAGGTATACCCTAGCTGTGGGTCAAGTTTGGTAGGATATGGATGTGGTTTGGTGTCCGTATCGGACACGTATCCATGGTTTTAAATAAGTGTTTGGTGAGATGCCACTTAGGTTTTAATGTTGTGTTTTTGTGAAACAAAATATATTTTTGGGTAGCCCTAGACATGTAGGATACAACCCTAGTTGACTGAGCACACTTCGTGTTGTGTCCGTGTCCAAAACGGGACACGAACACACTGTTAACACCATACTGTGCACACTGTAAAACCCTACTGTTTGACACTTCGTGTCGTGTCCACACGTGTCGTAGACACGATACAGAAACCTAAACACGAACCTAACTACCCCACCTACCCACTGACACGAGCACAAGGCTCTACGTGCCACGTGTGGAGCACACGACCCTTCGACACGTGTGCACGAGACTGAGCACGCTGTCCTGCTACCCGACACTGATTACGGACACGACACAACACGTGGACACGTGCCACTTGGCACAGAGGTGGGGGCAACCTCTGACATGCCCCCTTTCGAGTCTCACAACTTCTCGAGTCGTGTCGGACACAAAAATACGTTCGTATGGGTCACGTACTGCACAGACACGCGCGCACCAGTGCCTCTGATATGCACTTCGTGCGCGGACACGGGGACACGTGGACACTGTGCAGGCTACCTAATAGCTAGACCAACCCTAGGCGAACCTAGGTACACGAGCACGACACCTCACGTGCCCTGTGTCGTGAGCACGAGACACGTGAACACGTGTACGATACAGTACAAATTCCAGTGCACTGTGTTACCCGATTTGGTTTTTGATCACTTGGACACGTCGTGTCGTGTCGTGGTGGACACTTAGGGACACGAGGGACACAAGTACACCTAGGGGCACGATTACCAACCATTGGTATTGAGTCTTAGCTAGGTTTAGGGTTTGAAGTCGGGTTTTCCCCAATTTCTGATACAATGCACAGTATCCCAATTTCTGGGCTATTTTCCAGTTTTCCAAAATAGAATTCAAATCGATTTTATTATAAATATATATGTGTTTTTGAGTGTATATATATTGTATACATATTTATATATGTATATGTGTGTGTATATGAGTGTGTGGGTATAGGTGTAGGTGCACGTGAACATATATATATGTATATATGTATGTATGTATATTATGTATGTGTGTGTGTGAGTTTGGGTTCTCAATTTTCTGAGAACCCCTCCCCTTCACAGTTCAGCCCACTACCCCCATAACCCTAAACCCCCTTAACCCAAATCCTAACCCTTACCCTTCACTCCCTTCCATTCTCTCTCTCTATATATGTTAAGTATATATATATGTTATATTATATATAATTACATATTGGTATATATAGTTGAGTGTATATATGGGTTTATATATATATATATATATATATATATATATATATATATATATATATATATATATATATATATATATATATATATATATATATGAAAATGTATATATATGTATATATGTTAGCTATCTATATATGTATATGTATATGTATTATATATATATATATTTGGTTATCTATATATAGTTGGTATATATATGAGAGTATATGTATATATGTTATATATAAATGGGATATATATATGTATAGATATGGATAGGTTTATATTTTATATAGATATAGATACCTATATGAGGTATCCTAGATACATGAGCCTATGGCCTATGGCTAGTTTTGGCTTAGACTTGACCAAATTGACCATGGTTGACCAAACCCTAGATGACTTGACCTAGTTGACTAGAATGTTTGACTAGAGATGACTTTAACCTAGAATTGACTAAGATTAACCTAAAGTGACTAGTTAAGCTAAGTTTGACTAAACCTTAACTAGTTGACATTGGTTGACCTAACTTTGACTAGTTTGACCTGGTTTGACTTTTAAAGTTGACCAGAGTTGACCAAGAGTTGACTTTTGACCAGATTGACCTAGAATCATGTAGTATGCATTGTATACTCTATTTTTACCATTGTGGATATATTATGACCTATTTTACTCTAAATAGGACTCTGTGACACCAGTTCGGACATCTATTCATATCAGTCATACAGGATGACAGGCGAGTACATTCTCTGATCATTTCATACTTGTTAGGACTTATATTCTTGCTTTAGATTACTTTACATGATGCTGTCACGTCATTATCACGGATTGGTACTATATGGATCTTGTCATGCGATGTTATCTCCCTCGGGGTGCATTAGATACAGTTGTCATGTGCTTTTCACAACCATCTTGTATTTCATGTACACCGCTTTCATGTATACTCTTGTGCAATCTTGTACTCTCATGATCACGTGAGCAAACATGATAAAAACCACTTGTACAAGGTAATATAACTTGACTGGATCGTTGTGTATTAATTGGGGAGGGTGAGTAGGAAATGGTTATGTGATCAAAATCCCATCTTGTGAAATCTTGTAAAATTATGTATATGTCCATAGTACACTCACGTATGATGGAGTTACCCTTGCATTGTCCTAACCCGTTTATATAACCATCTCATGCTCTAAATCACAGGTTACCTACAGTTCTTACTTATCATATATATAGATATTTCCAGTTATCAAATCTCTCTCGTTTTTATATATATTCTTTACAGTCCATGTATCTTACTCTTTGCATGCTTTACATTTCCCAACATGATATGAACTGCGTGAGATGTATTGTGCTCGTTCCTGTCCTGACTGGACCTGTTAAAAATTTTACAGATGATGATAGTGACTATCCTACCTTCTATTGGACACATGAGGGTGACCTTCAGGAGCCTGAGGAGCATCTAGCTCAGTCGAGGGTGCCTAGTCTAGTCTAGTGTTTATAGTTTTCATTTGTATCGGATTGTTCCGATTGTTAGTTGTGACTTAGTTATATTTCAGGTCTTGTACTTATTTGTGTTGGACATCTACTTTGTGTGGTGTGATAACTCTATTTATATTCAGTTTCTTCCTTTCATCTGATTCCTTATCATGCTCTATCTTTCCTAGACTTGTGTTTGAGATATAGAGTTGAGATGTTATGTTATACCTCCGTGCGGAGATGACAGGTTTATTTATTTTGTTGTTAGATGTTAGACGTTATAGATGACCTATACAGCGTTCTACCGCCGACACTGCGGCGTAGGCTGGACGTACCCACGTTCTCGTGCCCCTAATCAGGGTGCGGGTCGTGACACATTTTTGTGGTGGCCCATGCAGGCCTGTGTCGTAATTAGTGCGATCTCGTAATGGTGCTCGACTTAGAGTACTAATTACGAGCCTGCAATTAGGACGTAGGACCTAGGACATGATAGGAGTTTCTCAATCACACCTAGAAAATTTCTGATCTTTTGATTTTCATGATTACTCTCCTTGTACTAAATTAACTGTCCTTCCTTGATAAATCTACTCATGTGCCATATTGATCTCTTTTGTTTCAATTCGTCTCCAGGATGACGAAGACGCACCCGCAGGCCACTGGATCGAGTAGCTTGCCCGATAGATCTGACCAGGCTGAGGAGGAGGTTCACGAGACTGCCCCCAGTGATTCCACTATCCCGGAGACCCCGGCAGTTGCACAGGGAGGTTTACTACCTCCACTCCAGAGGGTTTCAGTCGTCATTCCAGAGATGCTGCCACCACTACCACCGATACCGACGGATACACATCATATGTTCTTTCTCCTTCAGCAGATGACGGAGACTCAGCGAACCCAGGCAGAGGCATCGCAGCGCCAGTCGGAGGCGTCACACCGTCAGATTGAGATGCTGAGGCAGAGCATGGAGAACTCGCATCAGCTTGTACTGGCAGCAGTGGAGAGAGTGGCACCGGGTACGGTACAGGGCCCTACTGGCCAGCAGCCGTACCAGCAGCAGTCTAGGCCGGGGACAGTACTAGACTTTAGGAAGATGAGCTCCAGGGACTTCACGGGCACGAAGGGCATCCTTTATGCAGACGACTGGCTAGAGGACGTACAGCGGAGCATGGAGCTGGCAGAGCTTCCTAGAGCACTTTGGGTTTCGGCCGCAGCCAGCCGATTCTTCGACATCGTGCTGACATGGTACCGTACGGAGACTCGTGCGTCGGTGAGAGGGCTGACATGGAAGAACTTTCGGAGGCTCTTCAAGGAGAAGTTCTTCCCGGACGTGGCTCTTACAGCATTGGAGGGCCAGTTCGTGGGTCTAGTACAAGGAAACTCGTCGGTGGACGAGTATGCAGCTGAGTTCTTCCGCCTTAGCAGGTTCGCTCCCGATATGATCCAGGATGAGGGGCAGAAGGCTCGTAAGTTCCGCAGGGGACTTATTCATGCAGTACGCACCCGCACCTCGGGACGCCGTGATGCGACGTTCGATCAGATATTGATGGACGCACAGATTGCAGAGGAGGACTTCGGCCTCAAGCCGAAGAGGGGCAGTGATACCTTAGGGGCTAGTTCTAGTGCAGGGCCAGCCAAGCGCCCTCACATACAGCAGAGGCCAGTTCAGCAGCCGCTTCAGGGCCAGGGACATGTACTTCACCAGCAGGCACCCAGGCAACAACAACACCCTACATATAACTTCTGTAAGAAGCAAGGTCACGGATGGGACGACTGCAGGAAGAGGCAGGGCCTGTGTTTGCTTTGTGGTTCAGCAGAGCATCGGTTGAGGGAGTGCCCCAAGAACTCGACACGATTGGCTCAGGCAGCAGCAGGAGCTAGGGCTCCGACAGGGCAGCAGACGGGACCACCGTTGCAGACTCAGCAGCAGAGGTTTGTCCAGCATCAGCAGCAGGCCACAGGAGGCCAGCCGGGGCGAGCTTTCGCCATGGCAGTCGATGATGCACAGGCAGAGGGAGAGCTGATTGCAGGTTCCAACCTTTTTGATTCTATTTCTGCATTTGCCTCCTTATAACTGTCTTGGAATTTCGATTCTATCTGTTCCTTGTAGTTGATAAATTTTGTTCGGATATTTCATTGTGAATTATTTTCTTCTGAGATAAGTCATATGGGCTAGGTCGTCTCGATTATGGGATCTAGAGTCTTCTATAGTCATGTTAGCTGGCATAGTGAGGACATATAGTCGGATTTTGGACGTATTTTTCGGGTGTGGGAATTTAAGGTTTTGCGGCCAGGCATGCGGCAATGCAAAAATTTTAAATACAATGATTCTAGAGGTATGTACCTTAGTCGAGGACTCTGTGAATATCGTAGCCTTGCTCACTAGCATGACGAAGATTCCGAGTATCATGATTTTGGACAGACGCATATGATTATCAGACTGTGTGTTTGAGACTGTGATTGTTGGGGTGTTTGACCTAGAAGGAGTATGACCATTCTAATTTCGAGGACAAAATTTTCTAAGGAGGGTAGACTTTACCCAGTTTCTAAAATGAAGGTAATTTTGAAATTTTGTAATTATAATTATTTAATAATGATATTTAAACCATATTATGATTTTTGGTGATTTTTAGTTATTTTAAAACTATTTAAAACCACGACTTGTGATTTTGATGTTTTGCTAGTGCAACCTTAGAGATTTCTAACCTAGAGACTAACCATGATCATATGAGCCTAGCCATAGGTTTAGAACATCAAGTTAGGGCTTTTTAGCCTAAGGGGTATTTTGGTAATTTACTAGAAAATTGTTGGATTTATGTAATTTATTATTATTTAATTAGTTGATTAGTGTCATGTTAGCTCCTAACCTAGTTTAGCACTAATCTAGAGGTTAGCCACTAACCTAGAGACTAGAGGATGGATATTGCATATTAGTTAAGGTAGAAAAATATCTAAGATATTTACATATTAGATATTTTCCTTAAAACCCTCAAAATATCATAGTTTTACCTAGAAGTCCTTGCCTTCACCATGAAGGAAGGCAAGAGGACACCCCTCCCCACACCCCATGACCAGCCAAGGGCACCCCCATCCTATATAGTCACTACCCATCTCATTTACATGCCCTTTACATTTCATTAAACCTTGAAAAACCCACCACCTTCAAACCACCATAACTTGATCATTTTTGATCCAAATCACCTCTAGTCTTTTCCATTGAGACCCTACAACATTGTGGGTGCTAAGGGAGGCTAGCAATCAAGATTCTACAAGGCTAGGACATCTCCAAGTGAAAAGGACATACCCCCCTATTCTAGGCTTTTCCTTGAGTTTTCACTCAATAGGTAAAGTGCCTCAAACCTAATTAATATTGTGTTTTCTCTTCATAATTGCAAGCATATAGGTATACCCTAGCTGTGGGTCAAGTTTGGTAGGATATGGATGTGGTTTGGTGTCCGTATCGGACACGTATCCATGGTTTTAAATAAGTGTTTGGTGAAATGCCACTTAGGTTTTAATGTTGTGTTTTTGTGAAACAAAATATATTTTTGGGTAGCCCTAGACATGTAGGACACAACCCTAGTTGACTGTGCACACTTCGTGTCGTGTCCGTGTCCAAAACGGGACACGAACACACTGTTAACACCACACTGTGCATACTGTAAAACCCTACTGTTTGACACTTCGTGTCGTGTCCACACGTATCGTGGACACGATACAGAAACCTAGACACAAACCTAACTACCCCACCTACCCACTGACACGAGCACAAGGCTCTACGTGCCACGTGTGGAGCACACGACCCTTCGACACGCGTGCACGAGACTGAGCACGCTGTCCTGCTACCCGACACTGATTGCGGACACGACACAACACGTGGACACGTGCCACTTGGCACAGAGGTGGGGGCAACCTCTGACATGCCCCCTCCCGAGTCTCACAACTTCTCGAGTCGTGTCGGACACGAAAATGCGTTCGTACGGGTCACGTACTGCACAAACACGCGCGCCAGTGCCTCTGATATGCACTTCGCGCACGGACACGGGGACACGTGGACACTGTGCAGGCTACCTAATAGCTAGACCAACCCTAGGCGAACCTAGGGACACGAGCATGACACCTCACGTGCCCTGTGTCGTGAGCACGAGACACGTGAACCCGTGTACGATACAGTGCAAATTCCAGTGCACTGTGTTACCCGATTTGGTTTTTGATCACTTGGACACGTCGTGTCGTATCGTGGTGGACACTTAGGGACACGAGGGACACAAGTACACCTAGGGGCACGATTACCAACCATTGGTATTGAGTCTTAGCTAGGTTTAGGGTTTGAAATCGGGTTTTCCCCAATTTCTGATACAATGCACAGTATCCCAATTTCTGGGCTATTTTCCAGTTTTCCAAAATAGAATTCAAATCGATTTTATTATAAATATATATGTGTTTTTGAGTGTATATATGTTGTATACATATTTATATATATATATATATGTGTGTGTGTATATGAGTGTGTGGGTATAGGTGTAGGTGCACGTGAACATATATATATATATATATATATATATATATATATATATATATATATGTATATATGTATGTATGTATATTATGCATGTGTGTGTGTGTGAGTTTGGGTTCTCAGTTTTCTGAGAACCCCTCCCCTTCACAGTTCAGCCCACTACCCCCATAACCCTAAACCCCCTTAACCCAAATCCTAACCCTAACCCTAACCCTTCACTCCCTTCCATTCTCTCTCTATATATATGTTATGTATATATATATATGTTATATTATATATAATTACATATTGGTATATATAGTTGAGTGTATATATGGGTTTATATATATATATATATATTATATATATATATATATATATATATATATATATATATATATATATAAAACGGATTTGAAAATTATGATTTGTTCGAAAAGTTTCTCTAAAAATCTCGAGAAACTGAGTTTCAGAAATTCTGAAACAGGACAACTTTAGTCCCAACCGCTCAACTTTGGAGGCCGATTTCGGTTCAACCAAATAGAATCTTAGAATACCTTCTGAAGGAAGTTGTAGACAGCCTAACCATGTTTGAATCCCTTCAAACTGTTTTATTTTTAACCATATAATTTCTGTTTAATTTAAATTCCAAAATCCTGAAAAATCTATTTTCTAAAACTTAAAAACTTCGATACGAGGTCCATCTCGACAAACCGGATGACCCCATCGCAAACTGAAGGCATCGAAAGGTGCGTATCAACTTTTTGGACGTGTGGGCTTTGACGGAATTCTAATTGGTCGCGTGTGCGCGACAAATTTGACCCGTATCCGTCGAAGAATGCTTTATCGGCCATTTTCCAAATTTCCTAATTACTTTGTGCACACTCGTCAAATCGCGACGAAACTTGCGCCATTGGACTCAAAATATTTTTCTGGTCCTGTGAGCCAAGTTTGGTTAAATTCTAAGATTGTTGACCGGATCGCCGTTTTGCGGGCCCCACGATCCGAATCAATAGGCGATTTTGTGCACGGCTCATCGGAATCCAAAATTGGACACACCGTTGGGTTCGTCAACTCAAACCAAAACCATAGATTCTGGCACGTATTTCGGTGCAAAGTGGGTCCAATGGCGGACATCGTTTTGACCCGAAATTATGATTTTGCCCCTGTTCCAGAATTAGACTTTCGGACAGGCGTTTCCTAGATATATCTTTTACACCGGGAACGTTTTGATGTTTGTTTTAGCATCTGGGAACGTTTGCGGAGTTTCCACTCTTGTAGCTTCTTTTCACTTACCGATTTCATCTACTTGACGTCGTCAAAACACCTTCCAACCACCAGGCAAGTATACCTTGCTATATTTACTATCATATTATTTATTTTTAGCATTTATTTACTTTGTTTCATATTTTTGTTTTATTTTTTATAAACTATGCTTCCAAGCCACACTTGGGTGCAAGCGACTCTATTAGTCGTTTTTCGTTGCTTTACTTTGTTTCATGCATGTTGACTTAGTTTTAGCGGACTACATTCTTATTGTGGGATATCCTTATATCTCTATTGGCCATGACACTCACACTACATGGTTTGAGACAGCTTGCTAGGGGCACGACTTGCATATTGACTGACCATCTTTATGTAAGAAGTCGTGTGACGGATAGATGGTCGTAACTGCTATGACTAGGGTATAGAGACTCAAGCAGTTACAAAACTGGACGAGTTATGGACATGACTTGGTCAGTGTGGGATATCTTGGGGGAGAACAGTCGCTACTGCGTATGGGAAGCCAAACAGGTAAACCATAGTTTTCGAAAGAAACTATGGCGATATATATTTGCAGATACCCTCTGATGTTTTGGACGTTACGACCGGATATGTATGACTGGATGCCAGTTGCGTACTTATAGCCTAAATCCCACCCATGCGCATGAAAGTTGTCCTGTAAATTGCACAATAGATGGTTAGAATTCTCTTTGCATATTGGTGTCTAGGAGAGTCTTTGCATATTATTATTATTCTGACAATTCATATTAGCATGTTCTTCCTGTATCTTGTTACGTCCCTCTGAGGACCTGGTAATCTCTCCAGGTATAGACGACGAGCAGTATCCTGAGGAGTACGGTTCCAGACTAGACTCTCCATTTGCAGCTGAGGAGGTCTCGCCTTCAGAGCCTATTTGATTCTATTCTTAGTTGATGGACTTATGTAGTTGATACTCTTTTTCATATTCATTTCAGTTGATTTCTTTCAGTAGCTCGGTAGTGGATTTGTTTCCGCCTGATAAATATTTTTCTTTATTTTTAGTTGAGACATTTGGTTTGTTATTTCTCTTATTTATCATTGTGGATGAGATATAGATACTGCCTGTGACCATGTTATATTGTTATGAGCGGGAGTACTTTTATTACAGCTTGTGTGTATACGTAGATTCTATATATTGGAGTAGTCTGTGTATACATACAGTTGGCATGTACATATTCCTAGTCCTATATATATTGGTACTGAGGCGTTACATATTTTTGTGGTGGCCCATGCAGGTCTAGATAAATTATTTTATTACTTTACCGTACCAAGCAATCCTGCATATAGGAATAGAGTTTAGGAATCTCATCCATATGCTTAATCACCTTCCTTGATTTCAAATTTCAGATTCTCGTTTGACTGCTTGTCTTGCATCTAGCTTGATCTTGTCCTAACGTAATCTCTATTTTTGTGCCAATAGGATAAATCTTCGTAGTGGTTGTGCTACCCTTCTCGCTATTACTGCTAGGGATTCAACCACACCAGAAGGACCAGCGGATCAGCTACCCCCAACCATGTCCCCAACCACTCCAGCACTATTCGGACCATCATTTCAACCTGTGATGACACCACCCACTACTCGGCAGCAAGCCACGGCACCCCAAGTGGGACAAACAGGCCCCGAAAACCCTGTATCACAAGAAGAGTACCTGCCACCCCCCCCGCCACCCTATCCACCTCAGTTTCTACCACAGATTCCGCCCCCATATCCACGTTAATATCCACCTCCATATCCACCATCATATCCATCACAACAGCCTCTACAATATCTACCATCATATCCACCACAGCAGCCTCCACAGTATCCACTATCATATCTGCCACAGCAGCCTCCACAGTATCCACCATCATATCCACCCCAGTATCCTCCACAGTATCTACCACAATATCCTTCACACTACCCCCATCCATATCCTTCATATCACCCGCAGTACGGACCACAGTTTGTGCCCCAGATGCCATACATGCTTCCGCAGCAGCCCATGCCTCAGGCTGGTGGGACTTTTACAGATCAGATCCTCCAAGGCTTAGTGCAGGCCCAAATGCAGCAGAACGAGACCATTAGGAGGAGTTTGGAGACAGTACTGACCTGGGCACCCCAAGCCTCTGTGGGTACTATCGAGGGGTTCCACAACATGAATCCTCCACACTTTAATGGCACTGAAGATGTCATCGGAATTACCAATTGGCTAGTTAAGACAAAAATTCTCTTGAAGGCTTCGGAGTTGTCTGCAAACCTATGGATGACGGCAGTAAAGTAACAGTTGGAAGGAAATGCTTACGATTGGTGGACCGCAGAGGAGAGACGGCTAGGAGTTGATGAGACATGGGAGGAATTCAAAGAGTTGTTCAATAAGAAGTTTTTCTCCGACACTGCCAAGGACGCACTGAGACTCACAGGCAGCAATATTGGCCGAAGCAGGGACTCAAGAGGCCATAAATAAGAAGGCACAACAACGACAATCTATTTTGCCCGTTACATCAGCTAAGACTACACCAGCAGGGCCCATACGACATCCCGCGACACAGCAGCAGTCTAGAGCTTCCCCACAACCAGTGAGGAAATTACCTACCTGTCATTATTGCGGTAAGAAGGGACATTTTCAGAGGGATTGTCGTCGTAAGTTGGGATTGTGTATGGTTTGCGGGTCAAATCAACACCAAGCTCGAGATTGTCCTTCTAGACAGCAGCAGATGCAGGGAGTAGCATTACCAGCACTAGGAGGAGGAGCACCACGTCCGCTAGCAGCTATTGGATATCCTGGGGGCAACCAGAACTTGAGACAAGTCTTCAGTATGATCACCGCAGGGCCACCAACCCAAGGAGCCATAGAGACAGGTATGACGTCTTAGTTAAAATTACCATTGCATAACCAAGATCATAGAATGACTTAGAATTTCGTGGCATAAACCTTGATAGATATAGAAACACGAGGCTATCCTATATAGTTAGAAACCACACCAGTAACCCTTGTAAGTACCAAAGATCATTCCACTCCCTCGGATCGTATATCAACGTAGTGCCCTGGTAAAATGTGGAAGTGCGAAGACGACATACACAACCGTTTCTCTCTTTTGTACAAAAATTGTGACATGATCTTCGTGCCCAATTCTTTTTTCACCATGCATTTTGCTTCCACAGATCGTGCGCTATTTTTATTTCGAGGAAGAAATTCTTATAATGTGGGTAGGATGTAAAACCCCCAAATTTTTATGGATTTTTTATTTATTATTTTGGCTTAAATTGAATTTTACCATTTTAAAATGATTTGTAAAGTGATTTATTTATTTTGTTTTATGATAATAATAATGAATACTTTTACATAAAATGTATATGTAAAGTCCCTTTTAACAAATATTTACGAAATATTCATTTATGTATATATTATTAGGGTTAGGGATTATTTTCCAAGTATTTTATTGATTAAATATAAAGAATATTTCCTATATAATAAATACAAATTATTTCTTTGTATATAATATATATATATCTACAATCTTTTTAATTTTTTTTAATATTTTTATGAATACTAGAATGATTATGATCAATATTAATATAAAAGTGCATTAAATATTTCTAGGAATAAATTTTCTTATATGCTAACTCATATATTTTTATTTCATTAGATATATAGATATATGCATATATAAACATATATCAAATATAGTTAGTAATTTTAGATTTTTTTAAATATTTTTAAAATATTTTTGGCACATATTTTTAAGCTACTTTATTCAATTTATAAGATTATATATATATATATATATATATATATATATATATATATATATATATATATATATATATATTTATATATATATAGGCTAATGGGGTTAGAAAGTAAAAAAAAGACCAACAGGGGAACACTGTTCCCCTTCCCCCCCAACCTGAAGCCTGCGCGCAAAATAGAGACGAAAGTCTCGATAGGAAATTCAAAACCAATCTTCCTCTAATATTCACCAAATCTTTTCAATTTTTTTTCTTCTGTGCAATCCTAGGTAGATTCTCCACCAAATCAAACTCTAAATTCTATCAAAATCCTATCATAACTTGAAATCAAAAAATATTTATATATAGATGTTTTACCGAAACACAAAAAAAAACCTTCGAAACCCCACGCGAAAAACCTCGACCGTCAACGACTGCTCGACCACTGAGCTCGCCCACGGCCACAGCCTCGCCACCGTCGCACGCCCCAAGGCTCCACCGCAGGTCGACCTGTCACACCCACATTTTTAATTTAGGGGTATTTTAGTCATTATGTATTTATTTGAATTTTCTTATTAATTTATTAATTAATGCGATGCTTTGTAGCTTGATTGGTGTTTTGAGTAGCATAAGGTGGTTCAACTTTAGTCACCCTTCATTAAGAGCCTAACATGATAATTAGAATTATGTTTTTAACCTTTAGAAATTAATTTCAGAATTTATTTCCATTTTGGCGATGAATTAATGATTTAAAGTCATTTTTACATAGGCCTTTTTAACCCTTCTTGACATAGGCCTTTTAGCAACTCATGGAGTGCTTGGCCCATGTGCAAACCCTAACCCTAACACCCCCCTAGCTTGGCCGACCACAAACAGCCCCCCCTCTCATTGTAGAAAACATTAGCCTCCAAGATATAGAGCAAACCCTAATCTCCCTTTCTCCAAAACCCTATTTTTCTCATCCGGAGTCTGTTTCATCTCAAATGAATTCCGTTGTGCTCGTTGGGAAGAGAAGAATTTGCTGGAGCACTGCTAGCAAGGAGGAGGAGGCATTTGCTCGGGAGAAATCGGCCGACAAAGCGCTCGGGGAATTTCTTTTATTGAGATTCTGACTCTCAATAGGTAAACCCCGATCTACCTTTGTTTCTCCTGAATTTTCTTCATTATTTCATCCATATAGGTACCCTCGATCTATGTATGAAGTTTGGTAGAATTTTGGTTTCGATTGATAGCAGTATCGGTCTCATGTTGCACATGTTCGGCAAAATGTCACTTAGAACTGAAAAGTGTTAATTTTCGATTCTGTTTTCACAAATTCCTTCATAATATGATTTATAACAACTTTTGTGAAGACGGATCGGAAATCGACACGATTTTGACATCCAAACGGACACGGACACGCGTGCACGAGATCCCGTACACGGTCCCATGCACGTCCTGCTGTCTGTGCGTCATAACTCGACGCACAGAGGTCTGTCTCGCATGAAATTCCATAAGTACGTGAGGGCAACCTCAGCCCACATGCTCTAAAAATTTCACGACATTTCGTCAAGCGAGCGCGGAGAAATCCGACGTGCACTGGTCAGCCCACAGGGTATTGGGACAGATTAGGATCAACCCAATGAGCCTAGTTTAATCGAGTTGACCGACAAGTTGACCAAGTTGACAAAAGTCAACTTTGGGTCAAATTTGTTTCAAATCGACTCAAACGAACTCGGAATAACTTGTAAACTTGTGTTTGACCTAAAAATTAGTAAACTGACTAGTTGACTTAGAGTTGACCAGGTTTGACCAGAGTTGACCAGGTTTGACCAGAGTTGACCAAGGTTGACTTGACCTAAAAGGACTTAGAAGCATGTAGAATTGCATTGTAGCCCTTTCTTATAATATGTTAAACCATGTTGTGACTTGTGGTTACTTTAAATAGGTTTACATCACTCCAGTTCAGTTACACATCCTCATCAGCAGCTTGGATTGTCAGGCGAGTACATTCTCTGACCGTTTCGTTCTTGCTTGGACATATTTACTTTTTATAGACTAGTTTACTTGTTGTTGTCACGATATTATCATGGATTAGTACTATATGGATCTCTTCATGCGATATTATCCCCTCGGATACATCGGGTATATTGTGCTCATGTACTTTATCATATGCATCGTCTACTCATTGTATTCATACTTATTCATGTATACTCATGTGACATTCATGTACACTCATGATCATGTGAGCCTTCATGTATAACCCAGTGTGCATGTGGACTAGCTATCCATGTGACACACTACTTTCATGTGCAATAACATAACCTGGACAGATCCTTGTGTACTGATTGGGGCAGGGGGAGTATTTATTTGGTTATGTGATCTACATCCTTTTTATGTGCAACTCCAAACTAGATTTAAGTCATGTATACCTAAGCCAGTTTATATAACCAGATTGTTCTCTACACCACGTAGTTAGTTCAGTTCTCTTATTATATCATGTATATCTATTTTCTTATATCATGCTCTCTTTTACAGTCTCATTTCTTTGTCGACAGTTCATGTATATTATTCTATAGCTTGTTTCATATTTCCTTTCATGTTATTAACTGTGTGAGAGATATGTATTCGATTCTGTCCTGACTGGACCTGTTGAAATATTACAGATGATGAGGATTGCTGCGACACTTACTATGGAGCAGGCCTAGTTGACACAGGTGACCTGGACCCTCAGCAGGATCCAGTAGTCGCTGAGGACTTGCCATGAGTTTAGATTGGACTTATATTATTACTTAGTTATGAGACATTGTGATTGTATTTAGATTTTATTATGGTGTGGTTCACATCGGGATTATTATTCATATTGTGACTCTTTGTTGAGATTATCTTTCTTCTATTCCATCTTAGTTGTTGTGATTGAGTTGTACCATATATATATCATTCTCCAATTGGAGCATATTCTAGATTGTGTTAGATGTTAGACCTAGGACAGCGTTCTACCGCCGATACTGCAACGTAGGCTGGACGTACCCACGTCTCGTGCCCTTATACCGGGTGCGGGTCGTGACACATTTTTAGTGGTGGCCCATGCAGGTCCTCCTTAGTCGTAACTAGTACAATTTTGTAGTGGTACTCGAACTAGAGTATCACTACAGCCTGCAGTAGAATATGGGATATTAGTTAAGGTACTCAATCACATTAGGAAAACTCTTATCAAATTCTTGCTGTTAATTGTCTTCTTTGAAAGTGAACTGTCCTCCTTTAATTATATCGCTTCTTTTTCAGTAATTGATTCCTTGTTTGATCTGTCTTCAGGATGGTGGAGACACGATCGTAACGCTCTGGCCTTAGGGATACTGCTGAGAGGTCTGCCACTTCTTGCCCGACTCAGCAGGATCCAGGGACCATAATACCTCTTATTCCAGTTCAGGTGGGCCCGTCTGCAACCTTTTATCGGTGCTGCTCCTCCGCCGGTTTCGAGGACTGCCCCAGAAGTTCAGGGGATGCTACCACCACCGCCTCAAGGGACAGTTGAAATGGCACAGTTCTTCGCCTTCATGCAGTAGATGATGGAGACTCAGCGATGCCAGGCAGAGGATATGAGGTAGGGCATTGACAATGCCCGTCAGTTAGCAATGGTGGCAGTAGAGAAGGTGGCTGCCCAACCGCAGAAAGGGCAGATCCAGCCGTACCAGCTGTGGACTCCAGGCATCCAGGACTTCCAGAAGATGCGGCCGTGAGACTTCAAGGGTACTGAGGGTATCCTATATGCCGACGATTGGATCGAGCATATAGAGGAGATCTTTCATCTCGCGGAGATACCAGCTAGGCTCCAGGTAGAAGCCACGGGCAGTCAGATGCAGGGCCCTTGCCCGTACTTGGTACCAGACCGACCCCAGGGTTGGTACAGCAGGGCAAACTTGAGAGGCTTTTAAGAAGCTTTTCAAGGAGAAGTTCTTCCCCGACACAGCACTTGGCGCTTTGGAGACGCAGTTCGAGAACCTGGTTCAGGGGAACCAGACAGTAGAGGAGTACGCCAGAGAGTTCTACCGCCTGGGCAGATTTATGGAGGGCCTTAGCGAGACAGCGAAGGCTAGGAGGTTCAGGAAGGGCTTGGTTAAGAAAGTCAAGTCCTTGACCAAGAGCAATAGGAATGCTACATTCGAGAAGATTTTGATGGGAGCTATGGCAGGGGAGGATGACCTAGAACTGAAGACGAAGAGAGGTCGTGATTCACATAGAGCCAGTGGTAGTGGGGGCTCGGCCAAGAGGCCTCATTATCAGCAGCAGCAGCATCAGCAGAAGCCTTTTCAGCAGAAGCAGTTTCAGCAGGCACCGAGACAGCAGCAGACCATCAGTTGCACCTTCTGCAAGAAGCCAGGACATGTATGGAATAAGTACAGGAAGAGGCTCGGCAAGTGCCTACTTTGTGGTGGAGCAGATCATCAGTTGAGGGATTGTCCCATGGCTGCGGGACGTACAACTTAGGGAGTAGGAGCCAAGGCTCCGGTAGTGCAGCAGAAAGGACCATTGCCGATCCAGCAGCAGAAGTTTATCCAGCACTAGCAGCAGGCTAGAGGAGGTTAGCAGGGGCGAGCTTTCGCCATAGCAGCTGAGGTGTCCAAGCCAGTAGGAGATCTTATAGCAGGTTCTGATCTTATCGACTCTTTTCTCGTATTCGTATTATTTGATTTGGGCGCTTCCCATAGCTTTGTGTCTGTATCATTTACTATTAGACACCAGCTTTCTTCTGAACCATTGCCTAGGACTTGCAAGATCATGACTGGGTGTGGTATTATCCTCGTCCGTGATGTTTGTAAGGATCGGAGAGTAGTTTTAGGAGGCCGAGAACTGGATGTGAGTCAGCTCGTAATGCTATTACCGAACTATGATATTGTACTCGGTATGGATTGGTTGAGCAGGCACCATGCCAGTATAGATTGTTGAGGTGGTAGAGTTTCTTTCAGAGTACCAGAAGAGCCAGAGTTTGATTTCACCAGGCGGAAGGAAGAGCAGAGCAGCAGAGTTTGCTGCGGAGTTTCAACAGAGGAGCAGAGCGTGCCACATTCATTGATAGCTGAGTTTATGGATATATTTTTAGAGGTGTTGCCAGGGTTACCTCCCGACAGAGATGTGGAGTTCTCTATAGACTTGGTGCCCGACGCAGAGCTGATATCTCAGCACGTCTATAGAGTGAACAACAGTGAGCTTGTGGAGTTAAAGAAGCAGGTGGATGAGTTGCAGGACAAAGGCTTCATCCATTCGAGTTCTTCACCGTGGGGTGTGCCAGTACTTTTTGTACCGAAGAAGGATGGGTCGGTACGGATGTGTATCGACTGCAGGGCACTCAACAACCCCACGATCAAGAACAAGTATCCGCTGCCGAGGATCGATGATCTGTTCGATCAGTTGAGCGGTGTAGAATCTCTAAATTTCTACTATTTTTTTAATATAAATTTGGTATCGATTTTTTATTCTCTATTGCACGTCACGTAGTTGTATTGTACGTCATGCGCGAAATTTCAATTTTTTAATTGCTCGATGAGTGCGAATATGTGCGAGCGTACATATTTTTAGAAAAATATTTTTCTATTTTATAGTTTCAAAATAATATATAGTAATTACTTTCATTTACTTAAGGTGGTGAAAAGCATTGTATCGAGATTTCAAAAACATTATTTAATTTTATTATTATAAAAAGGCGAGTTTATTTTAGTGGCAATTTAGGAAACTATGTTTCATAAAAATACCTTCTTCTCATGCAAATACGTAAAATGTAATTTATGTATAAATTAATTTTTGAAATTATTTATTAATTATCTTAAATTATTTAAAACGTATTTTTGAAGTAGATCCTATTAATATTTAATTTGATTTTTGAAATTTATTAATATTAATATTTATTATTCAAAAATATATTTAAAAATATTTATTATTTTTGAAATTATTATTATTAATATTTTTAGAAAATATATTTTGGAATTATGGTGGCAATTTAAATCTTTATTTGATTTTATGGGTTTGATTTAAATAGTTTAAATTTAAGGATAGAATTTATATTTAATTTGAGTTTCGATTATCTAGATTTAAATTAATTTAGATTTGGATTTGAATTTATTGAATTGATTTAAATTAATAGATTGAATTATCTAATTGGGTTTAAATAAATCCTAATCCTCATCCAACTGGAAATTTTTACCTCCTATATAAGAAGAGGTACTCATCCACATTATTATTCCACAATTCCTCCACCACCACAACCAAAAATATGTGCATCGTGTCCGTGCCCGTGTTTCCCTTCCCATCTACTATTCTCTTCTTCTACAGATATATTATTTTGTCCCGTCCGACAAACCCGGACGTCCATCCATGTCGTGTAGGACAATCTCCGACACGATGACACCTCTCAAACGAATCCCTAAATCTAATCCTAAGCCCTGTCCCGATTCACCCCGATCCCGTCTACTCCCTACCACCATCACACCACCACCGCAATCTGTGGTCGCCGCCATAGCCCGCCATACACCACTACCAGCCCCACACCCGACACCTACGACCTACCACCACCGGAACAGCCACCATCGTATCATCATCGCCACACCCAACAGAAAACAAACAACCGCCGCCACCATCTTGGCCGAACCAGCACCAGAACTACCCTGCTGCTACCCGCTCGGCCAGCCCCGGCCGTATCCAGCCACCCGAACCCATCCACGCTGTACCAAACCCGCCACCACCCATCTCCGCTCTGCTATCCGCCAAGACCACCACCATCGTTGTCATCGCCCATCACCACCACCACCATCGGCATCACCGCACACCCGACCACCGTAACCCACCACCAGTAATAGCCAGAACCGCCTCCACCACCACGGCTATCGCCGGCCGACGCCACCACCAAAAACCCAGCCAAATCCCCCAAAAAGAAAGCCCAAATAAATTAAACCCACCGCCACCGCCGTACTCACCTCCGTCCTGGCCGCCGCGACCTCGTCCCCGCGCGGTGACCGCTCCGCCCTCCGCCGCTGCGCCCGCACCTGGACGCAGTCGCCGCAACGCAGATCTGCCCCCTTCACCTTCAGTGCCTGAGCACTCCTCTTCCGACCTCCGCGCCCCGCGCCAAGCCCGCCGGAGATGCGCCCATCGAAACCCCATCCGTGCTGAGATCTTCTCCGCCCTAACCGGATCCCACATCCGGAGCCCCCTCGCTGCGAGCTTCCGCCGCCGCGTGCTGCACCGAACCCCCATCCTCTCCACCTTACTCCGGCGCCGCCCTGAGCTGGCTCGCCACCCCTCTCTCTCGTCCTCCCACTCTCTCCTTCTCCAAATCACAAAATCTCTCTCTTCCCTTTTTCCCTTCATATGTTACACTCTCTAAAAAGTGCTATCTCTCCAGAGATGAGAGCACAGTTGTGCTTAAATTATTATGTTCCAAATTTTTGGGTTGGTGTTAAGTTGTTGTTTCTTTTTTTTTGTTGCATCGGTTTAATTGAATTATTTTTGCTATTACTTTATCATGATTATTATTAATGTTTATTATTTTACAGTTATCTAAGATCATGGTTAATATTAATTATTATTAATTTTAGTATATATAGTATTACAAATTAATATTTGTGCTATTGGTATTCTATATATATTATTATTATTTTATTTTATTTATCACTCTCTAGTCTAAAAAAATGTACTTTGACAAAATAAGGTTATAAATATTATTATTGTATACTTTAGCTATTCTCAAAAATATAATATTTGGCTTGGAGGCTAAATTATTATTATATTCTTATGGTACCTTAAAAATAAGTTTTGACCTAAAATGCATTTATACTATTTTTATGATATAAAAAAATGGTTATAAATATTTTCCACCTAAGCAAAATATAGTTTGATAAATGCAATTATTTAATTATTTAGTTAAACTATTTTACTAGATATAGATTTCAAAATATAAATAAGTATCTTTATATTCTGTTTTTTTTTCTCGTATGTTAGATTTTAGCAATAATGTATCTTAGGTGATATTTTATTATAGCATGTATATAAAGTACTGCTACGTTCAATATTTTAGGTATTTTCCAAAACTATTTTTTAACAGAAAGGGACTAAACTTTGAAGGCCATAAATATATTATGGTATTTCCTAATACATATTTTGGCCTAAACTTTAGTTAACCGCATTGGATTTTTAGTTAAATTTTTACCAAGTTATTAATATATGTATATATATAAGTAAGTTGTGTTTTTGCCATAAAAATGATTTCTCCCTATTTTCGTATTTAACCTGAAAAATATTTTGATGTGGTTCCAAACTATTATAACCATTTTCAAAAGTTTCATAAAATATTTTTACTAATAAAATATAGTTTTCAAGGATTATAAATAGTTTCTAAAAATCATATATATAATTTATCCCATCTCTTTTGATTATCCTTCTGTCCGTAACCAAACCCAATATTTCTAATCCCTCACAAATTATGTACCTCATTACGTCAACCCTAACTAATTTGACCCTTCTGGACCCAATGGAACTGTCCGTGCCACCGTCTGTCACGACCCGTACCCAGTTTTCGGACGCGAGCTCGTGAACAAGCCAGCTACGTATCGAGCGGACTCCAGTCCGACTCGAGTATGTATAAGCTGTCCAGAATAGGGTATCATGTCTAATCTAAACTATATCTCAATCCACAGGAATCATATAAAACAAGAATGAACAATTATGGGTCGTGGTCTGCAGCCCACTAGCATATATGTCCGATTAGACTCCAAGAATAACATGAGTCTATAAAGCTAAGCTGATAAGCAGGATATATCATAAAAGCACGAGAAGATAGTAAATCGATAATACTAACAAAATACCTGAATCACGCAGATGAAGTCAACTACCACATGCTCAGCTAACTAACTCCGTGCAATCAGCTACCTGAAGAGATCATCAGGTCCTCAGAGGACTAGCAAGATACATAAAACATGTCTACTAATATGACAGTAAATAACATGTGTGGAGGATAAGAACACTACAAGAAGAACATCTAAGGATGACGAGTCGTGTGGAAATGTAATACTAGACTTGGCTAACTATCAATCAGAACTCCTATAGCTTGTAGTACAATGCAAGATACTCCCAATCTATAGTGTTCCAATTGACGTACAAAGTAGGATACTCTCAATCGAGATTAGCCAATTCTAGTATCGATCTCCTCTCCTAATGGATACAAGGTCAAGTAGACTCCTATAAATCGTAGTACAATACAAGATACTCCCAATTTATAGTATCGCAAGTCAAGTCAATCAATCAATCAATCATATGCTATAGGTCGTAGTACAATGTAAGATACTCACAATCTATAGTATATCTCAGGTCAAGTCAATCAAGCAATATTAAGGTAGAAGAATCGGCTATAGAACGTAGTACAATGTAAGATACTCCCAAATCTATAGTATATCTCGACTGTAGTACAATGCAAGATACACCCAGTCAAGAATGGTCAAGTCAAGGACAGATATAGAAACTGACAACTCAATCACGAGACAAGGTAACATGAAAAGACCAGTAATCTAGCAATGTCAAATATCCTATACGTGCACGTAAATCTAGAACAAGTAAAACGATCAAGGGCAAATCAATCACAATATGGAATTATGCGACAATATGTAAAGGAATACAATAAGAAAGAGAAAATAATGTAAATACTATAATGATCGGCAAGGTATACTTGCCTAGGGGTTGCACGAAGATCCAACAATAACCGTCAACCGGTAAGCCAAATAAGTCCAAATCTCACAACTGCCTCCGAAAGCTGAAACAAATATTACCAACGTTCTCAGAATAGTCAAATTAGCTAGGATTGCCTATCCTTAAGTCCAATTTTGAATACAGGGGCAAAACGGTAATTTTGGGCAAAAACGATGTCCGCCTTTGGACCCGCTTTGCACCGAAAAGTGTGCCAGAGTCAATGGTCTCTAAAGTTGTCAAACTACATGTCTACGGATCCGGTTTGATGATACGAACTCAACGGTATATCCAATTTTGGTTTTCGGTGGGCCGTGCACAAAATCGCCCATTGAATCGGACCGTGGGGCCCGCAAAACGACGATCCAATCAACTGTCTCAGAATCGGACCAAACTTGGCATATAGGACCAAAAAATGATATGGTCTTGTTGGCGCAAGTTTTGTCTCGATCTGACGAACGTGCACAAAGTAATTGAGAAGTTTGCACAGAGGCCGATATGGTGAATTTTGATGGTTACGCATCAAATTCGTCGCGCACACGCGACCAATTTAAATTCCGTCAAAGCCCACACATTCATGAAGTCGATACGCACCTTTTGATACTTTTGGTTCGCGACCACGTCACCCGGATTGGCGGGACGCACGTTGGTTCGAAATAATTTTAAAGTTTTCAAAAACAGTTTTTAATGATAAAATCTCGATTTTGAAATCTGTTTCCTCTGCGTATAATTCATGAAAATTAAATATACAAAATAGGTTAGGAAGCCCTACATGTTGTCTCTAAATTGGTTTAATTATAATGCAAAAATAGTAAACGGGTTTCTTGGAAACTGGGCACGAACATGGGTATTTGGGGTACATAGAAACTATTTTTGAAACAGTTTTTCCCAAAGTTTAGATCGATTTTCTGAACCGATCACTCGACTACATTGAAAACTAATTAATGGAGAGTCAAGAGGGTCATGCAGGCTCTACGTAGGATTCGATAGAACGAAAAACGATCGAGAAATAGAAGAGAAATTTGACCTTGAAAAGTGGCGTTCGGCCTGGGGGCGGCTACTGCTGTCTTTACGGTTTCTGCGGCTGCTGCCAGTTTGCGCGGCCGTGGCCACGCACGGCGGCGCTGCGATGGCCGGGGGTGTCGCCCAGTCTCGACCTGAACCTTGGGGGTGGTGTGGCGTGGCGATTGTTTAGGGTTTAGGTGATTCCCCATTCGCTACTCTCTCTCGGCCTCTCCCTATATATACGTATATATATATAGGTACTGTTAAACCGAACAGAGGATGGGCCGGCCTGGGATGGGCTGTTGGCTGTTGGCTGGGCCTGGGCTCGGCCCACTGGGGAGTGGTTTGGGTTTTAATCCTTTTTTCTATAATTTTTCTTATTTTTATATGTAACTAATTTACATATATATATATATATATATATATATATATATATATATATATATATATATATATATATATATATATATATATATATAGATACATATATATATATATATATATATATATATATATATATATATATATATATATATATATATATATATATGTAACTAATTTACATATAGATATTTATATATATATTTTATATATATATATTTTTATATATATATATATTTTATATATATATATATATATATATATATATATATATATATATATATATATATATATATATATATATATATATATATATGTATATACATACTAATATATTTTTATATATATACACATACACATACACACATGTATCTTATACACTTCTATACATACACACATATATAATATATTCATATATACGCCTTTATATGTATATACTTATATAACTATATATATATACTTTATTTCATAATTAAAAATGAGGGTATATAATTACAATTATTTAATAGGCATCCATATATCTATATATCCATATATATAAATATACTTATATAGTAATCTCCGTAAATCTAAACAAGCCTCAATATTATCTATTTCTAATGTAGGACCCGTTCATGTAAATACAAATATATATATATATATATATATATATATATATATATATATATATATATTATTACATTTATCTGACAAAAATAATATAACCAATAAAATAATAATATTAAATAACAATTCCAATAAAATAATAATAATAATAATAATAATAATAATAACAAAATTTAATAAACCAAGAATGGTGTATATATACCATTTATACAGTCTACAAATCCTAAAAATATACGAGAGCCTATTTTATACAAATATCATTGAATATCAACTAATAATGATATTTATAATATTAAATTATGAATACTAGAAAAATTCATTAAATCATTAAAACAAAATACAATACCCACATACCAAATTCCATCAACACGAATGTCATTGGACGTGTCGCATGACTACATGGGCTTGGGCTCAGTTCGGGTCCAGTCCGGGCTAGTTTGGTATAACCGAATTTCCTAAAAGTCCAAATATTAATAAATAACTAATTAAACTATTTATAGGGATTAACTCGCAACTTGGCCTGGTTTTCTTAGTTAGGTCACACTTATGGCTGGGTCTTTTCTGACTGTATTTAGATATGACTGAAGAATACAATCGTAGTCTAGGCACGAGCAGTAAAGGATTGAAATCCAAATGCGATCGTTTAAAACCATTGGAATATAGTCAATAATCAAGGACCTTGACACGATAAGGAAGATGACCATAAGTCGATTTGGTCACAACCAAAGTAGATCAAAAACTATAAGATATTGAAATTTAAGAATCGATTTAAGGATAGAGGATCAAAAGATATGAATTGTAGAAGGAAGTTAGGTAATCACCTCTCTCTATTCGATTATTGTCAGATTATCTGATCATCATTTCCCAATTATGCCTTTATCTTACATGTCAAGACATATCACTACCAAATTACGATCTTAAATCATGAAATCAACCCTAATATGACTACTACCAAAAATCATAGTTTCAGTTACAAAGATTGAACCCTTCTATAAATACTATATGCTAGACCTTTATTCCAAAGTCACTACCAGTGAAGCATACTCCTTGTTATAACTCTCAATTATCCTCTCTTTTTGAAATCCATTATTAACTTAGTCAAAATTTCCTCCACTTTGTCTTTAACTAGGATCTGAAATTTCTGAATCAAGGTTGACAAAATATCCTTGAACTCATTCAAACGTGACACGACCCGCACCCAGTATTTGGACATGGGCCGTGGGTACGTCCAGCCTATGCCAAGGTATCGGCGGTAGAATGCTGTCTAATCATTGTAACTCCTCTTTCCGAAAATTTTTGAATTATTTTTTTATTTTTTATTTGATTTCAATGGTGATTTTTAGAATTTTATGAATAAATATTTAGTTAATTATTACGGTAGATGACTTTAGCCATGATGAAGTTTTGAAGTACAAGACGACTAGGAATCATGGCACGGATAGTGCGATGGCGTGCTTTGACTAGTGTTTAGCCATGGTAGGGGAATACCGAGCCATAGGTGTGTTCTAACTAAGAAAACCAGGCCAAGTTGCGATATGACCACTATAAATAATTTAATTGATTATTATTAAGGTTATCGATTATTAGGGAACCCGGTTGTACCAAACCAGCATGGACTGGACCCGAACCAAGTCCCAGCCTATATAGGCATGTATAGAGACCAAGGACGTCCATGCAGACGTACTTTATGTATATGCAATTATTTTGTATCTATTTTACAAATGAGGAAAGAGTTTGTAAATATTTATTATATGTATATTATAAGTATCTTTAATATTAAATAGCATTTTATAGTATTTATACGATTCTCTGGGGCCGAATAAAGTGTGTGTATATTTAAATAATATATCTATTACTATTCTATTTTAGTTGCTATTAGGACCATTGTTATTAATAATATTGTTGTTACTAAATATAATCATTTATTATTATTGGTTACTTATTATGTTATTAATTAATGGATATATACGTATAAATTTACATATATCTATAAATAGGCTCTATATTAAGAATAGATAATAGTAAGATTTTATTTAGATTTTATGGAGGGTGATATATATAATATATTGTGTGCACATATAGATAGATATTGGTATATATATATATATATATATATATATATATATATATATATATATATATATATATATATATATATATATATATATATATATATATATATATATATATATATATATATATATGACTATATATATATGGTAAAATATGGAAAAGTAGATATAAATTTTATATATATATATATATATATATATATATATATATATATATATATATATATATATATATATATATATAATTTATATATATATATATATATATATATATATATATATATATATATATATATATATATATATATATATATATATATATATACATATATATATATATATATATATTATATATATTTTTTTATATATATGTCATTGATTATATAGGCATATAAATATATTTATAATTTATACATGTATATACATATATACATGTTATATATATATATATAGGTGGGTATATATATATACATATATAATAGAATAAACTAGAAAACAAATAATAACAAAGGAGGAAATTCCAGAGCCCAGCCCAGCCCAGCCCAGCCAAAGCTATCCCAGGCTGGCCCAAAGCCAATGCTTCCCCCCCTGAACCCGAGCCTGTACGCGCAGGTTGGGAACTCGATATATATATAACGAGAACGAGCGGAAAGAAAAACCCTAGATAAACCAGTCGATACATCGCCAACCACACCTGTACGCCGACCCCAGGCGACCCCCCTCCCCACGCGCGTGCACCGGTGGCCGGACGGGGCCAGGCACTTCCGACACCCGCGTGCGCACGCGTGAAACAGAGAGAAAACAAAACAACAGCACTAGCAGCGGATGCGCCACTTCGTCACGAGAAATCTTCGCGCACTGTCGACCATTCTTCGAGCCATCTTTTCTGGTATAATCCCAACCCAACCGACTTTACACCCTATTAACTAGATTAGTATAGATCGTAATAAAAGTCCAGAAGAAATCGACGTAAAGTTGACAAGAAAATTGTTCATAAAACAGTTTTCAAACAGTCCCAAGTAGCCCTCTTTGGAGATCGATTCCTATCAACCCATTAGGAATTTTAGAAAACTAATTGAAGACACTTATAGACAACATATAGGGCTTCCTAACCTATTTTGTATTTTTGAATTTCATTAATTATATGCGGAGAAAACAGTTTTCAAAATCGAGAATTTATCTATGTAAAAACAGTTTAAAAACCTTGAAAACCTTCGATACGACGTGCGTCCCGCCAATCCGGAAGACGTGGTCGTGAACCGAAAGCATCGAAAGGTGCGTATCGAATTTATGAACGTGTGGGCTTTGACGGACTTCAAATTGGTCGCGTGTGCACGACGAATTTGATGCATATCCGTCGAAATTCATCGTATCGGCCTCTGTGCAAATTTTCCAATTACTTTACTTTGTGCACGTTCGTCAGCTTGAGACGAAACTTACACCAACAGGACCGTATCGGTTTTTTTTGTCTTGTATGCCAAGTTTGGTCTGATTCTGAGACAGTTGATCGGATCACCGTTTTGCGGGTCCCACGATCCGATTCAACGGGCGATTTTGTGCACGGCCCACTGGAATCCAAAATTGGACATACCGTTGGGTTCGTATCATCCAAATGAATCCGTAGACATGTAGTTTGATGACTTTAGAGACCATTGACCCTGACATATTTTTCGGTGCAAAGCGGGTCCAACGGCGGACACCGTTTTGCCCCAAAATTATCGTTTTGCCCCTGTGTCCAGAATTGGACTTAAGGACAGGCAATTGTAGCTAATTTGATTATTCTGAGAATGTTGGCAATGTTTGTTTCAGCTTTCGGAGACAGTTGTGAGATTTGGACTCATTGGCTTACCAGTTGACGGTATATTATCAGTTCTTCGTGCTACCACCAGGAAAGATACCTTGCCTCCCTCTTCAGTTTATTTACATGTATATTTCTATTATTATATAGTTTTACTAGTTGATTATTGACATGTGATTTGTACATCGTGCATGCTAGTATATATATTGTCCTTGTTTATAGTTAATTTTGTAGTTCATATTGGATTGGTTCTCTCGTGTATCTTGATTGGGACGTGTCGTATCATCACCTGTACTTGGACTGAGTCGCATCGTGTCATAGGATGAATAAGTCATAACAGAACTGCTGTACCTTGAATTGTTGAAGCTAACCTGCGAGTCCACACTAGGGATGAGGGTTAGTAGTTATCTGTACCTTGATTCCTGAAGCTAACCTGCGAGTCCACACTAGGGGCGAGGGTTAGTAGATATCTGTCCGTACATGCGAGTCCACACTATGGGCGAGGGTGATTTCTTGAAGCTAACCTGCGAGTCCATACTAGGACGAGGGTAAGTAGTTGTTCAAACCTGCGAGTCCACACTAGGGGTGAGGGTTTGAGTATTCGATTGGTTATCCGTTGACATCGTGACGTTGTATTCTCTTGTTCTCCTCCAGCAGTTCGTTTATGCGTGGTGGTTCTCCCAGTCGTGTATGGTCATGGTTTCGTATTGATTGGTCATGGTTTCGTGTTGTTGGGTCTTTGCCTGTTTATATCTGTATTTCATTATTGCATGATAAACTGCTAGATAGACATATTTTTATGTATCTTGCTATGTCCCCTGAGGACCTGATGATCTTTTAGGTAGCTGATTGCACGGAGTTAGTTAGCGGCTCATGATGGTAGTGATTACACCTGCAGGGATACAGATATTTGCTTGTGATATTTCTTTATTATCGTCTCGTGCTTTATATTCCATACCATGATATATTCTGCTTATTTTATAGACTCATATCGTTCTTGGAGTCTAATCGGACAATATGCTAATGGGCTGCAAACCATGACCCATAATTGTTCATTCATGTTTTATATTCTTATTGTGGCTTGAAATATAGATTACATTGCCATGAATTGGCAGTATACCATAGCCTTGCCAGCGTTTACGTATTCGAGTCGGGCTGGAGTCCGCTCGATACGTAGCTGGCTTGCTCACGAGCTCGCATCCGAAAAGCGGGTGCGGGTCGTAACAAGTTTTTTGGTGGCCCATGCAGGCCAGAGCATATCGTACCGGTTACGTAACTGTACTGGTACGAGCCTGCGACGATGACTAAACCTTAGAAATCTCAATCCACACTGCCTCGAAAATTCTTCTAAAAAATTCTCTACGTCCTTGAAAACTCCATATTTGCTCTCGATTATACTTCCTTGCTTTCCATACTAATAATTCTCGTCCCTTTTTATTTCGAGGTGACGAACGATCGTGCTGCCTAGGATTTATCAAAAATTCTTAAGTTATAATATAATATTGCTTGATTATTTGGTTGTTTATAGATATGAGGGATTATAGATGCAATATGCCCTAGATATCCGTTGGTGGAATTGTTAACAACTATTTAGAATTATAAGATTTTACTGACGTATTTTGAGGAGTAGTGTGACCAAAGGTGGGTAGAAGTCCTCAAGTATTCGGAATTATAAAATGGCTAGAGAAGGTTATAAAATATTTTCGAGAAATTAAATTTGAGAAGATTAAGGTAAGAGTAGACTTTTGAATTTTAAGGAATAGTTATGAATTAGAATTTCGAGGACAAAATTATTTTAAGGTGGGTTGATTTGTAACTCCTCTTCACAAAAATTTTTGAATTATTTTTATTTATTTATTTGATTTCAATGGTGATTTTTAGAATTTTATGAATAAATATTTAGTTAATTATTACGGTAGATGACTTTAGCCATGATGAAGTTTTGAAGTACAAGACGACTAGGAATCATGGCACGGATAGTACGGTGGAGTGCTTTGACTAGTGTTTAGCCATGATAGGGAAATACCGAGCCATAGGTGTGTTCTAACTAAGAAAAGCAGGCCAAGTTGCGATATGACCACTATAAATAATTTAATTGATTATTAAAAAGGTTATCGATTATTAGGGAACCCGGTTGTACCAA
>JANAVB010025196.1:40425045-40717545 GCA_029216955.1 Iris pallida
TTACCTAAGGTCGACCTCATTTTCCTCACTTTACAACATTTTTTTCTTGAATGTTTTTTTATGGGATTGATCTACACCATATTGATTGGCAACATACCAAATTTCAAGAAAAAATAATATTGTTTAGCCCCCTATCTATCCCTTGCAAAATCGACGGTGTAGCAACAAAGTTTTAGACCGTCGATTTTGCAAGGGATAGATAGGGGGCTAAACAATATTTTTTTTTTAAATTTGGTATGTTGCCAATCAATAAGGTGCAGATCAATCCCATAAAAAAACATTCAAGAAAAAAATGTTGTAAAGTGAGGAAAATGAGGTCGACCTTAGGTAACTTACCTAAGATCGACCTTAGGTACATTTTCCTCTATATATATATATAAATATAAATATATATATATATATATATATATATATATATATATATATATAATAGAATAAACTAGAAAATAACTAATAACAAAGGAGGAAATTCCAGAGCCCAGCCCAGCCAAAGCCATCCTAGGCCGGCCCAAAGCCAATGCTTTCCCCCCTGAACCCGAGCCTGTACGCGTAGGTTGGGAACTCGATATATATATAACGAGAACGAGTGGAAAGAAAAACCCTAGATAAACCACTCGATACATCGCCACCCACACCTGCGCGCCGACCCCAGGCGACCCCCCTCCCCACGCGCGTGCACCGACGGCCGGGCGTGGCCAGGCACTGCCGACACCCGCGTGCGCACGCGTGAAACAGAGAGAAAACAGAACAACAGCAGTAGTAGCGGATGCGCCACTTCGTCACAAGAAATCTTCGCTCACAGTCGACCATTCGCCGGGCCATCTTTTCTGGTATACTCCCAACCCAACCGACTTTACACCCTATTAACTAGATTAGTATAGATCGTAATAAAAGTCCAGGAGAAATCGACGTAAATTCGACAAGAAAATTGTTCATAAAACAGTTTTCAAACAGTCCCAAGTAGCCCTCTGTGGAGATCGATTCTTGTCAACCCATTAGGAATTTTAGAAAACTAATTGAAGACACTTGTAGACAACATATAGGGCTTCCTAACCTATTTTGTATTTTCGAATTTCATTAATTACATGCGGAGAAAATAGTTTTCAAAATCGAGATTTTATCTATGTAAAAATAGTTTAAAAACCTTGAAAACCTTCGATACGACGTGCGTCCCGCCAATTCGGGCGATGTGATCGTGAACCGAAAGCATCGAAAGGTGCGTATCGGCTTCGTGGATGTGTGGGCTTTGACATAATTTAAATTGGTCGCGTGTGCGCGACGAATTTGATGCGTATCCGTCGAAATTTACCGTATCGACCTCTGTGCAAATTTCCCAATTACTTTATGCACGTTCGTCAGCTCCAGACGAAACTTGTGCCAACATGACCGTATCGTTTTTTTGGTCTTGTATGCCAAGTTTGGTCTGATTCTGAGACAGTTGTTCGGATCGCCGTTTTGCGGGCCCCACGATCCGATTCAACGAGCGATTTTGTGCACGGCCCACCGAAATCCAAAATTGGACAAACCGTTGGGTTCGTATCATCAAAACAAATCCGTAGACATGTAGTTTGACGACTTTAGAGACCATTGACCCTGACACGTTTTTCGGTGCAAAGCGGGTCCAACGGCGGATACCGTTTTGACCCGAAATTACCGTTTTGCCCCTGTGTCCAGAATTGGACTTAAGGACAGACAATCCTAGCTAATTTCATTATTCTAAGAATATTGGCAATGTCTGTTTCAGCTTTCAGAGACAGTTGTGAGATTTGGACTCATTGGCTTACCAGTTGACGGTATATTGTCAGTTCTTCGTGCTACCACCAGGCAAGATACCTTGCTTCCCTTTTCAGTTTATTTACATATATATTTTATTATTATATAGTTTTACTGGTTTATTATTGACATGTGATTTGTACATCGTGCATGCTAGTATATATATAGTCCTTGTTTATAGTTAATTTTGTAGTTCATATTGGATTGGTTCTCTCGTGTATCTTGATTGGGTCGTGTCGTGTCATCACCTGTACTTGGACTGAGCCGCATCGTGTCATAGGATGAATAAGTCATAATCGAACTGCTGTACCTTGAATTCTTGAAGCTAACCTGCGAGTCCACACTAGGGGCGAGGGTTAGTAGTTATATGTACCTTGATTCCTGAAGCTAACGTGCGAGTCCATACTAGGGACGAGGGTTAGTAGATATCTGTCCGTACCTGTGAGTCCACACTAGGGGCGAGGGTGATTTCTTGAAGCTAACCTGCGAGTCCACACTAAGGGAGAGGGTTAGTAGTTGTTCAAACCTGCGAGTCCACACTAGGGGCGAGGGTTTGAGTATTCGATTGATTATCCATTGACATCGTGACGTTGTATTCTCTTATTCTCCTCCAGCAGTTTGTTTGTGTGGTGGTTCTCCCAGTCGTGTATGGTCATGGTTTCGTATTGATTGGTCATGGTTTTGTGTTGTTGGGTCTTTACATGTTTATATCTGTATTTCATTATTGCATGGTAAACTGCTAGATAGACATGTTTTTATGTATCTTGCTATGTCTCCTGAGGACCTGATGATCTCTTTAGTTAGCTGATTGCACGGAGTTAGTTAGCGGCTCATGATGGTAGTGATTACACCTGCAGGGATACATGTATTTACTTGTGATATTTCTTTATTATCGTCTCGTGCTTTATATTCCATACCATGATATATTCTGCTTATTTTATAGACTCATATCATTATTGGAATCTAATCGGACAATATGCTAATGGGCTGCATACCATGACCCATAATTATTCATTCATGTTTTATATTCTTATTGTGGATTGAGATATAGATTGCATTGCCATGAATTGGCAGTATACCATAGCCTTGACAGCGTTTACGTATTCGAGTCGGGCTGGAGTCCACTCGATACGTAGCTGGCTTGCTCACGAGCTCGCGTCCGAAAAGCGGGTGCGGGTCGTGACAATCATCTCCACATTTATCAACACAACCACGCAGTTTTATATATTTCCACAATTCAATCTAGAATCCACAGATAAGTCCAAAACAGAATGATATTTATAAAATAACCACAGCGAGAGAGAAAGATAAGAAATGAACTGCATAGTCTCCAAGAGAGATCAAAATATACTAAATGAAATATTCTTAAAAGATCAAAATGTACTAAATTGATATTCACTACTCAACTCATAAAATCCTCAAATAAAATATAACAACTAAAGGGTTTCTGGAGACAACTCCGGCCCAATTGAATAATGTCTAACTAAAAGTCATCTGCGGAGGGCAGCCCCGCGTCTAGATCCTCCGGTATGCCAAGATCAGGGTCGACTGTCTGCTCATAGTAAGTAGTATAAACTCCTTTAACTCATCACCTAAAAATATTGGTTATCCAGTCAGAAAAGGAACAAGCACACATATGACAAGCTATCCGAGACGTAATAGAAATCACAAAACATGAAAATAGCATATGAGAAGTGAAACTAGAAAGTAACAAGCATCATGATATAGCGAAAAAGACAGGCAACTCTGTGGTGAGAAATAGCGACTAGAAAGTAAATATGTAAAGCATGGTGACATGGCAAGTGGTAAGGAACAAGATGAAACAACTGGAACAAGAACTATCTAAGCGTGTTGAAATATCAGGTTCGACATGTGAACGGCTAAGGGGTAAATCCAGCACCCCGCACGTGTCGTGTGCGGCTGCTATCAGTCACGATCAGACATTTTGGGATGGAATTGGTAGTTCACATGTCTACTAAGATATTTTCTTGCCCAGCTAGTACTCATGGGGTCAAGTCGCAAGCATGGTAATTACGTGAATGAAAATCAAGAAGTATAATTAAATCCATGATACTAATCTCCGTGTGACGAGCATGTCAGCAAGCAGAAAAGACATATATATAACATGTAAAGGAAACTATTAAAATCGAAAGCAATCAGTATATGCACTTGCCTGTGGTCCCGAGCTGGTGGTACGATTCAGAGGCTATAGCAAGGTCCAAGTAACTTATTTTTATAAATCACACTGTCAATAAATAATTTGAACTCAAGAATAACCTATCTACTTGGTCTTTAAGTCTTTAGGTCTTCTACTTTATTTGACTCTTTTAGATTATACAAGCTTATTATTGCACAACTTTTACTCCCATGTTGTTGTCTATGAAGCTTTATTATAACTGGTGTTGGTTCTCTTCTGGATACAACACATGTGCCCATAGCACATGTAATATCAGATGACATTGACACCCTAGGTGGTTTTCCATTACCATACAACTGCTTCAGTTTGCTCCTTAATATACCAATTGCTGTGTACTGTCACAGGGCCATACCCATATCAGATTTCATTTGTATGGTCACTTATCTCTTCTACTGTACATTCACATTATTAAGTTCATAGATCCTGACCCAACCCCTAGATGATGTCTGATACCCATGCCCATGGCATATCCTATTTTCTAATACCTCATCACAGTCCTATTCAATTCCTGGACACCACTTAAACCGCAGGCCTATGTCTAGGTTATTGCATTTGCCTATAGAGATTTATATACTCTAGTTGTTATATGGTACAGTAGAGCATTAATTAATATACACTAGCATAAATTCCTACTGATGCATCTATGCTCTGGTATATTCAAGTTGTACCTATTGGTGTGCAACTGACCATAGGCACCCTCACTTACAGAGTTACATCTAAATCCCCAAATTTGAGTGGTACTAATGCTCCCTTGCCATTGTTTGGTTTACACTTGCCCTGCTAATGTCTACAGGGATATACATCCAAATGTGCCCGACCTTGGTTCTCACTAACCATTCTTAGGTTGTCCTATATTAAATCCTAACTGTACTACTCTCTAAAATAGTGCTTCCTGATACAGCCACTGTAGACTTGTACCTGATATGGGAATTGTCAAACCAAGGCAAGTTGGGCATGGTATAAAATTTGATGCCATAATTTCTAACTGACATCTAATGGTGTCCTTAATTTATGCTATGTTCTGATGTTTCTTCTCTTTCTACAGATACATGTTGCACACAGGGTATGAGCATTTCCTCTAATCCTTGGTTTTCGAACTGGAACCTACTCTAACATCACATGCTTGTTCTTCACCAAGATTTTTCTGATACTCTACAGGTACAAGCGAGGTACCGCAGACACATAGGATACTCCAGTACTGAATTTTGTATAAAGAGTCAATTAGTTGTACTCGTGCCAATGAGTCATGGAGAGATACATTGGTTGGTGAAGGTCTCAATATCCCTTGTACAGTAGGATAGGGAAATTGTATGGAAGGGCCTAAGGGTCAGTGTAATGTCTTGGGGCAATTATTGACATGGCCAGACAGGATAGCAAGAGGTAATAGGGATAACTCAAGTGTAGATTACTAGTAGATGGAAGTATAGTAGTGATGGGTGGTCAGTTAATTGGGTTTGCATAGTTGATACATTTACAGGTGGATAGGCAAGTATTTGTGCAGGTGCACAACTTCAGGTACAGGTCACAGACCTATCCTAGCTTATGATGCTGCCACCTCATGTTGTATCGACCCAAATACTCACGATTGCTCATATGGCTTTATGACTCCTATATTCTATTACTCCCAAAACTCCTCCTATTATAATGACAAACGGGTTGCTGAGATAGGATCTCCTATATCTTTTCATGTCTGGTAGGTACTCTAGAGTACCCACAAGGTAGTAAGACCCAGGTAGGTTCCTATCTAACTTGTGTAGTGTCATATCTGTATGCTTGGGAAGGAGTCATTTATAGGTAACTACCCAATTTTCTAATATAGGCTAGGGTCAAGATGGGTAGGGAAATATATATAAGATGTGGTATCAAAGGTGGGTGAGTTATGAGAGTTTGAATGTAGGCTCTGGTGGACATTTCCATGCTAGGTTCCTGGATTAGCCGTTAGGGATTTGGTGTAGGTAGGCTAATATCAATCTTACTCCTGCCCCAAGAGTCTGGTATATACAAAAGATAGATAGGGTACCCTAGTATTTAGTTCTAGCATATGGTGTCAGCATATGCATCTCGATATGTGGTCCATGTCCTCTGTTTGTCCTACATAGGCTCGAACAGTGGGTACATTCTCTTGCTATATTATACAAGATTGAACCGTATAGGACAGTCCTATCTGTCTGTACTTATGTCTACACATCTAGAGATGCAACCAATAACCAATGGACTTAGACATGCAACTCTAGGTACCAGGGCAAACTGAGTTAAAGTATATAGTTTACATCAAACGACCCAAAACTTTGTTCCCCTGTTTAGGAAAAGCCTTGCAGTCTTCCCTGCCCTCATATGAGCCCTCTCTCGTACTTGTACACAGTTTGTAGGTATTAGCTGGGGGTAGGACACCACTCATATAGGTCCTACTGGCACTACTTGTCATCTCTATCAGGTTAACCCCCCACTTGGCTCCCATGGCTACCTACTGATGCCATTATTTAGTTTTGGTTAAGGTATGAAAATGTGTATCCCTGCTTTTCCTGATACCCAAGGTATCTCACTTGTCTAAGACACCTTGTTGGCACTCTGGAATACATGTCATAGGTATCCCTCCTATATGTCCTATCATAGTCCTATCCCAATTCAGGATGCCAATGCCCCATACATACTGTAGGATGTCGCTGTTCAAGGCTATTCTCCTCCCCAGGTGTCCTGGCCCTTAATTCCTGATATCATGAACACTCCCTTAAACCCAATGTTATATCGTATGACTTCTCATAGGCATTTAACCAAACATTCACGGACATATCCTAAATTCTTCTTAGTAAGGAATTTGCAGGGTTGGTGTTAATACCAGTTTTTTAAAATAAGGGTAAAATTTTTATTTTTCAATATTAGAATATTTGTGAATATTTATTTATCATATATTGTGTTTTGGGGGATTTGTTAGTCAGGTTTGAGTTTCGTCTCGTTTTGACTTGAGTTAGTGACCCGGATAGTTTAGACTGTAGTCAGGACCCCAAGATTAGTTAGCCATGATCCACAAACCCTTCTTATTATATTAGTGCAATTAGACTAATCCCACTTGATTAGAATGGTTAAGTTAGTGACTTAAACTTGACCTTTTTGACCCTAACCTCTTTCATTCAACTAATTAGCCAAAGGAGACTTAGAGAGGGGCATCCTTGTCATTTCAATATGGCTAAACCTAGCCTAATAGGGCTGGCAACACTAGGGATCCTTCCCATCTTCTTTCATCTTCACACATAGCCTCTATTCCATTTTTAGGGTTCCTCCCAAACATGAGGGCAAATCTCATAGATTCATAGGGCCTTTAATGCAAAGTTCACAAATTCAAACTTAGTCAACCGATTACTTCCCCTGTATTCAAAACCCAGTATCATGTATGAACCGATCTCCAACCTTTGAAGATCAAACCAAACAGATTTTAAATCCAAAATCCCATATCTAGTTCTCCCATGAACCAATCCAAACGTGTGAGCCCTTGGACTGAAATTTCCTTTTAGTTTTATGATTTTTTTTTCACTAAATGAAATATCTATATACACTAATTGTATAATTTGTACAAGGTTATTATAGAGAGAGGGAGAGAGAGAGAACTGCAATTACAATTTGATAAAGGGGGCTTGATGCAACTTTCCAAAATTTCAAAACCATGTTATGGCCGACCACAATTTGAATTCAAATCTGTATATAAGCCGATCTTTCTCCTGTACCAAATACGATTTCATCCCAAGTCGATTTCACTCAATCCTTAGAAAAGATCGACCATATCCAAACTTGATATATATATATATATATATATATATATATATATATATATATATATATATATATATATATATATATATATATAATCGGCCACCCTCCACTTTTTCTCATCGAAACCCTAGCCTCCTTCATAGTTCCTACAGACTTCTCCCTCGAGAACATCGACGCACATTTGGCAGCCAGAAGGGACTCTTCTAACGATTGAAACCCTTTTTATTGAATCTACCATGCTATATGTTTGTTATTATTACCAAGAAGAACCGAATACATGGAAACTCTATAAACATATAGGAATTTGGGGTTAATATATCAGTAGTCACTAAAGATCACTAATTTCCTTTTGATAAACATGATTCAGTACATGTCGCATACAAATTCTATTAAAGGATGTATAGAGCATGCAAAATATGGGAGTATACACATGCTTCACATCAAATGGACAAGGCTAATTGGTATCATAGTTGGCACCTAGTATTGGGTGGTATTTTTAGTACTAGATTTTGGGTACTCGATATCATATTAACTCTTGATATCAGGCTTGATATTTGGTGTCATATTTGATACTTGATACCAGGTTGTATACTTTGTATCATGTGCTCAATGCATTATTTTACCTTCTGGCTTTTGTCACATCATGGATCTCTATCTTCTCCTGTTAGATAGGGAGTCCTCAGAGCTTCCATGATTCGTTCACAACGGAGCAAATCAACAAGATCTATACAGTCTTTAGATGCCTCCACTGTCTTCTCCCTTGCTTGTGTGTACCAGCAGGGTAAGAGGTTACAGAGTGATAGGGGTTGGAGTATTCAGTAGGAAGTATGACACCTGGCTTTAGGAGTAGCATGTAGCTGCTGATTGTGGATAGCAATGTAGCCATGGAGGAGGTGCCCTGGTACAGAGATAATAGTTGGGAAGCGTCCAATGGAGTCCTAATATCAGACTACATCTAAGAAATAGGTATAACAGTTATAGGTAATAATGAATGCAGACCATGTGAGTAAGCTTGGGGGATAATTGAGTACCAGTCTGTTCTAGACTAGTACAGAGACTATAATGATAATAGGATATAGGGATTAACATTTTTGTGTCTGTTAAAGAATATCAGTTATTAGGCACCAATGTATCCAACAAGGGTGTACCAAGAGAAAATAAATATCATGGGTATCATAATGTGATGTCGGTATGGTCAAAGAGGCAAGTGTCATAGGTATGTTAGATCAATCAAAACTGGGAACTAGGACCAAGTCCAGGTGGATAGAGGGAATAAGAGTCGGCCATTCTTGACTGATACCTACAAGTATCAGTGATACCTACCCGAGTCTGCTTGATGTATAGAAAGTCCAGGTTGGGGATGTTTGTATCAGAGGATGTGGGATCAATCGACAAATTGATATGATTAGATTATATATCATATATCAGTCACACATGATATATTAGTATCAGTTGTGAACGACAGAGATTATAAAGGACTAGTTACATATCATTAGACAACTGACACATGAAGTATCGATTCCAGGATATGTCATGGTCAAGGGTGCACCAGGGCATCAAGCTACTAAATGGGTGTAGACTCATACTATAGTTATAGTTTGCTAACAAATTGGACTAGATAACTTAGGCCACTCATTAAACAAGGTAATGAAGTTTGGCTTAATTTATACAAATATCATGTATTGATCTTTATAAATTATCAAACAGGTTACTTGGACCTCCATACGGGTTGTAACCCGTATCCGCAACTCAGGACCATAGGCAAGTATACCTTGCCTTCCTCTTCAGTTTTATTTACATGCATTTTCTTTCAATATCCAATCTTTTGATTGATTGTGGACATGTGCTTTTCATATTGAATACTAGTTGAGTTGCTTTATTGACATGTAAACCTTGTTCACGATTGGTCTTGTAGTTCACACTTGGATTTGATCTCACCCATGCTTGATTGAGTCGTGCCATAGAATAAGTACGTTAAACTGAACTGCTATTTTTCTTATATCGTTTCTTGCAACCTGCGAGTCCACACTCGGGGCGAGGGTTGACCGTTGAACCCGTGAGTCCACACGCGGGACGAGGGTGTTTATCTTGATTCTGTTGCACCAATGAGTCCACACTCGGGACGAGGGTGTTTATCTGGAACTAACCAGTGAGTCCACACTCAGGGCGAGGGTTAGTGATTAGTTCAAACCCGTGAGTCCACACTCGGGACAAGGGTTTGGTATTCCATTGATCTCTTGTTTACTTGTTCTTCCAGCAGTTCATTTATGCGTAGTTGTTCTAGTGTCCGTGTTCATAGCCACTTGTCGTGTTCTGTCTTTCTTGCTTATTTCTTACGCATGATAAAACTGTTAGATAGGCATGTTTTATGTATCTTGCTAGTCCTCTGAGGACCTGATGATCTCTTCAGGTTTAGCCAATTTTGAGCTAGGAGCAAACGAGCAGTTGTGAGCCAGCATCAGACCACTGTGCATCTGCAGTTGAAGTTGTCATTTGATTAGCAGATTAGACTCAGTTACTTATTTCATGTCTTTATTTTATTTCGTCTATTGGTAGTGGATTTGTGTCTACCGGACGTGACTTGGGTTCTTGGAAACACTCAATTTACATTCTTTATTATTCAGTTTCATTGACATTCATTGGTTTTGAATGTATCTTTATTATTCTGTGGATGAGATATAGAGTGTCATGTGATTCTAGATTCAGTGACTTGTGAGTTATAGACAGCGTTCTACCGTCGACACTGTGGCGTAGGCTGGGCTTGGACACGTTTCGTATCCAAAAAGCGGGTGCAAGTCGTGACAAGTTTTTTGGTGGCCCATGCAGGTCTACGTTAATCACTTCGGTTACGTCACTGTACCGACGTGAGCCTGCAAATAGGATTATACTCTTAGGATCTCATCCACGTGTCTTGACTCATTATTGGTCTCTATCCTTGATTTTCATTGAATCCTTGACTTACATCCTGCTTGAAATTCTTTAATGGCTAAAGTTTTTTCTTTTGTTACAGTTAAATGGATTCTCAAGACAGGGACAACGCTCTCCTGAACACCCCAACGACGTAGGGAGGCCAGCTTACTCGTCAGAACGATCCGGCTCGACCGCAATACTCGAGATTCTGCAGAGACAACATTCTACCACTCCCACAGTTTCCTCCGCAGACTCCACCACCAATACCCGTTCTGCCCCCAGTATTTGTCCCACCACTAGCACAAGTTTCACATCCAGCTCATGTTCTCCATCCAGCACCTACCATGCACCCAGCACCAGTGATGTATCTAGCTCCCACCATGTATCTAATACCGACGACGTATCCAGCACCTGTCGTATATCCAGCACATATTCTGCCTCCGCTACCTGCACTGGACAACGTTACTCTCCTCGAAATCTTACAGAAGCTTGTCGCTTCCCAGATGACGCAGGCCAACACCTTTCACGACACTTTGAGAGAGGCCCTTCAGACTAGAGATGCTCCACGACCGCGTCCTGGAACTTCCAAGAATTTTATGGACCTTAGGCCCAGAGAATTCAAGGGGACGGAAGGTATTCTCTACGCGGATGAGTGGTTAAAGAACGTGGATCGAATTCTTCGGATGACTCGAGTACCTGAAGACCTGAAGATCGAGTCAGCTAGCATACAACTTTACTACATCGCCCGCACATGGTATAGAGATGAGCTCGATTTACCGCACCAGATGTGACTTGAAAAGAGTTCAAGGACCTGTTCAAGAAAAAGTTCTACCCCGACGTGGCCCAAGAGGAGTTGGAGAGCGAGTTCGAGAGCCTAGAGCAGGGCAACCTCACCATCGACGAGTACAACACAGAGTTTTCCCGTCTTAGCCGCTTCACAGATGCCATGACCCCTGAAGCCAAAGCCAAGAAGTTCAAGAAGGGGCTATCATATGAAATTCTCCTAGCCATCGCCACCAGTCAAGCAATAACCTACGAAAAAAATCTTCAAGGTTGCACAGGTGGTAGAGAAAGAATTGAAGCGTAAGCAAAAGAGGGACAGAGACGCATATGGAGGAGGCAGCAGCCAATCGGGATCGACGAAGTGATCCAATGCCCCAGGAAAGACCGCATCATAACAGTATCCTCAACAGCCACGAGCAGTCCCATATCAAGTCCAAGATGTTCCCACCTGCCAATATTGCATGAAGAGAGGCCACGTCCAAGAAGATTGCCGTAAATGGTTAGGGTTGTGTTAACTTGTGGATCCAACCAGCATCTATCTCGAGATTGCCCGAAGAGAAACGTGACTGCCCCACCGCTATCAACCGCACAGGAAGGACAAGCTTATGCCATGATCACAGAGGATGCTGCAACACCACAAGGAGCAGCTGGTGGAAATTTCTAATAGATTTGGCAGTAGTATTATAAATAGGCCTATATTAGACTTTGATTTAAGAGAAATTGAATTACTTTTATAGCAGTTTATTCTAGTCTATTCATTCTAGTAGATCTTGGCTTTATTTGAATTTTGAGGACGAAATTATTTTAAGGTAGGTAGATTTGTGAGCCCTTGGACTGAAATGTCCTTTTAGTTTTATGAATATTTTTTTTTTGCTAAATGAAATATCTATATAGACTAATTGTATAATTTGTATAAGGTTATTATAGAGAGAGGGAGAGAGAGAACTGCAATTACAATTTGATAAAGGGGACTTGATGCAACTTTCCAAAATTTCAAAACTATGTTATGGCCGACCACCATTTGAATTCAAATCTGTATATAAGCCGATCTTTCTCCTGTACCAAATGCCATTTCATCCCAAGTCGATTTCACTCAATCCTTAGAAAAGATCGACCATATCCAAACTTGATATATATATACATATAGAATTGGCCACCCTCCACTTTCCTCATCAAAACCCTAGCCTCCTTCACAGTGCCTACAGACTTCTCCCTCGAGAACACCGATGCACCCTTGGCAGCCACAAGGGACTCTTCAATAAGGTAAAAATCAAAACCCTTTTTATTGAATCTACCAAGCTATATGTTTGTTATTATTACCAAGAAGAACCGAATACATGGGAACTCTGTAAACATATAGGAATTTGGGGTTAATGTATCAGTAGTCACTAGAAATCACTAATTTCCTTTTGATAGACATGATTCAATACATATCTAATACAAATTCTATTAGAGGATGTATAGAGTAGGCTAAATATGGGAGTGTACACATGCTTCACATCAAATGGACAAGACCAATTGGTATCAAAGTTGGCACCTAGTATTGGGTGGTATTTTTCGTATCAGATTTTGGGTACTCGATATCATATTAACTCTTGATGTTAGGCTTGATATTTGGTGTTATATTTGACACTTGATACCAGGTTGTATACTTTGTATCATGTACTCAATGCATTATTTTACCTTCTGGCTTTTGCCACATCATGGATCTCTATCTTCACATGTTAGATAGGGGGTCCTCAGAGCTTCCATGATTCGTTCACAATGGAGCAAATCAACAAGATCTGTATAGTCTTTAGATGCCTCCACTGTCTTCTCCCTTGCTTGTGTGTACCAGCAGGGTAAGAGGTTACAGAGTGATGGGGGTTGGAGTGTTCAGTAGGAAGTATGCACCTGGCTTTAGGAGCAGCATGTAGCTGCTGATTGTGGATAGCAGCGTAGCCATGGGGCAGGTGCCCTGGTACCGAGATAATAGTTGGGAAGTGTCCAATGGAGTCCTAATATCAGACTACATCTAAGAACTAGGTATAACAGTTATAGGTAATAATGAATGCAGACCATGTGAGTAAGCTTGGGGGATAATTAAGTACCAGTCTGTATCAGAGTCTATACTAGTACAGAGACTATAATGATAATTGGATATAGGGACTAACATTTTTGTGTCTATTAAAGAATATCAGTTATTAGGCACCAATGTATCCAACAAGGGTGTACCAAAAGAAAACAAATATCATGGGTATCATAATGTGATGTCGGCATGGTCAAAGAGGCAAGTGTCATAGGTATGTTAGATCAATCAAAACTGGGAACTAGGACCATGTCCAGGTGGATAGAGGGAATAAGAGTCGGCCATTCTTGACTGATACCTACAAGTATCAGTGATACCTACCCGAGTCTGCTTGATGTATAGAAAGTCCAGGTTGGGGATGTTTATATCAGAGGATGTGGGATCAATCTACAAATTGATATGATTAGATTAGATATCATATATCAGTCACACATGATATATTAGTATCTGTTGTGAACGACAGAGACTATAAGGGACTAGTTACATATTATGGGACAACTGACACATGAATTATCGATTCCAGGATGTGTCATGGTCAAGGGGGCACCAGGACTACTAAATAGGTGAAGACTCATACTATAGTTATATGTTGCTAACAAATTGGAAAAGATAACTTAGGCCACTCATTAAACAAGGTAATAAAGTTTGGCTTAATTTATACAAATATCATGTATTGATCTTTATAAATTATCAAACAGGTTACTTGGACCTCCATACGGGTTGTAACCCGTATCCGCAGCTCAGGACCACAGGCAAGTATACCTTGCCTTCCTCTTCTGTTTTATTTACATGCATTTTCTTTCATTATCCAGTCTTCTGATTGATTGTGGACATGTGCTTTTCATATTGTATACTAGTTGAGTTGCTTTATTAACATGTAAACTTTGTTCACGATTGGCCTTGTAGTTCACACTTGGATTTGATCTTACCCGTGCTCGATTAAGTCGTGTCATAGAATAAGTACGTTAAACTGAACTGCTATTTTTTTTATCGTTTCATGCAACATGCGAGTCCGTACTCGGGGTGAGGGTTGACCGTTGAACCCGTGAGTCCAAACTCGGGACGAGGTGTTTATCTTGATTCCGTTGCACCAGTGAGTCCACAATCGAGACGAGGGTGTTTGCCTTGAACTAACCCGTGAGTCCATACTCGGGGCGAGAGTTAGCGATTAGTTCAAACCCGTGAGTCCACACTCGGGACGAGGGTTTGGTATTCCATTGATCTCTTGTTTACTTGTTCTTCCAGCAGTTCATTTATGTGTAGTTGTTCTAGTGTCCGTGTTCATAGCCACTTGTCTTGTTCTGTCTTTCTTGTTTATTTTTTGTGCATGATAAAACTGTTAGATAGGCATGTTTTATGTATCTTGCTAGTCCTCTGAGGACCTGATGATCTCTTCAGGTTTAGCCGAGTTTGAGCCAGGAGCAAACGAGCAATTGTGAGCCAGCATCAGACCACGGTGTCCCTGCAGTTGAGGTTGTCATTTGATTAGCAGATTAGACTCAGTTACTTATTTCATGTCTTTATTTTATTTCGTCTACTGGTAGTAGATTTGTGTCCACCGGACGTGACTTGGGTTCTTGGAAACACTCAGTTTACATTCTTTATTATTCTGTTTCATTGACATTCATTGGTTTTGATTGTATCTTTATTATTCTGTGGATGGGATATAGATTGTCATGTGATTCTAGATTCAGTGACTTGTGAGTTATAGACAGCGTTCTACCGCTGACACTACGACGTAGGCTGGGCTTGGACACATTTTGTATCCGAAAAGTATGTGTGGGTCGTGACAAAACGCTAGGCATAAATATGGGAGTAGGCAGCTGACCTTCCCTTTCTAGGAACCCTAAAAATCTTATATTTTCCCATCACGAGAGGAGTCAAAGAGGAACCGCAAGAGCAGCCGTAACATCCTTTTCAATAGGTAATCTTCTGACTCCAACTGTCATGACCCGCACTCGAGATAAGGGTACTAGTGCGTAACAACGCCCAGCCTATGCCGCAGAAACGGCGTAGAATGCTGTAGGTCTGCTAATCTGACATTAGTATATATAACATGTCTTCTCCGCATGGAGGATATAATATGGAAAACAGATAACTCAATTACAATCTAGCAGGAAGAGTTTAAGGCATGAATATAGACAGATATGAATCACAGAGTGCAATATCCAGCTCAACAGAGAGAGAGAGAGAGATGGTCACAAATAATATAGTTATACAATCTCAAAATAATATCACAAACATAAGTAGCAAGTTGGAGACAAAGTCCAGTCAAAACCTACTCTAACTGAGTTATAGTTAAAGTCTCCTCAGCAGGGGCTAATCCCTACTGAACGAGGGTCTCCAAGTCAATACCCACTATGTCGTGTGGACCGTAGTAAGTACAACATTCTCCTTACCGTCATCTATAATATTTTGTCAATATATCCGATCATGATGGAACGAGCACAATCAATTAACAGCAGTTCACAAGATAGAATAAAAGCTACAAGACTGTAAATAGAGAGTATATACAAGAAATGATGAATGTACATGTAAGTATCATGGCAAGGTAAGCTGTGAATCTAGAGCTAGAACAAGGCAAATAAAAATGATCATGGCATGTACAAGAATCAAGAATCATCTATCTAGGTGTGTGAGTAATAGCTTCGATATGTGGTCGGCTTGGGTCTGAACAAGGTCTAATGATCTACTCAATCATACGTGAAGTGTACGATTGGCATTCACAAGGTCTATAAGACATAAACAAGACGAATAATGACCACACATCTACGTTAATACTCTCCGCCCCCGACTGGTAGAGTGGATCCAAATAAGACATGTTACGACACGGGATTCTACGAGAAGGGAGCAAGTCTCCTCGAGAATCGGTGTCCATATACTGCACAAGAACTACAAGGGGCTTGCATAAGATATACCAAGATAAGAAGGAATAATATCTCATGTTGGGATCCATGAATACCAATCCGTGTGACTAATGTGTCAAGAACAAGTATATCTACACTAAGTACATGAATTATAACAGTTATCATAAATTGAAAAAGTTATCAAAGAATGTACTCATCTGAGATGTGATGGAATATGACAACTGAGTCCAATACAGTTCCTCGAGGACCTAAAGATGGAATGTTGTATCAATATATAGTTCTAGAAGTAAAAGCAAGTCAAACTAAGTCATATTAGGTCATACTAGGTCACATGAAGTCAAACTAGGTCAATCTAGGTCAAAGGTTGACCTATAGTTGACTTTTGGTCAATTAGTCAACCATGGTCAACCCCTAAACCCATCTAGGTCAAACTAGGTCAACAGCTGACTTACAGTTGACTTTTGGTCAACTGGTCAACTCTGGTCAACTCCTAGTCCATTCTAGGTCCGGTGTTAACTTTGCATTGACTTTCAGTCAAAATGATCAATCGTGGTCAAACTAGACCACAAAGCCTATTTCTAATATTTACCTACCAAGTTATCCTAATTCTAACCATATCTACCCATGTTATCCTCATTACCTTAGATATAAGGTATACCCCTTACCCTATGTAATAATACCCTAGCTAGTAGATAACCACTAGCTTAGGCTAACTAGTTCCTAATAGACTCTTAGGCTAACATCTACCTAGGTATCTTAGTATCTTAACACAACTTACCATTACCTTACCTTACCTTAACATGTTACTCCATTACCTTCAAGGTAATCCCCAAATCTTACCAAGGTATCCCACTCTAGATACTAACTAGTATCCTAACCAAGATACCAACTTGGTATCCTATTCTAGACACTAAAGCACACACAAACCATATTTTCTAGGATACTAACATACCTTACCTTTTATCCTAACTAATTAACATATCTATCTAACATATATATCTAGCACCCTTATATATATATATATATATATATATATATATCATGTCTTCGCCCCCCTTCTCCCCTTCTCCCCCAGACCCTGTCACGACCCGCACCCTGTGTAAGGGCACAGTGCGTAACAGCGCCCAGCCTACGCCGCAGAATCGGTGGTAGAACGCTGTACAAGGTTACTATCTAAACAACAACTCACGCAAATATATAATGTACTTGTCAAAACGCAACTCCGAACAGAGGACAAGTATAAGATATGATAATACTCAATTACAGTCTAAGTACGATATGATAACACAGAATCACAAAAGCTATACTAACTCCAAAACAACAAAAACTCTAATAAACTACTAAAATAATAATATCTCAAACAATCTCAAAACAAAGTCAAGATCTCAACTTATTACAATATAAGTTCAATATGAAAGTCTAAAGCAAGTCTACTAAACTAATCTCCTGATCACTCATGTGTGTCAAGGTCCAAGGTAGCTATACCGCCTCCGGATCCCAAGCAAGTAGGGCAAGTGTGCTCAGGACAAACATTTGTAATATTTTCAACAGGTCCAGTCAGGACAGGAACGAGCACAACTCATCTAGAAAACCCAAGTAAATGACAGAGAAATATAAAGCAGTTATAGACAGTTTTATTGATGAACATGGTAGTTTATATTCAGGTGATGGTATAGAAAAATAGTTAAGATACAAGAAAAGCAAGCTAACTAAAATAAGAGAAGAATCATGGCAATGAAGACTGTAAAATAAGATTCTAGCTGAACTAGAGTAACATGATAAGTCCAGACAGTAAATATAAAATAAGTATAAATCCAATATAAATCCAGTACGAGACGAATCTAATACAAGATGAATCCAGTACAAGATAATTCTAGTCAGTGATCAAGAATCCAGGTGAGACCAGCTATATTCTAACAGTGTGTTTTAAAATACCGAGATCGACATGTAAACGGCTGTAGGTATCAGGCACATCACCACTAATCAGGCGAGGGATGACTATGCTTCCAGTAGATTCTAGTTTGGAGATTCCAGATTTGGGGTATGTCTACATGTCTTACTCAATATTTTCCTGCCCCGCAATACAAGTGAATCCAGAATTCGACACGAGAATTGAGATGAGTCCAACCAAACATGATGATACCAGCAATGATTCCAGAATGATTCCAGTAATAGAGGCCAGACAAGATGGTATGTGTGTCGCATACATGAATCCAGAAATATCCATACGTGTCGTAACAGAGAATCACATAAAACTAACTAGAACTGAAATACAGTAATTGACAAGTAAATGAGAGAACTATCAGAGAATGTACTCGCCTGATACCCTGTGCAACTGATGGAAATAAACGTTTGAACCTGAGTCACAATGTCCTAAATAAAGCAATATAGGTTATGATGTATCCAACATAAGGTAAATGAAATCTATAATGCAATCTACATGATTCTAAGCAAATCTAGGTCAACTCTGGTCAACGCTGGTCAAACTAGGTCAACTCTAGTCAAACTACAAGTCTAACCAACAAGTCATATAAGGTAAACCACTCTAGGCCTATATACAATATAGGTACAATACACACATGCATATTCATTACATTCATTATTGCATACATAGATACTTGCATTATCATTCATTCATATCCCATATACATGCATACTTCAGTTCATGCATTTTATTCATTCACATATCATTAAGTTGCATACATATACTTATTTTTATTACATATATGTCATTCATGCGTATTACATACATGCATCTATACATTGTATACAACATGTAAAAATAAAAAAGAGAAAAAGGAAAAAAACTGAAATGGAAAGGGAAGGGAAAAATGTAAGGAAAAGGAAAAACAGTGGACATATATATGCTTGCATCATATATTCTACATTACCATACATGCTATCATTATATATTGTATTACATTAGGTATACATTATACATTCATATCTATCATTACATGTATACCTTGCATTCATATCTAGCATTCATTATATACTTTCATGCATACAATGTATATCATTCTTTCATTCATGCATTTATGCATTGCTTACATACATTACATTGATTGCATTCCTACATGCTTGCATTCAACCATATATATACATTAATGTAAAGAGGATACATATCATATATATATTATTTCGTTTATTTGACATATCATGCATTACATACTCTACATTCATTTAATATCCATACTACATAGGCTCATAGGTTACACAAAATGTCTATGTCGTATAGCACTCTTCTACTTAAAACCAATACTGTACCAATTGGGCCTTCACTAAATTTTAGGATTAAAGTATGTCGTATCCCTTCGTGTTAGCTTTCCGAAACTTCAAATGGATCGCATTTTCGTGTCCGAAAGCTCCCGGAATCACGAAAACACCGAAACGTGTTTGTCTTTCGGACAGCTGACACTCAAATAATTTTACAGAAAGTTCTAGAATGATTTTAGCTTATTAAAATATATATTTGTAAAGCTAACTTCTATACGTTCTTTTAAAAAAACGGAAGATTAATCGGAGTTCTAAGCTAAAAGTTATGATATTTCTAAGTTGCTTTGGTTAATAAAAACGTGGATGAATATTATGACGAATTTGAGTTGTTTTGGACAAAAGAAAATATGTAGGCCAAGATACTTGGATACCAACATAGGTATCCAAATGAAACTCATTCTAACCATCCTAACTAAGATCAATCCACTCTCTAACCATTCTAAAACTGAATTTAAATATCTATTTAAACTATTAGCATACAAACATACACATGGGATGTCCTAATTTGGGATCTATCAAGTAGGACACAATACACATATCTAATATCCTCAAGAGAGCTCCAAATGGCCTCAAATTTGAATCTAAATGGGGTACATGCATGGGGGTGGATCCTATGGATTCAAAACTAACTAATATGCATAGGAAATCAATTTAGAGGGTTGGTTTTACCTATTGGGAGTGGAATCCCAATGATACTCCCAAGGACATGGCTCCGACATGAAGATCTTCCAAAAAGGACACTCCTTCTTGTACTTTGCTCCAAATCTTTGCTAGCACCCTCCCTTGGTAGTATGAGAAGGTTGGATAGAAGTTTTGGTGGAGGGATGTAAGATTTGGAGATCAAATCAAAGAGGGAAGCTCTCTAATTTGGGGAATAACACTTTGTGAAGGAAAAGAGGCAAGATGGAATGAAATAAAAGGAATGGAGGCTAACCTACCTATAGTGGCTGCCATTAAACCCTATTTGGGCCTTGGAGGAAAGCCCAATAAGGCCTCAACAAGTCCTCTTGGTTAATTTTAAGTTAGGTTCAAGTTTGGGATCAAAAGGGTTAAATTTAAACCTCTAACTTAACTAATCTAAGAAGTGGGATTAGTCTAAACTTACTAACTTAATTAGTGGGGTTTGTGGGCCATGACTAACTAATCTTGGGGATTCCTTCTAGAGTCTAAGCTACCCGGGTTACTAACACAAGTCGGAACGAAACAAAACTCAAACCCGACTAAACAAATCTCGTAAAATCAATATTAAAATATAAAAATTCCTAAAATATTAAAATATGAAAAATGACCAAAATCACAATACATCAATTTAAATATTATTAAAATAATCTAAAATTTATCAATTAATCAAAATTTTAAATAATTCAAAATTCACAAAATGACCGAAATACCCTTAGCCTAAAAAGTTGTAAACAGTCATTCTAATCACATGGTTAGGTTCCCATGGTCATGGTTAGTCTCTAGGCTCAACAGTTCTAGGGTTCACTAGCTAACTCATCAAAATTATAATTCACCAATTTTAAATAGTATTAAATTAATTAAAAATCCCCATAAATCATAAATCCTATTATTAAATAATAAACTTTTACAAAAGTTCAAAATTACCCTCATTTTAGAAAATTGGGTGTTACAGACCCTCCCTCCCCGTCGCGCTCAGGCCTCCCCCCTTCCCTCACCGACGGCTCCTCGTCGGCCGTCAGTAGTTGGAGGCCCGCTCCATTCCCTCAGTTCCGGCGCGGACACTTCCACGCCCTCCAGCCATCGACGGAAGAGGCGTCGTCATCATCTGTACCTCCCAAGGCCAGGGCCCCCGCGGCAGCCCCTCACCACACCCCTCGCGGCTTCCCCTTCCATCCTCGGGCCCCTCCTCCCTCGACTGGTCGGATGAGCAGCTCGCTCTGATCGGGCGTTGGTGGCTCCGCTCGCATACTATCTCCGCTCGCCCTCCACCCCCTCAGCCCGTGCCACATCCGTCCGAGGCCCGTCCGTTCCTGCCCAGTATCCGCGGGTCAGCCCCCCCCCCGGCGCCCGCTATTGGCGAGTTAGCCCCCCACCCCGACGCCACGGCCAGCTCCGATGGACCTCCGATCGTACCTTCTCTTGCCGCAGGTCCTGGCACGGGGCCCGAGGGTCTCCCTTTGGGAGGAGCGTCGCGCATAGGGCCGAGCGTCGGGCAGAGAGCCGGGCGTCGGAACCGAGGCCCACCAGCTCTCTGCTCCCACTGAAGATTGCTCTACTGTCCTTCAGACCTGGCGTGGTCCGCGTGAGCCGGTCCAATCCCTTATCTCCTGTCTTCTCAAAGACCACGTAGGCCAGGCCTCAATTTTTCCTCGATCGGTGCAGTCTGCTGGTTGTGCCCATTCGGCGCAATCGGAGGTCCACCATTCCCCATTGGGAAGTGGAGCGACCCACGTGCTCGGTACGGGGACCGAGGATCCCATACCACCTGGCCTTTTTGTTGCTGGCGCAGTCCAGCATTTGACCGCCTGGCGCGGTCCGCATGAGCCGGCCCCATCTCTTATCTCTTGTCCTCCCCAAGACCACGTGGGCCAGGCCTCGATTCTTTCCCGCTCGGCACAGTTTTCTAGTTGTGCCCCCTCGGCGCAATCGGAGGTACACCATTCCCCATTAGGAAGTGAAGCGACCCTCGTGCTCGGTGCGGGGACCGAGGATCCTATGACACCTGGCCTTCCTATAGCTGGCGCAATCCAGCATTTGACCGCTTGGCGCGATCCTCGACCCGACGCAGTCGAGCTTCAGTCCGGTCCAGCCGAGTGCCTCGTGGACCGGGCCCCCCTCAGCCCCATGGCGCATGTTCGTAACGGCACGCGCCCCTTGGCTCTTGACACCAGTTGCGCCAGCCTCCGGGCCCCCTCGCGCCCCTTAGCGCATGTGGGTAACAGTGCTCGCACGTTGGCCCTTGCCACTGGTTGCACCAGCCACTTGGCATGGGTGGAGGGCTCTCTTCTCCCTCGGGACGCATGATGAATTATTTGGCGCACTCTGAGAGCTCCCCTCCCATCTCGGGATGCGTATAGAGCCTCGTGCCTAGCGTGGGGCCCGTCCTCCCCGGTTCTGTCGTGGCCCATGCGAACAGGCTTGCTATCCCCTTGGCAATACAAACAGGCTGCGCTAGCCCCTTGGTGTGAGCTGCGGGCTGTGCAGGATCCCCTGTGCGCACTCTGGCGTCCGTCGAGGGTTGCGCGCCTTCTAGCGCGTTCGGAGGTCCGGTAGGTTCCCTTCCTGCCGCGGATGTTGCCTCCCCCACTTCGGGCGACGCGTCTGGACCTACCCCTAGCAAGGGACCCTCCCGCCTGCTGGCGCCATCGACGCCAGGTGCACCCATTTTGGCCGACGGCCTCTTGCACCCCCTCCGGCGCACTTCTTCCCCGAAGCTGGCATCCGCAAGGACGGCATCACCTTCCCCCTACCTATGTTCCCCACGAACCCCTCCTCCTCCTCTATTCCTGGACACCCACCCTCGTCGGGAACTACCCATTGTGCGGCCCCTCCCGGAGCCGCATCCCACTCTTCCATCCCTAGTGCGGCGGACCCCCCTAGAGCTCTCTCTTACGCAGAGGTTCTCCGGCCAGATCGAGGGAAGCACCCTTCTCCTCCGGCGGCAGAGATTCAGCTTCCAGACGTTGTTTTCTCGCCTCCGCCCACAGGATCCCCCATTCGCATTTCTTTCGCCGAGTTGGAGATCTCCTCTCTAGCCGTTCCCTTCAATAAAACATTTGTCCTTAAATTTGGATCCGAATTCCCGAAAATCCCTTTAGTCACCGAAGCTGTCGCTAGGTGGGGCCTCACCTCAGCATATCGGGTTGCCCCTCTAGACCCCAAGCACATGCTCCTCCACCTGTCATCCGAACCAGACTTCTTCCTAGTCAGGATCAAGGGCACTCACAGATTTGGCACACAAACCGCTAAAATTGTCAAATTGTCTCCCAACTTCAACCCAAAAGTTGACTCGACTATCATTTCTACATGGATCACCCTACCCAACTTGCCTCTGGTCTGCTTCCCCGTAGCAGCCTTCAAACGGATTGCCAGCTCCTTTGGGACCCTGGTAGCCATCGCAGAAGAAACCCGTAACCTCTCCAAATGTAACTACGCCAAGATATGTGTAGAGCTAGACCTCGAGAATGATCCTCCAAAACTCATAGAAATTGAGATCGGAGACCGAACACACCGCCAAATACTGGTCTACGATAACAACATCATCTTCTCCAAGCACTGCCAGATGAGCGGCCATTCCGAGCAGCACTGTTGCAGGGCCCACCCAGAGCTTAAAAAGCATAAACTGCGTAACCCGCGCACCACGGATGGTCTACGCGACCCGGATGCTGAGAATCTACATCAGTCCCCCAATCCTCCCCTTCCGAGGAAGACGAATAATCTAATGCCCTCCCCCCGTCAGCCTATCGGGACTACCTCTGCCATCGTTCCATTCATACCTCCCGCAATCTCCCTCAACAACTCTTTTGAACTTCTCACTTGTACCACCTCCAACAGCACTCATGATAATTCCAGAGAGCCCGCCCTCGGCGTAGCCGTTCAGCCAGATTCCCCTGAGCACAGCGGCTCTGCTGAGCGACATAACCTCCCACACACCCCTTACCCAGACATCGACAGCGATCCCACAGCGCCACCCTCCATATCCACCCACAATTTCTCTGAGCACATCACTCCCCCCCTGCCGAGGAGTCTCACTCTCCCCCTCTCAACACCTGCCGCTCACACCAATCAGGAGCAGAACTGATGAAGACCCATCCTGAGCAGGAGCCTAATCTCCGTTCCCCACTTACTATCCCAACCTGCCCCGTTTATAAGTCGATTATCCCCTCGACGGGTACGGGACCTCTCAAACCCCCTCCACCTCTTTACCCCCTTAACCAGCAGGTTCTGGACTGCCAAAGAAAGGGATCTTCAGGAGGAAGGTACCGCTGATCCCGCTTTCACCGACAGACTCCGGCAAGCCACGGCAGCGGGTTTCTTAGACCGCGGTAACCCACTAAGCGCTCTACAAGATCTCCTATACGAGCCAATTTTCGGGACTGAGACCAGTAATGGGACTTTCAGCGACAACGGGGGCAACGGATCCACCACTTCACCCACAAAGAAACCCTCCTCCAAAAGGACCAAGAAAAAAAACAAACAAAAGCAGCATTCGGCCATGACAACTAGGTCCACCTTGAAGCTCAATCCCCACCCTCCCTCTACCCCGTCCAATGATTAACATCATCTCTTGGAATGTCAGAGGGCTTGGGAATAAACCGACGCTGAATAGAATCCTCAGCCTCAAGAAAACCAACCGTATCGACCTCTTAATCATCATTGAACCTAAAATCCTCCAAAGAAAAATCAAAGCCACTCAACTCAAGCTTGGTTTCACCCACGCCATCTCTGGATGCAATGACATCTGGATGTTCTTCGCGTCGGATTTCAGATTTGGCATCATAAAAGATTCACCTCCGGCTTTATCTTGTTGGGTCGAGCACTCGACCCTCAGGTCCCGCGCCATCCTATCCGTCGTCCATGGCAGTTGTGACATCCCCGCTCGTCTTCTTTGGAATGACTTGTTGGAAGCCAACTTACCCTATCAGGGTCTCCCGTGGCTCTGCCTCGGAGATTTCAATACGGTGTCCTGCAGAGAGGAGAAATCTGGGGGACGATCGCCTCCCCAGCCGGCGATGGATGATTTCAACAACTTCATCTTCCACGGAAACCTAACCCCCATCCCCTTCCACGACAGTACATTCACCTGGTGCAACATGCAGGAGGGACATCGAAGACAATACTCCCGGTTGGATCGAGCGTTGGTCAACGACGGCTGGTCAGACATGGGCCTCATTTCTCATCTCTCTCATTTAAATTCCACGGAATCGGACCACTCCCCCCTGCTCATCAAAATCAGCGACAACCACACCGGCACTAAAAAAGCATTCCACTTCCTCGACTTCTGGAGGCATTATCCTCAGTTCCAGAACCTCATTTATGACGCGTGGAACTCTGTTTCCATTCCAGATTCTCTGGTGTGGATGGCGGTCAAACTCAAAGCCACTCGTAAGGCCCTGGCGTCCTGGAGCCATCTAGCCTTTGGAGACATCTTCTAGGCTATCAAGGAGGCGGAGGACGACATCACTCGCGTCGAGCAAGAGTTCGCTATTCACAGTTCCTCGACTGCCCGTGCCTCGCTCAACCTTGCCAAAGCCCTCCTCAAATCCAGGATTAAAGTGGAAACAGAATTCTGGAGACAAAAGGCCAGATTGAACTGGGACACCGACAGAGACTGGAACACCGGTTTCTTTCATGCTTGTGTCAAAGGCCGCAGAAACAAATTCAAACTTCACCGGATATAGATAACAATGGCGCCCTTCTGGAGGACCAAGATAGCATCCAGGCGGCTGCAAAAAACTTCTACCGCAACCTTTTCACTAAAAAGCCGGTCGTGAAAGACGACGCGCTCCTGTCCGAGATCCCCTCCCTTATCAGCGAGAGCGAGAATGAGACCCTGTTGGCTACTCCTTCAGAAGAGGAGGTCAAAGAAGCTGTTTGGTCCATTAACGAACATAGTGCTCCAGGGCCTGATGGCTTCAACGGCGTCTTCTTTAGAAACTATTGGGACATCTTAAAAGCAGACCTTCTGGAGGCCACCATAGCCTTTTTTCAAGGGGCTAGATATCCCAATTCCATCTTTTGTGCCAACATCATCCTTATTCCCAAGAAAGACAACCCGAAAATATTCAAAGACTTCCGCCCTATAAGCTTATGCACCTTCACCAACAAGATCATATCAAAAATCGTCGCCAATCGGATGTCCAATTTCCTCTCCAAGATCATCTCTATTGAGCAAAGTGGGTTTGTTAAAGGCCGCAACATTACCGATAACATCCTCTTCGCTCAAGAAATGATCACATGTATGAAGTTCTCGTCCAGAGGGGGGGAACGTTGCCATCAAACTGGATATGGAGAAGGCTTACGACCGTCTGGACTGGCAATTCATGATCTGGGTCCTTAGGAAGTTCGGATTCTTCGAATCCTGGATTGACATCATTTTCAGATCCATCAACAATTCTCGGTTCTCTACCGTCATCAACATCCAGGCCGCAGGGTTCTTCTGATCCACCCGCGGAGTTAGACAGGGGGACACCCTCTCTTCCACTATATTTATCATTGTGGCAGAAGCTCTCAGCAGAAGCCTCAATAGCATGCCCAGAATGTCCGGTTTCCATCACTTCCATACCACCACAGGTTGCCCTCTTATCACTCACCTGGCATACGCGGATGACGTCCTTATATTCTCCTTTAGAGACATTGGATCGATCGAGGCGGTTCTAAGAACGCTAGATCGTTATACCAGATGTTCCGGACAGTGCGTCAATAACAACAAGAGTGTCATCTACACCCATCATAAAACTGACAGATCACGCTCTTCGGACCTCTCCAACATGACCTCATTCACCACGGCTTACCCGCCGTTCCTATACTTGGGCTGCCCGCTGGTGTACGGGAAAGCGAACTCGGGTATATTTGATCACCTTGTCGACAAGATCCGCAAGCAGATTGCGGGGCGGCACAATGCCACTCTTTCCCCTGGAGGCAAGAGGATCCTTATCAAATACGTTCTGTCTTCCATCCCGTTATACACCCTTACTGTCTGCTCCCCGCCCAAGAAGGTCCTCCACTCTCTCAAAGCCTTATTCGCCAAGTTCTTCTGGGGTCATAGCGACGGAAAGGACAAACACTACTGGGCCAGTTGGGATACCATGGCCAAACCCACAGCAGAAGGGGGTCTGGGATTCAGCAGACTAGCCCATATCATGGACGTATGTTCCATGAAGCTGTGGTGGAAGTTGCGTTCAGAAACCTTGCTGTGGACGAGATTCATGAGAGCCAGATACTCCAGATTCTCTCATCTGACGGAGGCGGTCACCAACAACAGATCTTCGGCGTCGTAGTGTCGTATAACCCGGAGACGCAACCTCGCTAAACCTTCCATTCATCTGATGCTGGGAAACGGAAGATCATCGTCCTGTCTGGAGCGGTGGCTCGACGCAGACACCATCCAGCCCATCGTCCACAATCCCCATGGATACGACATTAGGGATCTTTGGGAGGAAAATTTCGGATGAAATTAGGAGAGGGTTAGAATTTGGCTCGGGCTGCTGGCGGTAGATGATCACCTTGTTGCTAACCTTTGAGTCACTAACACTTCAGACACATGGAGATGGTCCCCTAACCTGAGCGGGAATTTTACGCTGGCTTCCACCAGAATTATTGCTAGAGGCAGTGGTGTGTCGTATCCCCCGTACACCAAGTTTTGGCATTCTTGCATTCCCACCAAATGGTCCATCCTCATATGGCGTGCATTACGTCGAAAGTTACCGACGGACGATTCCATCAGATCTTTCGGATTCAGCCTCGCGTCCAGATGTCATTGCTGTGCAGAGCCCTCTTCGAAATTGGTGGAGCACGTCCTCCTTTTAGTGAGCTGGCGAGTCTGATCTGGGTTAATCTTTACCTTAGACTGCGTATTGTCCCCCCGACTGGGGGCCTCCACGATCTCCTGACCAGCTGGGGTAGCTCCCACGGACATCAGACCGTCGTAGCCGCTGGCATCTGGGTCTGATGGAAAAACATGAACAAATTCAAATATGAAGGCCGCCAACTCCCCCCTCAATTGTATAGAGATGTTACCAGACAAATTTTAAAAGCTAGGAGGCGATGCTCCCACGCCCCTAACACTTGTTGGGAGGCCATTGCTTAGCTTTTAATCGGGCTCTCGTGCTCCTTTACGCTGCCGCCGAGACCGGACTCCCTTTTTGTGCGCTATCTGCGCAGTTTGTTCTCTTTTGCTCTTGCCGCGTTGTGCGCGCTTACTTGTATAGGCTTCGGCATTTTGCGCCTATTACTTCAATACAAGTTTCGTTTGGTAGAAATATATATATATATTTTATATATATATATATATATATATATATATATATATATATATATATATATATATATATATATATATAACCCCTAATCTATTCCTCTAAACCTCCAACAAGCTACACACACACACACAAACATGCATCAAGTATGCACCAAGGGGGGGTGAAGGCTGCCTTGTGCAACCTTCTAGAGGCTGCTGCTCCTGCTACAAATAGCAGCACATCTGCTGCTGTATGCTGCTGGTAACACAGCAGCTAGCTGTTGTTTGCAGCCCCCAATGGGGGCTGCACAGCCCAAAAAAGAGGGGGGATGGCTGCTATGGTGGCTGCCTATGGCAGCCCCACACCCCTCTTAAACTCCCCTATCACTACTCCAAACCCCCACACAACACTCTCTCTAACTCTCATAAATTCCTCAACCAAACCACTCCAAAATCTACTCAAAACAACCACACTCTCATAACTTAAACCACTCAAATACTACCACCTCAATCCCCACGCACACACTACAACTACAACAACCAATTAGATAGATATGATTCCCCCACTCTCTCTACACCTAGCAAACACCACCGCACACCCATACACATATCAGATATATATAGAAATGCCCAAAATAGTCCACTATTTAATAATATGAAATTTGACACATTGATACATACAAATATGAGAGATAGGCCTAAGATACATGGCCAAACTTGTAGGGTACCTAATGTAAACCATAGGGATCCATCCTAACATGATTAAACTACCATCTAATCAATCTAAAACTAAAATTAGACATCAACATGTCCTCTTTGGCATTTTCACAAGCACTTGGTGTGTCCTCTTTAGAATCTCTCTATGGGACACACCTATATTCATGCAAACACCAAAAGAGGACTCTAATGAGCCTCTAAAACATTCTAAATGGTGAATCTATCATGTGGGGTGAGTTCCTATTGATCAAAACCACAAATATTATATAAAATGACAAGAGTGAGAGAAATCTACCTATTGGGAGTTGATTCCCAATGAAAACTCCAAAGGACACGGAGCCGACACGGACTCTTCTTCCAAATGGACACCCCTCCTTGCTTTGATGCCACAAACACTTGTAGCTCATTCTCCTTGTAGTAATGAAATCGTAAAGCAGAATACTCTAGAGGGGGGGTGAATAGAGTAGGCAGCGGAATATTGCTAATTAAAAACTTTGTTAGCAGTTAGATCACAGAAATAATAATAATCACAAAGTAATAACTGTAAAGAAAAGAGTTCAAAAGGCAAACGCAAACACAGTGATTTATACTAGTTTTCCTCTTGTGAGGACTAGTCCAGTCGAAAGAAATAGCTTCCAGTTGAATCCACTATTGGAAAATCCTACAAGTTTTTATATAAAGTCCGTACAACTTCTACAGACGCGGGCTTTGATAAGAAGAATTCGACCAACTTTAGTTTTGAAGAGTCTTTCTTCAATCAAGCCTCTGATTACAATTTCTCTGAAATCTTCTATACCACACCGTACCGACAAATTGACTAGAGAATTGTAACTGGCTTGGGATTTGAAAATAAAAGCTTTTTGAAAACTCTTTGGAAGAAACGTAAGCTTTAGAAGAGAAGAGATGAAAGTGAATGTGTGATTTGAAATGATCAGAATTCCTCTCTATTTAAAGTTTTTCCAAAGACAGAACTCTGGCAGAATTCGGACAGAATTCGGAATGAATTCTATATAACAAACCGCAACTGAAGGGAGACCAAGTTCAAAAACGTTCATATAACGTTCAACTTGGCCGAACTCTGGCCAAACTCTGGCTGAGTTCTGTCAGGGTTGGTCAGGTTTATTTTATAAAAAAGTATTCAGGGGCTTTTTAAAATCCTTCAGAAGCTTTTATAAATAATATATGTTTTTCAAAACATAGGTCAATTTTGAAAACGATTGGTCAATTTTTAAAACAATTTTGGATAGCCTATTTGCCGGTACGACTCGGTGTACAATGTATTCCTAGACTCAATAAAAAATAAAATTACATTGCATAAAAAAATATAGTCTCGAGTGGCAAACAAAGCTTCGGTCTTGAACGTAGTAGATATCAAATCTTGATCATTGTCCAAAACTTCTTGATCAGTTGTTCCGTATATCAAGACAGAGTTTGATTATTAAAATCAGGTTTGACCATGACCAATGGGCCAACAATCTCTCCCATTTTGATAATTGACAAACCTTGACCGATATAACATCTTTGGTCTTTATCAAATCAAAATTGTACCGATACAACAAATAAATTGTTCATTCATTACCTGTATTCATGAAGATGTTAGATCTTATTTCTCCACCGTTGTCACTTAGCAAAATAATTACAAAAGAGAAAACTCTCCCGCAATATATGCATAAGTAACAATCAGTGAAGAAACACAAAAATATGGATATATAAGAACATTGTCACAGACAGGAAAAATGTGATAAGCAGAAAATATTTCACAGACAGTGTAAATGGAAGCATAAAGCTATAAGAAATGCTGAACTGAATAAAGTGCTAAACTGAAGCATATAATCATGTCCGTCAGAAAAAGAAAAAAAATTTATAACCACATAACTAATAAGAGTACTGATACTAGCTTGGAATGTCGGAGCATTTTCAAGTAAACAAAAGACAAAATCATCAATCTCAAAAGTATGACAAATCAAAAATCATCCTCATCGTCATCGTCATCATCTGCAGTGCCAGCATGCCCACCATGTCCGGATGGACCAGCTCTAGATATGCTAGCTCCAGAGGTGTGTGGAGTAGCACCAGAAGTACGGTACCAATTGTAAGCGTTCCCTAGCTAAAACTGAGAGTGGACCGCCTTATCATCAATACCGTAACCAGATACAGAAGGGTCTCTAGGAAGAGAGCTAGCAGAGTGACCCGTCTGAGCAAATCTGAGATCGGCAAATGAGTTGGCAATAGCCTGGAACCGAGTCACGTTACGGAACTCATGTTCCCTAGAAGTGTCAACAAAAAAAGTCTGCAGATCCGAGAGGTGTTGATGAATACCCTCAAAAGTCATAGGATAAGACTGAGGAGGAATAGGTGCAGTAGGAGCAGGTGCAGAAGGTGGAGGAGCAGTGGCAATGCTACGACGAGAAAGCTTGAGAAACTTAGGCTTAGGGTCCAGAGTGCAAGTGGATAAGTTAATATCAAAACGCTGAAAGATGCGTGGGATAAGCATCGCATAAGAGAGGTTGCGGTCTCTTCTGCGACATCTACCCATCATCTGGATGATAGTCTTAGGGGTAGAAAAAGGAATCCCCTTAAGAATGTGATAAAGTGCAGAAAGTTCTAGTGCAGTGACATCATCTTTAAAGTAGATTTTAGAAGAATAGTGGAATATATGATGCAATGTAACTCATAGTTAAACAAGTTCAAGTTGTTAGCCTTGAACTTTTCAGGACGAGCACGTACGGGGCACCTTCGTTTGGAATACCAAGGATTTCTACTAGCAATACATCATCGAACTCGATATCGATCCCGCCAACACGAGTTCTTGCGATAAAAGTGTCTAACACGAAGTTACAATAGAAAAGTCTAAGGGCATTAGTTGCTATAGGGAATTGTAGGGTAGCAAGATGGTGTAACCCTAATGCCTCAAAGAAAGGACGGTGATCAGGAAATACAGTCTATTTAATCGGAGCGTCGGTGCATATAGTATGCATAGCAAAGTCGGCATACCAAAGCAATGCTTGGTCATGAGTTTTGAAGTAAAACTCATCCGATATGCCGTCACACGATTGGACCAGGAAAAAGAGAGAATCCATGTTCGGATCAGAGGACGATGCCTCTTCACTGACATTTGTCTTCTTCCTCTTAAAAGGATTGAATCCCTTAGACATTTTTCTCAAAACTAAAAAACCCTACAATTTGAAAGTGGAGGAGAGAAGGAGTTATACCTTCCGAGAATCAAGTATGTTGTAGAGGACGCGATTCTCCGCACGAATCCAAATTTTGGATGGAAATCTCTACCTGGATTGGAAGAAATGGAGTGGAGAAAAGCTAGGGTTTGGGGGTTCTTCGGCTGCTGCTGCTGTGATGATCGATTGGTTTTGGAAGTGATGAAGAGGAGAAGGCCTCGGGTTCTGATTAAAACGCATACAACACCAACAGAACTCTGGCCGAATTCGGGCTGAATTCGCCTAAGGTTCTCCTGTTTTTTAAAAAAATTGTGGGCCATATCCTTTTCATCAACTTATTTTAAATATTTAATTCAAAGTTTAGTAATTTGAAACTTCAAATAGTATAATTAATATTATTTTATAAATTAATTTTTTTTACTCAGCATCTGTTTCAGATTAGCTGTAGGAGTACTGTCTCATCTAACGGGAGTTCACCGGAGAACAATTAAGTACCGCTTTGCTTCGACCGTAGTCGTGGTGACAGACAGACTCTTTGTAGGCTTATCTCGAAAACAGTTATTGAGTATTGAATGAATTAATTAATAAAACAAAATTAATTAATATTATTGACATCTAAAATTCCTAATTCTCGACATATATAATTGAAACGATCTTCCGCTAGAGGTTTTGTGAATATGTCAGTCAATTGATTCTGTGTGTCTATGTATATAAGGTCTATATCTCCATTTTGTTGATGATCTCTAAGAAAATGATGTCGAATCTCGATATACTCAGTACGAGAGTGACATACTGGATTCTTAGTCAAATTAATAGAACTAGTATTATCACAGAAAATGGGTATGTGTGTGTAATGCAATCCAAAGTCTTCTAAAGTTTGCTTCATCCACAAAATTTGTGCACAACAACGTCCTGCGATGATATACTCAGCCTCGGTTGTTGATAATGCGATAGAATTTTTTTTTTTGCTAAACCAAGAAACTAGGGATTTTCCTAGAAAATGACATGTGCTGCTGGTACTTTTTTTTATCTACTTTGCATCCGGTAAAATCGGCATCAGAATAACCGGTTAGGTCAAATGACGTGGTTTTAGGATACCATAAGCTGATAGAAGAAGTGCCTTTAAGGTAACGGAAGATACGTTTAATTACACACAGATGTGATTCCTTAGGATTGGCTTGAAAACGTGCACACAAGCAAATACTAAACATAATGTCTGGTCGACTAGCAGTTAAGTACAGTAAGCTACCGATCACACCTCGATACTTACGTATGTCGACGGGTTTGCCTTGTTCATCAATATCAAGCTTGGTTGAAGTCGCCATTGGAGTGCTAAGTGGTTTGACAGCTTCCAGGTCGAACTTCTTTAATAGATCTTTTGTGTACTTTGCTTGATTTATAAACGTCCCATTGTTGGTTTGTTTGATTTGCAGTTCGAAATTTTTTTTCAGCTCTCCCATCATGCTCATCTCAAACTCATTCTGCATACACTTTGAAAATTCTTGACAAAGAGATTCATCAGTGGATCCAAAAATAATATCATCTACATAGATTTGAATCAAAAGAAGATTATTATTCAAAGATTTTATAAACAGTGTAGTGTCAACCTTTCCCTTTAAAAAACTGTTGTCAAGTAAAAAAGAGCTTAGACGATCATACCAAGCATGAGGGGCTTGTTTCAAACCGTATAAGGCTTTCTTCAACTTGAAAACATAATCAGGATTTTTAAAATCAGTAAAACCTGGAGGTTGAGATACATAAACTTCTTCTTTTATAAAACTATTCAAAAATGCGCTTTTAACATCCATTTGAAATAACTTAAAATTATGAAAATATGCAAATGCACATAACATGCGAATGGATTCAAATCTCGCAACTGGGGCATAAGTCTCATCGTAGTCAATACCTTCTTCTTGATTGTATCCTTGAGCTACGAGTTGAGCCTTATTACGAGTCACTAAACCATTCTCATTCAGTTTGTTTCGGAATACCCAATGGGTGCCAATGACCGAATGATCAATGGGCTTGGGAACAAGTTCCCAAACTTGATTCCGTTCGAATTGGTTTAATTCCTCTTGCATAGCATCTAACTAAAAAATATCACTACATGCTTCTTCAATGTTTTTGGGTTCAACCTGTGAAACAAAAGCAACACAAGAAGCTATATCTTTATTAGAGGAATGAGTACTTACACCTTTGGTAATCTCACTAATTACCGAGTCATTTGGATGATCTGCCAAGAATCTCATCTTTTTTGGCATATCCTCAGGATTGCTGGTTCCAGCTTCTTTGTCTGAAGGTTCTGCATCTTTGTGTGAAGGTTTTGCAGTAGCTATACTTGGTGTACTCAAGTCTTCGTTATCGTCATCGTCTAAATGTTGATTTAGTTCATCAAACTTGACATTAATTGATTCTTCGATGATCATGGCTCTCTTGTTGAAGACTCTGTACCCTTTGCTCTTTGCCGCATAACCTAAAAAGATACCTTCATCGGCCTTTTCATCAAATTTACTCAGGTTGTCTTTAGTATTAAGAATAAAGTATTTACAACCAAATATCTTGAAATATAAAACAGTGGGTGTTCTATCAAACCATAACTCATAGGGAGTCTTCTTCGATATAGGTCGAATTAGAACCCTATTGAGAATATAGCACGCTGTATTGACAGCTTCAGCCCAAAAGTATCTAGGTAGACTAAACTGGTTCAACATTACTCTAGCCATTTCAGATAGAGTCATGTTCTTACGTTTCACAACTCCATTTTGTTGTGGAGTCCTAGGGTAGGAAAACTCATGCAAATAATCGTGTGTGTCACAGAATTGCTTAAACTCTGCATTTTCAAATTCGCCGCCATGAATACTACGAATGCGAGTAATCATAAAACCTTTTTCATTCTGTACTTTATTACAAAAGGTGATGAATTCTGATAAAGCATCGTTCTTGCGTGCAAGAAAATATACCCATGTGTATCTAAAGAAAACATCTACAATGACAAATGTATATAACTTACCACCAAGACTAGCAATTCTACTGGGTCCAAATAAGTTCATATGCAACAAATGTAGAGGTCTAGTGGTACTTACAGCGTTCTTGGATTTAAAGATGGATCAGGTAGCTTTGTTCTTTTCACATTCGCTACATGCCGTATCCTTCTTGAAAGATATGTCCGGTAAGCCGCGTACCAACTTTTTAGTGGATAGTTTTGAAATTGTGTCCATATTTGCATGACCGAGTCTCATATACCATAGTTGACTCTCAATGCTCTTGGCCATCAAGCATCTACCTGCTTTGTTAGCATCTTCTAACAGATAGAAAACATATATATTGTCTTTCCTGATACCTTCAAAGATAGTACTACCAGTTGAGCTATCAACTATAGTACATTTGTCTTTGACGAAGTTAATGCCATAACCATGATCAGCTAAATGGCTTATACTGAGCAGAGTATGTTTTAACTCGTTAACTAGACAGATATCTTTAATCACAGGATAGGAAGCCTTACCAATGTCACCGATACCGATTATGTACCCTCTTAAATTATTACCGAAGGAGACATATCCTTTTTTATTCTTCTTCGACAATGTTGCGAATAATGATGCATCACCGGTCATGTGCCGTGAGCAACCGCTGTCGAGGATCCATTTGCTTCTAGCATGTGAAGGACGTTCCACCTACAAAACAGTTTGCAGATGAAACTTTTGGTACCCATGTCTTGTAGGGTCCTGACATGTTAGTTTTTGGTATCCATGCAAAACATTTAGATCTACTAACTTTCTGATTCTATATGTAGAGGATATATGACCAATGAGACCACAATAATGACATTTTGCATGTTGAGTGTTGAAAGTTGTGTGAGTAGGTTTTGGTTTTCTAGTATAGAAAAATGTATGCCTATTAGTCGTCTTGGGCATTGGTTAGGTATGGTTTGGTCTGACAGTGTTTGGTTTGGGTGTGTTCCGATGATTCGGTAATTGGCACGTGTTAGAATAGGAAGCAGCAACTTCAGGCCGTTTTTCTAAACTAATTTCCAACTTTTTGGAGGTGTCATATAATCTAGTATAGTCAGATGTAAGTGCTTCTATTCTGACTTATGCACACTGGAGATTCTTTTTCTCCTTAGATAGGTCTTCCTTTAGCTGGATGATAGTTTGGTCTTTCTTCGGATAACTTGATAGTCTCGTGTAACAACAGCTTAATAAAAGAAAGCTCACCAGACTCAATAGAAGAATTATTATTTCTAACATTAGCTAGTTCGTCGGTAAGTCTTCCTATCTCACCTTTGTACTCTTTGAGTACCTTCTTAGAGGTTTCATATTTACTATACAGTTTTCTGTAGTCATTTAACATGTCACTGAAAGCCTCTCATAATTGCTCAAAGGTAAAATCATTATAAGGATCAAACAGAGGATTAGTGATTACCTGATCGTAAGCCATCAAGCATACATTTGCAGCGTCATTTGATTGTTCATCTTCTAAATTGCTGGCTTCACTTTCATGCCATATGCTTGTATTGGCATACTTTCTTGATATAGATCTCTTCAGGTAGCCTTTGTCATATTTGTTGTTTTTTCTTGTTGATGATGATGCTGTTGGACAATCTTTCTTCATATGTCCTTTCTTCTTACATTCGTAGCAAATAGAATCTTCTTCGTTGTTCTTGTTGTTGCTATCTTTTGTTCTTCTGTTGAATCTCATGAACTTCTTAAATTTTCTTACCAGAAGAGCTTGATCTTCAGAGTCAGAGTTGTTGTCGTCAGAATCATCTTCGACAGTTCTTCTATGTTGAGCCTTCAAAGCGATCGACTTTTCTGACTTTTCCTTTGGTGTAGCATCTTCAAAGTCTTGAAGTTCCAACTCGTGAGTGAGTAGCTTACCCATGAGTGTTTCCAGAGACATTGTTGAGAGGTCGTTTCCTTCAATGATTGTTGTAGCCTTTGGAATCTAGTTCTTTGTGAGAGCTCGTAGAAGTTTGCGAATCTTCTCATGGTTACTGTATTTCTTGCCTAATGAAGACAAAGGATTTACAATATCTAGGAATCGAGTAAACATCTGAGTGACGGATTCATTTGACTTCATTTTGAACGCCTCGTACTCTTGAGTAAGTCTGCTGATCTTTGACTCCTTGACTTGTGTTGTTCCTTCGGGGGTTACTTAGAGAAGTTTCCACACTTCATTTGATGTTGTGCAAGTTGACATCCTGTTAAATTCAGTTCTATCTAAAGCACAAAGTAAAGCGTTAATAGCACGTGCGTCAAGACCGGCCTTTTTCTTTTCATCCTCAGTATATTTATCATGGGGTTTTTCAATTATAACTTTCTCAACAGTAATACGAGGAGGCTTTTTGTAGCCATCAATAACTATAGACCAAAAATCAAGATATTTTAAGAAGAAACTCATCCGTATTTTCCAATAAGTGTAGTTTGTGCCGTCAAACAGTGGAGATCTGTTTGTGGCTTGGCCTTCAGTTGTGAATTTCACAGTTGCTATGTGTGATGTTGTGATCTATATAACAATTAAAAATAACTGCAATTTTACCTTGCTTTACCTGTATAACCCGCTCTGATACCAATTGTAAGAACGAAATCGTAAAGCAAAATGCTCTAAAGGGGGGTGAATAGAGTAGGCAGCGGAATATTGCTAATTAAAAACTTTATTAGTAGTTAGATCACAGAAATAATAATAATCACAAAGTAATAACTGTAAAGAAAAGAGTTCAGAAGGGAAACGCAAACACAGAGATTTATACTGGTTTCTCTCTTGTGAGGACTAGTCCAGTCGGAAGAACTCTAGCTTCCTGTTGAATCCACTATTGGAAAATCCTGCAAGTTTTCATACGAAGTCCTTGCAACTTCTACATACGCGAGCTTTGATACGAAGAACTCGACCAACTTCAGTTTTGAAGAGTCTTTTCTTCAATCAAGCCTCTGATTACAATTTCTCTGAAATCTTCTAGACCGTACCGTACCGGCAAATTGACTAGAGAATTATAACTGGCTTGGGATTTGAAAATGAAAACTTTTTGAAAACTCTTTGGAAGAAACGTAAACTTTAGAAGAGAAGAGATGAAAGTGAATGAGTGATTTAAAATGATCAGAATTCCTCTCTATTTATAGTTTTTTCATAGACAGAACTCTAGCAGAATTCGGACAGAATTCAGAATGAATTCTATGTAACAAACCGCAACTGAAGGAAGACCAAGTTCAAAAATCAACGTTCATATAATATTCACCTTGGCCTAACTCTGGCCGAGTTCTGTCAGGGTTGGTCAGGTTTATTTTATGAAAAAATATTCTGGGGCTTTTTGAAATCCTTCAGAAGCTTTTGTAAATAATAGATATTTTTCAAAACATAGGTCAATTTTAAAAACGATAGGTCAATTTTGAAAATGATTTTGGATAGCCTATTTGCCAGTACGACTCGGTGTACAATGTATTCCTAGACTCAATAAAAAATAAAATTATATTGCATAAGAAAATATAGTCTCGAGTGGAAAACAAAGCTTCGATCTTGAACGGAGTAGATATCCAATCTTGATCAGTGTCCAAAACGTCTTGATCAGTTGTTTCGTATATCGAGACAGAGTTTGATCAATTATTAAAATCAGGTTTGATCATGACCAATGGGCCAACACTCCTTGCATGAATGAGAGAGTTTGGTGGAGAAAAGTGAAGTTTTGGTGGATGAATCTATGAGATTTGCTCTCAAGTTTGGATGGAACCCTAAAAATGGAATATAGGCTATGTGTGAAGATAAAAGAAGATGGGAAGGATCCCTAGTGTGTTCGGCCCTATTAGGCTAGGTTTATTCATGTTGAAATGACAAGGATGCCCCTCTCTAAGTCTCCTTTGGCTAACTAGTTGAATGAAAGAGGTTGGGGTCAAAAAGGTCAAGTTTAAGTCACTAACTTAACCATTCAAATCAAGTAGGATTAGTCTAATTACATTAACATAATCAGTAGGGTTTGTGGGCCATGGCTAACTAATCTTGGGGTCCTGACTAGAGTCTAAACTACCCGGATCGCTAACTCAAGTCAAAACGAGACGTAACTCAAACCTGACTAACAAATCTCCCAAAACACAATATATGATAAATAAATATTCACAAATATTCTAATATTGAAAAATAACAATTTTACCCTTGTTTTGAAAAACTGGTAGTGACAAGTCTACTCTCTTAAAATAATTTCGTCCTCGAAATTGAAGGCGAAACTATCACAGCAAACAAAAACAGAATAAGGAAAAACTTCTACCTCAAGGCTCGAATGGATAAGGAAATTGCTCCCGCATGTCGTCCTCTCTCTCCCAGGTAGATTCACCTGGAGGGTGATGCCTCCATGCGACTCAAACCAAGGAATGACCTGGTTCCGGAGCACCTTCTCCCTTCGGTGCAAGATCTCAATCGACTGCTCTGGATAACTGAGAGTCGATCCCACCTCGATCTCGAAGTGGTCCAAAATATGACTGGGATCTGCCATGTACCATCTCAGCTGCGACATGTGGAACAAGTTGTGCACTCCCTCTCGTGCAGGCGGTAACTCAAATTAGTATGCTACTACACCGACCCTCTCCAAGATACGAAAAGGTCCTATGAATCGCGGACAAAGCTTTCTGCCTCCACCAAAGCTGGGGCCTCATGATTTTAGCGGGACTGAGGCTGTGGTTTATGCTGACGACTAGCTCGAGGACATCTAGCGGCAGATGAGAGCTTCCCGCCTAGCAGACGACCTGAAGGTCGAGGCAGTGGGACTACAGTTGTTGGACATAGCTCGCACCTGGATCAGGCATGAGCCAGCTCTTGCTTGGGAGGGCCATACCTGGGTCGAGTTCAAGGACCTCTTCAAGGAGAAGTTCTTTTCACCTACTGACAAGATTGACCTAGCGAGGCAGTTTCAGAACCTTCAACAGGGTAGCATGTCTGTAGAAGAATACGCTTCAGAGTTCGGCCGGCTGGGCCGATATGCGGAGTATATGGTTTGCGACCCGGAGATCAAGGCGAGCCGTTTCCGATAGGGGCTAATATGGGATATTAAGATCCTTATCCCCTCTTTCTATGCAATATATGCAGGATCCTTATAGAGGCCCGCAAGGTAGAGCGGGAGTGGGACTTGAAGCCCAAGAGGGATCGCAATCTGTTGGCAAGGGCTTCTTGCCGCACGGGGGCTACTAAACGCCCTCAGCTTCAGCATCGTTCTTTTCAGCATCATCAGCCGCAGGGTCAGTTCAGGGCACCAGTACAGCAGGGGAAGCATCATCAGCATAGGCAGATACATAATGCTCTACCGTGCAACTACTACAAGTGGCTTGGTCATATCTGGAAGGTCTGTCGGAAGAGGCTGGGTATGTGCCTCTATTGTGGTGACGTCGGATATCAGTTGAGAGATTGTCCTACGAACCCTCGTAGGGTGGCCCGTGGAGCAGTGGCAGCTCATGGGGCCCCGACGAGGGCACCTGCAGCACAACAGAGGGGTCCACTTCTGACTCAGCAACAAAGGTTTGCCTAGCACACCAGCAGCGGGGTGTTCAGGGCAGAGCATTTGCTCTAGCATCCGAAGGGACTGAGCCGGTGGCAGATGTTGTGGCAGGTTCTGTTCTACTCGATTCCTTTTCTGTATTAGCTTTGTTTGATTCCGGTGCTACACATAGTATTGTGTTTGTTTCTTTTGCTCTTAGATACAATATTATTGCTGAATATCTGAGTAGGACTTGCAAAATTATGACAGGGTCAGGCATTATCCTGGTTAATAATATTTGCATGGGGCGAAGAGTTACACTGGGAGGCCAGGATTTGAGCACGTGTTTGCTCGTAATGCCACTTCCGAGCTATGATATGGTAATCGGTATGGATTGGTTGAGTAGGCACCATACTAGTACAAATTGTAGAGGAGGCAAAGTTTTGTTTAGACCGCCGGGAGAGCCAGAGTTTGAGTTCGCTAGAAGAGCAGCGGAGCCGGGAGATAGATTCAGTAGAGCCTTGTTGGCGGGGCAGGAATTGCCACATCCATTTATAGCAGAGTTCTTGGATGTTTTTTCGAGGAGTTTCCTGGGATGCCGTCGGACAAAGATGTTGAGTTCTCTATGGACTTGGTGCCGGGCGCTGAGCCTATTTCACAGCACGTCTATAGAGTCAACAACAACGAGTTGGTAGAGCTAAAAAAGCAAGTCGACGAGCTACAGGACAAAGGCTTTATCAGATCCAGTTCTGCACCTTGGGGCGTGCCAACTCTGTTTGTACCGAAGAAGGATGGTACGGTATGCATATGTATCGATTATAAAGCGCTCAACAACCTCACTATCAAAAATAAGTATTCGTTGCCGAGGATTGACGACTTGTTCGATCAGTTAAGTGGTGCGAAAGTATTGTCGAAGATCGACTTGCGGTCTGGGTATCATCAGTTGAAGGTGAAGCGGGATGACATTCCAGAGACAGCTTTTTGGACTCGGTACGGCCAGTACAAGTTCACCGTAATGCCATTTGGGTTGCCCAACGCTCCAGCAGTGTTCATGAACTTGATGAACAAGGTATTCCATCAATACCTTGACAAGTTCGTGATGGTCTTCATAGATGACATCTTGGTATACTCGAAGATGCCTGAGGATCACGAGGACCATCTGCGGATTGTGCTGGAGACTCTGAGGAAGGAGCAGCTGTATGGGAAGTTGTCGAAGTACGAGTTCTTCTTAGACTGATTGGAGTTTCTAGGCCATGTTGTTTCTGGTGATGGGATCTCTGTGGACCAGAGGAAGATTTCAGTAATAGAGTTTTGGTCTACACCCAGTTTAGTTGCCGAGATTCGGAGCTTTCTGGGTTTGGCAGGCTATTATCGAAAGTTTGTCCAGGACTTCTCTCAGATTGCAGAGCCTATGACTAGACTCACCAGGAAGGACATAGAGTTCGTCTGGACTGAAGAGTGTCAGGCTGCCTTCGATGAGCTGAAGAAAAGGTTGACTAAAGCTCCTATCTTGACGTTGCCATCTGGGACTGGTGGTTTTACGATTTACAGTGACGCTTCTGGGAAGGGCTTGGGTTGCGTTATTCAGCAGCACGGAAAGGTGATTGCCTATGCATCTAGGCAGTTACATCCTCATGAGAAGACCTAACCTACCCACGATCTAGAGTTGGCAGCTGTTATCTTTGCATTGAAGTTGTGGAAGCATTACCTGTACGGAGAGCGAGTTGAGATCTTTACAGATCATAAGAGCTTGAAGTACATATTCACTCATAAGAAGTCAAACATGCGGCAGAGGAGGTGGCTTGAGCTGATGAAGGACTTCGACATCCGGGAAAGGCTAACGTAGTTGCTGATGCCTTTAGCAGGTATCCGGTCGCTATGTATTTGACGGCAAATTATCATCTTTTGGCCGATCTGGATAGTTTGGGTATCGAGGTGAATGTTTCGGGCATAGAGGTTCAAACGTGGGGCCTTCAGATTCAGTCTGAGCTGATGGATAGACTCAGATCAGCGTAGTATGATGATGTTGCCCTGAGGGCATCAGGGAGTAGGTATGGGCGGATTTGCTCAACGATTTCTCTATCGTAAAAGATGGGTCGTTGAGACATAGTGCCAGACTGTGCGTGCCGAGTGGAGAGCTTCGGGAGGAGGTTCTTCAGGAGATGCATCGTTCTCAGTACTCTATGCATCCTGGTGCCAACAAGATGTACAGAGACTTGAGACAACACGTTTGGTGGTATGGCATGAAGTGCGAGGTGGCTCAGTTTGTCTCTAGGTGCTTGGTGTGCCAGCAGGTGAAAGCCGAAAGACAGAGGCCAGATGGTCTGCTACAGCCACTACCCATTCCGGAGAGGAAGTGGGAGCATATCACTATAGACTTTGTGTCTGGACTTCCGCGTTCTTCAGAAGGAAAAGATGCGATTTGGGTCATTGTTGATCGATTGACCAAATTGACCCACTTTTTGCCTTTCAAAGTAGGTTTGTCTACGGAGACGCTGGCGGAGATGTACGTACGGCAGATAGTCCAATTGTACGGGATTCCAATGAGTATAGTCTCAGATCGGGATAGTCAATTCACTTCCCACTTCTGGAGGAGTTTGCATCTTTTCTTGGGCACCCAGCTCAAGTTCAGTACCGCATAACACCCCCAGACAGACGGGCAGTCGAAGAGGACTATTCAGACTCTAAAGGATATGCTTTGTACCAGTGTTCTGGACTTCGGAGGATCTTGGGAGGACCATCTCTACTTGGTAGAGTTTTCTTACAACAACAGCTACCAAGCCAGTATAGAGATGTCACCATTTGAGGCTCTATACGGACGGAGGTGTCGTACTCCCTTATCTTGAGATGATGTCGGCAAGAGGGCTTTACTTGGCCCTGAGATGGTCGTGGATGCAGCGGAGAAGGTCAGAGTTATCAGAGATAGACTTCGGGTGGCGCAGGATAGGCAGCGACATTGGACCGATCGCCACCGGAGACCTTTGGAGTTTGAGGTATAGTTTAGATTTTTCTATTGTTTGAGTCTGATTGTGATTGTTTTAGATCAAGCTTTAAGATTTGTATTTTGTTTTAGGTGGGTGATCTCGTGTTTCTTCGGATTTATCCGACGCGGGGCACGATTTGCTTTGGTGGAGGCGGGAAGCTTAGTCCGTGATTCATCGGACCTTTTTGTATCTTAGAGAGGGTCGGTGCAGTAGAAAACCGACTGGAGTTACCACCTGCACTAGAGGGAGTGCACAACGTGTTCCACGTGTCATAGTTGAGACGGTACGTGGTAGATCCCAGTCACATTTTGGACCGCTCCGGGATCGAGGTGGGACCGACTCTCAGTTATCCAGAGCATCCGGTTGAGATCTTGGACCGAAGGGAGAAGGTAGTTCGAAACCAGGTCATTCCTTTGTTCGTGTCGCATGGAGGTATCACTCTCCAGGTGAATCTACCTGGGGGAGAGAGGACGACATGCGGGAGCGATTTCCTTATCTTTTCGAGCCTTGAGTTAGAAGTTTTTCCTTGTTCTGTTTTTGTTTGCTGTGATAGTTTCGCCTTCAATTTCGAGGACGAAATTATTTTAAAGGGAATAGACTTGTCACTACTAGTTTTTCAAAATAAGGGTAAAATTATCATTTTTCAATATTAGAATATTTGTGAATAATTATTTATCATATATTGTGTTTTGGAGATTTGTTAGTCGGGTTTGAGTTTCGTCTCGTTTCGACTTGAGTTAGTGACCCGGGTAGTTTAAACTCTAGTCGGGACCCCAAGATTAGTTAGCCATAGCCCACAAACACCACTAATTATGTTAGTATATTTAGACTAATCCCACTTGATTAGAATGGTTAAGTTAGTGACTTAAACTTGACCTTTTTGACCCCAACCTCTTTCATCAACTAATTAGCCAAATGAGACTTAGAGAAGGGCATCCTTGTCATTTCAAAATGGCTAACCTAGCCTAATAGGGTCGGCCACACTAGGGATCCTTTCCAACTTCTTTCATCTTCACTCATAGCCTCTATTCCATTTTTAGGGTTCCTCCCAAACTTGGGAGCAAATCTCATAGATTCATCCACCAAAACTTCTCTTTTCTCCACCAAACTCTCTCATTCTTGCAAGGAGAAGGAGCTACAAGTGTTTATGGAGTCAAAGCAAGGAGGGGTGTCCATTTGGAAGAAGCGTCCGTCTCGGCTACGTGTCCTTTGGAGTTTTTATTGGGAATCAACTCCCAATAGATAGATTTCTCTCCTTCTTGTCATTTTATATAATATTTGTGATTTTGATTTATAGGAACCCACCCCACATGATATATTTACCATTTAGAATGTTTTAGAGGCTCATTAGAGTCCTCTTTTGGTGTTTGCATGAATATAGGTGTGTCCCATGGAGAGATTCCAAAAAGGACACACTAAGTGCTTGTGAAAATGCTAAAAAGAACATGTTGATGTCTAATTTCAGTTTTAGATTGATTAAAGGGTAGTTTAATCATGTTAGGATAGATCCCTATGGTTTACATCAGGTACCCTACATGTTTGGCCATGTATCTTAGGCCTATCTCTCATATTTGTATGTATCAATGTGTCAAATTTCACATTATTAAATAGTAGGCTGTTTTGGGCATTTCTATATATATTTGATATGTGTGTGGGTGTGCGGTGGTGTTTCCTAGGTGTAGAGAGAGTGGGGGAATCATATATATCTAATTGGTTGTTGTGGTTGTAGTGTGTGTGTGGGGATTGAGGTGGTAGTGTTAGAGTGGTTTAAGTTGTGAGAGTGTGGTTGTTTTGAGTGGATTTTGGAGTGGTTTGGTTGAGGAATTTGTGAGAGTTAGAGAGGGTGTTGTGTAGGGGTTTGGAGTAGTGAGAGGGGAGTTTGAGAGGGGTGTGGGGCTACCATAGGCAGCCACCACAGCAGCCATCTCCCATTGGGGACTGCAAACAGCAGCTAGTTGTTGTGTTACCAGCAGCATATAGCAGCAGATGTGCTGTTATTTGCAGCAGCAGCAGCCTCTAGAAGGCTGCACAAGGCAGCCTTCACCCACCCTTGGTGCATGCTTTATGCATGTTTTTGTGTGTGTCTGTGTGTAGCTTGTTGGAGGTTTAGAGGGATAGATTAGGGGTTATACTTATAGGTATATTTAGATATATTTAAGGGTGCTAGATATATATGTTAGATAGATATGTTAATGAGTTAGGATATAAGGTAAGGTATGTTAGTATCCTAGATAATATGGTTAGAGTGTGCGTTAGTGTCTAAAGTAGGATACCAAGTTGGTTTCTTGGTTAGGATACTAGTTAGTATCTAGAGTAGGATACCTTGGTAAGATTTGGGGATTACCTTGAAAGTAATGGAGTAACATGCTAAGGTAAGGTAAGGTAATGGTAATTTGTGTTAAGATACTAAGATACCTAGGTAGATGTTAGCCTAAGAGTCTGTTAGGAACTAGTTAGCCTAAGCTAGTGGTTATCTACTAGCTAAGGTATTATTACATAGGGTAAGGGGTATTACCTTATATCTAAGGTAATGAGGATAACAAGGGTAGATATGGTTAGAATTAGGATAACTTGGTAGGTAAAGATGAGAAATAGGCTTTGTGGTCTAGTTTGACCACGGTTGACCACTTTGACTGAAAGTCAACGCAAAGTCAACATCCGACCTAGAATGGACTAAGAGTTGACCAGAGTTGATCAGTTGACCATAAGTCAACTGTTGACCTAGTTTGACCTAGATGGGTTTGGGGGTTGACCAGGGTTGGTCAGTTGACCAAAAGTCAATTATAGGTCGACCTTTGACCTAGATTGACCTAGTTTGACTTCATGTGACATAGTATGACCTAGTATGATCTAGTATGACCTAATATGACTTAGTTTGACTTAGTTCGACTTACTTTTACTTCTAGAACTATATATTGATGCAACGTTCCATCTTTAGGTCCTCGAGGCACTATATTGGACTTAGTTGTCATATTCTATCACATCTCAGGCGAGTACATTCTATGATAACTTTTCTAATTTATGATAGCTGTTATAATTCATGTACTTAGTGTAGATATACTTGTTCTTGACACATTGGTCACACGGATTGGTATTCATGGATCCCGACATGAGATGTTATTCCTTGTTATCTTGGTATATCTTGTGCAAGCCCCTTGTAGTTCTTGTGTAGTATATGGACACCGATTCTCGAGGAGACTTCCTCCATTCTCGTAGAATCTCGTGTCGTAACGTGTCTTGTTTGGATCCACTCTACCAGTCGGGGGCGAGGAGTATTAGCATAGATGTGTGGTCATTATCCGCCTTGTTTATTTCTTGTAGACCTTGTGAATGCCAATCCTACACTTCATGTATGATTGGCTAGATCATTAGACCTTGCTCTGACCCAAGCCGGACACACACCGCAACAAATATTCAGACACTTAGATGATTCTTGATTCTTGTACATGCCATGATCAGTTTTACTTGCCTTGTTCTAGCTCTAGATTCACAGCTTACCTTGCCATGATACTTACATGTACATTCATGATTTCTTGTATATACTTTCTATTTACAGTCTTGTAGCTTTTGTCCTATCTTGTGAATAGTTGTTAGTTGATTGTGCTCGTTCCATCCTGACTGGATATGTTGACAAAATATTACAGATGACGGTGAGGAGGACTGCTATACTTACTACGGTCCACATGACGTAGTGGGTATTGACTTGGAGACCCTAGTTTAGCAGGGATTAGCCCCGGCTGAGGAGACTTTAGCTATAGCTCAGTTAGAGTAGGTTTTGACTGGACTTTGTCTCCACCTTGCTACTTATGTTTGTGATATTATTTTGAGATTATATAACTATATTATTTGTGACTCTCTCTCTCTCTCTGTTGAGTTGGATATTGCACTCTGTGATTCATATATATCTATATTCGTTCCTTAAACTCTTCCTTCTAGATTGTGATTGAGTTATCTATTTACTATACTATATCCTTCGTGCGGAGATGACATGTTATATATACTATTGTTAGATTAACAGACCTACAGCGTCCTACGTCGTTTCTGCGGCGTAGGCTGGGCGCTGTTATGCACTCGTACCCTTATCCCGGGTGCGGGTCGTGACAGTTCGAGTCAGAAGATTACCTATTGAAAAGGATGTTACGACTGCTCTTGCGGCTCCTCTTCGACTCCTCTCGTGATGGAAAAAGATAAGATTTTTAGGGTTCCTAGAAAGGGAAGGTCGGCTGCCTACTCCCATATTTATACCTAGCGTTTGGATTTGTTCATGGGAGAACTAGATATGGGATTTTGGATTTAAAATCTGTTTGGTTTGATATTCAAAGGTTGGAGATCGGTTCATACTTGATACTGGGTTTTGAATACAGGGGAAGTAATCGGTTAACTAATTTTGAATTTGAGAACTTTGCATTAAGGGCCCTATGAATTTGTTATTTACTGAGCCTTTACTTCCCTTTTTTTTTTCTTTTTACCTAACACAAGCTTTATTAACATATGACATGATATTCTTATTTATGCACAATATGAAAGTAGTTAAAATAGTATTAATATTATTGATAATATTAACACTAATACTAATAAAACAATTTATTTAATTATTTTGGTCCAAGGGCTCACAAAACCATACCCTCATAATACTCAAATCTAATGCCACCCTTCCATATAAAATTATCCTCCATTATTTTAAATATCAGCCTTCATATTTCCTTCAACTTTTATACCTCCACATATTATCCCTTTTAAACTTAAGAATCTCCACAAAAGTCTCTAGATTTTCCTATGTCTCAAAAAATTTATGTCCTACCAGTTCTCATCATCCTCCTACCAATCCGTCACTCAATCTCGTATCACCACCGCATGCAGTAATAACCTCTTCTTTAAATTCCTAATTTAGTATCATAGCCTTAATTCGAATATGAAATATCTTAAGAATCAATAACCAAAAAAATATCCAAGTTCTTGGAAACAAATCGACCTCGAATATCCTCATCAGTTCTAAATAATACATCTACGAAATATTACAGTTCTAACCATTAGTATACATTCTACTGTTCTCCTTACTCAAAATCCTCCTACGTTCTTTCTAAAGTAATCCATACTCAGAATAATCTTCTAAGTGTAATTGTTTTCAAATTGATAATATTGTTCTCTTGATTTTGTTCCCAATCTGAGTCATATTCTTATCATACTAGTTCTATCTCAATGTCCAACGTTCTATATTCCTACCAGGATTACCACATGATAACAATTTTTGTCCCTTCTAAGCTAGATGATTTCGATACTTCCTCGGCCTTTCCTAAGTAAAAAGATACGAGAATTCAAAAGATTTCAAAGTATAGCTAACAGAATTAGATACGAGATAGTTGATCGATGTAAATAGGACATAGTTGATCAAGACGATGGAATGATAATAAGACGAAGAAATGATGATAGGAATTGTTCTTGCTTATTTGGTCATAACGAAGTCGTTTCCTTCTTTCTTCTTACACTTCCATAGTCAACCCAAGCAAAAGTTCTCAACCTCCAAGGGGTCTATATTTGTCTAATAATCAACTCTTCCTTACTAAATCTTCTTCGTGACTCCAAGTCACTAATCCTGATACATCATGGGCACTTGCATCCTCTAGGCACCCTTCGTACACAATCACTAACTCTATAACTATACTGGTCGTATGCTTGATACTCTAGGATCCCTACTGGTAACTATATTCTGACACAACCTCTCTACAAGTTACTAAGCTACCACACTATCCAAGAAGCTGCCTTGAAACTAGTGAAGGTGAGGCCCCATAAGGAACTGAACTAGAGGAAGTAAAGATATCCTTATCCTGAGCTATTAGAGTGATGGAACAGAACTCAATGATAACAAGGTAGAACGATATGGAAGATATGTTAAAAACTACTTTTAAGATATGATCTGATAACCATACACGTCTACCTAAAATTATGTTACCTAGAATTTCTGCCATGCCAGTAAGCATAGTTATAATAAACAATAGAGTCCATAACTAAGGTATATACCCTATAATCAAGTTATCTAAATTTCTCACCACGTCCATCGGTATGGCTGCGAGAAACTCTAAAATCCATAACTAAGATAAGTATACCCCAAATCAGTTCCTATATTTTTGTCATACCAGCTAGTATGGCTGCGATAAATTCTAGACTCCATAACTAAAGCAGAGATTTATCTTTCATATTGTCCTCATCAAATAAGTCATCAAAATATACCTTAATTTAGTCCATAAAATTCATCTCAATACCAAATCAAAGTCAACCACGAACACTAAGATTCAATCAACGAACAAACAAGAGTAAATAGAAACAAGCAGCAATGATTTCGAGATAGGGTTTAGAGTAAGATTATCAGGGGTCGTCCCAAAGGTACTATCCTGGTCAAAATTCAAAATTCTTTGAATATAGCCTAAAATAGTTCTTGACTTTCATATATAAGATTGACTGATCATCTTTCTTACCGACCCAAATGGTTATAAGTTTGACTTTTACTCTTTTGTTCCTTATAGTATCCATAAAACTTATCTTCGTGCAAAAATAGGGTTCAACAACGGATAAGTGTTTTAAAAATCATGATAAGCAAAAACGAATAAAAATAGACTCAATATAGTTCAAAGTAAGATTCTCAGGAGGCACCCCTGGAATCTATCAAGAGATCCTAATATGTGATTGAGTACCAAAACTCCTAGAATATTCTATGATACAAATCCTAATCCTAGGGCACGCTCACAGTAGTACGGCTAAGTCTAAGTACTACCATGACTTTGCATTAGTTGCAAAGGCTGACGTGCATGGACCATCATAAAAATGTGTCATGACTCGCATCTGAATATTCAGACACGAGTACGTAGGCCACGCCCAACCTATGCTGTAATATCGATGGTAGAACGCTATCAAGTATACAATGAATATCTACAATATTTAAATGATCTATAATAACAACATGTACTCAAATCACATACAACTAAGGAAGATATAAAATAGGAAGGATAACAGTAACACTAAAACAACTAGAGTCTACAAAATGATCATATGTGACAAGGATGTATCGGAGACAAATCCGATAACGAAACACAATCTAAAAAATGAATAATGGCCTAGAGCTCCCAAAGGACAACTCACGATAAATAGAACATCGAGAATATGTCTTAGGTAGCATCGTCATGTAGTCCAAGACTGTGAGCCATAACAACTTCTAAAAATATGGTTATCTAGTCAGGATTGGAGCGAAGTACATCAACTAACAACAGCTCCATTAAATTGACAAAAACTATAAATAACAGTAAGCAATAAAATATATGATGGATAAGTAAAACTGAACAGTGGAAAAGTAGGAAAATTATGTGAGCATGTCATGGTCAAAATGTACTGTAAGTAATCAGGAGTATGGTGTAACAGTAGGTAGTAATCTGGAATAGAACATGTACTACTACTAAACAGTATCTTGAGATATTATTTTTTATGTGATCGGCTTGGAACTAGGATCAGGCTATCCATATGATCGGCTATGCACAAGTACAAGCATAGGTAAACCTGAAATTAGGTCGGCCATACAGGAAAGCTATGCACAAGTACAGGTAAGGTCAGGCTACACCCTATGTGTGGCGAAAGTGAGCTATGCACAAGTGAGTAAACAAGTAGGGATATGATCACATAATGTCCTAATATTATTCTATCCCCCGACTAGTATAATGGATCCAACCATGACATGCTACGACAACGGATTCTTTAGGAAGGTAGCAAATCCCCTTAGGAATCGGTGTCTATACAAGTACAAGAACAAAATCAAGAACGATTCATGTACCAGTATACCAGGATAACCACAAGTAACATCTCATGACGGGATCCAAGCTATACCAATTCGTGTACTCTCGTGTCAGGTATCAAGCATAACACTACAAACTTATGTCATAGAGACTATCAAGGTAATGAAAACTATCAGAGAATGTACTCGTCTCAGTTTGGATGGAGTCGACGAGCGCGACACGAACGTGTTGACACATGATATATACGATGCTATGCTCCACAAGATTGTCCCAAACGACGGCACAAGTAGTTCGACTAAGTCCAAAATTCTCAAAATACCCTAGTTTGGTATAAAAAGCCTAAAATCAAAGTCCGATAGAAGAATCGAATCAAGAAATAGGAAATGACTACTATAAAGCGATTTATGATTTTAAGGAGGGAAAGCAAAAAAAATGTTTATAACTATTCCTTAAAAATTATTTATAATTTTTAAAAACTATATTCTAATAGAAAAATAGTAGAAATAATATTTAAAAATACTTATTTGACTCAAGCTTAATTTTGGTAAATAAGGTTTATAGATAGAAAACTATAATAATATTTTAAAACAACTTTTGAAACTAGAGGGTTAACCCCAGTGGCATATTCGTTACAAAACATTTTTCGAAAAAATATTTATGATATAATTATTTAAGAAAATTTTACAATAATACCAAAAATAAATCTTAATAATTTCTGGCGCTTATAGGCTAAACTAAAGCCTTATAAGACCAAATTAAATAACATTTGAAAATATTAGCACGTATGGGCTCTAAATTCAGCCCATTAAACTAGACCAGGCCCAATGTCATACAGGCTGAGTCCAAGCCCATCCTAACATCATTTAACCAAAATTTATGTATAAATTATATACTAAATGGCTCAAGACTATAAATTCAAACCAACCCAAGCTAATCAATTCTATTTTTTTATATAAAACCCCGTCAAATTCTAACCTAAATACTGACACTAGTAGACTCTAAATAATTAAGAAAAGAAACTGCTGGTCATCAAACATTCCTCTCCCAAATCCCTAATTGAAAACTTCAATGTAATTAATGAAATAACACTGTCAAAATAGTGCCAAAGTTCATTTAAGTAGGCTCTATCAACCCACAAAATCCCTAAATTCTAAATATATGAAGAGGGAGAATGGGGGATATCAAAGCTGAGCTCGAAATCAAAAGGTAATCCCTAAATTAAGGGATTCAGCTGCTCCCACCCATTCATTAATGAAACCCTAAATTCTAATCCCAGAAAGAGAAATAGTGAGAGAAGAGAGAGCAATCGAGAGAGAGTGAGCGGAAAAGAAGGAAGATGGTGCTCACTGGGGGTTCGGCAGGACGCAACGACGGAAAGGCGCTGGGGTGCAGACCCGATCGAGGTAGCAGCGGCTGGGCGGAGGCAACACCGGTGAGGCGGGGACCGGCGCTAGCCGCAGGGGTCGCGCAGATCTGGCGACGCCTGCTAGCTCACGATAGTGCCAAAGCCGGTTGAGGGAGGCGCCGACGAGCGAAGATTGGGGCAATCTGGCCGGGCGGAGCTCGGGTGTGAGACGGCGATGAGGCCAAGTGAGCATGGATGGTGGTGGTCTTCTCTTTTGGCTCTTCCTCTTTTTTTTTCCTTTTTTGTGTAGTGTTTTCGGTGGTGGAAAGGTGGTTGTTGGCGGTGGTGGCGCTGACAGGGTGTGGCAGCAATGGGCGGCTATGCTAGGGTAGGTGATGTGGACAGTTTGGTTGTAATGGTCGGGAATGGCAACAGTGTGGTGGTGGTGGTGATGGTATAGTTGTCGGGTCATGTGTGATGGTGGTGATTGGTTGTGAGGGTGCAGGCGGCCAGGGCCTTCTGTAGGTCATGTCGATGAAGGTGGTAGAATGGTGATGGTGAATGGGATGGCATGGAGTAGTGGACATGGGTGGATGGCTGGGATGAGTGTCGACCGAGGTGCGGGTGGGGTGGTGCTGATCACGAATGTCGGGGTCGGAGTCGCAGGGGTGGTTGCAATCTTGGTCGGGATCAATCGACAGATGGCCCCTGGCTTGGTGTGTGGTCGAGAGGTGATGGAGAAAATTCTGATGGTGGCAGTGGTGTTAGTTTTTTGCCATAAAGGGTGAGGTGGGTGCTAGGTGCTTAGGGATTGGTGTTATGTTGGGGAGTCCCCAATATATAGGATATAGTGGAAAAAGCTTCGGTCGGAATATCATCAGATGAAGGTTCGGGAGCAGGATATTCCGAAGACAGCTTTCAATACCCGTTACGGCCAGTATGAATTCTTGGTGATGCCGTTCGGACTCACCAATGCCCCATCAGTGTTTATGAAATTGATGAATAAGGATTTTCACAAGTATTTGGACATGTTCGTCGTAGTCTTCATTGACGACATCTTGATCTATTCGAAGACCGAGGAGGAGCATATGTAGCACCTGCAAATTGTGTTGGAGATTCTGAGGAAGGAGAAGCTGTATGGAAAAATTTCTAAGTACGAGTTCTTCTTGGACAGTGTGGAGTTCTTAGGGCATGTGTTGACTGGAGAGGGGATTTTTGGAGATCCCAAGAAGATTGAAGCAGTGTAAGCATGGGCACCTCCCAAGTCAGTAGCAGAGATTCGTAGTTTTCTGGGTCTACAAGGATACTACAGGAAGTTCGTGAAAGATTTTGCTAAGATAGCAGAGCCTATAACGCCCCAGTCCCAAAATACGTAGGACTAGGAACGTAGACATGCCAGCTGTATACATACGAAGTACACTCCAATATATGGAAACCTCGTATGAATATATAAGTTGTAAAATATAGTAAAACCATAACTAATCTCATCCACACAAAAATAAATGAATAAAAGATATCGTATAATGATAATGAATTGTCTTGATACAATATGTTGGGCGAATACAAATCCACTACCAACTATGAAAAGAAATACAAGATATACAAAAGAATGATTTTGACGAGCGAAGCGAAGACGATCAATGTGCAATCATCCTCGGAGAAATAGTGATGATCATGGCCACGGCTAGAACACCTGCGAAAGACAAGAGCACACACCAAGCGAGATAACCAGGTCCTCAGAGGGACGTAACAAGACACATAATATCATGCCATATAAACTGAATAAAAATTGCTCAAATAAATAAGTCAATTGAATTATAACATGGTCTAATACACACCTATTGAACTAGCTTACCATCCCTCCAACCAAACAAGGACAAAAGATGGTAAACTAATTCACGGTGACGTATCTTTCCATGCTATGAATCCAATATGGTATTCGGACCCCAACAAGGTTCAATACCTTCTCATCGGAGTAGTAAGTCACACCTACAACCAAACAAGGACAAGATGTGACGAACTAATCCGCGACAAGTTATTGTTCCAAGCCATGGTCAGATACAAGTACCCAAACCAAAAGTACTCATACCTAACAGATAAAGGTGCCTAACCCGTCTAAGTGAAATGTAGTTAAGAATAATCCTTCCTACGCATGGGCCCTGGCTAAATAGGATCGGCATGGTCCCCCCTTTGGGCACCAGAGGCCTAATCAGTAAGAGCATAACGTTCCGCAGAACGTCAGTGGCCGTCAGTAATCATGGGTCATCAACCCTGTATCTCCAGTGGAGCTTCCGGGTTACAAGGGAAAGTGCATCGAAGCCCATACGCTAAGGAATTGTCCTTCCCGCCCAGTGCCTACTATGTTGTATCCACAACAGTAAACCTCTATAGCCGCTAAGTCAAACTAGCATGCAATTCTATTAGCGGTTATTCCTATCGCACGGATTATACGTAACGATGGCCAGCCAGTCACGCTTGTCCGTATTCTACATGCGACACACAACTTCGTGGTACAACGTGTCAAGGCCAATGAATGCAACACACAATGGTGGTCCCTTAAATCTAGGTTTAATGTGTAAGAAAATAATACATAGCAGGAAATATAACTGAACAGTAAGTTCTAACAGGTTATGCCATGTATCACAGTTTATTTTGCATAAAGAAAATAATAAATAATGCATGAAATATAAGCTAAAATAAATAAACAGCAAATGGCAAGATGTCTTGCCTGGTAGGACGCCTGGTGTACTGCAATGATCAATATAGCACGATCTGCGACTTCGAGTAACAACTGCACAAGGTGACCTCTGATGGTGGCACGGACAGTTTTATTGGATCCAGAAGGGTCAAATTGGTTAGGGTGGACATAAGGTAGTCCAGATTTGGAAGGAATAAGAACATGATTAGTCATGGTCAAGAATCGGTAATCGAGGAGATTTGCAAAAATAAATAAATAATATCTTATTTTGAAAATAGTTTTGATAGTTGTAAATAAATGTATTGAAAGAATACTTTTAGGTAAGAAGATATACTTTAAAAAATTAAAAAAAAAATCCAGTATGGTATAAGAACTAAATTTTGTCAAAGTAGTTTTTGGAATATTTATATTTATAAAATGATATTTGAAATCTTTTTGAGAATAATATTTATAAGTCATAAAATTTATATTTAAAATCTAAAGGTAAACTAGCCCCAAATATTTGGCGATAAGTCCCTACTAATTTGTTACAGAAAAATAGTATCACTACTTGGTACTAACAGTACAACCACAATATAGATAAAATAATAATAGTTTTTAAAGCTTCCCATAAAATTCCTATTTTAATAATGCTAATAAGTTAACATACAGTTCATAAAAGTAACACAATTGCATAATAATAATAATAACAAAAATAATAATAATAATAAATAATAATAATAATAATTTATAATACTTATAATAATAATAATAAAGAACAAAAATATTAATAAAAATCTTTTCAGACTGCTCTCTCTTCCTTCTCGTTTTACGAGAAAAGAAGTCAGCTTATATAATAAAAAACAATAAAGAAGCAGAAGCAGGAGACTGAAGAAAGGAGAGCGGGAGACAGCAAAGGGGAGGGAAAAGGAATAAAAATGAAAGTAATAAAATATAAATATAAATCCGAAACAGCTGTGTCCCTTTCTTTTCAATAGAAGGAAATAAGAACTAAGGAGTGGGTCAGAAAGAGAGATTAAAATCGAGTGGGGAAGAGAGAGGGAAGGAGAGAAACTGAGAGAGTGAGCGAGAGGGAGGCGGAGAGGGTTCGGCCGGGCTCGTCGGCTGGGGTCGGCAAGATGCGGCGGTATAAAAGGAAGAACGGGGCGGACGTTCTGGCGACGGAAGGAGCGGACGGGAATTCATAGCGGAGGGTGCTGGCCGGGCGATCCGAGGACGGCGACGGCACGGGAGAAGGCGGCCACGCACACGGAGGCTCGATTGTGCAAGCACGCGTCGGTGGCTCCGGAGGTCACAGCGTGGGACGGCGAGAGTCGGGCGCGACGGAGGGAGCGATCGGAGCGGCAGAAAAATCGGGGTGCACGCGCGCGTGGTGAAGACGCGGCAGCGGCAAGGGTCGGCGGCGGACGCAGGCGGTGGCGCTCGCAACTCGGAGCGGCCGCCGCGCGGGGACGAGGTCGCGGAGGCTAGGACGGAGGTGAGTGTTTTGGGTGGTGGTTTATTTGGGTTTTCTTCCTGGTTTTTGGGGTTTTTGGGTGGAGACGTCGGCCGACGATGGCCGTGGTGGCGGTGGTGTTTCGGATGGCTTTTGGTCGGGTTTGTTTGGCCGGAGGGGCTCGGCCGTGGTTGATAGGGTGGTGGTGGCGTGGTGGGTCGAGGTTGTGGTGAGGACGGTGGTGGTGATGAAGGCCGATGATGGCTGAGGTTCGTGGCGACGGTGGGGTGCTGTGACAGGAGCGGGGTCTGGCATGGTGCGGCGTGGCGGCCGATCGGCTGGCTAGTTGGCTGGGTTGGTCGTGGGTGGTCTTGGGGATGACGGCGTTGGTGGTGGTGGCTGAGATGGGTGGTGGCCGTATGGTGAAGAAGGCCGAAGTCTGGGTACGGTGGATGTCGACGGGAGACAGAAGCAGCGGGGACTAGGCTAGGCTAGGATTTAGGATTGGGTCGTGTCGGGGATTGTCCGACACGACATGGATGGACGTCCGGGTTTGTCGGACGGGACAAAAATAAAGTATCTGTAGAAGAAGAGAATTAGTGGATGAGATGGTGGACACAAACACGATGCACGCACGTCATGGAGAAATATTTGTGGAGGAATTTGTGAATGGTAGCAATTTATGGATGAGTACCTGTCTTTTATAGGATGTGAGAATTCCCAGTTGGATAAGGATTAGGAATATTTAAACCCAATTAGATAATTCAATTATTAAATTTAAATCAATAAAATCAATCTAAATTCAAATTAAATTCCAATTTAAATCTAGATAATCTAAACCAGATTAAATATAAATTCTATCTCTAAACTATTTAAATTAAATCCATAAAATCTAGTCAAATATTTAAATTGCCACAAAAATTTCAAAATATAATTTCTAAAAATACTAATAATAATAATTTCAAAAATACATTATTATTTAAAAATAAACTTAATAAAATATTTTTGAAATATATATGTATGCACGAAGAATATTATTTATTATTAATAACTGTTATAAACGAAAGACTTTTTATAAATAAAATAACGGACTTGACAATGTTGGTGTGATAGTTAAAATAATTATTATGTATATTATTTTAAGACTATAAAAATAGAAAAAAATATTTTTCCAAAATATGTACGCTCGCACATATTCGCACTCGTCGAGCAATTACGAAAAACGAAATTTCGTGCGCGACGTACAATACAACTACACGACGTATAAATACAAAATAAATAAAAAAATCAGTGCCAAGTTTATTTTAAAAAATATAGTAGAAATTTAGGGGTTTTACATCCTACCCAACTTAAAGGAATTTTGTCCTCGAAATTAAGAATTAGTAGGGGGGTGTGAAGGCATAAACGGGTATCGATAGGATCAAGTTATTAAGCGGGGCGAAGAAATGACATTCAACAAAACATGCATTAGGAAATTACGATTTTAATAACGGCGAGAATAATCATGGGCCAACGCAAGAATGAAAATGAGTGAGGGTTAAAGTTTAATTAAGATAACCTGCAAGCATGGTATCAAGAGAAATAAATTTAGGGATTTAGAAGATAGGCTTTCTTAAGAGTAGGTTGATGGCACGATTAAAAGAACGAATTAAGTTCACACCTAATTTAAGTGATTAGATGGTCATGATAGGGTCGATAAATGGACGAGTAGTTTAGGAGGAAGATATAGCAACATCGAGTGATAATGGTCACAATCGATAGGAGGGTTAGAGGAAGTTCTAGTACACCGCTTTCGTCCTTCTAAAATAGGTGAAGGCGAAAGCAATAAGGAGTTCAAAGACGATATTATCGAATACGAATACGTGGTTCAAAGATGCCCGAATAATTTCAAAGAAATTGTCAAGGCAGTCGTAGATGGGATTCTAAGGGCCAAGTTTAATTATGTTCCATCCACGTAGAATAATAGACAAAAGTGAACCAAAGTGCACTCGGTTGATCAGACCATCATGCACCGGTTATGATTAGAAAATATATTAGTAAGCGGCCACTCAATATCACATGTCTTGATCAATCACGATATAGAATTAGCTTGCAAATACTAGGCTATATTAGCATCATTAGTCTAGATAGTAGAACATAGGCATGATGGTAGATAAAATAAAAAGAAATATGAATAGTCTAAGAGTCATAAGGATCTAAGTCTTGTTTATTCCTATACCATCATTCTACAGTTTTATTGCCAAGGCTTGGTTGACCAAATGGGCTAAATTTCTCTAGTCTCTATGGTCTAGAAAAAACTATTTGTATTCCCTTAATGGTCAAGGGTGTGTCAGGTCGTGGGGTATTCTACCCAACTTAAAGAATTAAGCTAAGGGTGTTTGTGACATCTAACTAGTAGGCTCAATCTCTAGCAAGCACGAAGGGAAGATAAGAATAATGATAGGAGGAATCAAGCAAAATGCAATTGATGAGTCAAACGGTAATTCGAATATGGGATCGAGAAAAGAGGTCAAGTATGTGGATGAGATCCTAGACTTCTAATCCTATACGCAGGCTTGCTTGGTACGGTAAAGTAACCAAACAATTTATCTTGACCTGCAAGGGCCACCACAAAAATATGTAATACTCCAGTCCCAAAATACGTAGTACTAGGAACGTAGACATGCCAGCTGTATACGTACGAAGTACACTCCAATATATGGAAACCTCGTATGAATACATAAGCTGTAAAATGCAGTAAAACCATAACTAATCTCATCTACACAAAAATAAATGAATAAAAGATATCATATAATGATAATGAATTGTCTTGATACAATATATTGGGCGAAGACAAATCCACTACCAACTATGAAAAGAAATACATAATATACAAAAGAATAATTTTGACGAGCGAAGCGAAGATGATCAAAGTGCAATCATCCTTGGAGAAATAGTGATAATCATGGCCACGGCTAGAACACCTGTGAAAGACAAGAGCACACACCTGACGAGATAACCAGGTCCTTTGAGGGACGTAACAAGACATAAAATATCATGCCATATAAACTGAATAAATATTGCTCAAATAAATAAGTCAATTGAATTATAACATGGTCCAATACACACCTATTGAACTAGCTTACCATCCCCCCAACCAAACAAGGACAGGAGATGGTAAACTAATTCACGATGACGTATATTTCCATGCTATGAATCCAATATGGTATCCGGACCCCAACAAGGTTCAATACCTTCTCATCGGAGTAGTAAGTCACACCTACAACCAAACAAGGACAAGATGTGATGAACTAATCCGCGATAAGTTATTGTTCCAAGCCACGGTCAGATACAAGTACCCAAACCAAAAGTACTCGAACCTAACGGATAAAGGTGCCTAACCGTTCTAAGTGAAATGTAGTTAAGAACAATCCTTCCTATGCATGGGCCTTGGCTAAATAGGATCGGCATGGTCCCCCCTTGGGGCACTAGAGGCCCAACCAGTAAAAGCATAACGTTTCGCAGAATGTGTCAGCCCCAGTTTTTCAAAATTTTTATTAATCAGTATTAAATTGGCCATTAATAATTATTTTAGTATTAAAATATTTTATAATAATTATTAGGAATTTTTCCTGTATTTTTAAATGATTTTAAATGAGTTTTAAATACAAAAATATCAATTTGTAATTTATTTAAATGTTTTAATATCATTTTGCAATTTTTAGAATTGTTTTTATATCAATATGCAATTAACTGAATTGTTATTATAGCAGTCTGCAATTTAGAATTTGTTTTAATTCTTTTATGCAAATTATTATTTGCATTTACTACTGATTTGGACCTATTTGTAAATCCTAAGTTTCTAGGGGCCCTAGTGTAATTTACCAAACCCCCCCCCCCCGTCACACTCTCTCTCCCCTGACTCGACGCTGCCCCGACGACCGACCTACGCTGCCCCCGCCGAATCCGGCTGCCCCCCGACCGACCTAAGACCATATTTAAACTCCCCTCGTCTCCCCCAACCTAGCTACCACTTCCTCCGACCACCACGACCTCGTCCTGACCCTCTTCTTCCCCAATCACCCTCGCCGGAACCCTAGCTCCGACGAACCCCGTTCTCCCCATCCCGACGACCTCGCCGTGAACCACCACCACCAATCGGTTCGCCCTGACGTGCTGGACGCAGCGCCACCCGAGCGCCACCGCCCCGACCGCTCCTCCGCCCAGTCGCCACCCCGACAGCAGCCCCGACCTGGACACGTACGTGTCATCTACTCCCCCCGTGTCCTGTTGTGTCTCGTTTTCGTGTATGATGTTCGCCAGGACACGACGACCCCAGCCCCGTACTTGGACACGCGAGCTAGGACTCGTACGTGTCGTGCCAAGCCTTAGACACAGACTCCTGTGTCCCTAACTGTCAGGACACAGGACTGTGTTTTTATATTTTTTTTATTATTTAATCAACTAAAACCTATTAAATAAAACTAAACCCCTTTCCCTAACACAACTGATGGGCTGACCCCCTGGCCAGCCCATCCCCGCCTAAAACCCTCCCCCGCGCGCTCGGCTGACCCGAGTTCGAATCCCCCCCCTTAGTTGCTGTTTCATTTCCCTTTTCTTTTCTTTTTCTTTTTCTTTTCTTTTTCTTTTACTGTTTTTATATATATATATATATTTATATATATATATATATGTATATTAGTATATATGTATATATATATACTGTTTTAACAGTATGTATGTATATATGTATATATTTTATGGTTAGTAAATTATATGTATATATGTTAGTATTTATATATATATATATGTACACATATGTATATGTATATATATTTTCTTGTATATGTATATATATTATTATATACATATATATATACTTTATAAATTAAGTATTTTCTTGTGTATATATATATGTACTTTTGGGATATATATAAATATTCTTTTGTATAAATTTACCTTATTAAAATAATAATAAATATTTTGCACTATTACCAACTAGTATTTTTATTGTATTTAAATTACTGCAACCATTTTGATGTCCAAGCCTAGCATGGGTAATTGGGCTCAAATGTGTTTTCATACATTCAAGACCTGTACAAGTCATATTGGACTTGATTCATGGCCTTGGGTCCTGTATTTGAACTTTGGTTCAAATTATATACATGGATAAAATACGCAGATAATTAATTATTGTGCATAGCTGTTTTATGATTTTCTAAAAATACTTAGAGTATTGCTAAAATTATGGAAAAATAGTTTTTAGATACTTTGTTAAGTTTGCTAATTTAGTATAATTTTTGTAGTAATTAAATTACTGTTTTGCCACTAGTTTAGCATATGAAACAAAAACTCATTTTCTATATATTTATGAAAACTGATTTTTATAAAATATTTCTGTTGGGTAATAAATCCCAGAAAAATTATAATAAATTTCTATAATTAACAAGGTTTCTGTCAGTATATTATTTTGCATTTATCGGAGATTTCTAGTGTTTTCAAAAATTATTAGAACACAGTGCACAGAATGTTTATTTTACCAATAATTATGGCTAAGTCATGACTTATGATTTTTATGTATTTCTGGTATTTGGAATGCTAACCAACCTTAATATGGGAGACACATGTGTTAGTTTAGATGCCAAATCACTTCACTTTGAACCCCTAGGCTAAGTTCACCTAGCCAATGTCCAATTTGGCCTTCTCACATCACTAGTGTATTTATATTGTCTTGTAACTTAGAGTCTGAGTATATATATGTTTTCAGTGCCAGGACACTCTACATCTTAGCTTTATTGTCATTGCATTGCTTTGCTCCAGGCAAGTACATCTACAAACTCATTTACTGTCTTTTAATGTTAAGTACATGTGACAACCTTGTAAATTACCATTAATCCAGTTGCAAGTCTTTTGTTAAATGTTAAAACACTGTTATGTGATAAAAGAATGTTAATCAACCCATGTGAATGCTGATCCTTGGAGTAGCAAGTCAAATCATAACATGTTTCATACTATTGACAGTTCCCACCATGCTTTACACCATTTCCCGTATCTTTTACATGATGATTACTGGGTTATGAGAGAGTTGATAGTATAGTTACTGGACTCGTGGAATGTACTCACTTACATTGCAGTATGCTAATTGTGTAGTTTCTGGACTTGTGGAATGTACTTACGTACATTGCAGTAAACTAAGAATGTAGTTTCTGGACTTGTGGAATGTACTTACGTACATTGCAGTAAACTAACAATGTAGTTTCTGGACTTGTGGAATGTACTTACGTACATTGCAGTAAACTAACAATGTAGTTTCTGGACTTGTGGAATGTACATACGTACATTGCAGTAAACTAGCATAGCACCTATTGACCGATCTCATACCTGCTCCAGTTTTAATACATAATGTACAATATGCCATAATTGACAAGAGTGTCTTAAAATGATAATCAAGATATACCATGATTTCCCGCTTTATATGATTTACCTTGATTCCAGTATGTCTATTTTTCAGTCTTATCATACCATGTTCCTGTTGTACATCTCTTGCATTATACATTCAGTACTTTAGTAGTAGAGGTTGTACTTGCTCCCGTCCTGACAGGATAACGTTGTAGGTATTTTGACCGAGGAAGAAATGCTTTGTGACCCGTACTATGGAGCTCCAGTTGAGGATATTCCAGCAGGGAATCCTGCTTAGCTGCTTAGTTTGACTTAGTATTGGGTTATTATCACAGACGCTGTTTTGTACCTTTAAACTGGACCTTGTCTCCAGTCTTACATTTTGGTTTGTATTATTATCAAACTTAGTGGTTTTTCATCTATATAGAAGCTGTGTTGTGATCATTCTTAAACAATCTTAATTATTAGCACATTTATCATTATTACCTGACTGTCTAGAACAGCTTACTGTGCTTTATCTTAAGCGTAGGCTGGACATGGCTCGGCCCGGCCCAACAATTTGGGTAACGGGTCGTGACATGTTTTTTGGCGGCCCATGCAGGTCCTGACTAAAGTTGTTTGGTTACGTTACTGTACCAAGCACGCCTGCAGAAATTAAGGATAACTAGATAACACTAGGAACAACATCTAGAATACCTAGAGGAATTTTAGGATTGCAACATAGGAAAACTCATCACAGCATAGGACCAGTAGTGTAACTAAATTGTTTGTTTATGATTGCTTGTTTTAATTCTTATAAAATTCCTTTGTCTTTTATAAATAGATGGACCCTACACACTCTCCCGATTCCGCCACCTCAGGTGACGGTATACCTCCACCACCTCCTACCCCGCAGACCCAGATGCCTCCACCCCCACCTCCTATCATACCTCCCCAGACTATTGTTTCCCTTGACGGAACCCAATTACTGGCTTTGATCCAGGGGCTCCTAAACAACCAGCATACCCCGGTCCCGCAACCCATAGAGCATCAACCGAGGCTAGGGAATGTCAAGAGTTTTATGAACCTAAATCCGAAGGAGTTTCTTGGGACGGAAGGCATAGTTGTAGCTGATGACTGGTTAGATTCCGTAGAGAGGAAGCTCATAGGGGCTAGATTACCTGACGACCTTTGGGTCGAGGCAGCGGGATTTCTGTTAGCAGACCTAGCAGGGATCTGGTTCAAAAATGAGACGATGTTCATTGGCGGCAGAGGAAATTGGGAGCAATTCAAGATCCAGTTCAAGAGGAAGTTCTTTTCCACCACCGCTAGAGTTGCCATGGGATTGCAATTCCAGAACCTGCAACAGGGGAGCCGTACAGTCGATGAGTACGCAGGTGAGTTTAGCAGACTCAGTCGTTTTGCCCCGAGCTTAGTAGCCGACCCAGAGGAGATGGCTCGCAGATTCTGCCATGGTCTTGTCCCGGACATTAGCATCTTACTAGTGGCCAACGGGATCACAGACTACTACCAGCTACTGGAGAGAGCCCGAGGTATCGAGGAGCGTCTTTTGTCTTGCAAGAGGCCAGCTACCACACATCATGACGGGCCGTCCAAGCGCCAGACTTTCCAGCAGAGGACGACTACCCAGCACCAGCAGGCCTATTCTCCACCAGCTCATCCTCAGCATCAGTTATCATTTGCCCGAGATCCGGGACACCAGCAGCAGAAGTGGGTCTCTTGTGCCTTCTGCAAAAAGCCAGGGCACGATGTCTCCATCTGTAGGAAGAAATTGAGCCAGTGTCTTGCGTGCGGGTCTTCCACCCATATGATTCGGGAGTGCCAGAAGGCGAAGCCATTTACCAGAGGACCTTCAGGGAGAGCATACCCTTTAGCCATCCAGGCAGCAGTACCAGTGCAGGGCCCAGAGCCAGAGCCAGAATACTTGACAGACGGTGCCACAGGTTGGATTTATTTGCATATGACTGTTTGATTCTAGTACCTCATTAAGTAACCTGTCATTAGACTTTTACCAAACCATCATTTAGTAGCTGCACTCATAAGACAAGCCATTGACCAGTAGACCTGTTTCATAGACGTTCCATCATTAGGAGATAGCCTTAGTCATCGCTGTAATTATTTTAAAACGTTAGATACCTTGCGTGTCTTCAGTTCTTGTAAATTTCGAGGACGAAATTTTTCAAGGAGGGAAGATTTGTCAGCCCCAGTTTTTCAAAATTTTTATTAATCAGTATTAAATTGGCCATTAATGATTATTTTAGTATTAAAATATTTTATAATAATTATTAGGAATTTTTCCTATATTTTTAAATGATTTTAAATGAGTTTTAAATACAAAAATATCAATTTGTAATTTATTTAAATGTTTTAATATCATTTTGCAATTTTTAGAATTGTTTTTATATCAATATGCAATTAACTGAATTGTTATTATAGCAGTCTGCAATTTAGAATTTGTTTTAATTCTTTTATGCAAATTATTATTTGCATTTACTACTGATTTGGACCTATTTGTAAATCCTAAGTTTCTAGGGGCCCTAGTGTAATTTACCAAACCCCCCCCCCCCCCCCCCCCGTCACACTCTCTCTCCCCTGACTCGACGCTGCCCCGACGACCGACCTACGCTGCCCCCGCCGAATCCGGCTGCCCCCCGACCGACCTAAGACCATATTTAAACTCCCCTCGTCTCCCCCGACCTAGCTACCACTTCCCCCGACCACCACGACCTCGTCCTGACCCTCTTCTTCCCCAATCACCCTCGCCGGAACCCTAGCTCCGACGAACCCCGTTCTCCCCATCCCGACGACCTCGCCGTGAACCACCACCACCAATCGGTTCGCCCTGACGTGCTGGACGCAGCGCCACCCGAGCGCCACCGCCCCGACCGCTCCTCCGCCCAGTTGCCACCCCGACAGCAGCCCCGACCTGGACACGTACGTGTCATCTACTCCCCCCGTGTCCTGTTGTGTCTCGTTTTCCTGTATGATGTTCGCCAGGACACGACGACCCCAGCCCCGTACTTGGACACGCGAGGTAGGACTCGTGCGTGTCGTGCCAAGCCTTAGACACAGACTCCTGTGTCCCTAACTGTCAGGACACAGGACTGTGTTTTTATATTTTTATTATTATTTAATCAACTAAAACCTATTAAATAAAACTAAACCCCTTTCCCTAACACAACTGATGGGCTGACCCCCTGGCCAGCCCATCCCCGCCTAAAACCCCCCCCCGCGCGCTCGGCTGACCCGAGTTCGAATCCCCCCCCCTTAGTTGCTGTTTCATTTCCCTTTTCTTTTCTTTTTCTTTTTCTTTTCTTTTTCTTTTACTGTTTTTATATATATATATATTTATATATATATATATATATATATGTATATTAGTATATATGTATATATATATACTGTTTTAACAGTATGTATGTATATATGTATATATTTTATGGTTAGTAAATTATATGTATATATGTTAGTATTTATATATATATATATATGTACACATATGTATATGTATATATATTTTCTTGTATATGTATATATATTATTATATACATATATATATATACTTTATAAATTAAGTATTTTCTTGTGTATATATATATGTACTTTTGGGATAGGTATATAAATATTCTTTTGTGTAAATTTACCTTATTAAAATAATAATAAATATTTTGCACTATTACCAACTAGTATTTTTATTGTATTTAAATTACTGCAACCATTTTGATGTCCAAGCCTAGCATGGGTAATTGGGCTCAAATGTGTTTTCACACATTCAAGACCTGTACAAGTCATATTGGACTTGATTCATGGCCTTGGGTCCTGTATTTGAACTTTGGTTCAAATTATATACATGGATAAAATACGCAGATAATTAATTATTGTGCATAGCTGTTTTATGATTTTCTAAAAATAGTTAGAGTATTGCTAAAATTATGGAAAAATAGTTTTTAGATACTTTGTTAAGTTTGCTAATTTAGTATAATTTTTGTAGTAATTAAATTACTGTTTTGCCACTAGTTTAGCATATGAAACAAAAACTTATTTTCTATATATTTATGAAAACTGATTTTTATAAAATATTTCTGTTGGGTAATAAATCCCAGAAAAATTATAATAAATTTCTATAATTAACAAGGTTTCTGTCAGTATATTATTTTGCATTTATCGGAGATTTCTAGTGTTTTCAAAAATTGTTAGAACACAGTGCACAGAATGTTTATTTTACCAATAATTATGGCTAAGTCATGACTTATGATTTTTATGTATTTCTGGTATTTGGAATGCTAACCAACCTTAATATGGGAGACACATGTGTTAGTTTAGATGCCAAATCACTTCACTTTGAACCCCTAGGCTAAGTTCACCTAGCCAATGTCCAATTTGGCCTTCTCACATCACTAGTGTATTTATATTGTCTTGTAACTTAGAGTCTGAGTATATATATGTTTTCAGTGCCAGGACACTCTACATCTTAGCTTTATTGTCATTGTATTGCTTTGCTCCAGGCAAGTACATCTACAAACTCATTTACTGTCTTTTAATGTTAAGTACATGTGACAACCTTGTAAATTACCATTAATCCAGTTGCAAGTCTTTTGTTAAATGTTAAAACACTGTTATGTGATAAAAGAATGTTAATCAACCCATGTGAATGCTGATCCTTGGAGTAGCAAGTCAAATCATAACATGTTTCATACTATTGACAGTTCCCACCATGCTTTACACCATTTCCCGTATCTTTTACATGATGATTACTGGGTTATGAGAGAGTTGATAGTATAGTTACTGGACTCGTGGAATGTACTCACTTACATTGCAGTATGCTAATTGTGTAGTTTCTGGACTTGTGGAATGTACTTACGTACATTGCAGTAAACTAAGAATGTAGTTTCTGGACTTGTGGAATGTACTTACGTACATTGCAGTAAACTAACAATGTAGTTTCTAGACTTGTGGAATGTACTTACGTACATTGCAGTAAACTAACAATGTAGTTTCTGGACTTGTGGAATGTACATACGTACATTGCAGTAAACTAGCATAGCACCTATTGACCGATCTCATACCTGCTCCAGTTTTAATACATAATGTACAATATGCCACAATTGACAAGAGTGTCTTAAAATGATAATCAAGATATACCATGATTTCCCGCTTTATATGATTTACCTTGATTCCAGTATGTCTATTTTTCAGTCTTATCATACCATGTTCCTGTTGTACATCTCTTGTATTATACATTCAGTACTTTAGTAGTAGAGGTTGTACTTGCTCCCGTCCTGACAGGATAACGTTGTAGGTATTTTGACCGAGGAAGAAATGCTTTGTGACCCGTACTATGGAGCTCCAGTTGAGGATATTCCAGCAGGGAATCCTGCTTAGCTGCTTAGTTTGACTTAGTGTTGGGTTATTATCACAGACGCTATTTTGTACCTTTAAACTGGACCTTGTCTCCAGTCTTACATTTTGGTTTGTATTATTATCAAACTTAGTGGTTTTTCATCTATATAGAAGCTGTGTTGTGATCATTCTTAAACTATCTTAATTATTAGCACATTTATCATTATTACCTGACTGTCTAGAACAGCTTACTGCGCTTTATCTTAAGCGTAGGATGGACATGGCTCGGCCCGGCCCAACAATTTGGGTAACGGGTCGTGACAGAATGTCAATGGCCGTCAATAATCATGGGTCATCAACCTCGTATCTCCAGTGGAGCTTCCGGGTTACAAGGAAAAGTGCATCGAAGCCCATACGCTAAGGAATTGTCATCCACGTCCAATGCCTACTATGTTGTATCCACAACAGTAAACCTCTATAGCCGCTAAGTCAAACTAGCATGCAATTCTATTAGCGGTTATTCCTATCGCACGGCTTATACGCACCGGTGACCAGCCAGTCACGCATGTCCGTGTTCTACATGCGACACATAACTTTGTGGTACAACGTGTCAAGGCCAATGAATGCAACACACAATGATGGTCCCTTAAATCTAGGTTTAATGTGTAAGAAAATAATATATAGCAGGAAATATAACTGAACAGTAAGTTCTAACAGGTTATGCCAAGTATCACAGTTTATTTTGCATAAAGAAAATAATGAATAATGCATGAAATATGAGCTAAAATAAATAAATAGCAAATGGCAAGGTGTCTTGCCTGGTAGGACGCCTGGTGTACTGCAATGATCAATGTGACACGATCTGCGACTTCGAGTAACAACTACACAAGGTGACCTCTGATGGTGGCACAGACAGTTTCATTGGGTCCAGAAGGGTCAAATTGGTTAGGATGGACATAAGGTAGTCCATATTTGAAAGGAATAGGAACATGATTAGTCATGGTCAAGAATCGATAATCGAGAAGATTTGCAAAAATAAATAAATAATATCTTATTTTGAAAATAGTTTTGATAGCTGTAAATAAATGTATTGAAAGAATACTTTTAGGTAAGAAGATATACTTTGAAAAATCAAAAAAAAAACCCAGTAAAGTATAAGAACTAAATTTTGTCAAAGTAGTGTTTGGAATATTTATATTTATAAAAATATATTAGAAATCTTTTTGAGAATAATATTTATAAGTCATAAAATTTATATTTAAAATCTAAAGGTAAACTAGCCCCAAATATTTGGGGATAAGTCCCTACTAATTTGTTACAAAAAAATAGTATCACTACTTGGTACTAACAGTACAACCACAATATAGATAAAATAATAATAGTTTTTAAAGCTTCCCATAAAATTCCTATTTTAATAATGCTAATAAGTTAACATACAGTTCATAAAAGGAACACAATAGCATAGTAATAATAATAATAATATAATAATAATAATAATAATAATAATAATAATAACAAATAATAATAATAATAATAATTTATAATACTTATAATAATAATAAAGAATAAAAATATTAATAAAAATCTTTTCAGTCTGTTCTCTCTTCTTTCTCGTTTCACGAGAAAGGAAGTCAGCTTATATAATAATAAAAAAACAATAAAGAAGCAGAAGCCGGAGACTGAAGAAAGGAGAGCGAGAGACAGCAAAGGGAAGGGGAAAAGAATAAAAATGAAAGTAATAAAATAAAAATAAAAATCCGAAACAGCTGTGTCCATTTCTCTTCAATAGAAGGAAATAGGAACTAAGGAGTGGGTCAGGGAGAGAGATTGAAATCGAGTGGGGAAGAGAGAGGGAAGGAGAGAAGCTGAGAGAGTGAGCGAGAGGGAGGCGGAGAGGGTTCGGCCGGGCTCGTCGGCTGGGGTCGACAAGATGCGGCGGTGAAAGAGGAAGAAGGGGGCGGACGTTCCGGCGAGGGGAGGAGCGGACGGGAATTCACAGCGGAGGGTGTTGGCCGGGCGATCCGAGGATGTCGACGGCATGGGAGAAGGCGGCCACGCGCGCGAAGGCTCGATTATGCAAGCACGCGACGGTGGCTCCGAAGGTCATGGCGTGGGACGGCGAGACTCGGGCGCGACGGAGGGAGCGATCGGAGCGTCAAAAAAATTGGGGTGCACGCCCGTGTGGAGAAGACACGGCGGCGGCAAGGGTCGGCGGTGGACGCAGGCGATGGCGCTCGTAACTCGGAGCGGTTGCCGCGTGGGGACGAGGTCGCGGAGGCCAGGACGGAGGTGAATGTTTTGGGCGGTGGTTTATTTGGGTTTTCTTCCTGATTTTTGGGGTTTTTGGGTGAAGACGCCGGCCGGTGATGGCCGTAGTGGCGGTGGTGTTTCGGGTGGCTTTTGGTCGGGTTTGTTTGGCCGAAGGGGCTCGATCGTGGTTGATGAGGTGGTGGTCTGGGTGTGATGGTGGCGTGGTGGGTCGAGGTTGTGGTGAGGACGGTGGTGGTGATGAAGGCCGATGATGGCTGGGGTTCGTGGCGACGGCGGGTTGCTGTGACAGGAGCGGGGTCTGGCATGGTGTGGCGTGGCGGCCGATCGGCTGACTAGGTGGCTGGGTTGGTCGTGAGTGGTCTTGGGGATGACGGCGTTGGTGGTGGTGGCTGAGATGGGTGGTGGCCGTGTGGTGAAGAAGGTCGAAGTCTGGGTACGACGGGTGTCGACGGGAGACAGAAGCAGCGGGGACTAGGCTAGGCTAGGATTTATGGTTGGGTCGTGTCAGGGATTGTCCGACACGACATGGATGGACGTCCGGGTTTGTCGGACGGGACAAAAATAAAGTATCTATAGAAGAAGAGAATTAGTGGATGGGATGGTGGACACAGACACGATGCACGCACGTCATGGAGAAATATTTGTGGAGGAATTTGTGAATGGTAACAATTTATGGATGAGTACCGCCTTTTAAAGGATGTAGGAATGTCCAGTTGGATGAGGATCAGAAATATTTAAACCCAATTAGATAATTCAATTATTAAATTTAAATCAATAAAATCAATATAAATTCAAATTAAATTCCAATTTAAATCTAGATAATCTAAACCAGATTAAATATAAATTCTATCTCTAAACTATTTAAATTAAATCCATAAAATCTAGTCAAAGATTTAAATTGCCACAAAAATTTCAAAATATAATTTCTAAAAATACTAATAATAATAATTTCGAAAATATATTATTATTTAAAAATAAACTTAATAAAATATTTATGAAATATGTATGTATGCACGAAGAATATTATTTATTATTAATAACTGTTATAAATAAAAGACTTTTGATAAATAAAATAATGGACTTGAAAATGTTGGTATGATAGCTAATATAATTATTATGTATATTATTTTCAAACTATAAAAATAGAAAGAAAAAAATATTTTTCCAAAATATTTACGCTCGCACATATTCGTACTCGTCGAGCAATTACGAAAAACAAAATTTTGCGCGCGACGTACAATGCAACTACGCGACGTATAAATACAAAATAATAAAAAAAATCAGTACCAAATTTATTTTAAAAAAATATAGTAGAAATTTAGGGGTTTTACAGAGCCTATGACGAAGCTTACGTGGAAGGACGAGGAGTTCATTTGGAGCGACGCATGCCAGTCAGCATTTGAAGAATTGAAGAAAAGACTCACTACAGCGCCAGTTCTAGCCTTGCCATCTGGATCGGGAGGATTCGTCATCTACAGCGATGCATCAGGGAAGGGCTTGGGATGTGTGCTTGAGCAGAACAAGTGGGTCATTGCTTATGCTTTTAGAAAGTTGAGGCCTCATGAGAAGAATTACCGTTCACATTACTTGGATCTTGCAGCAGTCATTTTTGCCTTGAAACTGTGGAAGCACTACTTGTATGGAGAGAGAGTGGACATCTTCACGGACCATAAAAGCCTGAAGTATGTCTTTACTCAGAAGGAGCTGAATATGAGGCAGCACAGATGGCTGGAACTCATGAAGGATTTCGACATCAATCTGCAGTATCACCCTGGGAAGGCGAATGTGGTGGCAGATGCTCTTAGTCGATATCCTGTTGCTATGTTTCTCACTATGGACCGACATCTTTTGGAGGATCTTAAGATCCTGGGGATCGAGATTGTTCTTTCGGGAATTGGAGGGCAGCTGATGCACATGCAGATACAGTCAGGACTGTTGGAGAAGATCAAGGAGGCCCAGTTTCTAGATAAGGGACTCCGATGTCTCAGAGGCCAGGCAGAGGCAGGATTGCTCGACGACTTCACCATTACAGCGGATGGATCCCTGAGACACGAGAACCAGTTGTGTGTGCCCAAGGATTTACGGGAGAAGATGTCACGACCCGTTATCCAAATTGTTGGGCCGGGCCGAGCCATGTCCAGCCTACGCTTAAGATAAAGTGCAGTAAGCTGTTCTAGAGATAACAAGATAAGACTAAATGTGCTAACAATTCTATAAGTGAAAGAAGAATCATAAATGCTCCAAACACAAAAGTCGTCATATATAGTAAAATATCCAAGTACAAGTAAACTGAAATGTAAAACTGGATACATGTCCAGTTACAAAATGATATAGTCTAATACATGACTACACTAAGTATCCCAAGCAGCTAAGCAAACTAGACGAGTCTCCCCGCAGGAACATCCTCATATGGCAAAACCGGGTCCTCGGCAGTGACTCCATAATACGAATCACAGAGCAACTCCTCCTCAGTAAGTATACCTACAACGTTATCCTGTCAGGACGGGAGCAAGTACTAAATCTGGCAAACTAGCATATGAAACATGGAAATGAACATGAGAGGAATAACTGGAAAGCATGGCATCACATAGTCTATCATGGCAAGGACACATATGTCATAGAGACAGATGTATATGTAATGTTTAAAACTGTAGCAGGTACGTGATCGGTCAATAGGTGTACAATGTACTGAGGCACATTGTAAATAAAATGTACATACGTACAAGTGTAAAGGAGATATATGTACACACGTACAAATACAGCTTGGAGAGTAAGGCCTACGGCGCAGTATCATATAAAATGTAACTTTGCTCGGTACTGAAGAGGGGGTATGATCACGTACTCTACTATCAGTTTTCCCATAACCCATATTCTAATCATGTGAGAGATACATCAAGACTGTTCTAAGCATGGTAGTAACTGAAAGTACAACATGTAGAGGTCTAACTTGCTACCCCAAGGATCAGCATATAACATGGTGGGGTTTGCAGTTCATTTATGTGACAATATGTAAAGTTCATAGAAAGTACTTGCCTCTAGCAAAGTAAAACAAGCTGCGATAAATGTGCTATGGATGTCCAGTAACTCGTCGCTGTAGAAGTAAAATATAATAACTTAGTTTTACACTAAGCTAAAACACTAGGACACTAATTGGTGCGACACGACTTGTGACTGGGCACATAGCCAAAATGATGACTTGGCATAAGAGACCAATATGGGGTGACACACTACGTTAACTAACTTTCTAGGGTCTTTACACTAGTGAGGGATGGGGTTCAACACGACTAAAACTCCAAATAACACAAAAAGCTACAAGTCGTAATTAATCAATAAATAAATCAAAAGATCATTGTGTTCTAACAATTTTAGAGATAGACAAAAAGCCTAGTTTTTCTTAAAGTAAAGTACTAAAGTGATCCTTGTTAATCATAGAAATTTATTATAATTTTTCTGGAATTTATTAACCAGTACAAATATTTTATAAAAATCAGTTTTCCTAAGTATACAGAAAATGAGTTTTGGTTTCATATGCCAAACTAGTGGCAAAACAGTAAATTAAATACTACAAAAATTATACTAAATTAGCTAACTTAACATAGTATCTAAATACTATTTTTCCATAATTTTAGCAATACTTTAAGTATTTTTAGAAAATCAAAAACAGCAATGCACACAATAATTAATTATCTGCGTATTTTGTCCATGTATATAATTTGAACCAAAGTTCAAATACAGGACCCAAGGCCATGAATCAAGTCCAATATGACTTGTACAGGTCTTGAATGTGTGAAAACATATTTGAGCCCAAATACCCATGCTAGGCTTGGACACCAAATTGTTGCAGTAATTTAAATATACAGAAAATACTAAGTGGTAGAAAAGCAAAGTAAATATTAATATTTTATTTATGTGAAAACTTACAAAATAGTCATAAAAATATGACAAGTAATATTTATATATATTTAAAATATACATATGCAAATATTACATAATTTACTTAGGCTAAATAATTTTGTACTTAAATATTTATACTTATAACACACACACACACATATATATATATATATATATATATATATATATATATATATATATATATATATATATATTTATATAGAAAATACTTATATATGTAAAGAAATAAATATATATAATATACATATATACATATGTATACATAGTATATATATATATATATATATATATAAGACAACAAATATTATATAGTATGTAATAGTTTATTTATACATAAAGAAATATTCATATACATATATACACAAATATATATATATATATATATATATATATATATATATATATATATATATATATATATATATATATATATATATATATATATATATATATAATAAAAAAAATAATAAAAAATATATAATAAAAAAAAAAAAAATATATATATATATATATATATATATATATATATATATATATATATATATATATATATATATATATATATATATATAATAAAAACAAAGAAAAACAAAAGAAAAACAAAAAGAAAGAAAAAAGAAAACAAACAGAGGGCTCGAACTCGGCCCTCTGTGCACAGTGAGGAAGACTCGGAGCCCCACCCGCTAGCCAGTAGGCCTGAGCGGGCTTGCTGTTAGGATGGGGCTCGGGTTTATTTTAAGGAGTTAGATTAATAATGGGTTTTTAACCCGCTAAAGAAACAAACCCGACCCATTAAGTTATACTGTGTCCTGACAGTTAGGGACACAGCTAAGGAACATGACACAGTGTCTTGGGTCCAAACTCAGCACGACACGCACGAAATGATTCGGCCGTGTCCAAACTTACCAAAAGACTGCCCGTGTCCTGGCAAGTTACCCACGTGAGTTCGAGACACAAATAGGACACGGAAATAGTACTGACACGTACGTGTCCGAAGTGGGGCTGCTGTTGGGGTGGCGACTGGGCGGAGGAGCGGTCGTGGTCAGGGCGGTCGGGTGGCGCTGGGGTCGGCTCGTCGCGGCGCGTCGGATGATGGCGGTTGGGGGCGGAGACGTTCGTCGGTGAGGCTGGACGGGGTAGATGGCCAGAGTTAGGGTTTTAGGGCTTAGGGTTTGGGGAAGAACGGGGCTGCGATGGCTGTGGTTAGGTCGTAGTGGTGGTGGTCGACTGAGGGGAGTGAGGGGGTCATTTTATAGGGGTGAGAGGTCGGTCGAAGGGCCTAGGTCGGCCGGAAACGCGGGTCAGCTGGCCGGTCATCGGTCGTCGGGGGTGGGTGAGAATGTGGGGGTGACGGTCGGTTTAGCAGATAGGCCCTTAGACTTTAGGATTTTACAATTAGGTCCCCACAGGTAAACATTGTAAAATAAAATTTGCAAATCCCCTCCCGCAGCTATTATATGCAAATAAAATTTGCATGAACAAATAGGAATTTGCAAACTGATATCTAAATAATTTAATAAATTATAAAATGCATTAAAAACATTTTAGAAAATTGCAAATTGATATTTTAATATATAAAACTCATTTAAAAATCATTTAAAAATTCTAGAAAATTCCTAAAATCATATTAAATTATTTTAAAACCAATAATGACATTTAATAATTAATTAACACTAGTTTAAAAAATTTTGAAAATCAGGGGCTTACAAGTCTTCCCTCCTTGAAAAAAATTTCGTCCTCGAAATTTACAAGGATTGAAGACCCGACAATATTCTAACATAGCAAGCAATGCAACAAATGACTAAAGCTACGATCAAAACTAACCTTCCGAAACCTGTTCCGGCTCCGGCTCAAGGACTAGGCTATAAGTCTTCCCCTGGGGTCCCTTGGCTACTGGGCAGTCCTGAATCTGATGGATGGCAGACCCACAAGCTAAACACTGCCCTAACCTCTTCCTGCAGACGACAAATTCATGCCCTGGTCTTCCGCAGAAAGAACATATGGCTCCCTTCTGCTGCTGCTGCTGATATCGGGGTCCCGGGGCTCTAACTGGCGGGATCTGATGATGTGGTGTAGGGGGACGGTAAGTCTGCGGGGGTGGCGTCGGCGCTCTCTGCTGGAAAGCCTGACGCTTGGACGGACCCTCATGGTGTACAGAAGCCGGCCTCTTGCTAGACAGAAGACGCTCCTCAATGCTCTGGGCCAACTCTAGGCTCTGGTAGTAGTCAGTCGTACCGTTTGCCACTATAAGGATGCCAATGTCTGGAACCAGACCATGGCAAAACCTACGGGTCATCTCCTCTGGATCAGCAACCAGACTAGGAGCAAAATGGCTCAGGCGACTAAACTCTCCCGCATAGTCATCAACAGAACGGTTCCCCTGCTGGATGTTCTGGAATCGTAGCCCCATGGCTACTCTAGCAGTGGTCGAGAAGAATTTCTTCTTGAACTGGGTCTTGAACTGGTCCCAGGTGGCTCTACCTCTCGCGAACAACGGCTCATTCCTGAACCAGACTCCGGCTAAGTCTATCAGCAGAAATCCTGCTGCCTCGACCTGAAGGTCATCCGGCATCCTAACTCCCAGAAGCTTCCTTTCTACTGAATCTAGCCAGTCATCAGCTACTACTATGCCCTCAGTCCCTGAGAACTCCTTGGGATTCAGACCCATGAAGTCCTTGACCGTCCCTGCTTTCTGCCGTAGCTCTACAGGTGGTGGGTCCACGGGACGTCCTTCAGAACGCTCCATGCTCTGGCGAAGTAGGGTAGTCTGCTCCTGATGGGTTGTTAGGAACCCCTGGATCAGTGTGAGCAGCTGGGTCCCGTCGAGAGTGACGGAAGCCTGGGTGGGTATAGTAATAGGGGGTGGAGGAAGTATAGGGGCCTGCTGGGACTGGGATGTGGAAGGTGGTATCTGGGTCTGTGGATCTGTGGAGTGGGGGAATGTGGTAGGTGGAGGTGTATCAGTCAACCGGTCAGCTGACTGGATATGGACAGCCCCATTCTCGGGGGTAACATACTGGGACGAGTGAGTAAGCACCATCTAAATTACACATAAAAAGACTTATAAGGACTTATTTAAAGCGAGCAATCATATGCAAGAAAATCTAATTATAATAGCAAATATGTGATGCATTTCCTATGTTGCAATCCTAGCATTCCTCTAGGTGTTCTACGCATCTTTCCTAATGTTGTCTAATTACCTTAAGTTCCTAATTGCAGGCCTGCTTGGTACAATAACGTAACCAAACAGTTTAGTCAGGACCTTGCATGGGCCGCCAAAAAAAACATGTCACGACCCGTTACCCAAATTGTTGGGCCGGGCCGAGCCATGTCCAGCCTACGCTTAAGATAAAGCGCAGTAAGCTGTTCTAGAGATAACAAGATAAGACTAAATGTGCTAACAATTCTATAAGTGAAAGAAGAATCATAAATGCTCCAAACACAAAAGTCGTCGTATATAGTAAAATATCCAAGTACAAGTAAACTGAAATGTAAAACTGGATACATGTCCAGTTACAAAATGATATAGTCTAATACATGACTACACTAAGTATCCCAAGCAGCTAAGCAAACTAGACGAGTCTCCCCGCAGGAACATCCTCGTATGGCAAAACCGGGTCCTCGGCAGTGACTCCATAATACGAATCACAGAGCAACTCCTCCTCAGTAAGTATACCTACAACGTTATCCTGTCAGGACAGGAGCAAGTACTAAATCTGGCAAACTAGCATATGAAACATGGAAATGAACATGAGAGGAATATTAACTGGAAAGCATGGCATCACATAGTCTATCATGGCAAGGACACATATGTCATAGAGACAGATGTATATGTAATATTTAAAACTGTAGCAAGTACGTGATCGGTCAATAGGTGTACAATGTACTGAGGCACAATGTAAATAAAATGTACATACGTACAAGTGTAAAGGCGATATATGTACACACGTACAAATACAGCTTGGAGAGTAAGGCCTACGGCGCAGTATCATATAAAATGTAACTTTGCTCGGTACTGAAGAGGGGGTATGATCACGTACTCTACTATCAGTTTCCCCATAACCCATATTCTAATCATGTGAGAGATACATCAAGACTGTTCTAAGCATGGTAGTAACTGAAAGTACAACATGTAGAGGTCTAACTTGCTACCCCAAGGATCAGCATATAACATGGTGGGGTTTGCAGTTCATTTATGTGACAATATGTAAAGTTCGTAGAAAGTACTTGCCTCTAGCAAAGTAAACAAGCTGCGATAAATGTGCTATGGATGTCCAGTAACTTGTCGCTGTAGAAGTAAAATATAATAACTTAGTTTTATACTAAGCTAAAACACTAGGACACTAATTGGTGCGACACGACTTGTGACTGGGCACCTAGCCAAAATGATGATTTGGCATAGGAGACCAATATGGGGTGACACACTACGTTAACTAACTTTCTAGGGTCTTTACACTAGTGAGGGATGGGGTTCAACACGACTAAAACTCCAAATAACACAAAAAGCTACAAGTCGTAATTAATCAATAATAAATCAAAAGATCATTGTGTTCTAACAATTTTAGAGATAGACAAAAAGCCTAGTTTTTCTTAAAGTAAAGTACTAAAGTGATCCTTGTTAATCATAGAAATTTATTATAATTTTTTTGGAATTTATTAACCAGTACAAATATTTTATAAAAATCAGTTTTCCTAAGTATACAGAAAATGAGTTTTGGTTTCATATGCCAAACTAGTGGCAAAACAGTAAATTAAATACTACAAAAATTATACTAAATTAGCTAACTTAACATAGTATCTAAATACTATTTTTCCATAATTTTAGCAATACTTTAAGTATTTTTAGAAAATCAAAAACAGCAATGCACACAATAATTAATTATCTGCGTATTTTGTCCATGTATATAATTTGAACCAAAGTTCAAATACAGGACCCAAGGCCATGAATCAAGTCAAATATGACTTGTACAGGTCTTGAATGTGTGAAAACACATTTGAGCCCAAATACCCATGCTAGGCTTGGACACCAAATTGTTGCAGTAATTTAAATATACAGAAAATACTAAGTGGTAGAAAAGCAAAGTAAATATTAATATTTTATTTATGTGAAAACTTACAAAATAGTCATAAAAATATGACAAGTAATATTTATATATATTTAAAATATACATATGCAAATATTACATAATTTACTTAGGCTAAATAATTTTGTACTTAAATATTTATACTTATAACACACACACACACATATATATATATATATATATATATATATATATATATATATATATATATATATATATATATATATATATATATATATATATATATATATATATAGAAAATACTTATATATGTAAAGAAATAAATAAATATAATATACATATATACATATGTATACATAGTATATATATATATATATATATATTATATATATTTTTTGTTTTTTTTTTTTGTTTTTATATATATATATATATATATATATATATATATATATATATATCTATATATATATATATATATATATAAGACAACAAATATTATATAGTATGTAATAGTTTATTTATACATAAAGAAATATTCATATACATATATACCAAATATATATATATATATATATATATATAATATATATATATATATATATAACATATATACACAAAATATATATATATATATATATATATATATATAATATATATATATATATCTATATATATATATAAATATATATATATTATATATATATATAGATATTATATATATATATATATATATATATATATATATAATAAAAACAAAGAAAAACAAAAGAAAAACATAAAGAAAGAAAAAAAAAACAAACAGAGGGCTCGAACTCGGCCCTCTTGCACAGTGAGGAAGACTCGGAGCCCCACCCGCTAGCCAGTAGGCCTGAGCGGGCTTGCTGTTAGGATGGGGCTCGGGTTTATTTTAAGGAGTTAGATTAATAATGGGTTTTTAACCCGCTAAAGAAACAAACCCGACCCATTAAGTTATACCGTGTCCTGACAGTTAGGGACACGGCTAAGGAACATGACACAGTGTCTTGTGTCCAAACTCAGCACGACACGCACGAAATGATTCGGCCGTGTCCAAACTTACCAAAAGACTGCCCGTGTCCTGGCGAGTTACCCACGTGAGTTCGAGACACAAATAGGACACAGAAATAGTACTGACACGTACGTGTCCGAAGTGGGGCTGCTGTTGGGGTGGCGACTGGGCGGAGGAGCGGTCGTGGTCAGGACGGTCGGGTGGCGCTGGGGTCGGCTCGTCGCGGCGCGTCGGATGATGGCGGTTGGGGGCGGAGACGTTCATCGGTGAGGCTGGACGGGGTAGATGGCCGGAGTTAGGGTTTTAGGGCTTAGGGTTTGGGGAAGAACGGGGGCTGCGATGGCTGTGGTTAGGTCGTAGTGGTGGTGGTCGACTGAGGGGAGTGAGGGGGTCATTTTATAGGGGTGAGAGGTCGGTCGAAGGGCCTAGGTCGGCCGGAAAATGCGGGTCAGCTGGCCGGTCGTCGGTCGTCGGGGGGTGGGTGAGAACGTGGGGGTGACGGTCGGTTTAGCAGATAGGCCCTTAGACTTTAGGATTTTACAATTAGGTCCCCACAGGTAAACATTGCAAAATAAAATTTGCAAATCCCCTCCCGCAGCTATTATATGCAAATAAAATTTGCATGAACAAATAGGAATTTGCAAACTGATATCTAAATAATTTAATAAATTACAAAATGCATTAAAAACATTTTAGAAAATTGCAAATTAATATTTTAATATATAAAACTCATTTAAAAATTATTTAAAAATTCTAGAAAATTCCTAAAATCATATTAAATTATTTTAAAACCAATAATGACATTTAATAATTAATTAACACTAGTTTAAAAAAATTTTGAAAATCAGGGGCTTACAGAAGATAATGCAGGAAGCCCACTAGTCGTAGTATTCTATTCATCCTGAATCTACCAAGATGTACAAGGATCTACGAGAGTATGTTTGGTGGTATGGGATGAAGCGAGAGGTTGCCAGACTTGTTTCCAGATGCCTTGTGTGCCAGAAAGTCAAGGTGGAGTACCAGAGACCAGCAGGATTACTCCAGCCTTTACCTATTCCGGAATGGAAGTGGGTGCACATCACCATAGACTTCATCTCTGGTTTACCGCGTACGTCCAGTGGCAAGGATGCTATTTGGGTTATCGTGGACAGATTGACGAAGTTTGCTCATTTCATTCCGCTCAAGGTAGGACTGTCGACCGAGAAGCTTGCGAACCTCTACATGCGTCAGATCGTGAGGATTCACGGGGTGCCGGAGGGTATTTTTTTAGACAGGGACAGCCGCTTCACATCATACTTCTAGAGGAGTCTACAGCTGAGCTTGGGATCACAATTGAAGTTCAGCACCGCTTATCACCCACAGACAGACGGGCAGTCCGAGAGGACCATTCAGACATTGGAGGACATGCTGCGAGTTTGTGCACTTATTTTCGGTGATTCGTGGGAGGATCACTTGCATCTTGTGGAGTTTGCCAATAACAACAGTTATCAGGCTAGCATCGAGATGACCCGTTCGAGGCGTTATATGGGCGGAGATATCGCACACCTTTATCTTAGGATGACGTTGGCGAGAGGGCTTTGCTTGGGCCAGAGATGGTGGTAGACTCAGCTGAGAAAGTCAGACTGATCAAAGAGCATCTCAGAGTTGAACAGGATCGGCAGAAGCACTGAACGGACAGCCGCAGATGGCCACTGGAGTTCGCAGTTGGAGATAGAGTGTTCCTGAAGATCTCATCGACTAGAGGCATCATTCGTTTTGGCAGAGGCGGGAAGCTCAGTCCGAGATTCATCGGGCCTTTCGACGTGATGGCACGGATTGGCGAGGTGGCATATCGACTAGCGCTTCCAGCTAGCTTAAAGGGAGTACACGACATTTTCCACGTGTCCCAGCTTCGACGCTACATTCCAGATCCGAGTCATATAGTAGACTATTCAGAGCTAGAGGTGGGTCCGAGCTTGACCTACGAGGAGCAGCCAGTGGAGATCCTTGATCGGAGGGAGAAGCGCCTGCGGAACCAGACTATTCCACTTGTCCGAGTCATGTGGAGACATCACTCTCCGGGAGAGTCCACATGGGAGCGCGAGGACGAGATACGAGAGCGCTATCCTAGTTTGTTTGCTTGATTGTATTTTAGTATTCAAAAATTTGAATTTAATAAATGACTTGTGTTTGAACCCCTTTTGTGATTTTTGAGAATTATTTGTTGCTCTTCAAATTTCGAGGACAAAATTATTTTAGGGGGAGAGATTTGTAACTCCACTTTTTCCATTTTTAGTGGAATTTAAAATTTTAATAATAATACTTCATTCTTTTTTACTATAAATAAATAGTTTATGATTATTTTTGGAGGGAAGGAAATTGGGAGAAGGAATTTTAAATTCAAAAGTTTGTTGTAACTAACAAATAGTGGTCCCCACCCTCTCTAACTGATTTTTTCAATTTAATGCAATTTATAGAAAGGGCAGGGGCTTATTTGATATTATACCAGTGGTGGAGGGATGTAATTGCAAATTTCCCTTTTTCCTTATTTAAGTTGAGCTGAGGAGAGAGATTCCTCATTTCTTATTTTTTTTCCGAGCTTTCCTCTCTCCAAATTATTCGGGATCTAACCCTAGCTCGCGGCGACGAAGGAGGCATTCGCTGATCTCCGACGAGATCTTGGCAACATCATCCTTTCCAGGCGCTAGTCGAGTCACGAACCGCACCCTGATTAGGGGCACGAGTACGTGGTTACGTCCAGCCTACGCCGCAGAATCGGCGGTAGAACGTTGTATAGGTCGTCTACGAAAACTACACTAAACAATATAAAGGTACTTGTACATTATATACACTCCGAATGGAGGTGACATAGTAATACAGTCTCAATCACAAGAACAAAACTAAGATAGATAGCACGGAAAGGAAATATGATAGATGTGAAAACGGAAAATGAGTTCAACATCCAATACAGCTAGAGAGAAACAAACAATATCACAGAGTCACAAATATAAATATAAGCTACTACAGTCTAAAATAAAAGCTGGATCGCAATCCAGGCAAGCCTAACTAAGCTAACTACTCTGGAAGTATAAAGTCTAGTGGCTCAACTATCAGGCCACAGTCCTGGCCTAAGTCTCCATCTGTCTCGACCCCATAGTAGGTCGAGCAGCCTGCCTCAGAAATGTTTTTAATATATCAACGGTATCCTGTCCAAAAAATGAGCAAGTACAAATACTAACAGCAGTTCCTTATGAATTGACAAATTCTATAAGAGATAGTATAATAAAATACAAGACAAAGCTATGGAAAAACTTGGGAGCTATTCGAAGCCAAGTTACATCCCTTAAACCAACAAGGACCAGGGTTGTAACCTTCTCCTGAACAGAACCTAGCCTCCAATCAAAGTATAGCATAAGAGCATGAAGAACATATAAAATACAGGACAAAATCCATAGGAAATATATAACAAGATGTGAGTACTAAATATGACGACACTATATAGGATGACTTGGGAACTATTCGGAAGCCGAGTTACAACCCTAAAACCAAACAAGGACCAGGGTTGTAACCCTTCTCCTGAACAGAACTTAGCCTCCTATGATAAATAAATATAAAAATATGACTTGAATTATTAGAGCGTTATGTGATTGGCTTTGGGTATGTTACAAGACAAGTTATCTACTTTGGCCCGACAATCACACGAAAATCTCTTGAAGGGTCATGCCGGCCAACCTGGATAACAATCACATTGAGGAATCTGCTACACCCTACGTGAGGTGAGAGTGGCACAAGCAAATATAGTGACAGGAGGCTTTGATCACATAGCCCCTAATAAGTCCCTACCCCCGAATAGTATAATGGATCTGGACATGACACGTCACGATGCAGGATTCCATAAGAGGGTAGCAAGTCCCCTTAGGAATCGGTGTCTATACTAATACAGGGAATAAGACAGAAAATGTACCAATATACCAAGGAAATCTTGGAACAACATCCCATGTCATGATCCAACATATACTAGTCGGTGAACTATCATGACTGGAAATTGAGTAAGACACTACAACTGAATCGGATATAGCAGATATCAAGATAATGAAAACTATCAGTGAATGTACTCTCCTGTGGTCCTGAGCTGATAAGGTGAACATATGCTCAGAGTAATCACAAACCTAAAGATGAGATACTAACAGTCAAAACAGGGTTTAATAATAAAAGAAAAGCTAATCTAGTCATGATATGCAAGTCTAAGTCAAAACTAGGTCAAACTAAGCCACACCAATCTAAACTAGGTCATACTAGGTTATACTGAGCCAAACTGGGTCACACTAGGACAACCAAGGTCAAACAAGATCACAGGAAGTCAATCTAAGTCCAACTAGGTCAATCTGGGTCAAGGGTTGACTTATAGTTGACTTTTGGTCAAAAAGTCAACTCTGGTCAACCCTGGGTCAGCCCTATGTCAAACTAGTCAAATGTTGACTAACAGTTGACTTTCAGTCAACTGGTCAACTCTGGTTTGGTTTTGGGTCGATTCTATGTCAAGCGTTGACTTTTGATCAAAAAGTCAACTCTTGGTCAATGGGGGTCAAGACTAGCCTAAACTACCCTCATCTAGTCATTACCTACCAAGACAACCTATTTCTAACCCCATCTAGCAATCAGAAACCCAATACCTTATATTACCCAATATCCTAACATTTACCCTTACAAGGTATTCCCGATTACCTTGCCCATTACAAAGGAAACCCCTATAGATCTCTGGATACTAGCCTAGGCTTCTTAGGGTAGCTAGATACTATCCTATCTAGGGTTTACCAACCAAGAAATCTAGAGTTCTTGGGCATCTAATCCATCTTATGGTCATGTTGGTCATCTCAATATTTACCTTAAGTATCGTCATGATACTCTATGGTATCTTGAGATACCACACCCTACTCTCTACCAACCTTCCTAGTTCACTCTCCCACACTCTCCTAGTGTCTAGGTTAGCCCTTTCTAATAGTCCACTAGGATATCAACCTAGTTAGGACACTAACTTAACTAACTCACTACTAACACAACACTAGCACCAACTCTAACACCAACCTCAAAACCTACACTAACTAACACCCATAACTACTCTCTAAGACACCATCTAGGGACACTAAACTAAGGCCAAACTAGTGGTTTAGATAGGGTATAGGCTGATTTGGTGATACATGAATGTATTAAGGAATGAATGGGTTAATGAATTTGAGTGGATGATTAATGAATGAATGAAGGGACAAATGGGTGAATGGATAAAATGAATGGAAAGTATGAATGAATGGAATGAATGTTTGAATGCATGAAATGAATGGAAGATTGAATGGATGGAACAAATGAATGAATGAATGAATGAATGAATTGGTGATATGTGAATGAAAGGATGAAATGAAAGGGAAAATGAACGAATGGATTGAATGAATGGATTGGGGAATGGATGAAATGTTTGGATATATGTATGTGGGGACTGTTATGGGCTGATTTTGTATATGGGTGGCTGAACGAATAGTGTGAATGATATGGATGAATAAATGGTGAATGTGAGGGCTGAATTGATAGAAAATAAAGGATGGATGGATATGTTATGGGGCTGTTATGGACTGAATGCATATATTAATGTGGCTGAATGCATGAGTGAATATGGTGGAAGAAATGAATGATTTAAGGGGTGATAGGATAGGCTGAATTGGATGTGAAGACATGGAGGAAATGAATGCATGAATGAGCCAATGGGGGGGGCTGAATGCTGTGTGTAATGGGGGGTTAATATGGCTGTCCATGGGCTGTCCCCTCTCCCCTCTACACTGCTACAATGTAGCAGTATATACTGCTACTGCTGCTGCTGATCTAAGGGGCTGATCCCCCCCCTCAAAGCCTGCAGCTATGCAGCAGCATAGGCTGCTACTGCCACTAAATATCAGTCCCCTGTGGGGACTGATACTGTTCCTACTGTTGCTGAAATCAGCAGGTTCCCCCATCCCCTCATTCACCCCCTACTCTCTCAAACACTCTCTACTCTCTCTATCTTACTCTCAATCTCTAACCGCCCTCCCACTCTCCATAAATCCTTCTCTATCACTCTCTCTAAACCACAACACCACCTACACACAAACACACACATATATATACATATCCACACACACACACACACACACATACATATATACATATCCACACACACACACACACACACACACACACACACACACATATATATATAGACACTCTCAAATATATATATATATATATATATATATATATATATATATATATATATATATATATATATATATAAGATACACACACACAAATAAAAATATACATATAGACACAAAATAACATATATATTTCATTTGTGTGTGTGTATCTTATATATATATATATATATATATATATATATATATATATATATATATATATATAGAGACACAAATACAACATTAATATATATAACAAATAAAAAAATGTATATATATAGATTATGATACATTAAGATACTAACATAGATACATCAAGAACAACATTATAACATCTAAAAATCTGAGATTAAATAGGAAAAATATTCATTCAATCAAATCACAACCACATAAAGTGTCCAACATTGGGGGTTTCCCACTTGGACACAAGGCACAACAAGGACACTCCTAATAACTCCAATTGGACACGAAATGGACACAAATGGAGACACAACCATGGGGGTCATTCCTATGGGTTCAAAATATTCCTATATGCATGTAGGAGTGGATTAGAGAAGAGATTATACCTCCCGGTTGATCGAATCTAAGGAAACTCCTTCCGATACGACACCGACACGTAGAGATCTCCAAATGGACACGATCCAAAGCCAAATCATCCCAAACTTGGCTAGCACCCTCTCTTCATGGAGTAGAGAAGAAATGAAAAAGATTTGGTGGAAGAAGGGATTGATTTGGAGATGAAATCAATGGTGGTTCCTCTCAAAATTTGGGGAAGAACAAGAGAGAGAAAATGGAGTGGATAATAATCAATGAGGTTCATTCCTATCCCCCTAGCTATGGCCGGCCATGGTAGGCATAGGTGTCCCTTATTAGCAATATCCAAAAAGCCCCTACTTGTCTTATTAATTAATAATAGGAAAAGGGTTTTAGGTTGAGGCTAAATTAGTCATGTTTTAAGTCTCTAATCAACGAACCCTGTTCATGAAAAATTAGTCTAACACACTAATTAAAAATAATGTCATGTGGACCATGCCTAACTAATGAGTGGGTCCCACTAGAGTTAAAACTATCCCGGGTTCCCGTTACAAGTCGGATTGAGTTGAAATTCGAACCCGACTAAAATAACCCCAAAATAATATCATAAATAATAAAATAAATTTCAAAAAATATTCAAAAATGACAAAAATACCCCTGTTCTTGAAAACTGGGGGTGGCAAATCTATCCGCCTTAAAAAATTTCGTCCTCGAAATTAAAACAAAGCAATCACAGAAAAACACATGCAGAAAATAGTCCCTCTCAAATACTTCCAAAAAAAAAATTTAGCAAAATAAAAGTCTCTTAAGGCACAACAACACTTGCAACTAAAAACTGTTACGTGTCCGACACAGACACGAAACCAATACAAAATCTCACCTATCAAAAGCCAAATCAACAATCACCAATACAAAAATATCAAAAATAAATCAAAGAGGTCCAATGACCAAAATACCCTTGGGCCAAAAATGATACTGAAAATATCCTAATCACATGGTTAGGCTCTAGGTCAAACAGTCCCTATGGTTTCACTAGCAAAACTTAAAAATCACAAGTCATGACTTAAAAATTTAAAAAGATTAAAATCTCCAAAATCAAAACATAATTAAATAACAAAAATTAAATGACTAAAATTATAAAATTTAAAGTTACTCTCAATTAGAAACTGTGCTACAAGTCTATCAACCATAAATGAATCTATCCTTAAAAATTAAGGTGGTAGTGCTCCTTATAGGTCAAACATCCCACAAACAAAAATCTTAAAATCATGCAGTTCGATAATCATATGCGTCTGTCCAGAATCATGATACTCAGAAATCATGGTATTTAAAATTTTTGTATTGCCGCATGCTTGGCAACGAAAACCTTAAATTTCTACACCCGAGAAATACATCCATAATCCGATTATATGTCCTCACTATGCCTGCTAGCATGACCTTAGAGGATTCTAAATCTCATAATCGAGGCGTCCTAGCCCATACGACTTATCTCAGAAGAAAATCACATCACAAGAACAAAATTTCATCAAACGATCAAGGAACAGATGGAATCGAATTTCAAGACAGTTTATAAGGAGGCAAATGCAGAAATGAGATCGAAAGATTGAAACCTGCAATCTGCCCTGCTACTGCCTGACTGTCTTCAACAGTTATGGCAAAAGCTCGCCCCTGCTGGCCTCTCCTAGCCTGCTGTACTCTGTCCTGGCCTGCCTGTCTGGCTGCATGAGCAGCACAGTTCCTTATCTGGTGATCTGGAGCTCCACAGAATAAATAAACTCCCAGCCTCATCCTGCAAACCTTCCGGGTGTGCCCCGACTTCCAGCAGAAGCCGTACTGTATGGCCTGTCTCTGGCCCTGACCCTGCTGTTGGTAGGCACATACTGGTGCCTGCTGTACTCTGTCCTGGCCTCCTCGGACTCCACGAAAATGGCAATCCTTCAGCTGGTAGTCGAGCACCCCACAGTATAGACACACGCCCAACCTCATCCTATAAACCTCACGAGTGTGCCCCGACTTCCCGCAGAAGCCGTACGGAGTAGTCTGCCTCTGGTCCCGTCTCTGGTGCTAAACTGGGGCACCCTATACTGTACCTGATACAACCCTCTCAAATGCTGCCATCGCCAGCTGGTGGGAGTTCTCCATACTCTGCCGTAGCACCTCTTTCTGGCGGTACTTTGCCTCGGCCTGGGCCCTCTGGGTCTGCAACATCTGCTGTAGAAGGGCCATCATCTGCTGTGCATCAGTCGATAGCGGAGGCGGCGGTGGAAGAGTCTTAGGAATGACTATAGACGGTCCCTCTGCTGGAGGTAGAAGACCTCCTGGAACCGTCGCTGCTACTCCCGCCTGAAGGACAGGAACTGTGGTGGCAACTCCCTCAACTACAGCTCTCGCAGCCGGAGGTGGAGGTCCTACCGGATCGGGCCTCTCCGGAATAGCACTAGGTCTTGCTGCCTGAGAACGGGTAATCGCCATCCTGAGGATAGATTGAAACAAAGAATCAATATGGCACACGATAAGGAGTATCAAGGAAGGGCAATTGAATTCAATGCAAGAAGAGTTGTCATGGTAATCAAAAGATCAGAAATTTTCTAAAATGTGATTGAGTAACTCCTATCATATCATAAATCCTATGTCCTAGTCGCAGGCTCATAATTAGTACTCTAAGTCGAGCACCATTACGAGATCGCACTATTTGCGACTCTGACCTGTATGGGCCACCACAAAAATGTGTCATGACCCGTACCCTAATTAGGGGCACGAGTACGTGGTTACGTCCAGTCTACGCCACAAAATCGGTGGTAGAATGCTGTATAGGTCGTCTATGAAAACTACACTAAACAGTATAAAGGTACCTGTACAGTATATACACTCCGAATGGAGGTGACATAGCAATACAGTCTCAATCACAAGAATAAAACTAAGATAGATAGCACGGAAAGAAAATATAATAGATGTGAAAACGGAAAATGAGTTCAACATCCAACACAGCTAGAGAGGAACAAACAATATCACAGAGTCACAAAATATAAATATAAGCTACTACAGTCTGAAACAAAAGCTGGATCGCAGTCCAGGCAAGCCTAACTAAGCTAACTACTCTGGGAGTATAAAGTCTAGTGGCTCAACTATCAGGCCACAGTCCTGGCCTAAGTCTCCATCTGTCTCGACCCCATAGTAGGTCGAGTAGCCTGCCTCAGAAACATCTGTAATATATCAACGGTATCCTGTCAGGAAAATAAGCAAGTACAAACACTAATAGCAGTTCCATATGAATTGACAAATTCTATAAGAGATAGTATAATGAAATATAAGACAAAGATATTGGAAAACTTGGGAGCTATTCGAAAGTCGAGTTAAAACCCTTAAACCAAACAAGGACCGGGGTTGTAATCCTTCTCCCGAACAGAACCTAGCCTCCAATCAAAGTATAGCATAAGAGCATGTAGAACATGTGAAATACAGGATAAAATCCACAGAAAATATATAACAGGATGTGAGTACTGAATAGGATGACAATATATAGGATGACTTGGGAACTATTCGGAAGCCGAGTTACAACCCTTAAACCAAATAAGGACCGGGGTTGTAACCCTTCTCTCGAACAGAACTTAGCCTCCAATGATAAATAAATATAAAAATGTGACTTGAATTATTAGAGCATTATGTGATCGGCTTTGGGTATGTTACAAGACAGGTTATCCACTTGCCCCGACAATCATACGAAAATCTCTGGAAGGGTCATAACGGCCAACCTGGATAACAAGCACATGGAGGAATCTGCTACACCCCACGTGAGGTGAGAGTGGCACAAGCAATATAGTGACAGGAGACTTTGATCACATAGCCCCTAATAATTCTCTACCCCCGAATAGTATAATGGATCTGGACATGACATGTCATGACACGGGATTCCATAAGAGGGTAGCAAGTCCCCTTAGGAATCGGTGTCTATACTAATACAGGGAATAAGACAGAAAATGTACCAATATACTAAGGAAATCTAGGAACAACATCCCATGTCAGGATTCAACATATACTAGTCCGTGAACTATCGTGACTGGAAATCGAGTAAGACACTATAACTGAATCGGATATAGCAGATATCAAGACAATAAAAACTATTAGTGAATGTACTCGCCTGTGGTCCTGAGCTGATAAGGTGAACAGATGCTCAGAGTATTCACAGACCTATAGATGAGATACTAACAGTCAAAACAGGATTTAATAATAAAAGAAAAGCTAATCTAGTCATGATATGCAAGTCTAAGTCAAAACTAGGTCAAACTAAGCCACACCAAGCTAAACTAGGTCATACTAGGTCAAACTGAGCCAAATTGGGTTACACTAGGACAACCAAGGTCAAATAAGGTCACAGGAAGTCAATCCAAGTCAAACTAGGTCAATCTGGGTCAAGAGTTGACTTTTGGTTAAAAAGTCAACTTTAGTCAACTCTGGTTAACCTTGGTCAACTCTAGGTCAAACTAGTCAAATGTTGACTAATAGTTGACTTTCAGTCAACTGGTCAACTATGGTTTGGTTTTTGGTCGATTCTAGGTCAAACGTTGACTTGAAGTTGACTTTCGGTCAAAAGTCAACTCTTGGTCAACGGAGGTCAAGACTAGCCTAAACTACCCTCATCTAGTCATTACCTAGCAAGACAACCTATTTCTAATCCCATCTAGCAATCAGAAATCCAATACCTTATATTACCCAATATCCTAACATTTACCCTTACAAGGTATTCCCGATTACCTTGCCCATTACAAAGGAAACCCCTCTAGAGCTCATGATACTAGCCTAGGCTTCTTAGGGTGGCTAGATACTATCCTATCTAGGGTTTACCAACCAAGAAATCTAGGGTTCTTCGGCATCTAATCCATCTTATGGTCATGTTGGTCATCTCGACATTTACCTTAAGTATCATCATGATACTCTATGGTATCTTGAGATACCACACCCTACTCTCTACCAACCTTCCTAGTTCACTCTCCTATACTCTCCTAGTGTCTAGGTTAGCCCTCTCTAATAGTCCACTAGGATATTAACCTAGTTAGGACACTAACTTAACTAACTCACTACTAACACAACACTAGCACCAACTCTAACACCAACCTCAAAACCCACACTAACTAACACCCATAACCACACTCTAAGACACCATCTAGGGACACTAAACTAAGGCCAAACTAGTGGGTTAGATCGGGTATAGGTTGATTTGGTGATACATGAATGTATTAAGGAATGAATGGGTTAATGAATTTGAGTGGATGGATTAATGAATGAATGAAGGGATAAATGGGTGAATGGATAAAATGAATGGAAAGTATGAATGAATGGAATGAATGTTTGAATGCATGAAATGAATGGAAGATTGAATGGATGGATCAAATGAATGAATGAATGAATGAATAAATTGGTGATATGTGAATGGAAGGATGAAATGAAAGGGAAAATGAATGAATGGATTGAATGAATGGATTGGGGAATGGATAAAATGTTTGGATATATGTATGTGGGGACTGTTATGGGATGATTTTGTATATGGGTGGCTGAACGAATAGTGTGAATGATATGGATGAATGAATGGTGAATGTGAGGGCTGAATTGATAGAAAATAAAGGATGGATGGATATGTTATGGGGCTGTTATGGACTGAATGCATATATTAATGTGGCTGAATGCATGAGTGAATATGGTGGAAGAAATGAATGATTTAAGGGGTGAGAGGATGGGCTAAATTGGATGCGAAGACATGGGGGAAATGAATGCATGAATGAGCCAATAGGGGGGGCTGAATGCTGTGTGTAATGGGGGTTAATATGGCTGTCCATGGGCTGTCCCCTCTCCCCTCTATACTGCTATAATGTAGCAGTATATACTACTACTGTTGCTACTGATCTAAGGGGCTGATCCCCCCCACCCCCCCTCAAAGCCTGCTGCTATGCAGCAGCATAGGCTGCTACTGCCACTGAATATCAGTCCCCTGTGGGGACTGATACTGTTCCTACTGCTGCTGAAATCAGCAGGTTCCCCCATCCCCTCATTTACTCCCTACTCTCTCAAACACTCTCTACTCTCTCTATCTCACTCTCAATCTCTAACCCCCCTCTCACTCTCCATAAATCCTTCTCTAAGACTCTCTCTAAACCACAACACCACCAACACACAAACACACACACATATATAGACATATCCATACACACACATACGTATATACATATCTACACACACACACACACATATATACATATAGAGACACTCTCAAATATATATATATATATATATCAATATATAAGATACACACACACAAATGAAAATATACATATAGACACAAAATAACATATATATATATATATATATATATATATAGAGAGAGACACATATACAACCTTAATATATATAACAAATGAAAATATATATATATATATATATATATATATATATATATATATATATATATATATATATATATATATATATATATATATATATATATAGAGATTATGATACATTAAGATACTAACATAGATACATCAAGAACAACATTATAACATCTAAAAATCTAAGATTAAATAGGAAAAATATTCATTCAATCAAATCACAACCACATGAAGTGTCAAACATTGGGGGTTTCCCACTTGGACACAAGGCACAACAAGGACACTCCTAATAACTCCAAATGGACACAAAATGGACACAAATGGAGACACAACCATGGGAGTCATTCCTATATATTCAAAATATTCCTATATCCATGTATAAGTGGATTAGAGAAGAGATTATACCTCCCAGTTGATCGAATCTAAGGAAACTCCTCCCGATACGACACCGACACGTAGAGATCTCCAAATGGACACGAACCAAAGCCAAATCCTCCCAAACTTTGCTAGCACCCTCTCTTCATGGAGTAGAGAAGAAATGAAGAAGATTTGGTGGAAGAAGGGATTGATTTGGAGATGAAATCAATGGTGGTTCCTCTCAAAATTTGGGAAAGAACAAGAGAGAGAAAATGGAGTGGATAATAATCAATAAGGTTCATTCCTATCCCCCTAGCTATGGCCGGCCATGGTAGGCATAGGTGTCCCTTATTAGCAATGTCCAAAAAGCCCCTACTTGTCTTATTAATTAATAATAGGAAAAGGGTTTTAGGTTGAGGCTAAATTAGTCATGTTTTAAGTCTCTAATCAACTAACCCTATTCATAAAAAATTAGTCTAACACACTAACTAAACATAATGTCATGTGGGCCATGCCTAACTAATGAGTGGGTCCCACTAGATTCAAAACTACCTCGGGTCTCCGTTACAAGTCGGATTGAGTTAAAATTCGAACCCGACTCAAATATCCCCAAAATAATATCATAAATAATAAAATAAATTTCAAAAAATACTCAAAAATAAAAAAAGACAAAAATACCCCTGTTCTTGAAAACTGGGGGTGACAAGGCGTATCTCCTCGAAGCAACTGCGAGGCCGATTCCTCCGTGACATCGACGGCGACCAGCTTTTCCGAACGGCTGCTCCACTCTTCTTCTCGGCGGAGCACTTCTTCTCGGCGGTTCTGTTCTTCCGACGCGGTGACGGCGGAGCTCTCTTCTCGGTGAGGTTCGTTTACTCAGCAAGGAGAACGGATGGCTTCCACGAGTGCTTCTCCGATGACTTCTCGGTTCGATACCGTGTCCGTGTCCCGTTCTTTGTAGAGGTGGGTTCTTCGGTTTAATTTCACTCGTTTGTTTCTCATTTCTTCCGATCTGCAAATCGATCCAATCTCTCGTTGGATTTTCAGATCAACGAGGTTCCTCAACAGTTGATCAGAACGTTTAGATCGAGCGGAGCTTCGTCTGACCGATTCGTGTTAGGGTGAGTCGTTCCTTATCCTCTTATTGTTATTGAAATTGTATTCCAATTTGAACTGTTTGGATTAGAATTCTGAAATCAACTAGAATCTAAGTTTCAATTAGTGAGCATTTTTTGAGTTTTATCCCTGATCTGTTCTTCCATGAATGTTGCTCCTCTTGAATTTGTGTTGGAGCCGAATCAAACTAATTGGCAAACTGTTTGATCAGAATTTTTGTACTGATTTGAAGAGTTGTGTTTGACAGTACCAAAGCTGAGTTTTACTGCTCGGATTCTATCAGGTGCAATTCTAGACATTCGTCGTAGTTTTTGAGTCAATTCTCATGCCTGAGTTTTGTTTCCTGTGTGTGTTGGTCTTGAATATTTCAGTAATCTGGGATGCTTGTATGCGAGAGGAGCGTGGCCGAGTTCTCGATTTTCTTTCTGTTCGAAGAACCAATCTCCAGGTACTTATGTAATCTTCTATTTTCTTAAATTTTACTTATCTATTTTCTTTGAGTATGGGTGGTGTGGCCAGGACCGTTTCTTTTGGGATGTAGCATGTATTGATTGTAGCTGAGTTCGTGTGTGTATTGGGATGGGATACCTTCGTGTCCGACTCAAGGGTTTATATCAGGATGTTCGTGCCAATTCTGTAGCTATGTTCATTAACGATCCCATTGCTAGAGTCGTCTGTTGGGATACAGGGTTCTTCGGGGTAGAAGTGCAGTTGATTATAGCTTACTGTTGCTTTAGATCTTTATTTGAATTCTTATACCTGGGTTATGTGTTCTTTGATTCAATTTGTATATTTTGATTGGGTTGAAGGAAATTATTCAATTTGATTTTATATATATTTCTTTGATTGAGTTAAAGGTGTGTGTTCAGCTTGTTCCATTCTGAATATTTTTGTTGGAGTTATATTCAAATTGATATGTGTTATAGTTGATTTCTGATGGCATTGAGTTAGTTTGGTGGTTGTTATTGCTGATAACCGTCAGCTTTGGAGAACTAATTCCGAACTGTGTGATGTTGGGTTTACTAGCTTGGGTTTGGGGGTGTTGTTTTGGGCCTGGCTAGTCTAAGCCAGGGATGAAATTTTAAGTAGAATTGTTGTGTTAAAATTTGATCATGTAGGCTATTGTGTGTTAGCCTTTAAATTGAATTCTATTGATGGTATATTATTAAGTTAAAATTATATTAGTAAATATTTTAATATACAATATTCTAAAAGACTTAGTTATAGAGTTATAATAATTGGAGTTACTGTTCAAACCATGATGTTAGAAAGAATAAATGTCTAGAACTTGTTTAGAATTTTAATCAAATTGTAATTATAAATAGGAGGACATCCAGCTCCATCTAGTACACTTGATTTCCCGGAGCAAGGCAAGTACTTTTCTACGATCTTGTTCATTTACATATCTTGTACCTTTCTTATGACACGTCATGGCACGATATCTTGTACCCTGTACTTTCATGTTCTTGTACTTACTTGTGTCGGGTGGGGAAATATACTAGCTATGTAACCAAACTGTAATGCCTGTGGTTCGTATTACGTATTTTGGTATATGTGTACGTATTTAGACCCATATTTCATGTCTCCTTGTTTGGTTCGGTCCGACTTGACTTGGTTCGGCTTGGTTTTGCATGGTTCGGTTTTGCTTGATTTTATGTGAACCAAACCACTCCCACCTACCACTACCTTCTTCATTTATATCCCACCAAACATTTCTCTCTCCATATTAACTTTCTTCTTCCCCACCATTACTTCTCCACCAACCTGAGAGTGGAAGGTTTAGGCAAGTACATCTTGCTTCATGGAGGAATTCCACTTTTATTGTTCCATTGTCTTCCTCATGTGTTTCTAACCCACTTTAGTACTTAGCATTTTTCATTTCTATGGTTAAATTCTTAAAAATCTAGATTTGTGGTATTTTCGGTTTCCAGGAGTTTTGATCTATCAAACTTGCATATTTTTGCTAGTTGATGGTTCCATGTTATAGAGAATCCCATTTTACCCAAATTTGACCTATGGGAGTCTGGATTTGGGTTCCTATGGTTGTTTGGCGGAGCATGGAGGCCATGGTATTTTCATGGACATGTTTTTTGTGGGAGCCATTATTTTCAGCCCTGAGCCGTATGAGCATTAATTATTGCATGGCCATTAATCAATTGCTTGGCCTAGGCATTGGCATTAAATAATTGCATGCTTTTAGTAGATGCTTGTATGACCAACACAATGTTAGCCGTATATGGCCAACGCAATGTGAGCCGCGTGGCCTTTGCGTATCTGTAATGCATGTATTAGCTAGCCTAGCATTTAATGCATTAGCCTAGCATTTAATGCATTAGTATTTTAATGTATTAGCATTTAATGCATTAGTATTTTAATGTATTAACATTTAATGTTAGCATGTTGTAGCAATTTTGTTTGCATTTGCACGCTCACTTGGCCGCATATGGCCATCCCAGTCACTGGGCCGCATATGGGAGCAAAAGTGAGTTGGCTTGCTTTTAATATTAGTTGCATGCATCAGTGCTTGCATGGGAGGGAAAAGTTGAGCCGCATGCATAGGCCAAGTCACTTGGCCGCATGTAAAATTTTTTACTTGGCCGCATGTAGGAATACTTGGCCGCATAAGAATGCTTGGCCAAACACTTTGCTTGCATCATATTAATGCAAGCTTTTGTTGCATGCTTGCATGCATGATTACGTGGCTTGCATGCATATTAATGCAAGTTTTTGTTGCATGCTTGCATGCATGATTACGTGGCTTGCTTGTATTATATTAATGCAAGCTTTTATTGCATGCTTGCATGCTTTGTTGCTTGCATGATTACGTGGCTTTGCTTGCATGCATATTAATGCATGCTTTGTGGCATTGCTTGCATGCAAATGCCAACAGTGAGCCGCATATGGGAACATGGAATAAAATCAGCCGCATGAAGTATTAATGCATGCTTAATTATTTAGCATCAGCACCATGAAGTATTAATGCATTATATTAATGCATGCTTATATATTTAGCTTGTTATATTTAATGCATTATATTGCATGCTTATATATTTTGCTAGCCGCATGCAAGCATTTAATTGCTTAGCCGCATAAGCAAGTGGCTGCTGGCCACATGAAATTTTTTTCGAGCCGCTTGAGTCCCCTACAGCCCTTGCCCCTTCTAATATTTAATTACTAAATGTGTGCTTGTGCCAAATTAATTGTTCCCTGACACGATGGTGACCCGTTGTGGTGCACTTTTGACAATGACATGACATAATAGTGGTCCGACGTGGCGCACTCCTGACAGTGGATATGACATGATATATATATATATATATATATATATATATATATATATATATATATATATATATATATTGAAGGCTGTTGCGACGGCTAGCATGTCATGACAAGCTTGAATGACCTGGACACCGTGGATTATTGTGTTTGTACAATTGAACCGGTAATGTTAGCATCATGTCTAGGATAGGGATCCCTGAGTTCCACGGTCAGGGGTACCTACCGTAAAATAACTAAGGCTAATAACTAGAATAATTCAGTAGTCATGAGAGATTTCCCCAGTTACAAACGATCCCGTTATCCCGGCCACCATTGTGGACTTGCAGCCTGCCGACGAGTAGGGCGCAAGTCTAGATTCACTGATATATGGAAAAGAATGAGGCACTGCTTAATGAACCCAAGTCGCCTGGATAACCTGGATTAGCTACAGGGCTTGTGGCTGGAGGAACATCTCACTGCATGTTGTGATAACCCTAGTTAACTAATGTAGAAAGCCGTAGTCACTGATTGGCCGGAAGAGATTATATGGTATAGTTTCAGTGCTCGATTATTGCAAGCTTGATCGCATGATTGTCAGTTTTAACAATAAAGATCAGGGGCTAAGTTCTGTTCAGGCGAAGGGTTACAACCCCGATCCTTGTTTGGTTTAAGGGTTGTAACCTGGCTCTCGGAGCAGTTCTAAGTCCTCCCTTCATTTATTGTCTTATTACGCCCCACGTCATGCTTGTTATGTTTTACCTTACCAACAGGAATTGGAGACGGAGTTCTATTCAGGTGAAGGGTTACAACTCCGGTCCTTGTTTGGTTTAAGGGTTGTGACCCGGCTACTTGAATGGTTCCTTCGTACTCTATATGACTGTTGTTACTCTTTTATTAACAAGCTCTTTTGTAACTACCATTAATATTTAATTCTGATGTGCTAGTTTTAGTTCTTAAGTGAAGCCTCCTTTGTGGCACTTGCTCTTTCTGGGATCTGACCCAGCTGGTTTTGTATGGCCAATTTTCAGAGCAGCTTCAGAGGATCTACCGACCTTCCAGCCCGATGGTGACCACCAGGCGTAACCAGGGCAACGAGTGGGTTTATTTTTGCTCTCCCATTCTATTGTAAAATTTTTATTTTGAGGCGTTTAGCCGGCGAGCACCTATTAGCTCGTATTGTATACCTCATTACTGTCTGCCTATGGGCTGTAACATGATTGACAGATCCTAGGGTTGATCATGTATGACTAAACTCTTGCTAGTCCTCACATTTTGTAACGACTAGCTTCATGATCAGCTTGATATGTAATATTTAGGACGCCTTACTATTGTATATTTGGTGATCTTACATCTTATAACTTTACTTGCTTGCTTGAGATTGAGACAATTAGGCTTTTTATTGACCATAGGAGACTGATGGATTGTAGTTAAACCCTCATATATCTAGACAGCCGTGATCGTATAGTGGGGTGGATTCTATTTCATTATACGTAGTTGGCTATGTGTGCCCCCGCTCTCCAGTATTCTGGTTCTGGGGCGTTACATAGTTTAAGTGGTGGCCCATGTAGGTCCTGTAAATCAAAATATGTAAGGGTTTACCGAATAGATGTCTCAATCAGTACTCGTCCTTGATCTCTGCCCGTACCTTCTAATCCCTGAGATTCTCGACCTGATCACATGCTTGTATCGTTGATCTGTCTTGGTTCTCCATTATTGTTTCCTATGTCGTCTTCTTCAGCGGCATTATTCCTGGACCTGCCGATCAGCAATGCAAAGCACCTCCCGTGGACGACAGCAACCAGAAGATCAGGCCCAGCACTCAGGAGTAGCCTCCCGGGTCATGCCTTCCGAAGATTCAGAACCCCCGGTACAGCAAGCCCAGCCCGCAGGATAGGATGATGGAGCCTTGGTGGGACTTATCAGGGAGTTGCTTGCATCGCAGGATCGTCGAGGAGATGCCTTGTATCAGGCGGTGGCAGATGCTCTGGACAGAGGTGGACATCATGGGAACAGTGCAGCGAACAATTTCAAATGCCTGAACCCTCCATTCTTCGATGGCAGCGAAGATGCTATCGCTGCTGATACGTGGCTTCAGGACACAGAGGTGATATTGGAGGCAGCAAAGACCTCAGAAGATGAGAAGGTGGCCGTAGTGCGCCTGCAGTTATTGGATCTAGCCTGCAGTAGGTGGGCGGCACAGGCCGTTGGATTGGTGGCGCCTATTGCTTAGACAGTATTCCGTGAGAGGTTTCGGACCAAGTACTTCGATGCGGTGGCTCGGTACGATCTACAGACCAAGTTCACCAATTTGAAGCAGATGGGCAGGACGGTCGATGGGTATACGGCCGAGTTTTCTAGGCTTAGTCGATTTGCTCCCACCTTGGTGGCGATCGAGTTCGATAGAGCCCAGCGGTTTCAACAGGGACTCCACCTAGAGATTTTGCTGGCAGTGGAGCAGTTTGAGTATCAGACTTTTGATGCGGTATTGAGGGCAGCTAGGAGGCATGAGTATACCTCCCAGAGGATTGTGGATAGGACCGGAGGTCGAAAGCGATCTCACGGCCAGATGAATCAGTCGTCAGCCCCAGCCCCGATAGCTAGAGCTTTGACCATTGGAGCTCCGAGAAGGACAGCTTCAGTTACGTCGGTTCAGCATTCAACCCTGACGTATCCTCAGCAGCAGAAGCAGAAGCAGTCTTTCCCCATGGGCTGCTCTTATTGTGGAAAGCCTGGACATGTTGTTTCAGAGTGTCACAAGGCTCGAGGATTGTATTTGCTTTATGGAGCGCCAGACCAAAAGGTAGGGTCCTGCCCGTTCAGGACTGACTCATCACCAGCCATGACCAGTTCATCAGTTAGGGGACCAGCCCCAGTACCAGTCTAGCAACAGTTTCCATCCCCGAGGCCGTTGCCGACGCAGACCAAGGCTCTTCAGCAGCAAAGGCCTCAGTAGTATGCCCAGGCTCAAGTTCAGAATAGGCAGAGAGGATTCCAGCAGAGAGGGCCGGCACCCAGAGGGCATGGTCATGTATTGACCTTAACCATGGGAGTGGAAGGAGTGGCGCCAGGTTAGGTAGTGGCAGGTACTATTCTCGTCAACACTTTTCCTGCTTCAGTGTTGTTTGACTCTGGTGCATCGCATTCATTTATGTCTGCACGATTCACGACACGGATAGGACTGGAGCCCGAGTCATTATCAGTAAGGCTCAATATACTTACTGGTAATGGTCTTATGGGAGTAGATAGAGTGTTTTCCTCGTATCGGGTCGTGGTTAGCGGTAGAGAGTTTCCCGCTAGGCTGATAGAATTTTCGATGGTCGATTATCATGTGGTCTTAGGGATGGATTGGTTGAGAGACCAGTATGCTAGGATATACTGCCATATTGGCAGAGTTGTTTTTAGTATTCCAGGCGAGCCGGAGTTTTTCTTTTCTCGAGGCGAAGTTGAACCTTCTCCTCCATTGTTGTGGATGGCCGTAGCAGCAGTGCAGTTATCCCGGGTAGTCGAGGAATTTCCAGATGTTTTCTCGGAAGAGCTTCCAGAAATGCCACCAGAACGAGAGATCGAGTTTACTATCGACTTGATCCCCGGGACAGTACCAGTGTCAGAGAGAGTCTACAGGATGGTGCCGTCAGAATTGGAGATATTGTACAAGATGATTGAAGAACTCAGAGCCAAGGGATTCATTCGTGCTAGTGGATCGCCTTGGGGAGCCCCGATGCTCCTTGTGAAAAAGAAGGATGGTACGTCCATATTATGTATTGACTATCGTACCTTAAACTCAGTGACAATCAAGAACAGCTATCCTCTCCCCAGAATAGATGACTTGTTTGATCAACTCAGAGGAGCGGCAGTATTCTCGAAGATTGATTTGCGATTAGGATACCACCAGATCAGAGTCAGAGAGCAGGATATCCCGAAGACAGCTTTCAGATCCAGATATGGGCACTGGGAGTTCCTTGTTATGCCCTTTGGAGCAACCATTGTGCCGGCGGTATTCATGGACCTCATGGATCGTATCTTCATGCCTTATTTGGATCAGTTCGTTATCGTGTTCATAGATGATATCCTGGTCTACAGCAAGAGTGAAGCGGAGCATGAACAGCATCTCAGAGTTGTCCTCCAGATTCTTCGAGAGCACCAGTTGTATGCCAAGTTCAGTAAATACGAGTTCTGGCTCGATCGCATTTCATACTTGGATCATATCATCACCAGAGGGGGAGTTGAAGTGGATCCCCAGAAGATCGTGGCTATCGAAACTTGGCCAGTGCCCAGCACAGTTGCAGAAGTTCGTAATTTTCTTGGATTGGCCGGCTATTACCGAAGATTTATTTTGTACTTTGCTCGGATTTCGGCACCATTGACACAGTTGACTCGCAAGGATGTGCAGTTTGCTTGGACAGTAGAATGTCAGAATTCTTTTGAGAAGCTGAAGCGAGGCTTGATGACGGCACCCATTCTCACACTTCCAGATGGGACCGGAGGATTTTTAGTGTACTGTGATGCTTCAGGTAGAGGATTAGGATGTGTTTTGATGCAGCATAGGAAGGTAATAGCTTATGCGTCATAACAACTTTGGGATCATGAGAGGAATTACCCGACCCACGACTTGGAACTGGCAGCAGTAGTGTTTGCACTCTAGCTTTGGAGACACTACTTGTATGGAGATAGGGTGGAGATTTTTACCGACCACAAGAGCCTGAAGTATGTGTTCACTCAGAAGGATCTTAACATGCGTCAGAAAAGATGGCTGGAGCTGCTTGTGGATTATGATATCAACCTGCAGTATCACCCTGGGAAGGCCAACGTTGTGGCAGATGTCTTGAGCAGGAGAGCCGGAGTTTACTTTCTGACAGCGCAACGAGAGTTGTTAGCAGATCTTCAGAAGATGGGTATAGAAGTTGTCCTTCCTACCAACGTGGCATTGATGGCCAGCATGCAAGTTTAGTCCAGTATAGTTAAGAGGATCAAGATAGCTCAGTCCTCCGATTCAAAGCTTCAGCGGCTTAGAGCAAAATGTGAAGCAGGACGACGACCAGAACTATGAATTTATGAAGATGGTACACTTCGACATGGTAAGCGTCTTTGTGTACCCAGTAGAGATATCAGACAGGAGGTCATGGCGGAAGCTCACAATTCTTAGTATTCGATTCATCCCGGTGGCACAAAGATGTACCATGATATCCGTCAGCACTTTTGGTAGAATGGCATAAGAGGGAGATAGCTCGGTTTGTCTCTCGGTGTTTGGTTTGCCAACAAGTCAAGGCTAAACATCAGAGGCCAGCTGGACTTCTTCAGCCCTTGCCAATTCCAGAATGGAAGTGGGAGAAGATAACCATGGATTTCGTGACTGGATTACCTAGATCCCCAGCTGGTAGAGATGCTATTTGGGTTATAGTTGACAGGCTCACGAAGGTGGCTCACTTTCTCCCATTCATAGTTGGTCAGTCGACAGCTCAGCTAGCAGAGATGTATCTCCAACAGATAGTCAGACTTCACGGAGTACCAGTCAGTATCACCTCAGACCGAGATTCAAGATTTATGTTGCACTTTTGGCGTAGCTTGCAAGAGAGTTTGGGAACTCACCTCCAGTTCAGCTCAGCTTATCACCCGCAGACAGATGGTCAGTCGGAATGTACGATCCAAACTCTTAAGGATATGTTGAGATCTTGTACACTTGACTTCGATGGTTCGTGGGAAGATCACCTACACCTGGTAGAGTTCTCGTACAACAATAGTTTCCAAGCTAATATCCAGATGGCACCGTTCGAGGCACTGTATGGAAGGAAGTACAGATCCCCACTAGCCTGGGACAATGTTGGAGAGAGGCAGATGCTTGGTCCAGAGATGATCACTCAGACAATTGAGGTGGTCTGGAGAGTCAGAGATCATCTTCGCGTTGCACAAGATCGTCAGCGCCATTGGGCCGATTCTCATCGGCGTTCCCTTGAATTTTCTGTCGGCGACCATGTATTCCTGAGGATCTCGCCTAACCGTGGCGTCATTCGTTTCGATGTACAAGAAAAGCTTAGTCCTTGGTATATAGGGCCGTTCGATATTCTGGAGCGAGTAGGAGATGTGTCATATCGTCTCGCTCTTCCGCCGTCTCTGAGTGAGGTGCATGACGTATTTCATGTATCCCAACTACGACGGTATATCTCCGACCCGAATCATATCCTGGATCATTCGAAATTGGTTGTTGGTACCAACCTTTCGTATGAGGAGAGGCCCGTATCCATATTGGACCAAAGAGAGAAGATACTCAAGAACAAGACTATCAAATTAGTCCGTGTTGCTTGGGGTCATCACTCATTGGGTGAGTCAACGTGGGAGCGTGAGGATGATATCCGATCGCGATATCCTGACCTGTTTGACTCGTGAGGTATAATATCTTTCTTATGCCTCATGCCTTCGATTCCTTGCTTGCATGAATAATTGCTTGATTGCTTGACTAGTATGGCTTTCCCGTGATTAGTATAGCTTGTTCTTGCATCTCTAGCCTCTTGAATAAATTCTGAGGATAGAATTCTTTTAAGGTGGGTAGAGTTGTAATGCCTGTGGTTCGTATTACGTATTTTGGTATACGTGTACGTATTTAGACCCGTATTGCATGTCTCCTTGTTTGGTTCGGCCCGACTTGACTTGGTTCGGCTTGGTTTTGCATGGTTCGGTTTTGCTTGATTTTATGTGAACCAAACCACTCCCACCTACCACTACCTTCTTCATTTATATCCCACCAAATATTTCTCTCTCCACATTAACTTTCTTCTTCCCCACCATTACTTCTCCACCAACCTGAGAGTAGAAGATTTAGGCAAGTGCATCTTGCTTTATGGAGGAATTCTACTTTTATTGTTCCATTGTCTTCCTCATGTGTTTCTAACCCACCTTAGTACTTAGCATTTTTCAATTTCATGGTTAAATTCTTGTAAATCTACCTTTGTGGTATTTTCGGTTTCCAGGAGTTTTGATCTATCAAACTTGTATATTTTTGCTAGTTGATGGTTCCATGTTTTAGAGAATCCCATTTTACCCAAATTTGACCTATGGTAGTCTAGATTTGGGTTCCTATGGTAGTTTGGAGGAGCATAGAGGCTATGGTATTTTCATGGACATGTTCTCTGTAGGTGCCATTATTTTCAGCCCTGAGCCGTATGAGTATTAATTATTGCATGGCCATTAATCAATTGCTTGGCCTAGACATTGGCATTAAATAATTGCATGCTTTTAGCAGTTGCTTGTATGGCCAACACAATGTTAGCCGCATATGGCCAACGCAATGTGAGCCGCGTGGCCTTTGCGTATCTGTAATGCATGTATTAGCTAGCCTAGCATTTAATGCATTAGCCTAGCATTTAATGCATTAGTATTTTAATGCATTAACATTTAATGTTAGCATGTTGTAGCAATTTTGTTTGCATTTGCACGCTCACTTGGCCGCATATGGCCATCCCAGTCACTGGGCCGCATATGGGAGCAAAAGTGAGTTGGCTTGCTTTTAATATTAGTTGCATGCATCAGTGCTTGCATGGGAGGGAAAAGTTGAGCCGCATGCATAGGCCAAGTCACTTGGCCGCATGTAAAAAAATTTTACTTGGCCGCATGTAAAAAATTTTACTTGGCCTCATGTAAAAAATTTTACTTGGCCGCATAAGAATGCTTGGCCAAACACTTTGCTTGCATCATATTAATGCAAGCTTTTGTTGCATGCTTGCATGCATGATTACGTGGCTTGCGTGCATATTAATACAAGTTTTTGTTGCATGCTTGCATGCATGATTACGTGGCTTGCGTGCATATTAACACAAGTTTTTGTTGCATGCTTGCATGCATGATTACGTGGCTTTCTTGCTGTAAACCCCCATAATCTATAATTGATTTTTTTTATGTAAAGTAAATTAATTTTATTACGTATTTTATTAGTTATAGATTTATTTACTATTAAGTTATTAGTATAATTAATGTATGTGTGTATATATACAATATCATATGTGTGCATGTTAATATTTCTATTAAATAAGGTATATAATAAATTCTAGGATTTTTAGGAATTTATTGGTAAATTTTTGGGGAATTTATTGCTTGCTTAAAATATATATATATATATATATATATATATATATATATATATATATATATATATATATATATATATATATATATATATATATATATATATATATATATTAATAAAAAGAAAAAAAGCTGGGGTGGTCGGTCCCAGACCGACCACAGCCTAAGAGAAATAAATGGAAAAAGAAAAACAAAAGGAAAGGAAAGAAAAAGAAAAGGAAAAAGAAAAGGAAAAAAAACATTCAACCAACCCACCCACCTTAGTGGGCGGGCCCCACCTCCTAATAGTTTGCTGCTGAAGCAGCAAACTCACCAATGTGGACCATCGACCCACGACCCGTGGGTTTACTAAATGCTAAACCTATTAGTATTGGATTTTGTGAGAAGTTGTTATATATATAAATTTTTCTACAAACATCGAAACCCTAATCTTCCAAAATGAAAGTTGCTGCTGATCATACCCTCTTCGCCCACGACTTCATTTCACCAGCGACGGAGCTTTGTGCGCGACGAACGGAGCATCGGAAGTCAGCCCCGCGTCACCCACGGAGTAGTTTTCCCACTCAAGGTACCAAACTTCCCCGTTTGATTTCTCTCTCGATTCTACTCCGTTTTTAGATCTGTAAATTCGTGTAGAAAGCCCTCATGACCCTCTTCAAGATCCCCTAGGTGGATTCTGACATGGACATCCAACTTGCTCGAAAAATTGAGACGAAGTTGGAGAAAAACCCACTTTTCTGAATATTAAAAACTGATTTGAAATGCCAACTTGTCGGCCACTTTTCTCGCTGTCCATTAAACTTTTGTAAAAACTAATTGAACACATGTGAAGAAAACATAACCGAGATTATAATGCATCTTCTGGATTGTTGTTTCGATTAATGTGTAGGAAATAAATTGATGTTGAAGTTGGAGAAAAACCTGTGTTAATTTATATAAAAGTTTAGAATTTTCTCCGATACGATTACGCCCCGACAAACTGGGTGATGTGGTCGTGCGTTATACGCATCGAAAGGCGCGTATGGACGTTGCGGACGTGTGGGAACTGACGGAACTCAGTTTCGTCGCGTGTGTGCGACAAAATCAACGTGTATCTGTCGAGATACCCCCGTATCGACGTTTTGCAAACTTGCCCATAACTTCGTGTACAGTCGTCGGATCGAGACAAAACTTGTGCCAACAGGTCCAGATTGAAATTCTGGTCCTGCATGCCAAGTTTGGTTCGATTCTGAGAAGGTCGAATCGGAACCCAATTTTGGCGGGCCCACAACCCACTCAAATGGGCGATTTTGTACACGGCTCCTCGGAATCCAAAACTGGACATACCATTGAGTTCCTCTCCTCAAACTGAAACTGTAGATATGTAGTTTGACAACTTTAGAGACCGTAGACTTTGGCACACGTTTCGGTGCAAAGCAGGTCCAACGGCGGACATCGTTTTGACCCGAAATTACGATTTTGCCCCTGTTCCAGAATTTGACTTTTGGACAGGTATTTCCCAGGTATATCTTCTTCACCGAGATCATTTTTGATGTTTGTTTCAGCATTTGGAGTCATCTGTGATTTGTGAGTTTTGGTGCAGACACTTGCTACTCTTGGATTTGCCCTTCTCGCACTGCAGGCAAGATACCTTGCCGCCTTACTATGTGATTAGTATACTTCTTATTTATAGTTGTTATTTTTAGCATTTTTTTTCTTGATATTTACACTATGCGTCCAAGTCACACTTGGGTGCAAGCGACTCTATCGGTCGTTTATCTCGTCTTATTTATTTCTCTTACATTGACTTAGTCTAGTGACCACCCATTGATGTTGAGGTATTGGTATATCTCATACGGCCTTGACACTTGTTGTATCACGTGATGTGAGTCACATGTAGGACACGTATCCATGTAGTCGGCTGGCCACCGATACGTATGGAGCGTGTGACGGATAGGGGTAACTGCCAATAGAATTGCATACTAGAAGACTTGGCGGTTAGTAGAGGTACATATGAGTCATGGATGTGACTCTAATAGGCATTGGGTAGGAAGAACAGTTCCTTAACGTATGGGTCATATATGCACTGTCCTGATTGCCGGTTATCTCCAGTGGGAGGTACGGTCCTGCTAGCCGGTTATCTCCAGTGAGAGGTACGGTCCTGATTGCCGGTTATCTCCAGTCGAAGATACGGTCCTGATTCCTGGTATTCCCGATCCTGCCCATGCGTTAAAGGTTTGTTCTTATTGCATTATCACTGTTGACTGGTTAGGCACCTGATTGCATACATATTTCTTTTTTTATATTATATATCACAGTTATTATGGCATGGTGTTTTCTTGTATCTTGTTACGTCCCTCTGAGGACCTGGTTATCTCTCCAGAGTTAGATGACTTCCCACAGGAGTATGGAGCAGCTTTGGATCCAGCTTACATTGATACCAAGTCAGTTCCAACTGATTTCTAGTCTATTCTTATTTGAGACATTAGTGGACATCATTTTTACATCTCTTTTCTTTCTATTTTTGCGGAGGTTGGACTCCGATCTTGTGAGACTATTTTTATAGCTGTTTGGAGTGAGCATGTTCACCCGGCTATCTTTTGATACTCTGATTTATTATTTGGACTCTATATTCTTCTGTGTTGAGCTGTGATGAGATTAGATTATGTTATTTTGGCCTGTGATTATTTTATTTACAGCTTATGTACATATATGAGGATTCTATATATTGGAGTATTCTTCGTATATGTGCAGCTGGCATGTTCACGTACTTGGTCCTATGTATTATGGGACTGGGGCGTTACATGTTTTTGTGGTGGCACATGCAGGTCTACGATAATATTGTTGGGTTACATGACTGTGTCCAACAAGCCTGCATATAGGAATAGGAATATCTCATCCAGAACTACTACTACCTCTTGACTTCCAATCTTTTAAAACCTCCTTGATTATTTGATTTACCTCATATCTAACCTTTTCTAATATCGTCCCATTATTCTTCGTGCCAACAGTATGAATCTAAGAAGCGGACATTCTTCTGCCTTGGCCCTCACATCTTGCGAAGAGGCCAACCCGGAGGGACAGAATCCTCCGATGACTCCAGTGACACCATACCAGTCGGGACAGCAGCAGGCTGCCACACCTCCAACAACGGTGCACCAAGAGACTCAAGCTCCCCCAGCCAATCAAACTGGGCCGGTCTCTGCAGCACCCTTAGGAGGGACGGTACCACCTCCACCACCATTCCCTCAACAGTATCTGCCACAGTCAGGCCCACAGATGCCTCCCCCACCGACTGATGGGAGCCCTACTTCTCAGTTCATGTACGCAATGATGCAGGCTCAGTAGAAGCAGACTGAACTGATGAGACAGATGATGATGGCAGCATTAGCTAGTCCTCCACCACCACCTCCAGTACTAGCACCAGCACCGGCTCTGCATCCTTATGAAGGCTCTATCAAGAACTTTACAGATATGAACCCTAAGCCTTTCAGTGGAACGTAGAAGCCACTAGAGGTGTCACAGTGGCTTATTAGTACAGAGAAGCTACTGAAGGCATCCCAGTTGCCAGCTCGAGATTGGATGACAGCAGTGGACCTACTGCTAGAAGATAATGCTCACCACTAGTGGAAGGCGAAAGAGAGACGATTAGGCACTGGGACCACTTGGAAGCAGTTCTATGATTTATTTTATGAAAGGTTCTTTCCTATTTATATTCGAGATGGTCTCTACGACCAGTTCCTTCATCTGAAGCAAGGGAATATGACAGTTGATGAGTATGACTCAGAGTTCAATCGCCTGAGTAGAATTGGTGCAGGATTGATTCCGACAGAGTTAGAGAAGGCGAGGAGACTTTACCAGGGGCTTGCACCAGAGCTCAAGTCTTATACGACTACCCAGTCTCGAGTCTCATATTCAGCTGTCCTGGAAGAAGCTCGTGCTCAGGAGATTCTTCGCAAGGAGCAGCAGCAGACCCCGAGACGCCATACGCTGGCAGCTACACCTACGGAATCGACACAGAGTGGACCTACCAGAAGGTCTACAGGACAGCAACAGGAGAGGTCTGCGCCTTATCAGAAGCCTATTTGCAATTTCTGTGGAAAGCCACGGCATCTCCAAAAAGACTGCAGAACTCGACTTAGAGCATGCTTGAGATGTGGCTCGCTACAACACAAGGTGAGAGAGTGTCCAGAGCAGCAGTCACTAGTTTATGCCCAGCAGGCCCCGAGACCGGCAGTTCCAGCACTACCAGCACCCAGGCCAGTAGCAGGATCACCTAGCCTACCATTACTTCCCCATCCAGTACAGTACGATAGGACTAGAGCTCGGGACCTCAGTCAGAACTATGGACATGCCTTCTCGCTGGCAGTGGAGAATGTAGGAGTAGAAGGAGAAGTCATAGCAGGTATGGTTTTAATTGTAATATTTCCTATTATCATGGCTTGACATAAGATCCATACCCCATTAGTTTAGTCTAGGCCATAGAAATCAGACTGTAGAATGATTGGATAAGCACGAACATCGGACACAGCTTAGATTCTTGAACAAATTGTGTTTTCCTTCAAATCACCAATCCCGCGTACATACTTTGACCACTTTGACTAACACCGTAATTATAGCCTAGTTTTTGCAAGCTTATTCTTCATCGAGCTTGATCATGACATGATTTATTGGGTGCGCACCCACTAATATATTGTCTAATCAGAACCGGTGTATGATGGTCTGATCAACCTAGTGCGTTTTGGTTCGCCTTCACATATTATTCTACGTGGATGAAGACATAGTCAAACTCGTCCCCGGAGTCTCATCCGCGACCGCCTTGACAATTCCCCTTTGAATTATTTCATAAGCCTATGGACCTCGTACTCGTGCTCAATAGCATCATCTATGAATTCTTTATGGACCTCGTCTTTCGCTTATTTTTAGAAAGAGGATGCACGGTGAATGAACCCAAGGTACCACTTTAAATCGTGCGGATGTATCCTCACCTTAAACTACTCTAGTTATCCCTCAACCCCCTACCCTAGTTTAATTTCGAGGATGAAATTTTTTTAAGTTGGGTAGGATGTAAACCCCATAATCTATAATTAATTTTTTTATATAAAGTAAATTAATTTTATTACGTATTTTATTAGTTATAGATTTATTTACTATTAAGTTATTAGTATAATTAATGTATGTGTGTATATATACAATATCATATGTGTGCATGTTAATATTTCTATTAAATAAGGTATATAATAAATTCTAGGATTTTTAGGAATTTATTGGTAAATTTTTGGGGAATTTATTGCTTGTTTAATATATATATGTATATATATATATATATATATATATTAATAAAAAAAAGCTGGGGTGGTCGGTCCCAGACCGACCACAGCCTAAGAGAAATAAATAGAAAAAGAAAAACAAAAGGAAAGGAAATAAAAAGAAAAGGAAAAAAAAACATTCAACCAACCCACCCACCTTAGTGGGCGGGCCCCACCTCCTAATAGTTTGCTGCTGAAGCAGCAAACTCACCAATGTGGACCATCGACCCACGACCCGTGGGTTTACTAAATGCTAAACCTATTAGTATTGGATTTTGTGAGAAGTTTTTATATATATAACTTTTTCTACAAACATCGAAACCCTAATCTTCCAAAACGAAAGTTGCTGCTGATCATACCCTCTTCGCCCACGACTTCGTTTCACCAACGACGGAGCTTTGTGCGCGAAGAACGGAGCATCGGAAGTCATCCCCGCGTCACCCACGGAGCAGTTTTCCCACTCAAGGTACCAAACTTCCCCGTTTGATTTCTCTCTCGATTCTAGTCCATTTTTAGATCCGTAAATTCGTGTAGAAAGCTCTCATGACCCTCTTTAAGATCCCCTAGGTGGATTTTGACATGGCCATCCAACTTGCTTGAAAAATTAAGACGAAGTTGGAAAAAAACCTACTTTTCTGAATTTTAAAAACTGGTTTGAAATGCCAACTTGTCGGCCACTTTTCTTGCTGTCCATTAAACTTTCGTAAAAACTAATTGAACACATGTGACGACAACATAACCGGGATCACAACGCATCTTCTGGATCGTTGTTTCGATTAATGTGTAGGAAATAAACTGATGTTGAAGTTGGAGAAAAACCTGTGTTAATTTATATAAAATTTTATAATTTTCTCCGATACGACGTACGCCCCGACAAACCGGGTGACGTGGTCACACGTTATATGCATCGAAAGGCACGTATGGACGTTGCGGACGTGTGGGAACTGACGGAACTCAGTTTCGTCGCGTGTGTGCGACGAAATCAACGTGTATCCGTCGAGATACCCCCGTATCGACGTTTTGCAAACTTGCCCATAACTTCGTGTACAATCGTCGGATCGAGACGAAACTTGCGCTAACAGGTCCGGATCGAAATTCTGGTCCTGCATGTCAAGTTTGGTTTGATTCTGAGAAGGTCGAATCGGAACCCAATTTTGGCGGGCCCGCAACCCACTCAAACGGGCGATTTTGGACACGGCTACTCGGAATCCAAAATTGGACATATCGTTGAGTTCCTCTCCTCAAACTGAAACCGTAGACATGTAGTTTGACGACTTTAGAGACCGTAGACTTTGGCACGCATTTCGGTGCAAAGCGGGTCCAACGGCGGACATCGTTTTGACCCGAAGTTACGATTTTGCCTCTGTTCCAGAATTTGACTTTTGGACAGGTATTTCCTGGGTATATCTTCTTCACCGAGATCATTTTTGATGTTTGTTTCAGCGTTTGGAGTCATCTGTGATTTGTGAGTTTTGGTGCTGACACTTGCTACTCTTGGATTTGCCCTTCTCGCACTGCAGGCAAGATACCTTGCCGCCTTACTATGTGATTATTATACTTCTTATTTTTAGTTGTTATTTTTAGCATTTTGTTTCTTGATATTTATACTGTGTGTCCAAGTTACACTTGGGTGCAAGCGACTCTATCGGTCGTTTATCTCGTCATATTTATTTCTCTTACATTGACTTAGTCTAGTGACCACCCATTGATGTTGAGGTATTGGTATATCTCATACGGCCTTGACACTTGTTGTATCACGTGATGTGAGTCATACGTAGGACACGTATCCGCGTAGTCGGCTAGCCACCGATACGTTTGGAGCGTGCGACAGATAGGGGTAACTGCCAATAGAATTGCATGCTAGAAGACTTGGCAGTTACTAGAGGTACATATGAGTCATGGATGTGACTCTAATAGGCATTGGGTGGGAAGAACAGTTCCTTAACGTATGGGTCATATATGCACTGTCCTGATTGCCGGTTATCTCCAGTGGGAGGTACGGTCCTGCTAGCCGGTTATCTCCAGTGGGAGGTACGATCCTGATTGCCGGTTATCTCCAGTGGGAGATACGGTCCTGATTCCTGGTATTCCTGATCCTGCCCATGCGTCAAAGGTTTGTTCTTATTACATTATCACTGTAGACTGGTTAGACACCTGATTGCATACATATTTCTTTCTTTATATTATATATCACAGTTATTATGGCATAGTATTTTCTTGTATCTTGTTACGTCCCTCTGAGGACCTGGTTATCTCTCCAGGGTTAGATGACTTCCCACAGGAGTACGGAGCAGCTCTGGATCCAGCTTACATTGATACCGAGTCAGTTCCTACTGATTTATAGTCTATTCTTATTTGAGACATTAGTGGACATCATTTTTACATCTCTTTTCTTTATATTTTTGCGGAGGTTGGACTCCGATCTTGTGAGACTATTTTTATAGCTGTTTGGAGTGAGCATGTTCACCCGGCTATCTTTTGATACTCTTATTTATTATTTGGACTCTATATTCTTCTGTGTTGAGCTGTGATGAGATTAGATTATGTTATTCTAGCCTGTGATTATTTTATTTACAGCTTATGTACATATATGAGGATTCTATATATTGGAGTATTCTTCGTATATGTGCAGCTGGCATGTTCACGTACTTGGTTCTATGTATTATGGGACTGGAGCGTTACATGTTTTTGTGGTGGCCCATGCAGGTCTACGATAATATTGTTGGGTTACATGACTGTGCCCAACAAGCATGCATATAGGAATAGGAATATCTCATCCAGAACTACTACTACCTCTTGACTTTCAATCTTTTGAAACTTCCTTGATTATTTGATTTACCTCATATCTAACCTTTTCTAATATCGTCCCATTATTCTTCGTGCCAACAGTATGAATCTAAGAAGCGGACATTCTTCTGCCTTGGACCTCACATCTTGCGAAGAGGCCAACTCGGAGGGACAGAATCCTCCGATGACTCCGTGGATGATTGTGTTTGTACAATTGAACCGGTAATGTTTGCATCATTCTAGGACAGGGATCCCTGAGTACCACGGTCAGGGGTACCTACCGTAAAATAACTAAGGCTAATAACTAGAATAATTCAGTAGTCATGAGAGATTTCCCCAGTTACAGACGATCTCGTTATCCCGGCCACCATTGTGGACTTGCAGCCTGCCGACGAGTAGGGTGCAAGTCTAGATTCACTGATATATGGAAAAGAACGAGGCACTGCTTAATGAACCCAAGTCGCCTGGATAACCTGGATTAGCTGCAGGGCTTGTGGCTGGAGGAACATCTCACTGCATGTTGTGATAACCCTAGTTAACTAATGTAGAAAGCTGTAGTCACTGATTGGCCGGGAGCGATTGTATGGTGTAGTTTCAGTGCTCGATTATTGCAAGCTTGATCGCATGATTGTCACTTTTAACAATAAAGATCAGGGGCTAAGTTCTGTTCAGGCGAAGGGTTACAACCCCGGTCCTTGTTTGGTTTAAGGGTTGTAACCTGGCTCCCGGAGCAGTTCTAAGTCCTCTCTTCATTTATTATATTATTGCGCCCCACGTCATGCTTGTTATGTTTTACCTTACCAACAGGAATTGGAGACGGAGTTCTATTCAGGTGAAGGGTTACAACCCCGGTCCTTGTTTGGTTTAAGGGTTGTGACCCGGCTACTTGAATGTTTCCCTCGTACTCTATATAACTGTTGTTACTCTTTTATTAACAAGTTCTTTTGTAACTACCATTAATATTTAATTCTGATGTGCTGATTTTAGTTCTTAAGTGAAGCCTCCTTTGTGGCACTTGCTCTTTCTGGGATATGACCTAGCTGGTTTTGTATGGCCAGATTTCGGAGCAGCTTCAGAGGATCTACCGACCTTCCAGCCCGATGGTGACTACCAGGCGTAACCAGGGCAACGAGTGGGTTTATTTTTGCTCTCCCACTCTATTGTAAAATTTTTATTTTGAGGCATTTAGCCGGCGAGCACCTGTTAGCTCGTATTGCATACCTCATTACTGTCTGCCTACGGGCTGTAACATGATTGACAGATCCTAGGGTTGATCATGTATGACTAAACTCTTGCTAGTCCTCACATTTTGTAACGACTAGCTTCATGATCAGCTGGATATGTAATGTTTGGGATGCCTTACTATTGTATATTTGGTGATCTTACATCTTGTAACTTTACTTGCTTGCTTGAGATTGAGACAATTAGGCTTGTTATTGACCATAGGAGACTGATGGATTGTAGTTAAACCCTCATATATCTAGACAGCCGTGACCGTATAGTAGGGTGGATTCCATTTCATTATACGTAGCTGGCTATGTATGCCCCCGCTCTCCAGTATTCTGGTTCTGGGGCGTTACACAAACCCCGGTTACCATATTCATGTAGATAGCTTAGGCCTCGCATCGTGTATGCAGGCCCTAAGCCGTACCATAATCATGTACTCCAGTACATGCTCCTGTACTCCCCTTAGCCGGTCACATAGGCTAGTTGTATTTCAAATATGGTGCACTTGTCATGTCTTGTACTTTCAGGTTCATAGTTACATTCATGTACTTTAGTTCCTGTACTTTATTTCCTGTACTTACAATCCTGTATTTTCCTGTTAATTTCCTGTACATTCCTGTTCATGTTCTCATGTACTTATTTTCCATATCATGATATTCTTGTTCATTACCTAGAACTGTACTTTGCTCTGCTCCTGACTAGGATATGTTGCAGGTGAGATGGAGGCTTTATGTGACATATATTATGGCAGAGAGATAGTAGATGTAGTAGAGCCAGCTGGAGTTGCTGTAGACTTAGAGGCTGGGGAAGCCTAGCACTTTACCGTTAGTAGTCTATATTTTCCTTGTATTGAGACTATCAAACTTTGCTTTCATTTTGCTGGGAATGTAATAACTTTGAGACATGTATCTGGATTTGGGATTCGTTTATAGATGCTGTGTTTCATATTTACTCATGTTTATCTGGTTAGTTTTCCCTAGATTGTTACAGCTTACTTCGTCTAACGACGAAGGCTGGGCGTGTCCGACTCGTATCCGATTATTCGGGAGTGGGTCGTAACATGTTTTTAGTGGTGGCCCATGCAGGTCTGTCCTAATAGTACCTAGGAATTAGTGTACTATTGGGGGACTTGAATTAAACTAGGAAAACTTGAATCACAACATAGGAAATCGGGTACATCGGGTATATATAGATATTATATAAACATTTACTTTTACTTGTAGGTTAGATTTTTATCAATCACGAAGTTTTCTTTCGATGCAGGATGGTTACTATGAGGAAGACCGTTGATCAGCCGAGAGTTGCAGGCAGCTCGGAACAGTCTGTACCAGACGTTCCGTTAGATCAGCTTCCGCCACCACCTCCTATCTTTCCTCTGCTGCCCCCGACGATGACTTTCGACGGCGCTCAGGTGATGGCCATGTTCCAGCAGTTCATGGAGGCCCAGAACCACCAGGCCGTGCAGTTTCGGGCGACAGTCGTTGATGTGCTCAGGACCAGAGAGCCGGCAGGACCAGCACCGGTAGCACCTCCAGCACTAGCAGCATCGAGACCAGGGATGGCCAGGGACTACCAGAACCTCTGCCCGATGGACTTTTGGGGCAACGAAGGGATTGTTTATGCGGATGAGTGGATAGAGAATTCGAAGAGGACACTGAAGATGGCACGGATTTCGGATGACCTGAAGGTGGAGGTGGCGAGCATGCGACTCTTTGATTTGGCCAGGGCTTGGTATCGGGAGGAGCTCCAGTTAGCTGAGCCCCAGGTTTCTTGGGCAGATTTCAAAACCATGTTCAAGGATAAGTTTGTCCCCGATGTGGAGCGGGATAAGCTTCGGATACAGTTTGAGACGCTGCAGCAGGGGACCATGACAGTGGCGGAGTACACTTCAGAGTTTACTCGACTCAGCAGGTTCGCGGAGAACCTAGTCAGAGCACCGGAGGACAGAGCTTGGAGATTGAAGAAGGGCCTCACCCGGGAACTGCGGCACACGGTGGCTATTAGTCAGGCGACGACGTATGCGAGCATCCTCAAGATTGCTCAGACTGTGGAAAAGAAGGCAGATCCGAAGCTGAAGAGGGACCGGGATATTGACAGCAGCAGTTTCTAGGCACCAACGAAGTGGGCCCAGACTCAGATTCAGGCGAGGCCACAGCAGCCGCCACAGCAGCATCACCGTCCAGCCAGAGCTACTATACATCAGCCTCAGAGACAACAGCAGGCAGTTACTTGCGCATTCTGTTACCGACCGGGACACCGCTTCGACGAGTGTCGTAAGAGGCTCGAACTCTGCTTATTCTGCGAATCAGACGCACACCAGATGAGGGACTGCCCACAGGCTATAGTTCGACTAACAGGAGGACCTCGAGGAGCTGGAGGACCACCACCTACACCACCCAGAGCTCTACCAGCTGCACCACAGATGGTTCAGGCATTACCTACTCAGCAGCAGCATTTTGTATAGCACCAGCAGCAGAGGGGACCACCACAGCAGGGACGTGCTTACGTTATGGCTGCAGTTGAGGAGGATGAGGCAGTACCAGATATGATCACAGGTTCTATCCTTTTACATTCTTTTCCTGCTATTGCATTGTTTAATTCTGGAGCCACACATAGCTTTGTATCATATACGTTTCTACATAGACACGGCTTCACACCCAAGCCCACTAGGAGGAACTGTCGGATTATCACAGGAGGAGGTGTAGTGCCAGTTAGTAAGATGGTAGATTGCCCTATCACTGTAGCTGGGAGGGAGCTTAGGGCTTGACTTCTGGTGATGCCATTGCCCGAATTTGATATAGTCCTCGGCATTGACTGGATGAGCGAGCAGTTTACTGTAATAGACTGCCATAAAGGGAAAGTGATTTTCAGCCCGCCTGGAGTTCCACCGTTCGAGATCAGCAGACGGATTGCAGAGAGGCTAGAGGGAGTCTACTTTGGAGCAGTTGCAAAAGACCAGGAGTTGTCGCACCCGCTAATTACAGAGTTTCTTGATGTCTTTCCCGAGGAGTTGTCAGGATTGTCGCCATATCGAGATGTGGAGTTCAACATCGACCTAGTACCCGGATCAGCGCCGAAGTCCCAGCATTGCTACAAGATCAACCTGAAGGAAGCTGCAGAGTTGAAGGCCCAGATTGATGAGTTGGAAGGCAAGGGTTTTATTCGGTCCAGTGCTTCACCTTGGGGAGCACCGGTACTCTTTGTGCCCAAGAAAGATAGGACTGTGAGGATGTGTATCGATTACCGTACACTCAATAACATCACCATCAAGAATAAATACCCTTTTGTCGCGGATTGATGAGTTGTTTGATCAGTTTAGTGGAGCGAAGGTCTTTTCCAAGATTAACCTACGGTCGGGATATCATCCGATAAAGGTTCGAGAGCAGGATATTCTGAAGACAACATTTGAAGAATTGAAGAGAAGACTCACTACAGCGCCAGTTCTAGCCTTGACATCTGGATCAGGAGGATTCGTCATCTATAGCGATGCATCAGAAAAGGGCTTAGGATGTGTGCTTGAGCAGAACAAGAGGGTCATTGCTTATGCTTCTAGATAGTTGAGGCCTCATGAAAAGAATTACCCTACACATGACTTGAAGCTTACAGCAGTCATTTTTGCCTTAAAACTGTGGAAGCACTACTTGTATGGAGAGAGAGTGGACATCTTCACGGACCATAAAAGCCTGAAATATGTCTTTACTCAGAAGGAGCTGAATATGAGGCAGCACAGATGGCTGGAACTCATGAAGGATTTCGACATCAATCTGCAGTATCACCCTGGAAAGGCGAATGTGGTGGCAGATGCTCTTAGTCGATATCCTATTGCTATATTTCTCGCTATGGATTGGCATCTTTTGGAAGATCTTGAGAGCCTGGGGATCGAGATTGTTCTTCCGGGAGTTGGAGGGCAGCTGATGCACATGCAGATACAGTCAAAACTGTTAGAGAAGATCAAGGAGGCCCAGTTTCTAGATGAGGGATTCCGATGTCTCAGAGGCCAGGCAGAGGCAGGATTGCTCGATGACTTCACCATTGTAGCGGATGGATCCCTAAGGTACGGGAACCAGTTGTGTGTGCCCAAGGATTTGCGGAAGGAGGTGATGCAGGAAGCCCACCAGTCACAGTACTCTATTTATCCTGGATCTACCAAGATGTACAAGGATCTGCGAGAGTATGTTTGGTGGTATAGGATGAAGCGAGAGGTTGCCAGATTTGTTTTCAGATGCCTTGTGTGCCAGCAAGTCAAGGCAGAGCGCCAGAGACTAGCAGAATTACTCCAGTCTTTACCTATTCTGGAATAAAAGTGGGAGCACATCACCATGGACTTCGTCTCTGGTTTATCGCGTACGACCAGTGGCAAGGATGCTATTTGGGTTATCGTGGACAGATTAACGATGTCTGCTCATTTCATTCTGTTCAAGGTAGGACTGTCGACCGAGAAGCTTGCGGACCTCTACATGCGTCAGATCGTGAGGATTCACCGGGTACCGGTGAGCATTATTTCAGACAGGGACAGCCGCTTTACATCAGACTTCTGGAGGAGTCTACAGCTGAGCTTGGAATCACAGTTGAAGTTCAGCACCGCTTATCACCCACAAACAGACGGGCAGTCTGAGAGGACCATTCAGATATTGGAGGAGATGCTGCGAGTTTGCGCACTTGATTTCGACGGTTTGTGGGAGGATCACTTGCATCTTGTGGAGTTTGCCTATAACAACAGTTATCAGGCTAGCATCAAGATGACCCCGTTCGAGGTGCTATATGGGCAAAAATATCGCACACCTTTATCTTGGGACGACGTTGGCAAGAGGGCTTTGCTTGGGCCAGAGATGGTGGTAGACTCAGCTGAGAAAGTCAGACTGATCAGAGAGCGTCTCAGAGTTGCACAGGATCGATAAAAGTACTGGGCGGACAGCAGCAGACGGCCACTGGAGTTTGCAGTTGGAGATAGAGTGTTCCTGAAGATCTCACCGACTAGAGGCATCATTCGTTTTGGCAGAGGTGGGAAGCTCAGTCCGAGATTCATCGGACCTTTCGACGTGACGGCACGGATTGGCGAGGTGGCATATCGACTAGCGCTTTCAGCTAGCTTGGAGGGAGTGCACGATGTTTTCCACGTGTCCCAGCTTTGATGCTATATTCCAGATCCGAATCATGTAGTGGACTATTCAGAGATAGAGGTGGGTCCGAGCTTGACCTACGAGTTACAGCCAGTGGAGATCCTTGATCAGAGGGAGAAGCACCTGTGGAACCAGACTATTCCACTTATCCGAATCATGTGGAGACATCACTCTCCGGGATAGTCCACATGGGAGCGCGAGGACGAGATGCGAGAGCGCTATCCTAGTTTATTTTCTTGATTATATTTTAGTATTCAAAAAAATTGAATTTAATAAATGACTTGTGTTCGAACCCCTTTTGTGATTTTTGAGAATTATTTTGTTGCTCTTCAAATTTTGAGGGCAAAATTATTTTAAGGGGGAGAGATTTGTAACTACACTTTTTCCATTTTTTTTGTAGAATTTAAAATTTTAATAATAATACTTCATTCCATTTTACTATAAATATATAGTTTATGATTATTTTTGGAGGGAAGGAAATTGGGAGCAGGAATTTTAAATTCAAAAGTTTGTTGTAACTAACAAATAGTGGTCCCCACCCTCTCTAACTGCTTTTTTTGATTTAATACAATTTATAGAAAGGGCAGGGGCTTATTTGATATTATGCCAGTAGTGGAGGGATGTAATTGCAAATTTCCTTTTTTTCTTATTTAAGTTGAGCTGACGAGAGAGACTCCTCATTTTTCATTTTTTTTCCTCTCTCCTAAATTGTTCGGGATCTAACCCTAGCTCGTAGTGGCGAAGGCGGCGTTCGCTGATCTCCGACAAGATCTTGGCAACATCATCCTCTCCAGGCGCTAGGTGCATCTCCCCGAAGCAACTGCGAGACTGATTCCTCCACATCGATGGCGACCAGCTTTTCCGAACGGCTGCTCGACTCTTCTTCTCGGCGGAGCTCTTCTTCTCGGCGGTTCTGTTCTTCCGACGCGGTGACGGCGGAGCTCTCTTCTCGACGAGGTTCGTTTACTCGGCAAGGAAAACGGATGGCTTCCACGAGTGCTTCTCCGATGACTTCTCGGTTCGACACCATGTCCGTGTCCCGTTCTTTGTAGAGGTAGGTTCTTCGGTTTAATTTCACTTGTTTGTTTCTTATTTCTTCCGATCTGCAAATCGATCCAATCTCTCGTTGGATTTTCAGATCAACGAGGTTCCTCAACAGTTGATCGAAACGTTTAGATCGAGCGGAGCTTCGTCTGACCGATTCGTGTTGGGGTGAGTCGTTCCTTATCCTTTTATTGTTATTGAAATTGCATTCCAATTTGAACTGTTCGGATTAGAATTCTGAAATCAACTAGAATCTAAGTTTCAATTAATGAGCATTTCTTGAGTTTTATCCCTTATCTGTTCTTCCATGAATGTTGCTCCTCTTAAATTTGTGTTGGAGCTGAATCAAACTAATTGGCAAACTGTTTGATCAGAATTTTTGCACTGATTTGAAGAGTTGTGTTCGACTGTACCAGAGCTGAGTTTTACTGCTCGGATTCTGTCAGGTGCAATTCTAGACATTTGTCGTAGTTTATGAGTCAATTCTCATGCCTGAGTTTTATTATCTGTGTGTGTTGGTCTTGAACGTTTTAGTAATCTGGGATCTTGTACGCGAGAGGAGCGTGGCCGAGTTCTCGATTTCCTTTCTGTTCGAAGAACCAATCTCCATGTACTTATGTAATCTTCTACTTTCTTAAATTTTACTTCTCTATTTTCTTTAAGTATGGGTGGTGTGGCCAGGACCGTTCGTTTTGGGATGTAGCATGTGTTGATTGTAGCTGAGTTCATGTGCGTGTTGGGATACCTTCGTGTCCGACTCAAGGGTTTATATCAGGATGTTCTTGCCAATTCTGTAGCAGTGTTCATTGACGATCCCGTGGCTAGAGTCGTCTGTTGGGATGCAGGGTTCTTCGGGGTAGAAGTGCAGTTGATTATAGCTTACTGTTGCTTTAGATCTTTATTTGAATTCTTATACCTGGGTTTTGTGTTCTTTGATTCAATTTGTATATTTTGATTGGGTTGAAGGAAATTATTCAATTTGATTTTATATATATTTCTTTGATTGAGTTAAAGGTGTGTGTTCAGCTTGTTCCATTCTGAATATTTTTGTTGGAGTTATATTCAAATTGATATGTGTTATATTTGATTTCTGAAGGCATTGAGTTGGTTTGGTGGTTGTTATTGCTGATAACCATCAGCTTTGGAGAACTAATTCTGAACTGTGTGATGTTGGGTTTACTAGCGTGGGTTTGGGGGTGTTGTTTTGGGCCTGGCTAGTCTAAGCCAGGGATGAAATTTTAAGTAGAATTGTTGTGTTAACATTTGATCATATGGGCTATTATGTGTTAGTCTTTAAATTGAATTCTATTGATGGTATATTATTAAGTTAAAATTATATTAGTAAATATTTTAATATACAATATTCTAAAAGACTTAGTTATAGAGTTATAATAATTGGAGTTGTTGTTCAAACCATGATGTTAGGAAGAATAAATGTCTAAAACTTGTTTAGAATTTTAATCAAATTGTAATTATAAATAGGAGGACATCCAGCTCCATCTAGTATACTTGATTTCCCGGAGCAAGGCAAGTAATTTTTTATGGTCTTGTGCATTTACATATCTTGTACCTTTCTTGTGACACGTTATGGCACGATATCTTGTACCCTGTACTTTCCTGTTCTTGTACGTACTTGAGTCGGGTGGGGAAATACACTAGCTATGTGACCAAACCCCGGTTACCATATTTATGTAGATAGCTTAGGCCTCGCATCGTGCACGCGGACCCTAAGCCGTACCATAATCATGTACTCCGGTACATGCTCCTGTACTCCCCTTAGCCGGTCACATAGGCTAGTTGTATTTCAAATATAGTACACTTGTCATGTCTTGTACTTTCAGGTTCATAGTTACATTTCTGTACTTTAGTTCATGTACTTTATTTCCTGTACTTATTTCCTGTTCATTTCCTGTACATTCCTATTCATGTTCTCCTGTAATTATTTTCTATATCATGATGTTCTTGTTCATTACCTAAAACTGTACTTTGCTCCGCTCCTGACTAGGATATGTTGCAGGTGAGATGGAGGCTTTGTGTGACACATATTATGGCCGAGAGCTAGTAGATGCAGTAGAGCCAGCTGGAGTTGCTCTAGACTTAGAGGCTGAGGAAGCCTAGCACTTTACCTTTAGTAGTCTATATTTTCCTTATATTGAGATAATCAGACTTTACTTTCATTTTGCTGGGAATGTAATAACTTTGATACATGTATCTGGATTTGGGATCCGTTTATAGATGCTGTGTTTCACATTTACTCCTGTTTATCTGGTTAGTTTTCCCTAGATTGGTACAGCTTACTTCGTCGTGTCTAACGACGATGGCTGGGTGTGTCCGACTCGTGTTTGATTATTCGGGAGCGGGTCGTGACAATAGTAGATAATGCATGAATTGAAATATAAAATATAGAAGAAGATAAACGATACCACTAGCGATACCTAAATCATGGAGACGCAATCAACAAATATCCATCTATCTGCAATTGCAGCTCAGCAAATACTTGGAGAGATCACTAGGTCCTCAGAAGGAACGTAGTAAGATACAAAATATATATGCCAAGTATCTCCAAATTAGCATCTGAATAAACAAGTGATAAAGCATAAAATATGGACTAGGCAAAAATAACACGACAGTCATACGCGAATGAGAACAACTAACTACATATGAACTATAATATACGACAGAAGACAAATACCATAGCTCACAAGTAAACCATAGCTGAAAAAACTTACCCGACCTTTGAGGCCACAGGGTGATCAAATGACTCGACCTTAGAGGCCACAGGGTAACAAAATAGATAACACGACCTTAGGGATCACAGGGTTCCAAAGGAAGATAACCCAACCTTGGAGGCTACGGGGTCACAAATAACGAAAATAGAGGAAGAAAATACTTCAGTTTATAATCATTCTTGCGCTTCTGATACTTACGTAGGTACAATAATCCATCACTGTCCAAATCAAATACATAGTCTATGACAAGTGTCTCCAATCAGGAAAGAACATAAATAATCGCTAAACCTAAAATCATGTGAATCTATGATAACAAAAATAAATTATAAAGTAAACAAATAATTTAAACATGATATATGAATTGAAAACTTGGCAAGGAATACTTGCCTGGCTCCGGAAGCTGTAGATTTAAAGATGGTCTCACGTCCAAGTTTCAACAACCTATTTATTGTTGGCACATTTATTTTGATAACATTAACATCATCTTCGTAGTCTAGTTTTCTCTGTATTTCAGCTAACAGATAATCACTCAAGCTCTTCTACAAAAAAGACCTGTCCATTCAAGCCGATTCATCAAAGCCTTATGGAAGTTCCTAAAAGAAGACTGAAGATAAGACAAGAGCTCCTTAAAGACAGCACTCAAATGATTCAAGATTTCGAGTCTGTACAAGGTCTAGGTCTTTCTGTATAAACAGCTAAGGTTGGATGACAAACATAAAGCTCTTCTATTTTTAAGTCAAAAATCAATATATAAAGAAACGACATACCGGCGGTATACCGCTATGTACCGACGGTATACCATTTCTAAGCTCCAAAATGTTCTGTGATGAACCTCGACATACCGACGGCATACTACAGTATACCGACGGTATACCATTTTGTGAGCCACAAAATTTTCTGTGACGAACCTCCGCATACCGATGGCATACTACAGTATACCGACGGTATACCATTTTGTGAGCCACAAAATGTTCTGTGACGAAACTTGGCATACCGGCGGCATAATACGGTATACCGGATGTACACCATTTTTTGAGCCACAAAATGTTCTGTGACGATCATCGGTATACTGACGGCATACCGCTGTATACCGACGGTATACCAGCTTCATCAGATATTATTTTGGAATGGACAAGATACTAGCATTAAATGCTCCCAACTGATAGATTTATTATTGTTACTGTTTCGAATGGTATGCCGGTCCATACCGATGGCATGCCATCAGTATTATGTTCAGGAGCATTAAATGCTATCCTCTCTTAGTTTTCTATATAAATGGATTCCTTCCTTCCAATGAAGGCCACCACTTAAGCCATAAATTTTTCAACAACCAAGGGCTCCACCATTACTATACTACCCAAGCTTTTAATTGTCATCCAATCCAAAAGTGCTAGAGTATTCAAGAGTTATACTTTTCGATCTTCAAGTGTTGTAGAAGATCAACAGTTTCTTTTCCTTTCCTTTTGAAGTTGACGAGTCTTCGTAAAAAACTCGTGTGTAAGAAGTTGGCGAGTTCTTCGGAACCAAACTCATGTTGAAGTTGGCGAGTTCTTCGGATCCAAACTCATGTGTAACTATTTACTCAATAGTAGATTTAAGCCGGAGAGCGTTCCGGGACTGGATTGCCTCTAGGGAGGAGACCAGGATACATCGAGTGTTTTATTCTCTTTCTCTCTCTCTTATTTACTTCAGTAAAATAGCTTACTTGTGTTAAGTAATTTTTTATTACCCTATTCACCCTCCTCTAGGGTTCTACAATTGGTATCAGAGCTTTGTTCGCTTGATTTGGATTTACACCCTAAGAGTGATCTATGGCAACTAACCCTAGTGTCAACACATTCCACAATGAGGGACACTCCACAAATAGACCTCCTCTATTTGATGGAACCAACTATAACTATTGGAAGATTAGGATGAGCATTTATTTGAAGTCCATAGATTTCGATTTATGGGATTGTGTGATAAATGGTCTCCCTACTCCTTCTGGAGTTATTGAGGATGTTGTTTCTGACACCCTTAGGGATAAACTCACTGAGAATGTTAAAAAGTTTGCTAGTCGAGACGCTAAGGCTATGAACACTCTTTACTGTGCTCTCGATGGCAGTGAATTTAATAGAATTTCTACTTGCAAGACTTCAAATAAAATTTGAAAATTGCTAGAAGTCACTCACGAGGGAATATCACAAGTAAAGGAATCAAAGATTAGTAGACTCACACAAGAATATGAATCTTTTAAAATGAAACAAAATGAGTCTATTACTTGCATGTTTACTCATTTCGGTAATATCATTAATCATCTTTCTTCACTTGGTAAGGAATATCCTGCTCATGAAAAGATCAGGAAAATTTTCAGAGGGTTAACTAAAGGATAGAGTCCTAAAGCTACCGCTATCATTGAAGGAAACGACTTGACAACCATGAACCTTGAGACCCTCATGGGAAAGCTTATGACTCATGAAATTGACATGAAAGATCAAGAGGAGTCATCCATGCAAGAAAATGAGAAGGAGAAGGCCAAAGAAAAGGAGAAGTCTCTGGCTCTCAAGGCTACAAAATCCCACTCAAAGGATAGCTTCGACGATAACGAGTCGGATGATGATGAATAAATAGCTCTTACCGCAAAGCATTTCTGAAAGTTCCTCAAGTTCAACAAAGCCAACCGCTTTAGACGGGACAACGATGAAGATCCTGCTTGCTACCGATGTAGGAGAACCAGACACATCAAGAGAGATTGCCCTATGACAAGAAAAGACTCCAGTAAGTACGAGAAGTCTAACAAAAGAAGCTCTTCCTCCAGGAAATACGCCAATACCAGCATCTCGTGTCAAAGTGATGCTAGCGATTCAGACAACGACAAAGAATGCAAACACAATGCAAATATTTGCCTCATGGCAACCGATGAGGTACTCGATGATCTCTCTTTGAATACTCTCTCTTATGATGACTTGGAAAATATCATTCTTGAATTACACGAGGAACAAAAAGGTGTTAGAAATAAGTACAAGAAATCTCTAAAAGAGGTTAAGACATTCAAACTAGATGTAGAGAGACTTTTCAACATCATTATTGATGTAAAAGGAAAATCTCCCGCCTCTGACACGGATGAGATAGTGTCTTTGTGACTCAAATTACAAGAATATCAAGTTATCATTGAGAAAAAAGGATGATGAGATTCAATCCCTCAGAAGGGCTTATGATTTTGCTATGCATAAAGTTCAAGCTGCTAATAGAAGAGAATATGATACTACAAAGTATAATGATCTTCTTGAGCAGGGTAAGAAACTAGTTGATAAAAACACGGCTCGTACACATGCTCCAAGACCACTCATCACAATGCTAGTCACAATTCTTACATGAACAAGAACACTACACATAGGTCCTATCCTAACACAAGGAAAGGACCCTTTGTTAAGAAGAACACCTCACATCATGCTTTCTATTATCATCACCATAACACTCATGATAGAACTCCTCGTACAAAATCCCCACATATGCAAAACACTCACACATTCTATTCTAAATCTTCCATGATGTGCAACTATTGTGGTCTACTTGGACATACTTCTAATTATTGTCAAACAAGGAAACAGGTTGATATGAAAGTTTTCAAATGGGTTCCTAAGACTAACAATCAAGGACCCAAACAATCTTGGGTACCAAAATGTTCATCTTCAACTTATGTTGTAGGAGAAGAATACTTCTCATACTAGAAGCAAGTGGATCCCCGATAGCGGTTGCTCACGGCACATGACCGGTGATGCTTCACTTTTTACAATGCTATCGATGAAGAAAGAAGGAAATGTATCCTTTGGTAACAATCTAAAAGGCCACATCATAGGAAATGGTAATATCGGCTCCCCTCCTTATCCTTGTATTAAGAATTTTTGTCTTGTTACAAATCTCAAACACAACCTTCTTGGTATCAGTCATCTTACGGATAATGGTTATGATTTTAAGTTTGTTAAACTCAAATGCTTCATTACCGATAGCACTAGTGGATCTACGATGTATGAAGGCATTAGAAAAAATAATATATATGTTCTCTATCTTGTTGAAGGTACTAACAATGACATGTGCTTAGTCGCAAAGAACGATGAAAGTTGGCACTGGCATATGAGGCTTGGACACGCTAATATGGATACCATCTCACGTCTTGCCACCAAGAAGCTTGTACGAGGACTTCCAAATATCTCCTTCAAAAAGGATATGGTATGTGAAGAACGTGAGAAAAGTAAGTTGACCAAGTCATCCTTCAAATCCATCAACTCTGTGAGTACCACTAGACCACTTCAACTTATTCATATGAATTTATTTGGTCCTAGTAGAGTAGCTAGTCTTGGAGACAAACTTTACGCTTTTGTTTTGGTTGATGATTTTTTAATATTTACTTGGGTCATTTTTCTTGCAAATAAAAGTGATACTTTTGGTAAATTTGTTGCCTTTTGTAAACGTGTTCAAAATGAGAAAGGCATTACTATTAACAAGATTAGAAGTGATCATGGAGGAGAATTTGACAATGCTGATTTTAAAAAATTTTGCGAAAAGAATGGTTTTGGTCATGATTTTGCTTGCCCTCGAACTCCTCAACAAAATGGTGTCGTGGAAAGAAAGAATAGAACCCTTGGCGATATGGCCTGGGTTATGTTAAACCAATATAAGCTTCCCTAATACTTTTGGGCAGAAGCCGTGAACACGGCATGTCATGTTATAAATATGGTCTTAATTAGACCTATTTATAAAAAGACTCCATATGAGCTTTGGTTTGACAAAATTCTCTCTATTGAGTATTTTAAAGTTTTTGGATGCAAATTTTTTATTTTGAATACCAAGGACAACCTAGGCAAATTTGAAGAAAAAGCTTATGAAGGTATTTTCCTTGGCTACTCAATACATAGTAAAGGTTTTCGTGTCTTTAACAAAAGAAGTCTTGTTGTCGAAGAGTCAATTAATGTCGCTTTTGATGAACTTAACTCTTCTACATCCTCCTCATCCGATGATATTGATGACATCTCTTTTGGTTTGGAGAACTCTTCTATTGGAGACCCTCGTCCTTCTTCATCTAACGATGAAATTGTGACCCCTCCAACCAAAGATTCTCCACCACTCGAGCCTCCTCAAGAGGACCTCCCAAAGGAATGGAGATTTGTCCCTCATCATCCTAAGGAGCTTATCATTGGTGAACCTTCTTCTCGTGTTTGTACTAGATCCTCCACTCGTGATCTTTATGCAAACGTGGCTTTTATTTCTCAAATAGAGCCTAAAAATATTAATGATGCTTTTCATGATAAATTTTGGATGATAGCGATACAAGAAGAGCTAAATCAATTTGAGCAAAACAAAGTTTGGGAACTTGTCCCTAAACCTCACAACCACCCCATTATTGGAACTAAATGGGTATTTCGTAATAAACATAATAAAGATGGGTTAGTCACTCGTAACAAAGCCTGATTGGTTGCTCAAGGCTATAACTAAGAGGAAGGCATTGACTACGATAAAACCTATGATCCGGTTGCTCGTCTTGAATCCATTCACATGCTATGTGCTTTTGCTTGCTTTTAATGATTTCAAACTTTTTCAAATGGATGTTAAAAGTGCTTTTATAAATGGCATTATTAAAGAAGAAGTTTATGTTAAGCAACCTCCTGGCTTTGAAGATTTTTAATTCCCTCATCACGTTTTCAAACTACACAAAGCCCTTTACGGCCTCAAACAAGCTCCTCGTGCTTGGTATGAGCGCCTTAGTTCTTTCCTAAGGGCAAAGTCGATACCACACTTTTTATCAAATTCCTTAATGGCACACTATTGTTAGTTCAAATTTATGTCGATGATATTATTTTTAGTTCCACTAACAATGTACTTTGTGTAGAATTTGCTAAAGTAATACAGGATGAATTTGAAATGAGCATGATGGAAGAACTATCCTTCTTTTTGGGTTTGCAAATCAAACAAGGACCCAAAGGAACCTTCATCAATCAAGCCAAATATACAAAGGATCTCCTCAAACGCTTCGAACTTGACTCATCCAAATCAATGAGGACTCCTATGGCAACAACGACAAAACTTGATAATGATGAAGATGGTATCTCGGTCGACATTCGTAAGTATCGAGGTATGATCGGAAGCTTACTCTATTTAACTGCTAGCCGACATGATATTATGTTTAGTGTTTATCTTTGTGCACGATACCAAGCAAATCCAAAGGAAATCGTACTTATGTGCTGTAAAGCGTATTTTTCGATATCTCAAAGGCACTATTAATATGGGACTTTGGTATCCGAAATCTTCATCCTTTGAGATTCTCGGCTTCTTGGATACAGATTTTGCCAGATGTAAAATTGACCGAAAAGAAGTAGCGGCACATGTCAATTCCTTGAAAAATCTTTGGTATCGTGGTTTAGTAAGAAACAAAACTCTGTTGCTCTTTCAACCACTGAGGCCGAATATATAGCGGCCGGATGCTGTTGTGCACAAATTCTTTGGATGTTGTAAACACTTGTAGACTATAGTATTTCTTCTACTTGTACTTCCATTAAATGTGATAATACTAGCTCGATAAATCTCACGAAAAATCAGATTTATCACTCCCACATGAAGCACATTGAGATTAGACACCATTTTCTTTGTAACCATCAACAAAAGGGGGATATTTGCCTTGCTTTTATTGACACTACTTATCAATTGGCTGACATCTTCTCCAAACCACTCCCGGAGGATTGTTTCATTTTTCTTTGCCAAGAATTAGGTATCATTAATCTTGACGTCTAGCTCCATTCAGACGGCACACCGACGGCATATGGCGGCATACCGACGGCATGCCGATTTGCGTTTAAAACAAGTTTTTGTACGCATAATCGGTATACCGTCGGCATCCACCGGCATGCCGTTTGCAGCAGAGCCAGCCAATCAACTCAGCTTTTGGGCCCCACTACAATCTTCCACTTCCATTTAAATCTTTTCAAATTCCTTCATTAACTACCCATCCCTTCATTCTTTTCCCTCATTAATACCCATCCCATCCTTTTAAATCCCTACCACTTTTCAAACCCCCCTTCATTTATTATATTCATCACTTTTTTTTCAAACCCACCCCCCCTCGTTAATACCCTCTCTCTCCTCTTCTCCTTATAACCCCAAACTCTTTCTTCTTCCTTCTCTCCATACTCCTTCACTTCCTCCTCCTCCTCCTACCATCACCCTCAATGGCCAATCTCAAAAGATCTCGCTCCATCATCGTTTCCAACCCATTCACTCCAGTGCCTCTACCTAATGGCGCCTATGATCCCAAGATCTTCACCTCCGCCCTTGCTGCCGATGCATGGTTCCATCATTTTACCAACCACGCCGTCTACAAAGGCAAGGCCATAAACTGGAATGTCTTCTCTGGCCATCTCTCACTTTTTGAGGCTGCCGGCCTCTCCTCTCTTTTGTGTCGGCAAGTGTCTGTCTATCCGGCGGCGGTGCGCCTATTCTATTGCAACCTTATTCCTGATCTGGCCAACAACGCCATCGAGACCATGGTCAATGATTGCTATTTTTGCCTAATGGCTTGCGACATTGTGGAGATTCTCGAGATACCAAATCGCGGGGATGCTCTTCCGACCTTGGCCGGTCTCTATCCTACCACCGAAGTCTCCTTTGATGAGTTCTGTGGCATTATCTGCAACTGACTAAATCCTCCTGCCATTCCGGCCCTCTCAAAGCAGTTGGAGCCCTTCTACTACGACCTCCATCGGATCATCTGCCATACTCTTTACCCCAAGTCCGGGAACTACGACCCTATTGTAAACCCCTTGATCAATTTTCGTCATGTTAAAATTTTTCTATTTGTTAATTATTATTTATTTAATTATCATTGTTAAACTAGACACTAGTTTTTTTCCATATACATGTATAGGTAAATATAGGTATTGCATACAGAGGATCCTTGCAATGGAAGTACATAGACCTTAATGACATCTTTTCAAATTAAAATCTCATTCAGGACTTAAGCCATAGCCCTGAATACCACTCGAACACTTGTTTACAATGTATATATATATATATATATATATATATATATATGCATACTAAAAAGGGCTCTTTTGCTAAAGTATATTGCACAGGGACCTTATTGATTTTTTGAATTCAAAATCAAACCAAGTATGATACCTATTCCTGATAAGTGTCGAGCTCCTGTTAGAGTCCACAAAAAGGCAGAAGATAGGACAGGATTTAAGTTCAAATAGTTTGAATTCCCCTAGGTTCTTTCCGATTCTACCCCTCCTTTATATATATATATATATATATATATATATATATATATATATATATATATATATATATATATATATATATATAGGGATGATCCTACCTGCGTTTAACCCTCTACAAACCCTAGCACCCCGCACATTGTTCGACCACCAAGGATTGAATAGAGCTTCTTAGTAGGGAATTGTGGCAACAGGTACACTTCCTCTCTCTCAAACATTAATACTCTGAGTTTTTGCATGACTTTTCGATAGAAAGATAGGTGTTCGTAGTATCTCCTCAATAGACACACAGAAATTTCTTAACCGACACAGGCCAAGGGGGGATAGGCCAATAGCAGTCTTGAAGTTCATATTGAATCTAAGTACACACAGGTTATTATGAGGACACATCCTTTTAACCATGATAACTGAAGCCTGTGTGGGATTATAACTAAGGACCAGGAACCAAGGTTCGAGTTTCAATCGATACCAGCTAAGTATGATTGAACCAGGGAACAGTTTGTGATTGTTCCAGATACTTGAGGGATTGATTAAGAAGTGGGAGGGATCAATGACCAAGAAAACCCTAAGAACCATAGGTAGTAGGGTTGTACTCCACCTAACCTGGCAAGCAACCTTACCCCATCACTATGAGACTATGTAGAACCCCTGTCATGGAAGGACATCCTAGCCTAACCGATTGTTTGACTTAGGAGTTCCTAGAAAAACCATAGGACAAACAGAGGACTTTCCCTCCATACCAATGTTGGTAACAGGACTTCCTGAAATCCAGGTGCCAACAGTTTCAAGAACACAGTGTGAAGCCAAGTCCAAATCACCATAGACTACCTAGTACCCATAGGAGCAAATATTGGGAAGTATGGGACTGTGGTTCCTTGATATACTAAAGACCCCATCTTAGTTAACCCATAAATACTCCTGAGAATTGTCGGATATAGGTAACATAACACATGAATATAGCTAAGTTCCTAAATTACTGATGTATCATTGTTCATGAGTTCAGTCCCTCAATTATTAGGCCGCACCCCTTCACTGCTTAGACAATGGGAAGCCAGTCCCTGCATTAATTGTTTACCCTGCCTTTCTAATAGTTCAGCCATTATTCCATGGTCATGATACCAACACCCTAAGTCCCTGTTCGTATACTTTTCGGGGGGGGGCCAGGTAAGATATGGTTGACAGGTAGGTTGTATAGGAAGTACTGGATATAGCCTATGACCAAATACACATGGGTATAGGCTGATTCAACTGCTTAGAGACCTGTAGGTATCAGCTAAGTATACAGGATGAGAAAATCGTAGGAAACTTGGAATTGGTATCCCTGTCTAGTAGCAGAACAGGTAATGGTTTGTCAAAACAGTGGAGAATAAGCTTTAGGAACCAGAATAATAAGATGGGAAGATTGTACCAAACAGATATGCAGTAGGAGCATATGGCTAGGAATACGAAGAGGGTTAAATAATGGATGCATTGCTTATACAATCACTTGTACAGGTATTGATTGTATAGACTAGACAGGACAGAGCCTAGCAAGTACAGAGTATCACTTAAAGGCAGTTTGGCATCACTGTTCTAGGATTTCACATAGGTATTAATTGTCACAAGGTTTTAGTTGGCATCAACTAAGGGTCCTATTAGTAGACATCAGATTTTAATGGCAATATATTGGTGCCAGAGAGAGGTATCATAGGCCACCTAGAATAAGGATGTGCAGTCCTAATAGTTTCAGTCCAACTTGGGTATACCCATAATAAGATGTTTCACTTTGATACACATTAGCTATTATAAAAGTATTTGTGATAGGAATTAGATAGTGGATTACCATTGAACTTGGGATACTATGTGAGAACATTAAATACATATGGTATGTATGCATATGACTATAGATGTTAGTCCAATATATGCATACAGGGATTTAAGAGGGAGTTTACATCAGTAAACTGAGAAGGTCAGTGGCAGAACAGCAGGTATAAGGGCCTGTCCCCATTCAGAAGTCAGTAGAAGAAGGGTTCTAGTTAGGATGGTTCACCTGGGCATGTATATGTTCAGTCCCTATAGGAATCCCTATGTATCAGCCAAGGGGGTCAGTTTAAATGTGTACAAGAGTACCCTGAGTGTAGGAGAGCTTGGAATCCTATACAAAGGAACATTTGGTACAAGGGTTCTGTAACTTAAGTATCACTTGTTGTTGTACACCATAATCTAAGTGCTATAAATGGTCAATACTTGCTAGTAAATGGGTAGTAGATTAGGGGTTGAGGTTATGTGCATTATTTAACTAAAAAGAGGCCTATAGGGCTACTACCTTTGAAACCACATGAGGGGCTGCCTAGGACTAAGGTGTACCTAGGATACCTGCTTGTGCTAATAGAAATAAATAGATATGGTCTTCAAACCCAAGTATAAGGAATCAACCTAGAAGACTAGCAAATGAATATATAAATATATGTATACTTTTATTTTATGTTGACAGTATGTATATGGTATAAAACAGGTTTATTGGGTTTTTGGCTCAGCATCTGACCGTGCCAGCAGCGCAGGACCACAGGCAAGTATACCTTGCCTTCCTCTACAGTTTTACTTACATGCAGTTCCTTTCGTTTTACTGCCTTGGAACATTTATGGACATGTGCTTTTCGTGTTATTTTCTATGGAGTTGTCTTTATTGTTTATAGCCATGTTCATGTTTTGGCCTTGTGTTTCACATTTGGAGTTTCTCGTCAGTAGCTTGCTTGAGTCGTGTCATAGAACGAGTACGTGTAGTGAACTGCCATAGCGTTGATTATCGTTGTACACAACCAGAGAGTCCACACTCGGGACGAGGGTTGTTTGGTGCACCAGAGAGTCCACACACGGGACGAGGGTGTTTGTCGTGATCAAATGGCACCAGAGAGTCCACACACGGGACGAGGGTTGACCATTTACACCAGAGAGTCCACACACGGGACGAGGGTGTCTTGCCGTGAGCTAACCAGAGAGTCCACACTCGGGACGAGGGTTAGTGCTTAGTTCAAACCAGAGAGTCCACACTCGGGACGAGGGTTTGGTTTCTTCAATTGATCTCGTGATTTCGTTCATCCGGCAGTTCATTTATACGTAGTTGTTCTAGTGTTCATGTTTGTGTTCGTGTTCGTGTTAGTGTTCGTAGTCATTTGCCTTGTTCTTGTTCTTTCTTGTTTATTTCTTGCGCATGATAAAACTGCTAGATAGGCATGTATATTATGTATCTTGCTATGTCCTCTGAGGACCTGATGATCTCCTCAGGTTAGCTGAGTTTGAGTCAGGAGCAGACGAGTGGATTGTGTTAGCTTCAGATCACGGCACTTTACAGTTGTGATTACTTGGTTAGCATGTTGTACTCAGTTGGTTCATTTCTTGTATTTCTTTATTTTTTTGTCTACTGGTAGTGGATTTGTGTCCACAGGACGTGACTTTGATTTTGGATACATTCAGTTTATATTCATTATTGCTTAGTTTCATGGATATTCACTGATCTTGTTTGTGTCTTGATTAATCTGTGGATGAGATATAGATTTTCCCGTGATTATAGATTCAGTGACTTGTGAGTATAAACAGCGTTCTACCGCCGACACTACGGTGTAGGCTGGATTTGGACACGCTTCGTATCCGAAAAGCGGGTACGGGTCATGACAAGTTTTTTTGGTGGCCCATGCAGGTCTACGTTAATCACTTCGGTTACGTCACTGTACCGTCGTGAGCCTGCGAATAGGATTAGACACTTAGAATCTCATTCACATGTCTTGACTCCTTGTTAATCCTTAATCCTTGATTTTATTGAATCCTTGATTTGTATCCTGCTTGAAATTCTCTTCAACGGCTAAAGTGTTTGCTCTTGTTACAGTTAGGATGAACTCTCAAGACAGGAACAACGCTGCACTGAACACTCCACCGGCTATAGGAGGCTTTTTCATATACATGACCCCGCCAACACAAGGAGGCCAGCTCACTCACATGGGAAATCAGCCGCCTCTCCCGAGATTCAACAGAGGCGATATTCTACCACCACAGTTTTCTCCGCAGACTCCACCACCAGTACCCGGTCTGCCACCAGCATCTGTCCTGCCGCCAGGAGTTCCACGTCCAGCACCAGTCATGCACCCAGCACCAGCAATGCATCCAGCATTTGCCATGCACCCACCGCCGATAATGTATCCAGCCCCGACGATGTATCCAGCACATGTTCTGCCTCCGCCACCAGCACTGGACAATGTCACACTCCTCGGGATCATCCAGGAGCAGGCCAACATGTTTCGCGACACTTTGAGAGAGGTTCTTCAGATTTGAGATGCTTCGCGACAGCGTCCGGGGAATCCCAAGCACTTCATGGACTTTAGGCCCACGCCGTTCCATGGGACAGAGGGGATCGTCTACGCTGATGAATGGTTGGAGAACATGGAGAGGTATCTGAAGATAGCCCGAGTCCCAGAAGAACTGAAGATCGAGTCGGTCAGTGGACAGCTTTTCGACCTCGTGCGGACATGGTACCAAGGCGAGCCCCGCTTTTCTGCTCCAGACGTAACTTGGGAGGAGTTCAAGCGATTGTTCAAGAGGAAATTCTATCCATACGTAGCACGGAAGGCGTTGATTAGACAGTTCGAGCACCTAGAGCAGGGCAACCATACCGTCGACGAGTACACATTGGAGTTTTCTCGTCTCAGCCGATTCGCAGGGAACTTGGTCAGCACCCCTGAAGATAAGGCGCGACGATTCAGAAAAGGACTATCTTACGAGATTCGCCTAGCCATTGCTACCAGTCGAGCCGCCACTTACGAGGAGATTCTAGAAGTCGCCCAAGCTGTAGAGGAAGAACTGAATCACAAGCCAAAGAGGAATCGAGACGCATTCGGAGGAGGCAACAACCAATCAGCACCAGCGAAATGTTCCAACGTTTTTGAGAAGACCTCAGCACACCAGCATCAACAGCAACCACGAACAGCCCCACAACAAGTCCAAGATGCACCCACCTGCCAGTACTGCAAGAAAAAAGGCCACGTCCAAGAAAACTGCTGAAGATGGTTAGGATTGTGCTACACTTATGGATCCAACCAGCACTTATCTCGAGACTGCCCGAAGAAGAACGCGACAGCACTGCCAGTACTAGCCGCATAAGAGGGACAAGCCTATGCTATGAACACGGTGGATACGACAACACCACAGGGAGCAGCTGGCAAGAACCTTCAGTAGATATTGACAGTATCATAGATCGGCCATATTAGACTTTGATTTAAGAGAATTAAATTTCTTATAGCAGTTGTTCTAGACTATGCAATCAAGCGGATCGCAGCTCCTTAAAATTTTGAGGACGAAATTTGTTTAAGGGGGGTAGACTTATAAACCCCTTGATCAATTTCCTTCATATTAAAAATTTTCTATTTGTTAATTATTATTTATTTAATTATCATTGTTAAACTAGACACTTGTTTTTTTCCATATACATGTATAGGTAAATATAGGTATTGCATACAGAGGATCCTTGCAATGGAAGTACATAGACCTTAATGACATCTTTTCAATTTAAAATCTCATTCAGGACTTAAGCCATAGCCCTGAATACCACTCGAACACTTGTTTACAATGTATATATATATATATATATATATATATATATATATATATATATATATATATATATATATATATATATATATATAATATGCATACTAAAAAGGGCTCTTTTGCTAAAGTATATTGTGCAGGGACCTTATTATTTTTTTGAATTCAAAATCAAACCAAGTATGATACCTATTCCTGATCAGTATCGAGCTCCTGTTAGAGTCCACAAAAAGGCAGAAGATAGGACAGGATTTAAGTTCAAATAGTTTGAATTCTTCTAGGTTCTTTCCGATTCTACCCCTCCTTCATATATATATATATATATATATATATATATATATATATATATATATATATATATATATATATATATATATATATAGAGAGATGATCCTACCTGCGTTTAACCCTCTACAAACCCTAGCACCCCCCACATTGTTCGGCCACCAAGGATTGAATAGAGCTTCTGAGTAGGGAATTGTGGCAACAGGTACACTTCCTCTCTCTCAAACATTAATACTCTGAGTTTTTGCATGACTTTTAGATAGAAAGATAGGTGTTCGTAGTATCTCCTCAATAGACACATAGAAATTTCTTAACCGACACAGGCGAAGGGGGGGATAGGCCAATAGCAGTCTTGAAGTTCATATTGAATCTAAGTACACACAGGTTATTATGAGGACACATCCTTTTAACCATGATAACTGAAGCCTGTGTGGGATTATAACTAAGGACCAGGAACCAAGGTTCGAGTTTCAATCGATACCAGCTAAGTATGATTGAACCAGGGAATAGTTTGTGATTGTTCCAGATACTTGAGGGATTGATTAAGAAGTAGGAGGGATCAATGACCAAGAAAAACCTAAGAACCATAGGTAATAGGGTTGTACTCCACCTGACCTGGCAAGCAACCTTACCCCATCACTATGAGACTATGTAGAACCCCTGTCAAGGAAGGACATCCTAGCCTAACCGATTATTTGACTTAGGAGTTCCTAGAAAAACCATAGAACAAACAGAGGACTGTCCCTCCATACCAATGTTGGTAACAGGACTTCCTGAAATCCAGGTGCCAACAGTTTCAAGAACACAGTGTGAAGCCAAGTCCAAATCACCATAGACTACCTAGTACCCACAGGAGCAAATATTGGAAAGTATGGGACTGTGGTTCCTTGATGTACTAAAGTCTCCATCTTATTTAACCCATAAATACTCCTGAGAATTGTCGGATATAGGTAACATAACACATAAATACAGCTAAGTTCCTAAATTACTAAAGTATCATTGTTCATGAGTTCAGTCCCTTAATTATTAAGCCGCACCCCTTCACTGCTTAGGCTATGGGAAGCCAGTCCCTGCATTAATTGTTTACCCTGCCTTCCTAATAGTTCAGCCATCATTCCATGGTCATGATACCAACACCCTAAGTCCCTATTCGTATACTTTTGGGGGGGACGAGGTAAGATATGGTTGACAGGTAGGTTGTATAGGAAGTACTGGATATAGCCTATGACCAAATACACATGGGTATAGGCTGATTCAACTGCTTAGAGACCTGTGGGTATCAGCTAAGTACACAGGATGAGGAAATCGTAGGAAACTTGGAATTGGTATCCCTGTCTAGTAGCAGAACAGGTAATGGTTTGTCAAAACAGTGGAGAATAAGCTTTAGGAACCAGAACAATAAGATGGGAAGATTGTGCCAAACAGATATGCAGTAGGAGCATATGGCTAGGAATACGAAGATGGTTAAATAATGGATGCATTGCTTATACAATCACTTGTACAGGTATTGATTGTATAGACTTGACAGGACAGAACCTAGCAAGTACAGAGTATCACTTAAAGGCAGTTTGGCATCACTGGTCCAGGATTTCACACAGGTATTAATTGTCACAAGGTTTTAGTTGGCATCAACTGAGGGTCCTATTAGTAGACATCAGATTTTTATGGCAATATATTGGTGCCAGGGAGAGGTATCATAGGCCACCTAGAATAAGGATGTGCAGTCCTAATAGTTTTAGTCCAACTTGGGTATACCTATAATAAGATGTTTCACTTTGATACACATTAGCTATTATAAAAGTATTTGTGATAGGAATTAGATAGTGGATTACCATTGAACTTGGGATACTATGTGACAACATTAAATACATATGGTATGTATGCATATGACTATAGATGTTAGTCCAACATATGCATACAGGGATTTAAGAGGGAGTTTACATCAGTAAACTGAGAAGGTCAGTGGCAGAACAGCAGGTATAAGGGCCTGTCCCCATTCAGAAGTCAGTAAAAGAAGGGTTCTAGTTAGGATGGTTCACCTGGGCATGTATATGTTCAGTCCCTACAGGAATCCCTATGTATCAGCCAAGGGGGTCAGTTTAAATGTGTACAAGAGTACCCTGAGTGTAGAAGAGCTTGGAATCCTATACAAAGGAACATTTGGTACAAGGGTTCTGTAACTTAAGTATCACTTGTTATTGTACACCATAATCTAAGTGTCATAAATGGTCAATACTTGCTAGTAAATGGGTAGTAGATTAGGGGTTGAGGTTATGTGCATTATTTAACTAAGAAGAGGCCTATAGGGCTACTACCTTTGAAACCACATGAGGGGCTGCCTAGGACTAAGGTGTACCTAGGATACCTGCTTGTGCTAATAGGAATAAATAGATATGGTCTTTAAACCCAAGTATAAGGAATCAACCTAGAAGACTAGCAAATGAATATATAAATATATGTATACTTTTGTTTTTGGTTGACAGTATGTATATGGTATAAAACAGGTTTATTGGGTTTTTGGCTCAGCATCTGACCGTGCCAGCAGCGCAGGACCACAGGCAAGTATACCTTGCCTTCCTCTACAGTTTTACTTACATGCAGTTCCTTTCATTTTACTACCTTGGAACATTTATGGACATGTGCTTTTCGTGTTATTTTCTATGGAGTTGTCTTTATTGTTTATAGCCATGTTCATGTTTTGGCCTTATGTTTCATATTTGGAGTTTCTCGTCAGTACCTTGCTTGAGTCGTGTCATAGAACGAGTGCGTGTAGTGAACTGCCATAGCCTTGATTATCGTTGTACACAACCAAAGAGTCCATACTCGGGACTAGGGTTGTTTGGTGCACCAGAGAGTCCACACACGGGACGAGGGTGTTTGTCATGATCAAATGGCACCAGAGAGTCCACACACGGGATGAGGGTTGACCATTTACACCAGAGAGTCCACACACGGGATGAGGGTGTCTTGCCGTGAGCTAACCAGAGAGTCCACACTCGGGACGAGGGTTAGTGCTTAGTTCAAACCAGAGAGTCCACACTCGGGACGAGGGTTTGGTTTCTTCCATTGATCTCGTGATTTCGTTCATCCGGTAGTTCATTTATACGTAGTTGTTCTAGTGTTCGTGTTTGTGTTCGTGTTCGTGTTAGTGTTCGTAGTCATTTGCCTTGTTCTTGTTATTTTTTGTTTATTTCTTGCGCATGATAAAACTGCTAGATAGGCATGTATATTATGTATCTTGCTATGTCCTCTGAGGACCTGATGATCTCCTCAGGTTAGCCGAGTTTGAGTCAGTAGCAGACGAGTGGATTGAGTTAGCTTCAGATCATGGCATTTTGCAGTTGCGGTTACTTGGTTAGCATGTTGTACTCAGTTGGTTCATTTCTTGTATTTCTCTATTTTTTTCGTCTACTGGTAGTAGATTTGTGTCCACCGGACGTGACATTGATTTTGGATACATTCAGTTTATATTCATTATTGCTTAGTTTTATGGATATTCACTGATCTTGTTTGTGTCTTGATTAATCTGTGGATGAGATATAGATTTTCCCGTGATTATAGATTCAGTGACTTGTGAGTATAGACAGCGTTCTACCGTCGACACTGCGGCGTAGGCTGGACTTAGACACGCTTCGTATCCGAATAGCGGGTGCGGGTTGTGACAGCTATCACCAATGACGCTCTAGTCTGCATGTATTTCTTGTACTCGAAGAAGACTTGGTCGTTTCCCAAGACTCCTCAACGCTTTCTTCTCTGTCCTTCCTGCGAGGAAACAGTCACTCAACTATGGCGCCTTCATCACCCTAATACTTGAGGCCAAGGGCGTGGACCTCTCTCTGCCAATCGGACGATGTTCCCTCTTTTCTTGTCGTTTCTCGCTCTGCCCCTGGTGCCTCCGCGTCTCGTGCTTTCTCCTCCCATGAACCATCGGCCGCTTCTCCTGCAGCAGAGCCTTCTGTGCCTCCTCTATCCGGCCATTTCATGCCGCTGACCCAGCAGTATTTTGATATGCGTAAGGCTCAGGCGGAGGAGCAGATGAGGGCCAACACCCGCGGCCTTTAGAATCTCATTCAGAGTCGCTTCCATGACCAAGCTTCCTTCATCCAACGGACTCTTCAGGAACGCAATCCTTATCTGGATCTTAATCTTCAGGATCCTCAATACCAAGGCTCCCGGTTCTCTGACCCCAATGCTTACGGGTTTATGTACCCAGATGGTGTGGATCCCTTCGGTGCTTTTCACAAGACTCCGGGTGGTGAGGACGATGATCCGACGGATCAGTAGTTGCAGTTTCCTGTTGGTGATGGTCGAATAAAGAATTGGTGTCTGTTTTTAGTATGTGTCTTTTGAGGTCCTGCGAGGACCAATGGTTTTGTTTCTCTGTCTTGTGTGGTCCTACGGGGACCGTTTTCTGTCTTGCACTGTCTTGCTTTACTCTCGTTAGGGAGAGTTTATTTTTCTATTTTTCTATGAAGTATCAAGCATGTACCTTCCTACTTTCACAATAAAATATATGCTTGCTTTCGTTCACTATTACGCTTTTATGTTTTCTGGCCAAATTTCTTGGTTTCCCATCTTTGATTAAGTGACAAAGGGGGAGAAAACGTATTGAGAGGGAGTAGTCTACCTGCGGGGGAGTAACTCCCTAAAGATGCTATCTTTCTGTTTTGTCAATTATCAAAATAGGGGAGATTGTTGGCACATTTATTTTGATAACATTAACAGCACCTTTGTAGTCTAGTTTTCTCTGTATTTTAGCTAACAGATAATCTCTCAAGCTCTCCTACAAAAAGACCTGTCCATTCAAGCCGAGTCATCGAAGCCTTATGGAAGTTCCTAAAAGAAGACTGAAGAAAAGACCAGTGCTCCTTAAAGACAGCTCTCAAAAGATTCAAGATTTCGAGTCTGTACAAGGTCTATATCTTTCTGTATAAACACCTAAGGTTGGATGACAAAGATAAAGCTCTTCTATTTTTCAGTCAAAAATCAATATATAAAGAAATGGCATACCGACGGTATACCGCTGTGTACCGATGATATACCATTTCTGAGGTCCAAAATATTCTATGACGAACCTCGGCATACCGACGACATACTACAGTATACCGACGGTATACTATTTTGTGAGCCACAAAATTTTCTGTGACAAACCTCGGCATACCGACGGCATACTACAGTATACCGACGGTATACCGTTTTGTGAGCCACAAAATATTCTGTGACGAAACTCAGCATACCGACGGCTTACTACGGTATACCGACGGTACACCGTTTTATGAGCCACAAAATATTCTGTGACGAACATCGGTATACCGACGGCATACCGCTGTATACCGACGATATACCGGCTTCATCAGATTTGATTTTTGAATGGACAAGATACTAGCATTAAATGCTCCCAACGGATAGATTTATTACTGTTACTGTTCCGAACGGTATATCGATGGTATGTCGGTCCATACTGACGGCATACCGTCCGTATTATGTTTAGAAGCATTAAATGCTATCCTCTCTTGGTTTTCTATATAAATGGATTCCTTCCTTCCAATGAAGGCCACCCACTTAAGCCGTAAATTTCTCAACAACCAAGAGCTCCACCATTACTACTCTACCCAAGCTTTTAATTGTCATCCAATCCAAAAGTGCTAGAGTATTCAAGAGTTGTACTTTTCGATCTTCAAGTGTTGTAGAAGATCAACAGTTTCTTTTCCTTTCCTTTTGAAGTTGACGAGCCTTCGTAAGAAAACTCATGTGTAAGAAGTTGGCGAGTTCTTCGGATCCAAACTCGTGTTGAAGTTGACGAGTTCTTCGGATCCAAACTCGTGTGTAACAATTTACTCAATAGTGGATTTAAGCCGGAGAGAGTTCCGGGACTGGATTGCCTCTAGGGAGGAGACCATGATACATCGAGTGTTTGATTCTCTTTCTCTCTCTCTTATTTACTTCAGTAAAATAGCTTACTTGTGTTAAGTAATTTTTTATTACCCTATTCACCCCCCGAGTTCTACATTTATGAATTAGCATTGTCAATATGTGAATGAAGATAGAAGAAAGAGGAAATCTGATGAATTAGCAGTGTCAAGTTTCGACCCCTATTTTAGGTCATAGAAATTTCAAAAATAGGAAACTATATTACTAAAATAAGATATCCTATTTAGCTTATTTTAGGAAATAGAAAATCCTGAAATAGTCCAGCGTTAATTTTGGATGACCAAATCTAATCAATACAATATCTAATACAGATTTTCAAATTGCATCAAATAAAATATTTGACCAAATTTGGTCCCTACAAATATGTTTGTAGAAGCATGGAAATTACGGGCACATCAAGGGCCAAAACCCTTATGCGCTCTAAAATGGCATGCGCCCTAAAGCGTCATGCGCCATAGAATGTTATGTATAGAGGAACTCAGAATAGAACACTCGGCACAACAAAGGAAAAAAAGATATATAAATTAGGAGAAAGCCTAAAAAAATTCGGCGCCCTAAAGCGTCATGCGCCATAGAATGTTATGTGCAGAGGAACTCAGAATAGAACACTCGGCGCCCTAAAGCGTCATGCGCCATAGAATGTTTTATTGCATATGAAAGTCTATTACATATCCAAACTCTTTGTTACAATAAAAACTCTACTACAAAGGAGAAAGCCTAAAAAACTTCACTTAGGCGCATCACTCAGATATCTTAGCTAAGCGCATCACTCAAACGTCTTAGCTAGGCACATCACTCTGACGAGTCAGCTAGGTGCAACATCGGTCCCGTCAGAGAGAATCACTTCCTCGTCAACATACGAGTGCTTTGGCTAATAAAGCAGTTATAGAGCAGAACGGGGCCCGTTCTTTGGATGCAACAGGCACCTTGCCTGCGGCACTTCCAATATAAAGAAAACTGGAGCACGGCAAAACCTAAATCGAGTAATAAACATCATGGCACACAGTCGATAAAGTGCACGAACATGAACAGCCAACTCGACGCATCTCAGTCTTCTGAAGGAGTTCGTCATCAAAGCTTCTTCGAAGGAGGAGATCTGCAACCCACAGTGCAGCGTCTCGCCAAGGAGGAGGACTGGTCGAGTTTATCTCTATTCGGGATAGAAAGTGAAGCAAGAAACAAACTTCTCTTCATGCTGCTATTTATAGGCCAAGACATCAAACCTATGCACCACGTGGTAACTTTCCCGAAGTCAGTACAATGAACTTGCATTTATGGTGATGAATCTGCCCCTTCGAATTCAACATCAAAGAAGTCTTAACGCCTCGAAAAAGCCAACAAAGACTGACAAATGAGTATACGCCACGCGACGGATGCGCTCGTCAGCACCATGCGCCTCGTACCAATGCATCCAGTGGAGCACAGAATGATGCGTCCAGTGATGCACAGAGATGTGCCCACTCAGGGTCATCACCCATCAAGCATTTAATGCTATGTGACAAAGTTGGCAGCACGCTTCCTGAAGACTGAATAGTTGACAGCTTTTACAGAAAATGAAGAGCCGCCAACGTCAACTTCATATTACTTATTCTGTCAGTTATAGCTATGCCCCGCCATATGGCCGACTGATCACTCGCATGCGCCTCCATAGCCATGCGCCCAAAGTTCTGCATGTGCTGCCTCAAAACCCATGCGCCCAATAGCATCAGCCACGTGGCGTCCCTACGTGCAAGCTCTCCAGGCACATAACACATATGCACGCATAAGCAGATCATTTTTCTGCCAATAAATAGAAGGCTCATTCCTTTATTCAACCTCTCCACGGTTCATTCTCCACTTCCGAAATACTTCAACTGCGTCAACATCTAGAGCACTTACAAGAGTCTCAATCCTCTTTAAGTCACTGCCCAGAGCAATCCAGACCTTCAGAGAGTTTGAGACCATCGTCAGATCGTCAACGGAGTCAACGTATTACCACTCACTCCATCGCCACAATTCCCAGATAGAAATAAATATATACTTCTAGGACTACATCTAAGTACTACATTATACACTATTTTGTTTGTAATTAGATACAAAAAAGTTTGTTCTTCTTATTTTAATGTCAAATAAGCTGACGACTTTGCTGGAGACTAATTTCTTCTCCAACAAGAAGGTTGTGTCACAAAATGACGACAGTAAGCTCGGCTCCTCCAACAAGACACTCATGGTGCGCCTCAATCAACAGGATTATGAGGAGTTATCTCTGAAGGCAGTATGAGTCCTTCGAAGCGGCTGCCAAAGTCGAAGAAGACCCACCAAGTCTGGGTGTGCAAAGGTGATGTGTCGAACGCCATCGCTGAAGGAGATGCGCCGCCGCAGACCTCTCTTCCTGCTGACATTCTTAGCAAACAAGATGTGACCACTGGTGCAGCACATCTGCCAGGGAAGCACACCGTCGACGGCAGCTCCTAACCTTCTTCTTTCCAGTCGAAGAAGATGCATCGACGGAACAGGGGCGCATCCAATCTCTCGTGCATGAGCTCTGATGTGAAGGAGAAAACTTCTATATTCGACAGAATCACTAGCTGTTATGGCGAAAAAGGATTGGATTCTGAGTACTATATACCTTTACGGACTAGTACTAAGAAGTCCAATGCAACACAGGTCATGCACCCCAAACATGCTATGCCAGCAGCAAACCAGAAATGTGTGCCAAAACTCATGCACGCAACTGATGGTAAGCTATACAGAGTTGACTCGGGTGCCTTGGCACCTGCTACGAGTCGACTCTCGAAGTCCCCTTCCCACTTGGGCGCATCTTCTGCGTATGGAGCCAAGTTGGGTGGGGCAAATTCTGCGACTTTGAACCCATGCGCCCACGTGGGCTGTGCACATGAAGTGGGTTCAAGCCGTAATATATGTTGCTCTCACACCAACGATCTAGGCGCATCTCATGTGCCGAAACTAGATCAGGGGGTGCAACGTTCACATAATCACCCCGACGCTTGGCACTGCCATGCACCTAAAAAGGGTGTGAATGCAAAACTTTTCCCTCATGATCTACGTAATATGATCACTCACGAACGTGGATCGGGAGAGACAACCTCCATGCACGATGCGTCCCTCACAGGGCATCCTTGTTCCATAGTCACCATCAATTACTGCTGTTGTAAAATAATAGCTGCACCAATAAGGCAGTATGTGTTCCAACGACTGCAACCAGCTGCACCTATCCGACATGGCCTCGAGAAAAGAGTGCCAATCGATGACGAGACAGAACCTTCGGTCGCCTGGTGCCATGTTATTTATAACTCCCATGCATTAGGAAAAAAGGTGAGCTCCACCAACTATTCGACCTCGGATGGCCCATCAAAAAGTTGACCGAAGAAGAACCAGGAAGTAACCCCGTCAATCAGGGTATTCCAGGGAACTCGATTGAGGATGAAAGATTCAACAATGATACAATCTGAGGGTAGTCTGACCCCGACTATCCTCAATAACCCCTCATTCAAAGACGAGGGCATCCACCAAGGTACTGACATCGAAGCAGCTGGGGGTAGCCAGTATGAAGTGTCAGAAGAAGAAGATCTTAGGCCAACCTTCCCACAAGAAAGTAAGGATGAAAGTGAAGCATCAACCGATCCATCCACTTCTATCCACGTCATGCCCGTCTACATGGCAGAGGGTGGCGACGAAGAAGAGATCGATACTTCAGCTTCGGATCTCGTTCGACGTACGGACACCTTGGAAGATGGCCTCAAGACCCTCTCCTCCATCATGCAATCTTTGACCTAATTGATGTTTGAGATTTGGAATACTCTGACTTCTCAACCTTTGATAAGGGCATTTGTATGTACTAACCTCGATCCTGGGTCTAACGGAGAGTCCAGTATACCCCCTCAACAGGTATCTTCTAGAATAGATCATCACACCGCCCCTCGGATATCAACTCCTTCAGGGGCTGAGCTTCACACTTTACCTCCCTTACCTACCCCTAGCTCTACAAAGGAGATGGATGAGATGGTAAAGGATCTGCGCGACCACTTCGAAGGGCAAAACAAACAGGAGGAACGCCAGAAGCTCGGGATCCGGCAACCTTAACCTCCTGAATGGAACAAAGTGGTTTATCCTCCCAAATGTAAACCACAAACAGTGACGCATTCAATGGAAAGGAGTCTCCCAGCCGATATCTGACCTACTTCCACTCCGTAACTGGACATCTTCCGAAGGAAGACGTCCTGCTTACAAGTTTGTTCGTCGGGGCATTGAAGGGAGTCACCTACGGCTGGTACTACAGTCTTCCTGATAACCGCATATCCTCCTTCGACGACTTAACACATCTGTTCCTTGACCGATTCTACAACGAAAAAAAGGACATGACAATGTCATCTATGATAGAAGTGTGCTAGATGGAGAAAGAAACTGTTCGAGCCTTCATCAAACACTTCCGTCAGGCATACTTGAGATTACCAATTGGCATTCCAAAACATGTGTTGATCGACTCATGCAGCATGAACTTGATGCCAGCCATCAAACTCTGGCTCGACTCCGCCCAGCCTCCCGATTGGAGTTCGTTGATCATCGGAGAGAAAGTTGCCGAGAAAAAGGTACGCAACGCACGGCTTCTGGAAATAGCTTCCCTGCGTTCGATGATAAGGGAAAATGCATCGCCACCAACAATAGTGGCCGCGAGCCCAAACGAAAACAGGCATTGACTGCCAACACCTCAAAAAGCACACAAGAGCCCACTCATAAGCCACCGCCTGCACCAAGACTGAAGGAGGTCTACTCCTTCAACGACGAAGACACCCTATAACTTTTCGAAATGCTGAAACAGAGCGACAAGATCAAGCTGCCTGATCCAAAGCATTCTAACGAGGTCGACAGGGTGGGCGACCCGAGGTACTGTCACCACCATCGATTCGTCGTGCATCCGACTCGAGACTGCTACATCTTAAAGAACTACATATAATGTATGATTAATGTGAATGTTATCTCGCTCGATTATAAAAAGAAGACAGTCTCGGCCAACATGGTGTCACTCCAGTTTGGCACCTTGTCGCCTACTGAAGCTCAAGATGGCATCGTCCCCATCCCAAAGACGACAATGGAAGTGATCAACCTTCTGCCAACTCGTAACAATATGAGCGGACTAGTACCACTCACGACCTCCCGAAGAGAGATCATGTGGGTTCATCCAGATCTCACTCCAGAACTGACTCAATCGAAGGTACATCCTACCTCCAAAGCCAAAGGTAAGAAGACCAAGTTTTGTCGAATGATGACTTCCTATCCTGAGGAAGTACTGCATGTACAAATACATTCACAGCAGAATGATCATCAAGAGGAGGCTCTGGTAGAAGTGACGCCTCCCGTCACTACTACATCTACCCAAGGGGAAGGTCTATCCCAACCGCTAGCAGCCGACAAACAGAAATAGTACGAGGCTCGTTTCGACAAGCCTCTATGAAAAGACAATACTCCGGAGTTGACCAAACCTCAAACATCAATTGGCCTAACTCGCTAGTACTCCAGCTCGGCTATCCCTGTTCGAACATCTTCGACTATCCAAAGATACTCGAGAGGCTCCATGTGAAGCACTGAAGGAGGCTGAGTCCTTCATGAGCCAAGTCAAGCAGCCTAAAGATGATCCATAAAACATGTCCGTACTACCATAGTATGGGGGAAATCATCTCCAACATCACGTTCATTCAACAAGATGTGTTGCTCAAGAACAACCAACACAATAGACCGCTGTATTACACAGGGTACGTCGGCACCATCTACGTGGATCGAACGGAGATCAATCTCGGGTCGTTCCTCAGCATTATCCTCCGAACTCTGCTCCAGACATTGGGGATCCCGATGTATCATCTGACGGCATCCCACACTACAATCAGTGGCTTCAACGCTAGCAAGTATGAACTACTGGGCAATATCCTGCTCAAATGTCATCGGTGATCTCCAGATCGAGGTGACTTGCTATGTCATGGATGCGGACGTCAACTACAACATCCTGTTGGGGCGCCCATGGATACATGAATACATGGTGGTGCCATCTACCCTTCACCAATATATGAAATATGTATCCACCAACGGCATAGTTAGAATAGAGTTTGCTGATGTGATCCCTTCATAAGGATTCAGGCCTTCTTCATAGACTCCGATCTTTATAAATCAAATAACTTGGACGACGAAGCCAACGATGCCGACGACGAAGCAGAAGTTGAAGCTGAAGCTGACACTGAAGCAGAAATGATGACCAGTGCCCCTCTGAAGGTGCAACTCAAGGGGAAACCTCCCCAAGCATCGGCCTCTATCATAGTCAAGCTGGCGCAGGAGGACACCACCCTCCTTGGCTGAAACAACAACCGAAGCCCCTTTGAAGATACGACTCAAGGGGAGACCTCCCCAAGTGTCAGCTCTTCTCGTGGCTAAGCTGTACGAAAAAGCACCAATCTCCGTGGCGTCAGCTGAGACGCCTCTCAAAGTGTGGCTTAAAAGGAAACCTCCCCAATCGTCTGCTCCCCTTATTGTCAAGCTACAAGGGAAGGCCCCAGCGTCTCTCTCAATACAGACTCAAGAGCCGGTACGGGTCAAGCTCTCGATGAACTCTTCTAAACTGCCCAAGGCTGCTCGAGTGCTCACTGACGAAGAACTGGGAGAGTATATATCGGCCAATGTCGATGCCCCATCTCTCGATGATGTAATTCTCTGGGACAAGATCCCATATTTTATCAATAAAAGGTTGTCTTTGAATTATTTTAGTCTTCCATATTGGAATTCTATGTATACCTTAGATAAAGCCTTACAGTCGTTGCAAACACAAATAACGAATGTCAATCTTGTAAATCGAGTCATCATGTATCAAAGAGTCTGTTATATAGTTTTGTCCTGGAACCAGGACGAGAAACCTATCATCTTCGACAAGGTCGAGCGCCATCAAGAACTTCCATCTGTCGAGCCAGAACATGATATCGGCAGAATACAAGTGTATCGGTAAAAGTACCTCATTCAGAAGATGGGTTACGACTTAAAAAGTGGCCAAGGTCTGAACTTTGGCAGAGGCCGATATCTTCCTTTACGACTTTCAGTTCCGAAGGGGAAGTCAAAGACTATTACCACCGCACTCGACGAAGAATGGGCTACACCACACCTCCAACAAACCCAAAAAGTTCAGAAGCAGAAGCGGCCATACACTCTCTATCACGACCCGTACCCGCTTTTCGGGATACAAGTGTGTGTCCAAGCCAGCCTACGCTGCAGAGTCGGCAGTAGAACATTGTCAAGGCCATGATGCTCAAAATCACATAAATGTTAACTTTATTGCTCATTCACATTTCTAAATTGATTACAACATTTACAAGAATTATATTTGAAAAGAAATACAAAGCCTCACCATCTATTACAACAGTTTAAGCTTTCTAACTAGTTTCCAGGTTTTGGTTTGCAAGTATACATGTGTCTCCCTTATGCTAAGAGTAGTCGCAGCCAAACTAAAAAATGATGGTTATCCAGTCAGGAAAGAAACAAGCACACAGACCGACGGTAATCCGAAAACACAATAGAATTTACAAAACATAAAAATAGCATATGTGAAATAAAGCAAGAGAGTAAACTAGTAACCTGTCATATCTAGAATAAACTGGAGAGATATAGCAGGATATATGGACTAGAATAAAATATGTAAACAGGATGACATGGCAAGTAGTGACGACTGCAATAAGAGATACAAGGAACCACTATCTACGTTTTTGAAATATCGGGTTCGACATGTGAACGGCTAGGAGGCAAATTCGGCGCCCCGCACGTGAATTGGGCGACTGCTATCAGACACGATCAGATATTTTGGGATGTTTATGTGTAGTCCACATGTTTACTAAGATATTTTCCCTTCCGATTGTAGAGGCTAAAAATCAAGCTGTGCCACCCATTAAGTGTGCGATCATCAAGTAGCGCCAAATTATTATGTTGTGCCAAACTATTAGGTTGTGCCAATAATTGGTTGCACCAACATCAGGTTGCGCCAATGATAGGTTGCACGGCGCCACGTGGCAAGCATCCTCGAGAAGCTGTAACGGTTGCCATCATTAGTGACACTCTGACAGCACGACAATCGAAGAAAATCCATTCGAATCCCATGCAACACGGCGCTTGAGAAGATTTTGTCAGCATATAATTAAAGCTAACAGCTGGCTCGCACAGGAATTAATCAGTACAGCACAGAAGTCATAGTCAAAGACACTAATTGTTGTGTTGCGCCCATGCACAACCTGGCTAGTTGGCGCCACCGGATCAACTTTTATTTAGAGGTAGGGTGACGTGGCACGCAAGCCACCAACTTCGTAGAGCGTGCCTACTACACTGCCCACGACCATGCACATCTTATTCAAATAATGCTACACGTGCACAGCAGTTGGCAACCGCTCGCACAAGTTGTTACATTGTGCCCCCGTGCAACCTGATGAAGCACGTGCAAGGTGATCGAACAGTGTCCAGAACAGGGTGACGTGGTGCGCAAGCCACCAACTTCGTAGAGCGTGCCCACTATACTGCCCATGACCAAGCGTATCTCACTCAAATGATGCCACGCATCCACAGCAGTTGGTGCAACCACTCGTGCAAGTGAACAGGCGTGCAACCTAAAGCTCGCACAACCCAAAATAACTGCTAAACAGTTATTTCCAGAACTCTATAAATTGTGTTTCCAATCAGTTCTCAGGAGGGATCAAGGATCAAAAACTCCTGCAAAAGTGCTGTTGCATCCTCCAGAAGCTCGTGTCTTCGATATCACATCGTCCAAGGGAAAAAGTGATCGTCTTCTGATCAGATTTCTATAGTTGTACTTCCCCAGAAATCAATTGTACTCTTTGTACTTTTTTTAGTTTGTAGAAATCAAATTTTTTTTGTTTTTGCAAACAAAATGGTGACTCTGATGGGGACGACTTTCTTCTCTGATAAGAAAGTGAAAACTCAATGTGATACCGCATCGATCGTCAAGACGCAGAAGACTTTGGTCGTTCAATCGACCAAACCGCTTACGAGGCAATGAGTAGTGCTGGGGGTACCAAGCGCACCGTCGTTGCTGCTAAGAGCAAAGGACGCACTGTGTGGACTCCCAAGTCTTCTCGGCCAACCATGGCTCTTGTACAAGTTGTGCAGTCCGTCTCTCGGCCAACCATGGCTCTTGCGCAACTTGTGCAGTCTGTCTCTCGGCCAACCATAGCTCTTGCGCAACTTGTGCAGTCTGTCTCTGCGCCAACCATGGCTCTTGTGCAACTTGTGCAGTCCGTCTCTCGGCCAACCATGGCTCTTACGTAACTTGCGCAGTCCGTCTCTCAGCTAACCATGGCTCCTAAGCAACTTGCGCAATCTGTCTATCATTCAACCATGGCTCCTGCACAACTTGCACAATCTGCCTCTCTGTCAACCAGAACTCATGCACAACCCGTGCCTACTGCTTCTTTGGCTCTAAACAAAGGATAACGCCTTTTGGCTACTCCCTCATCTTCTCTAGTCCTTGACTCGGTAGAATGTATCTCTGGTGGCGCCTATGCGCCACTCAATGCGAAAACTCTTTTGGACAGGAACTCTACTCCTCTGAATAGAGACGATCAAATCTCTGCTAAGAAAGTGAGTTCTGTTCAAATTGAGATTTCTGTCACTAAGTTGTGCCAGGGTAAATACATAAGAACAGGTTGCACAACACAAAAAGGAATTCTGCCGAATCCTAATAATGCAACTATGGATCTTCCATCCCTGCTCATCTCAAGATCCAAACAGGATAAACTACTAGTATCTCAGACAGATACACAAGTAGTAGATCTATCTGACATGTGTACCTATCTCAACAAGTGCCAGTCAACACCTACTTCAGCAAAATACAAACAGACTGCGCTAATGGCTAACTTGCGCCAGAAGCATACTTCTGAAGTCAAGAACTCCTTTACCTATACTAACCAACTCAGCACTTCTTTGTACACTCAAGGAAGGGGACATCTCAAGAATAGGAACCATGTTCCTAACATAATTAAAGAATATGTTCCTTCAACTTCTTCTCATCCTGATGTCATAACCGATATCTGTGAAGTTCTTAAACAGAAGCGTAAGATCACAAATCTATCTCGTCCACTGCAATGCAACCCTAAGAACATCACTATTACCATCACCATGAGGTAGTTATCAAATGTTGTTGTCAATCAGCTAAGCGGTCTGTCTTTGACCGTTTGAATTATTTTCAAACTCCTCAACCAATAATAGTGGATGAAGACGAATTGTTGTATGCATCTGTCAACATGACGTCTCAAAATACTGAGGATGGAAAATGCCTAAGACATAATGCATCCCGTAATTCTAGTCAACAGTATTTAGATCGGATTCATGAATCAGGCACAGGGGTATACCAGTATACTAGATCAAGAAGCCGAGAAACAATCAGTCAAAGAAATCTTCCTTCCGGCCAAGACATAATCGGTCAAAGGAATTTTCTTGATTCTAACCAAGATTCCTTCAGTCAAAAAGACATCCCTATCACTTATTCTGGGGGTGGTTCCTTATATGACTTTGATGCTGACAGTGAAAGTTCTGAAAGGACCATCCTTTCCACTAGCTCATCTTCGAGGGCTAGAGAAGTGACTGCTTATGTCGTCACAGAAGATCAAGATACTTCCAGTTCTAACGGTCAAGAGCAGAGAATTGCTGCTTTGGAAGCTGGTTTGAAAAGCATGGTTGAGATGATGACAGGCATACATGTAGTAATTATGACACAACATACAGTTCCACCAGTCGTGAATCTAATTCTGACTCAGGAACCTGTAACAACATCAGCTCCCATCAACATTGGCCTGGGAGTACAATCTCCTCACAATACTTCCATACCAGTGCAAGCTGCTCCAAGTTAATCTGGTGCTGGAGGTGGTACTTATCATGCAGTACCTCCTCCTAACATATCAAATTAATCTACTGCTCCACAATCATCGAAAAATACCAATAAGGCCGTAAAAATTTTACGTACTCAATTCGAAGCTCTCAAACAGAAAGTCGGCTTGCAGAACCTTGGGATCAAGCAGCCTTATCCCATAGAATAAAAAGAAGTCCAATTTCCTTCTAAATACAAACCCCCTGCTATTATGTTGTTTGATGCAGCACATCTCCAAGTCAATACCTCAATCACTTTGAAGTAATGACTGATCAACTTCAACCAAATGATGCTCTTCTTACTAGAGTATTTGTCGACTATTTAGCTGGTACAGTATATGACTGGTATCGTAGTTTACCAGATAGTTGTATAACCTCTTTCTCTAGCTTCAAAAAATATTCTTGGAACAATTTTATGATGGAACCAATGACATGACTATGTCTGATCTCATCAAAATCAAACAACGACATAGTAAAACTACTGAACGTTTCATTGAACGATTCTGCCGTGAAGCACTCAAAATGCCTCTCGAAACTCCAGATACTTTGACTATAGACACTTGCAAATCAAACCTGTTGCCTATAATCAGCATGTGGACGGGATCAACATAGTTCCAGGACTAGCCTTCCTTCATAGTGAATTCTAAAGCAGCAGAAGAGAGCGCTGACAAGTTCAAACAATTAGGTATTCAAATGCCTAATCTTAACAAAGATGAACACGCTACACCAAATAATAGTGGCCGTCAGAACAATCTCAAGAGCAAGAAGACTTTGGCTATTAATCTCAAAGGCAAAGAAGCTCTAGCTATCAAAGTAAGTCAGCCAACATCTACCCCAACAGCACCACCACAAAGGGCACTACGTCCAAAAGAAGAATACTCTTTTGATGAAGATGATATCATGAGTATCTTTGATTGTCTGATCAAGAGCAATAAACTTCAATTGCCAGAAGCAAAATAGCCAGAGGAAGTTGGTAAGACTGATCATCCTAAATATTGTATTTACCACAGATTTGTTGGACATCCAACTCGAGCATGCTATGTGCTCAAGGGTAAAATTCAGGAGATGGTGAATTCCGGTACAATCACTCTCCAACAAGACGAGAAAACTGTAACGGCAAATGTCGTCTCACTATAGTTTGGAGATTTTCTGGCTCAACTTGTGCCGGACGACGTCATCCCCATCCCGAGAACTACTCTGGAGATTGTTAATCTTCCACCTGCACGAACTGATGGTCTTGTTCCTCTGTCTACTGATAAAAATGAAATTATGTGGATCCATCCAGATTTAGTGGCTGACTTCGAAATACCATCTTCCCCTACCAAGTCTAAGAAGGCCACTAAATATAAATCATGTTATATGATTTCGTTGGATGAATATTATCTTCCACCTCTAACTGCTACCTTCATCTCGGCAGTAGATAATCCTTTTTCTTTTTTCCATGCTGAGACAACATTGTCAAAGTCAGAAGCCAAATATCAACCAGCTTTCCATCTGTATAATCAATAGTCTCGTGAACTAATGACGAAAATAGGATATAATCTACAAAAGGCCTCTGGTTTGAACCATGGAAAGGGATCTCCTGTACCTCTTTCTCTATGTCTTTCTCACAACCAATTTTGGATTGGTTTGGGTTACTGGACAAACTCTTCATCTTGCCAAAAAACCTTCCAGAAACAAGATCGAGGCAAAGAGTTGCAATATGGTGACCTTCGAACCTGTATCCGAAGAAGAAGCATTAACTGGTACCAGGTCTGGAAAATCTTACCTAAGAGACTATTTAGAAGGTCAAGAAAACCCTACTCCAGCTCTGGAGGCTCCTCAAGCATCATCTTCTCCTGCTATCAATGTTCCATCAGTTTTATCACCCCTAGTAGAACCAACTCTTCCCAAACCGACGACAGTTGATAAAGGAAAACAGCCTGTCCATTTTGATAAAGTATTGAAAAAGACTCCAAATTTGGGACTCGAGAAGCCATATAACTTTGATATACTGGCTCAACTGGCTAATACCCCGGCAAGATTGTCAATTTTTGAGCTACTCCGTCTTTCGAAGGAAACTCGAGAAACATTGAGTGAAGCTTTGATACAAGCTGATACTTGTCTAACATTCCTCAAGAAGCTAGAGGAAGAGCCTATAACATGCCTTTATTATCATAGTGTGATGGAACTGATACCCAACATCACCTTTACACAAGATGATATACTGTTGGAAGATAATCGTCATGACCGACCACTCTACTTCATGGGATATGTCGATACCATAAAGGTTGATCGCATTTTGATTGATCATGGGTCTGCACATAGCATCATGCCAAAGACCCTACTAGATGCATTAAAGATTCTTGTACACAATATTTCAACAACCATCACGACAATCTTAGGATTCAATTCTAGAAGAAGTGAACCTCTGGGAAAGATTCGTCTGAAGGTTCAAATAGGCAATCTTCGTACAAAGGTTACTTTCTACGTGATTGATAATCATGGCTCTTATAATGCTTTGCTGGAAAGACCCTTTCTGCATAAGCATAACATTGTATCATCCACTCTACATCAATGCTTCAAATATGTAGATGTCAATGGAGAGGTTCAGAAGGAAGTAGCCGACCTAAATCCTTTCAGGGGCATTGAAGCATATTGTACTGACTCTCGGATGTACAAGGAAGAGTTCATGAAGGTTGCATTGGTGATGGATAGTGAGGAAGATCAGAAATATACTTCAAAATATGTTATCATGATCTCCGTCAAAGGATGTACTACTCGTCCATCTTCTTCTCAGACGTTGACTATACCTCTTTCCTCTCATAACAAACAGCCTCCTGCTGTAGAAAGGGAACAAAAGAAGATCACCCCTTCTGAGCCTCTGGTTATCGACCTTCGTCGTAACAAACCTTTACTTTCTCCTTCTCCTTCTCCTCCTCCGGTTATCAACCTTACTAAGCCTTCTATGAAGGCTAAGAATCCTCATTCTTCTCCTCTGGTTATCAACCTTACTAAGACTTCTATTAAGGCTAAGAATCCTCCTTCTTCTTCTCTGGTTATCAACCTTACTAAGCCTTACGTTAAGGCTAAGAATAATTTTATAAATGATGATATATAAATCAATAAAATAGCATCTCCTTTACAGTATATTGATGTTTTTTATTATATTCGATGTTATTTAAAAATGTTAGATAACTTCGAACCACTTACCACAGGAGCAGTTCAAGCTTTCCAAGACGAAGTATTACTCGAACCAATACAGGACTCCTTCTTAGTTTCCTCCAGAAAGAAAGATAAACTTTCTATACTTTTTAGTAAAGGAACAGAACAGAAGATCATGTCCGATAGTGAAGAAGGAAATCACGATAACGGAAGACTTCAACTACGTCGTTATAGTCAACAATCAAGAGATATCATTCAAACGATGGGCTATAATTTAAAGCTGGTCTCAATGGCGGTAAAGGAAGGCAAACTCTTATTCGTATTCCTGCTCCAAAAAGAAAATCACAACAATACTACAGTAAAATGAAACGGGGACTGGGTTATACTTCGCCAATACTGACTCCAGAAGCTTTTGAATCTGAAAAAGAAGAACGATCTAACTCTTTTGATTATGTTTCATGGGATTCAGACACCAGTATAGGGTACGTCTATCGAGTGACTCTATCTTCCAATATGGTAACTGCCGAATTCTTGGAAGACGACGAAGATTTTATCGAAGTCTCTGAATCTGATCCTTGGGCACAAAAGATGGATACTCAATGGGAGCTTCGTTTTGAGCAACGTGAGACACCTACCGAAGATCAGTTGGTTCAAGTCAATGTTGGAGATGAAACTTCTCTAAAACCAATATTTGTCAGCAAAAGCCTCCCTGAAGCAGATAAACAAGAACTGATCCAACTTATTAGGGAATACATTGAAGTATTCACTTAGAGCTATGAAGACATGTCGGGATTGAATCCTCATATCACTACCCATAAGCTCAACATTCTGCCGAATGTGAAGCCAATCCAGCAGCAACAGCGTCGATTTTGACCTGACATGATGGATGCCATAGAAGCTGAAGTCAAGAAACTCATCGCCTGCGGTTTTGTCAGAGAAGAACAACATCCGGACTGGGTGGCTAATGTTGTCCCAGTTTTGAAGAAAATAGGGAAAGTTCGAGTCTGTATTGACTTTAGAGACCTTAGTGAAGCTTGTCCCAAGGACGAATTTCCTCTCCGATCACTAATGTCATGATTGACAATACTTGCGGATTTGAATAAATGTCTTTTATGGATGGATTCTCAGGATATAATCAAATTAAGATGCATCCAGAAGATGAGAAACATATATCTTTTCGCACTCCTCTTGGCGTCTATTGCTATACTGTTATGCCATTTGGCCTTAAGAATGTTGGTGCAACTTATCAGCGAGCCATGAGTACTATCTTTCGTGATCATTTATGAAAGACTGTTGAATGCTATATTGACGATATTGCTGTCAAAATTCGTCTAAAGGAAGACCACATTCAAGACTTGAGAACTATATTCGATCTAATGCGCCAGCATCAACTCAAGATAAATCCCACCAAGTCATTCCTAGGAGTCTCTAGTGGCAAATTTCTAGGATTCATCATTACCTCTAAAGGTATACACATTGATCCCGAGAAGATCAAAGCCATTCAAGAGATGTATCCTCTACGCAACCTAAAAGAGCTACGAGGATTCCAGGGGCGGCTTGCGTACATCAAGAGATTCATCTCAAATCTCTCTGGACGTTGTAGACCGTTTGTTCAACTCGTGAAGAAAGGTGTGCCTTTTATTTGGACTGAAGAATGTCAACAAGCATTTGAAGACATAAAGCGGTACTTGATGAACCCTCCAGTTCTAGTACCTCTAGTCTCAGGAATACCCTTCCTGATGTATGTTCGAGCAATGGACCATTCATTAGGCGCTTTATTAGCTCATAAAAATAAAGAAGGTCATGAACAGGCTATCTACTATCTCAGCCGTATAATGATCGAAGCTGAACGTCGATACACTCTAGTGGAAAAAGAAAGTCTAGCTTTGATGTTTGTTGTTCAAAAGACGATACATTATATCACCGACCAAACTATTCATGTGATTTTTATAGTTAACCCTCTCTGGGTATTGATGAAAAAGTCCAGTACACTTAACTTTAGGCTTGCTACATGGGCCATATTATTAGTACAATATGATATGGTTTATGTTCCTTAAAAGTCTGTTAAGGGCCAAGCTCTCGCTGACTTCCTGGTAGCTCATCCAATCCCGGAAACGTCTAAACTTTATGATGAGATTCCAGACGAAACTTTGGAATCCAACATGATCTCAAAAAAAATTCTTGCCTGGCGTCTATCCTTTGATGATGCATCCAGAATAGGACCAAAAGGTGCCATTGTCGCTAGAGTTGGGATTGTCCTTGTATCACCAGAAGGATTAGCTGTTCAAAAAGCTTATTCTTTAGACGAGTCGTGCTCCAATAATGTGGCTGAATATAATGCTCTGCTTATTATTTTCCAATTGGCTAAATAATTGGATATTGAATATCTTGAAGTATATGGAGACTCTAAACTGATTGTCAATCAGGTTAGGGGCACGTATGAAGTTCGATATCAAGATTTGGTGCCATATCATGAAGCGGCAGTTAGACTGGCTACATCGTTTAAGGGTTTCTTCATTGAACATATACGTCGGGCATGCAATACGGAGGCCGATGCATTGGTTAATCTGGCAGCCGTATTAGCAATCCCAGTGAAAAGGCAACAAATGATTATCATCACTAACAGAGAGTTATTTTGCATTGAGAATAATTCAAACATTGAGTTTAGTAATGCAATTGAAATTGATGTCATCAGTGAAGATTGGAGAGCTCATTTCATTAACTTTGTGATACATGACATTTTACCTAAAGATCCTAAAGAAGCTACAACTATTCGGCGACGATCACTCCGGTTTTATTATAATCATACTACCAAAATCCTCTATCGACGAACATTTGATGGTCTACTCCTACGCTGTCTTGCTGGAGATGAAGCAAACAAATACTACGGAAAGCTCATGATGGTGTTTATGGTGCACATCAGCATGATCCTAAATTATAAGATCGTATCCGACGTATGGGCTACTATTGGCCCACGATGGTATCTGATGCAATCGAGTATGCAAGAAAGTACCGAGCATGTCAAATCCATGCTGACTTCATTTATCAACCATCAGAATTTCTTTACCCGACGGTAGCATCATGGCCCTTTAAAGCTTCGGGCATGGATGTCATTGGTCCTGTTAACCCTCCCTCGTCTCGAGGACATCGGTTCACATTGGACATAACTGATTATTTCTCAAAGTGGGCTGAAGCTGTACCTCTGGCTGAGGTCAAGATAAGCAGTGTTATCAATTTTATTAAGCATCATGTGATCTACAGATTCAATGTTCCTCGGCGAATCATTCATGATAATGGGACACAATTCATCAGTTAGAAGTTCACTTAATTCTACGATGACAACAGGATCAATAATATTGCTTCTACAGCTTACAATCCTGCAGCTAACGGGTTGGCAGAAGCATTTAACAAGACCATCATCAAACTCCTCAAAAAGTTTATTTCTACCAACAAACGAAACTGGAGTGAAAAGCTTGGAGAATGTCTGTAGGCTTACCATACTACTGTACGTACTCCTACAGGCTGCACACCTTTCTCTTTGGTATATGGATGCGAGGCCGTCTTACCATTGGACCCAGATCCCTTCCCTAAGGATTATCATTGCCAATGAACTCACAACCAAAAATAATGATCGTTTGAGACTTCAGGAGCTTGAAGCGCTTGACGAGAAACGGCTCCTAGCTCAACAACATATTGAGTTATACCAAGCTCGTCTATCAAAAGCCTTCAACCGTAAAGTCAAAGTTCGAACATTTCAGAAAGGAGAACTAGTTATAACCGTCAGACGTCCTATGACTATGACGCACATGAGCAAAGGCAAATTCGAAGCGAAGTGGGAAGGACCCTACGTTGTAAGCAAAGTTTTCTCCAACTGAACTTATCAATTAACTAGTATGGATGGCCGAGTCACCATGATGCCCATTAATGGCAAATTTCTCAAGAAGTATCATGTTTGAAGACAAAGAGATATCAACACAGAATAAGAATGTAAATAAAAATTCCTTTTATTTCATAACTCAAACAGAAAAAAATACATAAAATTAACGAGGACCAGAGCCCTCTTGATTGAAAACATATTTCGTAAGAAGCTCGAAGACATTATTGTCCGATGACACCAGCAGTACACAAGCGGCCTTCCTCAGAGCTTCTTCCTCGGCAGTACTTCCAGGCTCCACCAGTTTAGCAAGAATGTCCTATTATGATTCAGGAACAGCCGAACTTTCTTCCACTTCTGGCCAAATGAGTGGTGAAGGCTCGTCGGAATGAGTATCGATGGCGGCTTCGATCTTTGGGATAGCCTCAGCCTCCTTGGGTGCATCTTCGAAAGACATTTGTAATGAAAGGATTGTACAAGCATAAATAAATTTCATAGACCAAGTCAAAGAAGTTGAGAGCTTTACGCAAGTCAAACTGAATCAGATTCAAATTTTACGCAGAGAGCAAACAGGGCAAACTCTATGCGAACTACTTTACGCGAGAGCCATCCTCAAACTTTTACGCATGAGACAGGCTGTCAGACTGCATTTAATGTGCATGATTTTGATCTGACAGAATGATTTTTTGATAGAACAGTGCACAAAAGCCAAGAAGATTTTTCACCAAACCCAACGGTTGTCGTTTAGTGTGCAGATTGGCTACTTTATGCTCAAGAGACTGCTTCTTTTACGTACGAAAGCTATTCGAGCTTTTACGCTCAAGGCTTTTGTGTGCGTAGAGTTTATTTGAGCTAATTATACGCTCAAGGCTACTTTTCAGCCACTTTACGCAGGAAGTTTATTTTGGGTTATTTTACGCCCAGTCTGTTACTTTACGCAGGAACTCTATTTTGGGTCATATTTATGCCCAATCTTTTCTGGCTACATGAGAACGTGGTCTGCTTACGTGGCTTTCATGCCACACTTATCGAGGAACCTATGTACGTGCTCTCCCCATTTTGTTGAAGTAGTGGGACACGTGTCACCATGTGTAGAGATCAAAACTCTACATGAGACACGTGTCATCATGCGTAAAGGTTAATTTTTAATCGTGGGTGACAGTTACTTGCGTAGAGACCCAACTTTGTTGCTTTTTACGCACAGAGGGTCTAATCTATAAATAGACTTATTTTTAACACAGACATCATCAAGAAAGATACAGAAGAGGAGATTCTGAGAAAACTCATACTTTTAGAGTGATATTCCCAGAAGCATTTCTTCAACTTTTTCTCAAGAACAGGGTAAAACAAAGCAGGAAAGCATTCGACTGTGCCATCAGTGCCATTTTGTCGATACCTTTCTGGTGACTTAGTTCTTCCGATTGTTCGTCTTCTTCAAGCAGTTCTCTTCATCATCATCGTGTGGTCCAAGGAACAAAGTGATCGCTCTCCGATCAGACTTCCATAGCAATACTTCCCAGAAACAATTTGTACTTTTGTACTTTTTCTTGTTTTCTTTCAAAAGCCAATTTTAGGCATTTTGTTAAGTGAAACAAAATGGCGACTCTGCTGGGGACGACTTTCTCCTCTGACCAGAAAGTAATTGCTCAATATGATGATGTGTCGGTCGGATCGACAAAGAAGACTCTAGTTGTTCACTTCGACCAGACTGCTTACGAAGAAATGCTCCAAACTAGGGGTAGTACTCGCTGCTCCAATGTTCAAAAATTACGGAAGGCGCGAAAAGTTTGGATTCCTAAGTCCAAAGCATTCTCTGATCTCCCTGCTGTCTCTGAAGGCAAGAGAATCCTTCCCACTCCTGTTGTGGAGGCTCCTGTAATGCCCCAGTCCCAAAATACGTAGGACTAGGAACGTAGACATGCCAGCTGTATACATACAAAGTATACTCCAATATATGGAAACCTCGTATGAATACATAAGCTGTAAAATGCAGTAGAACTATAACTAATCTCATCCACACAAAATAAATAAATAGAAGATCTCATATAATCAACTATGAAATTGTCATTTGGTACTGTTAGCCCAATGATTACATCATGTTTTTGAATATGGCTAATCAATTAAGTTTACCATAATGACATCACTAATATTCATGTAATCTCTATCATGTTGCTACTTATACTTAGCATTGTCCTAAATGTTCTAAATCATATTGTTATGATTGTATCATACTGCATCATATTGTTATGTTTCGTCTAACATATATTTGTAGACATGCAGTAAGCATGATCAAACCTTGACAAAGCAGGACACATGCAATAGAAAATTATTAATGGGCTAAAGACGGCATTATACAAGAAGATTTCTTTGGACGACTGCCGTCAAGGAAAAATGCGTATTCAATGTCAGGAAAAAGTCATCATCAAAAGGGCTATTAGTTTTCATATTTATTCTGTATTTTTCCTTTTATTGAGTCCAGGAAAAATGTGAGATTGATCGGATCGATACTGGCTTAGGTTTTTCTCAGTCCACAAACAAAAATAAGCCTACCCACTTATCCCAAAAATCCACAATTCCAAAAGGCCCAAAACCTATGCAAATTTGGTTTATTTCTTACTGTTCTGAACCAGCAGAACTCTGACAGAACTCTGACCGAGTTCGGCCCGAGTTCGGTCTGGGTTATTTGAAATACAGTTCCCACCAAATCTGCGTCCAACGTTCGTATGCGAAATCCTAGCATCCGAACTCTGTCCGAACTCTGTCCGAGTTCGGTTCCCCAAAAACACTATAAATAGAGTTGAGATTATCATTCATTTCAACAATCCAATTTCATCTCTACTCTTCTCTATCTAAAGTGTTCTGAGCTTTTTACTTTCATATCTAAGCCTTTACGACTCTTAGCCAAGCCAGTACAGTTTCTGTTTAATCTAGAGTTTGGTATTTAAGAGTTGTATCGGAGGTTGTATTCAGAAAATGTTCCAGTTTTCCAATTGCCTTCTGGAGTCGGTCGTGCGCTCGTCACCAAGCACGGTGTTGTGGAGCTGGTCGTGCGCTCGTCATCAAGCACGGTGTTGTAAAGTCGATCGTGCACTTGTCGCCAAGCACGGTGTTGTAAGAGTTGCAAGCACTCAGTTAAAGCTTGTGTCATAGTGGATTAACATCGAGCAAGAGTACTCGAGACTGGATTAGTCCTCTCAGAGGGATACCAGTATACATCGCTGTGTCACTGAGTTTGAATTTTTGACTCTTACTTTACTGTATTTATTTACTGTCTCCTATTTACTGCCATAGTTATTACTTAAGCTTTTAATTGGTGATTATTTTTTGCTGCACACGCACACACTCTATTCACCCCCCTCTAGAGGTGCTCAACGGTCCTACAGGTACATGTAGTTGGACGAGGACAAATCCACTACCAACTATGAAAAGAAATACATAACAAAAGAAAGATTTTTGGCGAACGAAGCGAAGACGATCCAAGTGCAATCATCCTCGAAGAATAGCGATGAGCACGGCTAGAGCTAGAGCACCTGCGAAAGACCATAACACACACCTGGAGAGATAACCAGGTCCTCAGAGGGGCGTAACACGACACATAATATCATGCCATATAAACTGAATAAATATCGCTCAAATAAATAAGTTAATCGAATTATAACATGGTCCAATACGCTCCTACTGAACGAGCGTACCATCCCCCTAACCAAACAAGGACAGGAGATGGTAAACTAATTCACGGTGACGTATCTTCCCATACCATGAATCCAATATGGTATCCGGACCCCAATAAGGTTCAATACCTTCTCATCGAAGTAGTAAGTCACACCTACAACCAAACAAGGACAAGATATGACGAACTAATCCGCGACAAGTTATTGTTCCAAGCCACGGTCAGATACAAGTACCCAAACCAAAGGTACTCATACCTAACGGATAAGGACGCCAAACCAAATCTAGGTGAATGCAGTTTTAAGAACAGTTCATGGTCGCATGACTACCCGGTCAATACCAATGCAGTACCTCAGTAGCGAGTCACAACACCATATACTATTCCTCAGTATCGAGCGAGTCTATAGCATATAGTCTACCTATCGTTCCTCAGTAGCGAGCGAGTCTACGATAGATAGGGTGGTAGTCAACTTCCAATCATGTTCTTCACGCCCAATGCTAACTTATAACTGCTAAGGCTTCTAGCATGCAATTCTATTAGCAGTTATTTCCTAACGCACGGCTTATGCGTACTGGTGGCCAGCCAATCACGCATGTCCGAGTCCTATATGCGACTCACCACAACGTGGTACAACGTGTCAAGGCCAATGAATGCAACACACAAGATGGTCCCTTAAATCTAGGTTTATTATGTAAGAAAATAATACATAGCAAGAAACTGAACCGTAAATTCTAACAGGTTATGCCATGTATCACAGTTTATTTTGCATAAAGAAAATAATGAACATGCATGAAATATGAGCTAAAATAATTAAACAGCAAATGGCAAGGTCTCTTGCCTGGTAGTACGCTTGGTGTGCCGCGATGATCAAGGTGGCACGAACTGCGAATTCGATGCAACGACTACACCAGGTGACCTCGGATGATGGCACAGATGGTTTCATTGGGTCCAGGATGATCAAGTTAGCTAGGCTTGATAAGGGGAGGTGCGGTATTGGCAAGGAATAAGAATAGTAGGACTAATTGCAGAGGAGGAAGATAATCGAAGGAAATTTTGGCTGAATAAATATGTGAAATTTTAGAAAAATATCTACAACTCTAGATTTTTATTAGTAAAATAAACTGTTAGAAATAATTAATTTGGGCTAAACTAAGTTTTATAATATTTCTAGGTAGAAACCATATCTTAAAAATAACTTTACGAAATTACTTGAAAATATATATATATATATATATATATATATATATATATATATATATATATATATATATATATATATATATATAATAAATTTAGAAATTACACTTTTATTATCCGAAAGTTGGAACACCTTAACAAAATATTTATATAATATAAATATAAATAAATAATAATATCAATGAAGTTTATAATAATGATCCATATATATATTTTTAACATGGAAAAAGATAATAATAATAATAATAATAGTAATAATAATAATAATAATAAAAAGAAAAAGGAAAAGAATTTAGACAATAGAAATTTTTTTTACACAGGAACAGCTCTGCTCCTTCTTCTCAGGATTGAAAACATAAAAATAATAAAAATTTACAACCAAAAAATATCAAAGAATTAGTTAACAGCAAATAACAACAATCAAGTAATAATATAATAATAATAATAATAAAATAAATTAAAAAAAACTACTGGTCCTTTCTTTGTTGTACAAGAGAGAGAGAGTGAGCGCGCAAAGAAAACGGGAGGGAGAAAGAGTGGAGAGCAAGGGGTCGCAGCGGGAGGCTGAGCGGAGGTACGCGGAGAGCTCGAGAGAGAGAGGATGGAGAGAGGAGAGAGAAGCAGGAAGAAAGGAACGGGAGGTGGGAGATCGGAAAAAGGGGCGGAGCAGCGACGGGTTTGCCGGCGGCGGTTCGCGACACGGCGGAGCGGAGAGAAAGCAGGCGGAGGGAAGAGGGGAACGGCTCAGGTGAGCGGTGGTCGGGTTTTCGGCGTGCGGGCTCGCCAGAGCGCGGCGGTGGCGCAGATCTGGGAGAGGGGCGGTCTCGGCTGTTCGCCGGCGAGGCGGCCAGGTGAGTGAGGGGTGCGTGTGTTAAATTTTAGGGTTTTATTTTCAATTCTCTTCCTTTGCGTGTGTGCTGACGGGGGTGGCGCACATGGTGGTGCTGGCGGGGGTTTGGTGGTGATTTTGGGTAAGATGGTAGCGTTGCGGACGCCGGTGGCGGTGGTGGCCAGGGAATAGGGGTACGACGGCACAGAAGGGGGTTCGGTCGGAATTGGCGGGGGGTCGCGGTCACTGACCGGAGCATAGTAATGGCGGTAGCGTGGCTGTGCCGGGACGATTACCGTGGAGGATCGGTGATAACGTGGCTAGTACGGGGTGAGGGCAGATTGATGGCCGCGGTTGGCATTTTCTGGTATCGGGAAGGAGAGGGGAAGAGCAGTCCTGGTGGCAGTGTAGGGTTTTCCGGGTGGCGGTGGTTGTGTTTGGTGTTCTGGGACGACCGGGGTGATGGTGGTACTAATGGTGGTGGTGATGGTGTGTTTGGGGTCGGAGATTCGGGTCGGAAAGAAGGGGGTGAGCGTAGAGGAGGCTGGGCGTGTCGGCAGCGGGTGAAGGTGGACGGGTTAGAGGGATAGGGATAGGGTTAGGATTTTGTTGGTGTCGGGGTGTGTCCGACACGGGAAAGATAATGTAATTGTAAATAATGGAATAAGATTTTGGATGGACACAGACACGATGCACGTAGATTTATGGAGAAAATTTGTGGGAGATGAATTTTGTAAAAAAATAATGGAGGAGTACCTGCATATTTATAGGATGTGGGAATTCCCATTTGGATAGGATTAGGAATATTTAAAATCCAATTAGATAATTCTCTACTTAATTTAAAACCAAATCCAAATCTAAATACAAATCTAATTTAAATCAAATTTAATTTTAGTTTAAAAATCGAATAGGATAAATCAAATTTTCAAATATTTAACTATTTAAATAATTCCAAAAATTAAATCAAGATTTAAATGGCCACAATAACTTCCAAATATATTTTTCAAAATACCAATATTAATAATTTCAAAAATAATAAATATTTTTAAATATTTTTTGAATAATAAAATATTAATATTAATAAATCTCGAAAATTATATTTTTATTTAAAATAGACTAATAAATAATTACGAAATATATGTATGCACGAGTAATGCATACATGATTATGTTTTACCTAGTATACAATAAAATATTATTTATGATTAATAACTGCTAAAAACAAAAGGTCTTTTATAGCAAGAATAATAATTATATAATATTTTTAAAGTGTATAATAAAATAGAAAAAATGTTTTTATAAAATATGTACGCTCGCACATATTCGTACTCGACGAGCAACTACGAAAAATAAAATTTCGTGCGCGACGTACAATACGACTACGCGACGTACAATACAAAATTTTAAATCAGTACCAAAATTTAAATAAAAAAATAGTAGAAATTTAGGGGTTTTACATCCTATCCAACTTAAAAGTATTTCGTCCTCGAAATTAAGAAATTGTAGGGGGTGAGAAGACACAAGGGGTATCGATGATGAACATTCAATAACAAAATTATGCCGTAAGAAATTGCGATCTAGATCATAGGAAAATAATACGATATGGTCGTAATCGATAAGATGGCTAGAGGAAGTTTTAGTATAACGCCTTCGTTCTTCTAAAATAGGTGAAGGAGAAAGCAATTCGAAGGAGGCGTTATCGAATACGAATACGCGATTCAAAGGCGATCGAATACTTCAAAAGGAGTTGCCAAGGCAGTCGCGGATGGGACTCTAGAGGACAAGTTTAGCTATGTCCCCATCCACGTAGAACGATAGATAAAAGCGAACCAAAGTGCACTTGGTTGATCAGACCATTATGCATCGGTTCTGATTAAATAAAAGGCTAGTGAGCGCTCAATAGCATATGTCATGAACAAACTCGATAAAGAATAAGCTTGCAAAAATTAGGCTACATTAGCATCATTAGTCAAAATGGTAAATACATAGGCACGAGAGATTAAGATTTAAAGAAGGTAGAATGATTCTAAGTCATACAGTCGTCCTATAGTCTTCTTGTCCAAGTCCTTGGTTGGCTAGACGGGTTAGGTCTTCTAGATTCTAGGATCTAAATTAGCTTGCTATATAGGTCACTAGGTCAAAGGGGATGCTAGTTCATAAGGTATTCTACCCAACTTAAAGAATTAAACTAATGGTGTTTGGGACAACTAACTAGTAGGGTCAATCTCGAGCAAGCACGAAGGGAAGATAAGAATAGGGATGGAAGGAAGCAAGCAAGATGCAGTTGATGAGTCAAACGGTAGATAAATCAAGGAAAGAGGTCAAGTATGTGGATGAGATCCTAGACTTCTAATCCTATACGCAGGCTTGCTTGGTATGGTAAAGTAACCAAATAATTTATCTTGACCTGCATGGGCCACCACAAAAACATGTAACGCCCCAGTCCCAAAATACGTAGGACTAGGAACGTAGACATGCCAGCTGTATACATACGAAGTATACTCCAATATATGGAAACCTCGTATGAATACATAAGCTATAAAATGTAGTAGAACCATAACTAATCTCATCCATACAAAATAAATAAATAGAATATCTCATATAATCAACTATAAAATTGTCATTTGGTACATGTAGTTGGGCGGAGACAAATCCACTACCAACTATGAAAAGAAACACATAACAAAAGAGATTTTTGGCGAGCGAAGCGAAGACAATCCAAGTACAATCATCCTCGAAGAATAGCGATGAGCACGGCTAGAGCTAGAGCACCTGCGAAAGACCATAACACACACCTGGAGAGATAACCAGGTCCTCAGAGGGACGTAATAAGACACATAATATCATGCCATATAAACTGAATAAATATCGCTCAAATAAATAAGTTAATCGAATTATAATATGGTCTAATACGCACCTACTGAACGAGCGTACCATCCCCCCAACCAAACAAGGACAGGAGATAGTAAACTAATTCACGGTAACGTATCTTCCCATGCCATGAATCCAATATGGTATCCGGACCCTAATAAGGTTTAATACCTTCTCATCGAAGTAGTAAGTCACACCTACAACCAAACAAGGACAAGATGTGACGAACTAATCCGTGACAAGTTATTGTTCCAAGCCACGGTCAGATACAAGTACCCAAACCAAAGGTACTCATACCTAACGGATAAGGGCGCCTAACCAAATCTAGGTGAATGCAGTTTTAAGAACAGTTCATGGTCGCATGACTACCGGTCAATACCAATGCAGTATCTCAGTAGCGAGTCACAACACTATATACTATTCCTCAGTATCGAGTCAGTCTATAGCATATAGTCTACCTATCATTCCTCAGTAGCGAGCGAGTCTACGATAGATAGGGTGGTAGTCAACTTCCAATCATGTTCTTCCCGTCTAATGCTAACTTATAACTGCTAAGGCTTCTAGCATGCAATTCTATTAGCAGTTATTTCCTAACGCACGGCTTATGCGTACTGGTGGCCAGCCAATCACGCATGTCTGAGTCCTATATATGACTCACCACAACGTGGTACAACGTGTCAAGGCCAATGAATGCAACACACAAGGTGGTCCCTTAAATCTAGGTTTATTGTGTAAGAAAATAATACATAGCAAAAAACTGAACAGTAAATTCTAACAGGTTATGCCATGTATCACAGTTTATTTTGCATAAAGAAAATAATGAACATGCATGAAATATGAGCCAAAATAATTAAACAGCAAATGACAAGGTGTCTTGCCTGGTAGTACGCCTGGTGTGCCGCGATGATCAAGGTGGCACGAACTACGAATTCGGTGCAACAACTACACCAGGTGACCTCGAATGATGGCACAGATGGTTTTATTGGGTCCAGGATGATCAAGTTAGCTAGAGTTGATAAGGGGAGGTACGGTATTGGCAAGGAATAAGAATAGTATGACTAATTGCAGAGGAGGAAGATAATCAAAGGAAATTTTGGCTGAATAAATATATGAAATTTTAGAAAAATATCTACAAATCTAGATTTTTATTAGAAAAATAAACTGTTAGGAATAATTAATTTGGGCTAAACTAAGTTTTATAATATTTCTAGGTAGAAACCATATCTTAAAAATAACTTTACAAAATTACTTGAAAATATATATATATATATTTATATATATAATAAATTTAGAAATTACACTTTTATTATCCGAAAGTTGGAACACCTTAACAAAATATTTATATAATATAAATATAAATAAATAATAATATCAATGAAGTTTATAATAATGATCCATATATATATTTTTAACATGGAAAAAGATAATAATAATAATAATAGTAATAATAATAATAATAATAATAATAATAATAATAATAATAAAAAGAAAAAGAAAAAGAATTTAGACAATAGAATTTTTTTTACACAGGAACTGCTGTGCTCCTTCTTCTTCGGATTGAAAACATAAAAATAATAAAAATTTACAACCAAAAAATATCAAAGAATTAGTTAACAGCAAATAACAACAATCAAGTAATAATATAATAATAATAATAATAATAAAATAAATTTAAAAAAACCACTGGTCCTTCCTTTGTTGTACAAGAGAGAGAGAGTAAGCGCGCAAAGAAAACGGGAGGGAAACGGAGTGGAGAGCGAGGGGTCGCAGCGGGAGGCTGAGCGGAGGTACACGGAGAGCTCGAGAAAGAGAGGATGGAGGGAGGAGAGAGAAGCAGGGAGAAAGGAACGGGAGGTGGGAGATCGAAAAAAGTGGCGGAGCGACGAAGGGTTCGCCGACGGCGGTTCGCGACACGGCAGAGCGGAGAGAAAGCAGGCGGAGGGAAGAGGGGAACGGCTCAGGCGAGCGGCGGTCGGGTTTTCGGCGCGCGGGCTCGCCAGAGCGCGGCGGTGGCACAGATCTGGGAGAGGGGCGGTCTCGGCTGTTCGCCGGCGAGGCGGCCAGGTGAGTGAAGGGTGCGTGTGTTAAATTTTAGGGTTTTATTTTCAATTCTCTTCCTTTGCGTGTGTGCTGACGGGGGTGGCGCACTTGGTGGTGCTGGCGGGGGTTTTGTGGTGATTTTGGGTAAGATGGTAGCGCTGCGGACGCCGGTGGCGGTGGTGGCCAGGGAATAGGGGTACGACGGCACAAAAGGGGGTTCGGTCGAAATAGGCGGGGGGTCGCGGTCACTGACCGGAGCATAGTAACGGCGGTAGCGTGGCTGTGCCGGGACGGTTGCCGTGGAGGATCGGTGGTAACGTGGCTAGTACGGGGTGAGGGCAGATTGATGGCCGCGGTTGGCATTTTCTGGTATCGGGAAGGAGAGGGGAAGAGCAGTCCTGGTGGCAGTGTGGGGTTTTCCGGGTGGCGGTGGTTGTGTTTGGTGTTCTGGGACGACCGGGGTGATGGTGTGTTTGGGGTCGAAGATTCGGGTCGGAAAGAAGGGGGTGAGCGTGGAGGAGGCAGGGCGTGTCGGCAGCGGGTGAAGGTGGACGGGTTAGAGGGATAGGAATAGGGTTAGGATTTTATTGGTGTCGGGGTGTGTCCGACACGGGAAAGATAATGTAATTGTAAATAATGGAATAAGATTTTGGATGGACACGGACACGATGCACGTAGATTTATGGAGAAAATTTATGGAAGATGAATTGTGTAAAAAAATAATGGAGGAGTACCTGCCTATTTATAGGATGTGGGAATTCCTATTTGGATAGGATTAGGAATATTTAAAATCCAATTAGATAATTCTCTACTTAATTTAAAACCAAATCCAAATCTAAATATAAATCTAATTTAAATCAAATTAAATTTTAGTTTAAAAATTGAATAGGATAAATCAAATTTTCAAATATTTAACTTTTTAAATAATTCCAAAAATCAAATCAAGATTTAAATGGCCACAATAACTTCCAAATATATTTTTCAAAATACCAATATTAATAATTTTGAAAATAATAAATATTTTTAAATATCTTTTTGAATAATAAAATATTAATATTAATAAATCTCGAAAATTATATTTTTATTTAAAATAGACTAATAAATAATTACGAAATATATGTATGCACGAACAATGCATACATGATTATGTTTTTCCTAGTATACAATAAAATAATATTTATGATTAATAACTGCTAAAAACAAAAGGTCTTTTATAGCAAGAATAATAATTATATAATATTTTGAAAGTGTATAATAAAATAGAAAAAAATATTTTCATAAAATATGTACGCTGGCACATATTCATACTCGACGAGCAACTACGAAAAATAAAATTTCGTGCGCGACGTACAATACGACTACGCGACGTACAATACAAAATTTTAAATCAGTACCAAAATTTAAATAAAAAAAATAGTAGAAATTTAGGGGTTTTACAGCTCCCGTCTGTGACGAGGCAGTCTCTACTTCAGTGATACGCCCCGGACGTAAAAATCAGTCTCCCGTATGTGACGTTGTAGACTCCCAAGTTTTATGCTCTGTGCGTAAAAATCAGTCTCCCGTCTGTGACGTGGTAGACTCCCAAGTTTTACGCTCTGCGCGTAAAAATCAGTCTCCCGTCTGTGACGTGGTAGACTCCCAAGTTTTACGCTCTGCGCGTAAAAATCAGTTTTTACGTTTTACGCGTAAAAATCAGTCTCTCGTTTGTGACGTAGTAGACACTCAAGCCTTGCGCTCTACGCGTAAAGGTAAATCTCCCGTATGTGACGTGGCAGATACTCATGTTTTGCGCTCTACGCGTAAAGGTAAATCTCCTGTCAGTGACATGGTAGATAAAGTTCACAATGATGCCTTTGTATCTAAAGTGAATTTACCTACACGCATGCAGCGTAAAAACAAGAATTCTATTGTTGGTAAAACTTCAGTTTTCCACCAACGGCCTTCTTATACTGCTTTATGCAAGGTACCAAACCTTTAAATTATGCGTAATGTTGATGGAGTTCTTTGTGCACAAAAATCTCAGGATTTACGCACGCAACTCCAGGCGCATAAAAATGCACAGTTTGGTTCTGCTAGTGCAGTCAGTAATCTTCTTTATACACAAGGGATTAAACGTTTCTATGTCCCAAATATAATAAAGAAGACGACTCCTTCTACTCCTTCTGATTTACGCGAGTTTCTCGTATAAAAGCGTAAAAATAGAAAATCTCCTATGACACTCCCCCAAGAAAATTACCACTGTGAGTGTCACCGGATTGTAATCAAATGTTGCTGTTCGGCTTCTAAATGGTCAGTTTTTGACCGATTAAGCTACAATGTGCCTCAGCAATCAGTTGATGACCAAGAACATGAATTGTCCTATGCTTTAGTCAATATGGCATCTCATGTCAATAGAGGATGACGTCCAAGACGTAAGTCGTCTCGGACTCCTAGCCAACAACAGTTCAACCGACTTCTTGATAGTTTTGAAGGGGTGTATCAGCATACCCGATCAAGAAGTCAAAGACAGTTGCAATCTTCATATTCAGAAGCTGGGGGTACCCAGTCTTTAGAGTCAGAAACTGATAGTATTGATTCATACCTCTACACCAATCCCTCTGTATGTTCAAGGGAGGTTGAATCCTATGCTATCGGAGATGAACCAGAGACATCAACTGCTAATACAGAACAACGTCTCTCTGTAGTTGAGCAATAACTGAAGGACATGCTTGCCATGATGCAAAGTATGCATCAAACAATAATGACTCAGCAAACTGTTCAGCCGGCAGTGGTAACACCGGTGCAGGTAGCAGCACAAACTCAAGATAGTCAAGGGGTTGATACACCCTTGAATAATCTTAGTCAAAAGCCTGCTATCAATCAAAACTCCGCAGCTCTAGATCCTCTTATTCCAGAAGATGTACCACCTCCGGTGGGGGTTACGGTACATCCAGCCACTATCCAATCAAATGTGCTTCCCCAAACTAGTGAAGCTATTCAAGCAGTGCGTGAACTAAAAGCACAGTTTGAAGTTCTTAAGCACAAGGATCAACTCCAAAGGTTAGGGATCAAGCAACCTTATCCTCCTCACTGGAATGATGTACCCTTTCCTCCAAAATTCAAGCCACAATCGATGGTGTTATTTGATGGAAACGTCTCTCCTAGTCAATATATCAATTATTTTGATATTATGACTGTACATTTGCAAAAGAATGATGCTCTTCTCACCCGAGTTTTCATTGGATGTTTAACAGGTTCAGCATACGACTGGTATCGCAGTCTACCCGATAATTGCATATCGTCTTTTGACGAGTTTAAAGCAATGTTTCTCTCCCGTTTCTATGAGGGATGAATGGATATGAATATGTCCTCCTTAATAGAAATCAAACAAAAGGAGAAGGAAGATATCCGGACGTTTATCGAACGTTTCCGACATGCAACTTTGAAAATGCCTCCTAGTATGCCAGATTCAGCATTGATTGATACATGCAAAATAAATCTGCGACCAACTATTATTGTCTTTACGGGCTCTCAATTCACAGATTGGGCCTCGTTCATTATAGCAGCAGTTTCAGCCGAGACCAATGGTAGGTTGGCTCGTGAACATGGGATAATCTTTGCCTCAGAAGACAAAGGAAAGAAAGCCTCTTCAGGTAATAATTCTGGCAATTGCAATGGAAAAGGGAAGGAAACCCTAGTGCTTAATCTTTCAAAACCCAAAATGATGCCAAATAATCCGGAGTCTTTCAAACCAAAAGAAGAATACTCTTTTGATGACAGTGATATCCCAGGGATATTCTAATGTCTTATAAAGAGTGGCAAACTCCAGATTCCAGAGCCAAAAATACCTAATGAGGTGAATCTGACTGACAATCCCAAATATTGTATCTATCATAGATACATAAATCATCCTAGCAAGGCTTGCTATGTTTTAAAAAAGAAAATCCAAGAGTTGATAAATGCTAATACCATCGCTTTAACCAATGATGAGCATACAGTTACGACTAATATGATTTCTCTTCAATTTGGAGGTTTTCCTCCACAGCAAGTTCTAGATGGGATTGTCCCAATTCTAAAGGTGACAATGAAAATTGTGAATCTTCCGCCTGCTAGAGAGCAAAGTGAAGGACAATTGCCTCTCACATTAAAAAATAGTGAAATCATGTGGGTATATCCTGATTTAGTACCTGAAATGGAGAATGAAGGTAAAACTTCAAAATCTAAGAAAGGTAAAAAAAAGTCAAAACCTGCAATATGATTTCTCATGTTGTTACTCCAGATCATGATGATTTGGATCATCTTTAGGATGGCATTCCTTTGGAGGATAGACTAAGGAGTTTGAATATATGCCCTCCAAGTTTGGCTCCTTCTACCAAACTCAAACTTACTCATCAGCAATGGTTAGCAATGAATAGTGTCCCCTTATACAGGGCACAACAAGTCTTTGCTGCTTATGAGAAAGCTCCTGTAGGGATTTTTCCTCCTGTCCCGAATATCCCTACTCCTGTGGATACAGAGGTCTCTGCTCCTTCTTTCTTTGTTGCACCATCTATTAAAAGTCTGCTGCCTACTCACATGTACAGTCAACAATCAGTCCATCTCATGAAAAAGATGGGCTATGACTTTCAAAAGGCGGAAGGCTTGAACTATGATAAAGGAATGCGACTTCCTTTACAAATTCAAGGTCAGAAATCCATTGTTGGATTGGGATTTGAAGTCCCTCATAAAAATCCTCGCAAGAATAAGACTAAGGGAACGAAGAATAAAACCTGTAATATGGTACTTCATTCTCCTGAGTCTGAAGAAGAAACTTTTGCTGGTACGAGATCTGGGAAAGAGTATCACAAAAATTATGAGGGAACTTCCAAAGAAGCGGGGGACGTTACTGAAACACTACCAGCTCAACCATCTCATGTTCCTGCTGAAGCAAGACCTTCTAAACCATCTGTGGTTGAGAAAGAAAAATAGAAAGCAGTACGCTTTGACGTCCCACTGAAGTCTGCTTCAAATCAAGGGGTATTGATGAAGCCCTACAAGTTCGATATCCTAGCCCAATTAGCTAATACTCCGGCTAGACTTTCTATCTTTGAGTTGCTTCGTCTTTCTAAAAAACGTCGAAAAACTTTGAGCGAAGCTTTGCTACAGACAGATTCATGCTTAGCTCAACTCAAGAGTCCTGACAATATACTGGTGTCGTATCCATAATGTCATAGTGTGATGGAAGCAATTCCTAACATTACCTTCACACAAGAAGATATGCTGTTGAAGCATAATAAACACGACAGGCCTCTGTGTTATACATGGTATATTGAATCTACTAAAATTGACAGGATTTACATTGATCCTGGGTCTTCTATTAGCATTATTCTTCAGAGTATGCTACGACCCTTGAGGATTCCTACTAGTGATTTGACTTATACTAGTACAAGAATAGTTGGTTTCAACTCTGGAAAGAGTAAACCATTGGAGAAGATTCGTCTGAAGATTCAAATAGGTGATCTTCGAACTATGGCGACCTTTTATGTTATCAACTCAGATGTATCTTACAACATCCTTCTTTGAAGACCGTGGATACATGAGCATAACATTGTGCCTTCAACTCTCTACCAATGCTTCAAGTATGTGGACTCTCAAGGGGTTGTGAAGACTGAATTTGCAGATATCAATCCTTTTAAGGGTGTTGAAGCCTATTTCTTTGATTCAATACTCTACAAACAAGGGCATGTGAAGGAGATATCAGATATGGCCGAAGATCGATCACCTGCAGAAGATCAATTTGTCTTAGAAGATCCTACAGAAGATTAACCTTTGAAGATTAAAGTCAAAGGTCGAATCCAACCTCAACCTGTCAATGACGAACCTTTGGTGATTAAGGTTAAAGGAAGAACTCAAGCTTCGTCTGAGAAAATAGTGAGAGTTCCAGTCAAGAGCCAAGTTCAACCTCTCATGATCAAAGTCAAGGGACGTACTTCTCGTACGAATGATCCAGAACCACTGATTATCAACCTTGGCAAGTCTACGCTGAAAACGGATGACGGTCCGTTAATGATCAATCCAAAACGTAGTAGTCTGTTTATAAATGATGTAAATATTGATCATTCTGTACTTTTTTATATTAATGAAGATTTTCTTTTGGAGTACATGGCTGTCAAATTTATTGAAAGAATGACTTTATCTGCTGATAATCAAAGTCATCAACATAAAAATGACATAAATAAAAAGAAAACCTTATATATTAATCATAAGAAAAATTCTTTTCCGTCTCATGTCGATGTTGGACCCTATGCTCAAAGGTTTCTAACATCTTCTTCTTATCTTCTACCGGTAGCGTCATCATCACAAGCTTGTGTAACTTATAGACGTCACAAAGAATATTATTTTGTGATTCCTTCTAATAAGAAAAACAAGCGCCAAATTGTGTTTGGCCTGGCTAGAAATATCACGAATCCGCACACCCCGCTCTGAGAGGTTGTTGAACCGATCGAAAACCCCCTTTTTTAGGGTGATTCGACTTCCTTTGATCTTCGAAACTCATTTCTTTTTAGAGATGAGTTCAAATTGCGCCACCCTTTTTAGGGTTTTGGTTGCATTAACTGTTAGTCCTCATTTTTATGAAGGCTACATTCCTGCGCAATTTGTTAAATTGTGCTGACAGAAAGTCAGCGCAATCGATTGATTTGTGCAGGATGTCAGCACAAACTATTGCTTTGCGCATCCTATTATGATGCGCAAACTGATGTTGCACAAGCCATGTCAGCGCAATCTGAGGAGTTGCGTACTCTAATGTTTTGTATTCAAAAATAGAGACTTTGACTTGTACTAATTTTTATCTGTTTGTTGATGCAGTTGAGGTCAATGAAGATCCAGATTATGAACATTTTGTGGGAACCCTCTTAGAGTTTGAATATAAAGAAGATTTGTTTCATGTTCACTATCCTCAGTACGATCTACCGGCCTCCCGTCAGGCTATACTGATTTCCCAGGATAATGAGACTTTAATATGTTTGATGAATGGACAGCCCCTAGAATCAGCTAATGCTGTAATTCATAAGAAACCCTTATTCCTGTTCAGTGACGCCTTTGAGAAAGTCTCTCAGCCTAGGCCGAGGATGGAGGATAGAATAGTTCACCAGAAAGATAGATCATTCTTCATACCAGATATTGCTCGCTGTCTCCCTTTATCGCGGTACGCTCATGCGAGCTACCCAAGGAAGATGGAGTGGAACATCACTCTGTTTCAGGATGCCCGTGCAGGAAAAATCTTCGTAAAGAAAGGGCCAAACAAGAGGGATATGTTTTATAGCTCCTCTGATAGATATAGCTGCTTGTTGAGAGGCTTGAGACCTGGCTGCATTCCACCAGAGAACTCCTCTATGCTGATGCCTGTTAAAATACCAATATTCGCAAATGAATTTGCGAAGGCTGAAGGAAAATATCCCGAACAAGACATCAGACTGACTGGATTGGTTAATCCAGACTACAAACGATGGAACTATATTGCGAATTGGATTCTGACAACATTCCAAGACAGACTCCAACAGATCAACCTGTATCAAGCAGTGCACGCCACTGTATACGGCTTTGCTCCCAACCCATATATGTTTTTAGCCTTGGCTGAGAGGTACAACTATAGGACGGGGACCTTCATGACTCCGGGTGGAGAGATAGGGTTTGCACTCCACGAGATGAAGTATATCTCGTACCTTCCCATGGCAGATGCTCCGTATGAGGATTTTGTACCGACAAATGATGAACTGGACAAGCTTAGAAAAGAGAATGCAGCGATGGTGGCAGTGTTCGAAGAACTACTATGCCATTACAAAATCTGCTCTCTATTTTATAAGAGTGCTACCGCCAACACTTGTTACTCTTCAAAGTGGTTACCATATCTGTTTCTCAACCATATAGAAGAGAAGAAGACCAAGGAGAATGACAAATGCTACCCTAACTTCTTTAAACCTTTGAGCAACACAGAGGTTATGAAACTGATGGAACAGAGTGGTTACTTTGATAAAGAAGTGAAAGATGATCATGAGTATCCTCCTTTGAAGACAGGGGATACTTTGGAGAGTTATTTAAGAATGGGCTATAGACCCATGTCTGAAGAAGCACAACTGGCAGGGTTCCTAACATACTGGCTTCGGAGGTTTGTGGTTCTCGGATCCAGCGCTGTGGATCGTTTTCACCGTGGTGTTCTGTTTGCTGCTGTCAAGTTAGTCTTCGGCTATAAGATGGACTTGTGATCAGCAATGACCTGTAAACTAAATGCCAGTCTTCGTTTATACGTCGACTTGATGCTTTAGGCGAAGGGAGAGAAAGAGTTCCCTCACTTGGAATTGCCATATACATATTTATTTGGATGGTTGCTTCTTCACTATCCAACCTTAATGGATCCCGGCATGGGACAAGTTGATGGCAGTTTTCTTCGAAGATATTCTCATGGACAATGGAAATACACTTCTTTAAGTGAGTGTAGATATATGTTGAATCTAAATAGAGGATGGAACTTCTGCTGTGCTTCTTTCCCTGCTGGGTACGATCAGATGCCCACAAATATGGTGGATTCGAAGATGCAGCCTCTGACCCGTACAGCCTTTGAATGGTTGAAGACGATTCGACCATCTCATCTGGTTTATCGGTTCGAAGAAGAATGCTATATAGAACCATATCTTCCCAGCCGATTTGCTCGGCAATTTGGGTATGATCAGTTCCATGTAGGAAATGCAATTACTTGCCTCCAAGGCAAAGGTTATTTGATAGACGGGGCCAGAGCTTGGGCTTATTACAATGCCCGTGATACGAAAGCCACCTTTTCAATGCCAGCAAAGAATACTCCCCAGGGTCCTCGGATGCTCTTCACATATTCAGTGTTTTATACATCCGCGAATACTTTTGCCGAGAATTTTAATCTCGCAGATAGTTTCGCTACTGCAACAAGATTGAGGAGAGGGAGAATTGCTTTATCGATCCCTATAAATGAGGAGGTGCACAAGCCGGTCGATGCTCCTTTGGAAGTTTCGAGGGATATGATGTTCCCTCAAGAAGTAAACGCAGCAATGCGTATTTCTCTGAGAGTGGGTAGATCTCCAGCGAAGAAAAGGAGAAGAGAGGAGCCTCCTACTCCAGCAGCAAAGAAGAGATTGATCCTAGATCTTTCTTCCGAAAAGGTCACTACAAGATCCCAATCTCGGCAATTGGCCGAGACACATCAAGAAGCTGCCACTATACCAACTTCTGTGCAGAAACAAGCAGAGCCAGTAAATGTAGAGAGTCCTGTCAGACCTCTACACAGAAAGAAGAGAGTAGTCACCAGAAGAGTTTTGGAAGAATCTTCTTCTAGACAAAACCTGACTTCAGTAGATGCTGCAGCAGGAATTCTAATGTCATCTCCCACACCTATTTCTGAATCTGGGAGCAAAACTCTTGAAGAAACTGAACAGAGGGGAGTCTTGTCCCAAGAACTGAGGTTGAAAAGCCTGGAGAAAACATCTTAGAGGAAGAACAAAATGTTGTACGACCTCATTCACCTATCGCGGAGACTACTCAACCTCATCTTACTCCCAGGACTCTTCGTGAAGAAGAAGACCGTGAAATGATTACAGCTTTGGAGGATTGTAGTTATAGCCTGCAAGAGGATCAGACTGCCACTAACAGTGGGAATGCAGCAGTAGAAGAAAAAGAAGAAGACGAGGAGGGCTCTTCATCCGACAATGTTGATGAATATATACAAGATCCCGAAAGGGATAATGAAGAACATATATCTCTTGATACAGCCGATGATACTTCAGATCCTAAGAAGGATATTGAAGTAGAGGCATCTGCAGAAAAATTTGTCGATACTTTAAATCTTGATGAAAATGTTGAGATAGAAATATCTCCTGAAGAAACAGTCGATGAAGGTGTTCTGAAAGAAAATCCCACCACCGACCCTCAAGGTATAAAACGAGATCTTACAATCTTATCTTTTAAAATGAACTGATAACTAATATCTTCATTCTTGCAGATCTTGAGATTCTGCCAACACCTCCAACGGACCTGGCTATGGTGCCTATACCAACGGTGGTTGTTAGCAGTAGCCATCACTTATCTTGCGGTTCTGAAGCGGGCAGCAGCTAGGCTGTTGCAGCTGAAGCTACTTCTGTTCAACGGGAATCCATTCCAGCAGGGAATGCACTTGTTGTTAGATCAAACCAAGGTAAGATTATTTTTATTTGATCTTCTTGTTCATCAGCAAACAATTAGTAAAATAACAATTTTACTATTGTAGAGGATCAAACAGGAGGAGCAACCAGTTCTACTCTAGCTCCTTTATTTAAAGAACCTGTTGTCCAGCCACAAAGAGTCGAGCAACCTGCTACCTCATCCTCAACAGGAGTAGCAGCAACTCCTGGAACTCTGGCCATCAATCAACAAGTTGTTCAGTCTTTTACCAGATGCTTCTTCGAATCGCTAGGATCTCTTGTTCATAAAATGATAGAGAAAGAAGGAGCTGATTTCATTATGGTTAGGAAGCCAACTTCTTTCTTAATAAGAGCCATAAGGGATCAAGGAGACGAAGCTCAGGCCACTCTTCTTGAACACATATTGAACGAATTAGAAGTATCCATCAATAAATATAAGGAGCTCAAGAAGAAGGATGTAGACTCTTTAGTTCAGGCTGAATTTGAACGACTAGCTCAAGCCGCTGATATGGAAAGGGTAAACCTTCAAAATCTTTTAGAGGCTCATTCTGCAAAATCAGCTGAATACAACTCTAAGATAGAATCAGTTACTTTAGTGGCTGAAAGCAAAGGATGGAGACTTGCTGAGCTGAAAGTAGAAATTACTCGCCTCCAGCAAGAGTTTGAAGAGGAAACTATTAATCACCAACTGGTGATTGAACAATTCAATACCTTAATTCAAGAGAGGACTGAGTACGAGACAACCCATGGTACAGAAATCACCCGACGGACAGTGGACATGCCCATTTTTGATGAAAAAAACGGGATGGAAGAAGCGAGAAGGATAGTAGCGTCAACTCATGAAGAAGAGCTGCAGACACTGAAGCAGCAAATTGACAATCTGATTATCCCTCCTTCTTGATTAGAACTTTTTGTATTTTTGTGTTTGTCACTATTGATGCATTTCTGTAATGCCTCATATTTTGATAAATAAAAGACATTTTATTGTGGCTCCATTATTTATTGTATATCTTATTCAGATATAAATAATAGAGACAGGAAAAATATTCAGAGGTGCAAGACATGATATATTTCTTGATGATTTTGTAGAAAATAATTATATTCATTATATCTGCTCAGAGGTAATATGGACGTGGCAGAATATATTGAATATTATTATTTCGATTTGACAACTTAATCGAAAACGACAAGTTGCTGATGTGGATAATGAACGATGATAAATCGTCAATATATGTGAGATGAATGAACGGGAAGACCGTCAAGTGATGATGAATGAACGGATGAACCGTCAAGTGATGGTGAATGAACGGGTGAACCGTCAAGTGATGAATGTAATAAATGAACGGATGAACCGTCAGATAAATGAACGGATGAACCGTCAGGCATTAATGAACGGATGAACCGTCGAATGAATGTAATAAATGAACGGATGAACCGTCAGGCATTAATGAAGGGACGAACCGTCGGATGAATGTGTCGCTTTGTTAGTTGAGGAACTTCTGCCTATAAATATAGCAGAAATCTGACAAGAACTAACACTTCTACAAAATATCGTCTGGAGAAGCATCTAAGAAGGCTGAGATCACCTCGAAGGTTGAGAAGGGCATTGAAGAACGCCCTGCCGATCCAGTTCAGCCGAAGGAGGCAGAAGCAGGTAAAGGTCCGTCTGCACCCTAGTCACCACGGGACATTCTGGACTTCCTGCTCGAACCAGGAAGGACTGAAAAAGCCATAAGGATGGACGCCTGCAAGTTCCTCGTGGGTTCCAGTAAGGAGGTCCTCGATTCTTTTGCTGATCATGTTTTCGAGAAGGACGGCAGTGGCCCGCGTCCCAATATAGAGAAAGATGATAGTGACCTTTAATATCATGTACTATCATATAATGAAATAAAATTTAAATTTTATTTATGAACTTGATTTTGTCTGATGATTTACAAGAATTTACATTTATACATAATACTTCTTAAGGAACTTGCCATTGATAGGCATCATAGCAACTCGACCATCAAGTTCTGAGAGCTGATAAGCTCCATTTGAGAAGACTTTGCTTATAACATAGGGACCTTCCCATTTAGCATCGAATTTCCCTTTTCTCATATGAGTCATAGTCATAGAACGTCTGACCGTTAGAACAAGTTCTCCTTGCTGAAACGTTCTGACTTTAACTTTGCGGTTAAAAGTCTTCGAGATACGGGCTTGGTATAACTCAATATGTTGTTGAGCCATTAATCGCTTCTCATCAAGTGCTTCCAACTCTTGAAGTCGAAGAAGATCGTTGTTCTCTGTTGTAAGCTCGTTAGCAATGGCAATCCTTGAAGAAGGAATTTGCAGTTCCAAAGGAAGAACAGCTTCACAACCATACACCAAAGAGAAGGGTGTAAAGCCCGTAGGATTGCGGACCGTAGTTCGGTAGGCCCAAAGACATTCGCCAAGTTTATCGCTCCAATTCCGTTTGTTAGTGGATACAAACTTCTTAAGGAGTTTAATGATGGTTTTATTAAAAGCTTCAGCTAAACCATTAGCAGCAGGATTATATGCTGTCGAAGCGACATTGTCAATCCGATGATCATCGCAGAATCTGGTGAACTTCTGGCTGATGAATTGAGGTCCATTGTCATGGATGATTCTTCGAGGTACACCAAATCTATAGATGACGTGGTGTTTAACGAAGTTGATGACACTGCTAGTCTTGACTTCAGCCAGAGGTATAGCTTCAGCCCACTTGGAGAAGTAGTCGGTTATCGCTAATATGAACCGATGTCCTCTAGAAGAAGGAGGGTTGATAGGACCTATAATGTCCATACCCCAAGCCTCAAAAGGCCAGGAAGCAGCAGTCGGGTATAGGAATTCTGATGGTTGATGAATAAAGTCTGCATGGATTTGACAAGCATGATATTTTCTTGCATATTCAAGGGCATCTGATACCATAGAGGGCCAGTAGTAACCCATACGTCTAATGTGATCCTGTAATTTAGGACCAAGTTGATGTGCTCCACAAACACCATCGTGAGCTTCACGCAAAACTTGTTTAGCTTCGTCACCAGCGAGACAACGTAGGAGAAGACCGTCATAAGTTCGTCGATAGAGGGTTTTGGTAGTTTGATTGTAGTAGAATCGGAGAGATCGTCGACGAACGCTTGTAGCCTCCTTAGGATCTTTGGGGAGTATGTCATGCACCACGAAGTCAATGAAAGGAGTCCTCCAATCGTCATCGATAACATTAACTTCAGCAAAATTGCTGAATTCAATATTACGATTATTTTTGATGCAGAACAGTTCTCGATTGGAGATAACCACCACCTGTTGTCTTTTGATAGGGATGGCTAAGACAGCTGCAAGATTGGCCAAAGCATCTGCTTCGGTATTACAAGCTCGCCGAATATAGTCTATGAAGAAAGCTTTGAATGATATAGCTATGTTGATCGCTGCTTCGTGATAAGGCACTAGGTCTTGATGACAAACTTCATAAGTTCCTCTAACCTGATTAACAACCAGCTTAGAATCACCGTAGACTTCGAGATATTCAACATTCAGTTGTTTGGCTAACTGAAGGCCGATGAGTAGAGCATTGTACTCTGCTACATTGTTGGAGCAAGGTTCATCAAGAGAGTAGGCTCTTTGGATAGTTGATCCGTCTGAAGAAACGAGAACAACCCCAACTCCGGCCACAATGGCACCATTTGGTCCGATCCTTGATGCACCGTCAAAGAATAGACGCCAGGTTAGAAACTCCTCAGAGATTATATTGACTTCTAACGTCTCGTCTGGAATTTCATCATAGAGCTTAGATGTTTCTGGCACAGGATGAGCTGCTAAAAAATCTGCCAGTGCTTGACCTTTGACAAACTTTTGTGGAACATACACCATGTCATATTGAGCTAGCAGGATTGCCCACGTAGCCAGCCGAGAATTGAGTATGCTGGGCTTCTTCATGAGTACCCGAAGAGGATTAACTCGGGATATGACATGAACAGTTTGGCCAATGATGTAATGCCTTGTCTTCTGCACAGCAAACATGAGAGCCAAGCATTCTTTCTCGACCGGACTATAACGGTGTTCAGCACCAATCATAGTATGACTAAGATAATAGATGGCCTGTTCATGACCTTCTTTATTCTTTTGGGCAAGTAAAGCACCCAATGAATGGTCCATAGCACGGACGTACATCAAGAATGGAATGCCAGAGATAGGTGGCACCAAAACTGGTGGGTTCATGAGATATCGCTTGATATCATCGAATGCTCGTTGATACTCTTCAGTCCAAATGAAAGATACACCCTTCTTCATTAGTTGAGTAAATGGTCTGCAGCGTCCAGACAAGTTCGAAATGAATCTCCTGATATACGCAAGTCGACCTTGGAATCCTCGTAGCTCTTTTAGGTTGCGTGGAGGACGCATCTCTTGAATGGCTTTGATCTTCTCGGGATCCACGTGTATACCCTTAGAGGTAATGACGAAGCCGAGAAACTTGCCACTAGAGACACCCAAGAATGACTTGGTGGGATTCATCTTGAGTTGATGTTGGCGCATGAGATTGAAGATTGTTTTCAAATCTTGGATGTAATCTTCTTTTAGACGACTTTTGACAGCAATATCGTCAACATAGCATTCCACAGTTTTGCGAAGATGGTCTTTGAAGATAGTGCTCATAGCCCGTTGGTAAGTTGCACCAGCGTTCTTGAGACCAAATGGCATCACTGTGTAGCAATAGACACCGCGAGGAGTGCGGAAAGAAGTATGCTTTTCATTTTCATGATGCATTTTGATTTGATTGTATCCAGAGAATCCATCCATGAAAGAAATTCGCTCGAACCCGCAGGTATTGTCAATCATGACATCCGTGATAGGGAGAGGAAATTCATCTTTTGGACATGCTTCATTAAGATCCCGGAAGTCGATGCAGACTCGAACTTTGCCGATTTTTTTAGAACTGGAACGACGTTGGCCCCCAAGTCAGGATGCTGCTCTTCTCGAATAAAACCACAAGCAATGAGCTTCTTGACTTCATCATCGATTGCATCCATCATTTCTGGTTTAAAACGTCGTTGTTGCTGCTTAACTGGTTTTGCATTAGGCAAAATATTCAGTTTGTGTGTAACAATCTTGGGATCTAAACCTGGCATGTCTTCATAACTCCAGGCAAAGACATCAATGTATTCTTTAATAAGAAGAATCAACTCTTGTTTGTCTGCTTCTGGAAGATTCTTACTGATGAAGATTGGACGAGACAACTCGCTTTTCCCTACATCAACTTGAACTAATTGATCTTCAGTAGGAGGTTCACGTTGTTCAAAGCGAAGTACCCATTGGTTATCCATATATTGAGCCCAAGGATCTGTTTCAGGATTTTCTTCAACGTTTTCATCATAGCCTTCTGGTAGTTCAGCGGAGACCATGTTAGATGATACGATTAGCCTGTGAACTTCACCAATGCTAGTATCAGAATCCCAAGATCTAGAATCAGATGAATTAGAGCGTTCTTTACTGTCGGAGTCAGAGACTGCTGGGGATAACAATGGAGGAGAAGTATATCCGAGACCTTTCTTAGTCCTGTTGTAGTACATTTTCGACTTTCCTTCCGGAACAGTCGTACGGATAGGAGTTCGTCTACCTTTACCGTAATTGAGGCCACTTTTGAAGTCATAGCCCATTTTTCGGATGATGTCTTTTGATTGTTGACTATAACGATGGAACTGGAGATGTCCTGTATCGTTAAATTTTCTATCATCCGTATAGCTGAATTGTTTTTCTGGTCCTTTACTAAAAATTGTTGGACTTTCACCTTTCTTTAGAGAAGGATGAATACGGTAAGAATCATCTGGATCTTCAAGTGAGACTTCTGTCTGAAGAGATTGTACAACTCCCATTGTAATTGATTGGAAGCTATCTAACATATCCAAATAGCATTTAGTATAATAAATAACATCAGTATACTGGAAAGTAGGTGCTTTTTCATTGATTTGTACATCAGTATTTACAACAGGACCTTTAGCCTTAGCAGACTTGGTCAGATTAATTACAAAAGGGGGAGAAGAAGAACGTGGGAGAGGCTTGTTACGACGGAGGTCGATAACAAGTGGCTCAGAAGAGGTGAGCTCCCTTTTTTCCTTGTTGCGAGTAAGATCAACAACAAGTGGCTCAGAAGGAGTGAGCTACTTTTTGTCCTTGTTACGACGTAGGTCGATAACAAGTGGCTCAGAAGAGGTGAGCTCCTTTTTGTCCTTGTTACGACGTAGGTCGATAACAAGTGGCTCAGAAGAGGTGAGCTCCCTTTGATCTTGATCAGCATCTACTGATTTCTTTTGAATTGGCAAGTGAATAGCCAGTGGTTTAGAAGACTGAGGATGTGAAACTCGCCCTTTGACAGGTATGATAAGAGTGTCTTTAGGCATTGCTTCTTGTTCTTCTTCAGTGTCTAAGGCTAACACAATCTTCATGAATTCATCCTTGTACATCCGAGCATCGTTGCAGTATGCTTCAACACCTTTGAAAGGATAAAGATCCGCAACTTCCTTATGGACCTCTCCCTTATCATCAACATATTTGAAACATTGATGAAGGGTTGACGGAACAATATTATGCTCATGTAAGAACGATCTCCCCAATAGAGCATTATAAGAACAACCATGATTGTCAATGATATAGAAGGTAACTTTTGTGCGAAGATTGCCTATTTGGAGTTTTAAGCGAATCTTGCCCAAAGGTTCACTCCTTCCCTGATTGAATCCAAGGATGGTGGTGATTGTGGTGGAGAGACTATGTACAAGAATTTTCAGAGCATCGAGTATTGTTTTCGGCATGATGCTGAGAGCAGATCCTGGATCTATCAGGATACGATCGACTTTCATCGAATCAACATATCCTGTATAGTAGAAAGGACGATCATGCCTATTGTCCTCCATCAACATGTCATCTTGTGTGAAAGTAATGTTCGGAATCAACTCCATAACACTATGACAATGTAGACAAGAGACTGGTTCTGCTTTCGGCTTCTTGAGAAAGGCTAGACAAGTCTCAGCTTGCATAAGAGCTTCACTTAAAGTTTCTCGTGTCTCTCTAGAAAGATGCAAGAGTTCAAAGATAGACAGCCTTGCTGGTGTATTGGCTAATTGAGCCAATATATCAAAATTATAAGGCTTCTCAAGCCCAGTAGGAGTTGCTTTCTTCAAGGGTTTATCGAAGCGGACTTGTTGCTTGCCTTTATCAGCAGCCACTGGTTTGGGAGGAATAGGAACCACAACTGGTGAAGATGTAGAAGGAATTTCTTCAATAGCAGCAGGCTGTGCTGGGACAGGTTCAGAAGAAGAGACAGGATTCTCTTGAGATTCAGAGTAATCTTTCAGATAAGTTTTCTCTGATCTGGTGCCCAATAGAATTTCTTCATCAACTATGGGGTCAAAAGACACCATGTTGCAGATCTTTATCTTGCCTTTAGAGCGACCTTTCTTCTTGGAAGAAGAAGAATCCTCGAACTCTGAAGTAAGGTCGGGATGGATCCACATAACCTCGTCATTGTCAAGAGACAAAGGAACAAGACCTTCGTTTGGTAGAGAAGGAAGATTTTCAATCTCGAGAGTAGCCTTCGGAATAGGAATGACACCAAGTTGTATCATCTGCGGGGGAAAGTTACCGAACTAGACTGAAACCATATTGGCAGTGACAGTCTTCTCATCTTGCTGCAGAGTAACAACTCCATCATTGACAAGCTCTTGAATCTTACCCTTGAGCACATAACATGCTCGAGTAGGATGTCCAATGAATCGGTGGTAGACACAATACTTAGGATGATCGGTATTACCGACTTTATCAGGTTTCTTTGGGTCTGGAAGCTGGATCTTATTGCTTTTGAGTAAATACTCAAAGATGCTTGCAGTGTCATTTTCATCAAATGAATACTCTACCTTAGGGCGAGGTTCCCTTGGTTGAGGTGCAGCAGGAGTAGAAGTAGATGTAGGCGGAGCTACGTTAACAGCCAAGGACTCTTTGCTTTTCAGGTTAATGTTCAGAGTTTTCTTGTTCTTGCGGTTATTCTGACGATTACCGCCACCTGATGATTGATGTTCGTCCCGATCTGGGTTAGACATCTGTACCCCCAGCTGTCTGAATTTCTCAGCACTCACTTCAGCTGCTTTGGCGTTGACAATAAAGGATGGCCAGTCTTGGAACTGAGTTGAGCCTGTCCACATACTGATGATAGGCCAGAGATTTGCCTTGCAAGTATCTGTGGTAATAGCAGCAGGAGTCCCTGGAGGCATCTTCAAGGCTTCTCGACGGAAACGTTCGATGAAACTCTCAGCAGTTTCATTATGTTTCTGTTTGATTTTATTTAGGGCAGACATAGTCATGTCATTGAATCCCTCATAGAATCTTTCCAGAAAGATCTGCTTAAGTCCTGAAAAAGAAGTAATACAACCATCGAGCAAACTTTTGTACCAGTCGTATGCTATGCCGGCTAAACAACCGACGAACACCCTGGTAAGAAGAGCGTCATTTGGTTGGAGTTGAACAGTCATTACCTCGAAGTGATTGATGAACTGGCTTGGTGAGGTACTGCCGTCGAAAAGAGAGATTGTTGGAATCTTGTATTTGGGAGGAAATAGAACTTCCTTCCATTCAACTGCGTATGGCTGCTTGATTCCCAACCTTTGCAAATTGTCCTTCTCCTTGAAGGCTTCAAAATGAGTTCGCAAGAGTTTGACAGCTTCATTGGTGTCTTCAGATGATGAAGAAGGAGCCGGCGGAGTCAGAGTAGTAGGAGGAGGAACAGCATTGTAAGTACTACCCCCAGCTGACTGACTAGGTGTAGTTTGAACTTGTACTTGTACAGAAGGCATTTGAGAAGGCATTACTCCCAACCCAGCATTGACAGGTACCAAAGATGCTATGATCTCCGGACTTACAGTAGGTACAGTCGGTGGTGTGGCATGTTGGGCCACAATAATAGAATGCATGCTAGCGACCATTTCAGCCATGGTCTTTAGCTTGTCTTCAAGTGCAGCGATTCGCTGTTCTTGATTTGCAGATGTTGAAGCATCTTGATCATCAGTGACAATATAAGCTGTCACTTCTCTTGGTACAGTAGAAGACACTGTCTGTTCAGAGCTTTTGCTGTATGCATCATAGTCGGAGAAAGAGTCATCTCCTGACTGAGAAAGAGGGAAATGACCAGAAGGATCTTGAGGAAGATTCCTTTGACCGATTATATCTCATCTTCGGGAACGGGTATGTTGGAATACTCCCTCAGAAGATTCTTGAAGTAGATCCAGATACCGTTGACTTGGTTTGCGAGGTTTGCCGTGCTTAGAGCACCTTCTACCCCAGTGTCTCGAGAAGTCATGTTAACAGAAGCATATAGGATTTCATCTTCATCCTCTGACATTGGTTCAGTTTTAGCAAAAGTCAAACGATCGAAGACAGATCGTTTTGTTGTTTGACAACAACATTGGATGATGACTTTATGATTGCAATGATGATCAGATGATTGAACTGAAGGAGTTGAAGCACTATCTCGTTTTTGCTTGAGATGTTCTCGGAGATCAGAAACCATGCCAGGACGAGGAAAGGTTCGAGGAATATGTTCTTTAACAACATTCGAAACATGGTTCCGATTCTTCAAATATTTTTTCCCCTGTGTGTACAAGGAAGTGCTCACCTCATTGGCATAGGTATCAGGATTTTTGTTCCTGGAGGTTTGTCTTTGAGGCTTGACCTTCGGCATAGGTTGCTTACGTTTTGCCGAAGTTGGCCTGTTAAGATATGTTCTTAGATCTGTAAATTCACCCCCAGGGGTTTCTGTTTGAGACACCAATAATTTTCCCTGTTTGGAACGGGATATCTTGAATGTCGGAAGGTCTTGGAATTCTGCTACTGGGGTAGGCAGAATACCTCTTTGATCAGTACAAGTTCCCTTGTCATGAAGGAAAGAAGAATCCTTGTTTGTAGGAGTTCTTGTACTGACAGGTGCCGAAACACGTTCAATTTGATCTTCTTCGATAAAGACCGAGGAAGACTGAGAAAAGACCAAAGGGCCTTTTTCTTTATTTTGAGAAAAAGGGTTAGCTAAAGAGCGTTTCCCTCTGTTGTCTTCCAAGTCATGAGACAATAAAGTCTGAGAAAAGACCAACGGGCCTTTTCCTTTATTTTGAGGAGGAAGAGGAATAGCCAAAGGACTACCCCCAGTAGATTGTACAGGAACAGCAGAGTGTTTAAGGGGAGGAACAGAGGTTTTCCCTTTGTTATGAGAAGAGGAGAGTTTAGCCAAAGGGCTGTTACTCTGGATTGCGCATGCTTGGTTTGCGCATGGGTGGATGGCGCACTGGCCACTTGTGCATTAGAAGTTTTGGCAGAAAGTGCATTGGTTCTGACCACAGAAGCTGTGGTTTGCGCATCAGGAGTCCTTGCTTTAGAGTGCTTGGGATGTACTTTGGTTGCTGGAGTGTTGGTTTGTGCAAGAAAAGCTACTGTCAATTGCGCCAGAGTCATAGGAGTCTTGTGTTTTGACAAGGCAGCATATGAAGTAGCCTGTGCAACAGTTGCAACAGATTGCGCAGCAGTGTCTGAAACAGTTTGTGCTGCAGTTGTTGAGATAGACTGTGCAGCAGTTGGCACAGTAGATTGTGCAGCAGTCTGACTAACAGATTGTGCAACAGAGTGTACAGCATCTTTGGTGGCAAAACTGCCAGATTGTGCAGCAGTCTTGGAGATCCATACTGAACGCACTTTGCTCTTGGCAGAAGTGGCTGCAGCACAGGGAGAGGTCTTGGAGTTGAGCATCGCCTCGTAGGCTGTCTGGTTGACCTTAACAACCAGTGTCTTCTGCGTCTTCCCGATAGACGCTATGTCACATTGAGTTGCTACTTCCTCGTCGGAGGAGAAAGTTGTCCCCAGCAGAGTTGCCGTTTTGTTTACAAAAACAAAAGTATAAAACTTTATTGATACAAACGGTGTAATAAAGATTACAAGAATTCTGGGAAAATTACAACTATAGGAATCCAATCTAGATGACGATTGCTTTATCCCTTGGACGATGTGAACTTTGAAGACGGAGCCTTTGAAGTTGAAAACAACTCTGGAAACTGAAGACAAAAGCCTCAGAAGTTGAAGGCAAAAGCCTTGGAAGAATACAGCAGCACTTGAGCAAGAACTCCTGGACTCTCTGATCTTTGATCTCTGATATCTGATCTTGATCCCCTTGAAATTAAGACTTGAAACTCTATTTATAGAGTTCTGAAAATAACTAACTTTCAGTTATTCTGGACTGCGCAGGATGATTTGCGCAGCAATTGGTTTGCGCAGCATTGGACTGCACAGGCAGTTACTGGATCGTGGGCCAACTATCTGAGACATGTGGCATCATTTGATTGAAATGTGCATGATCGTGCATAGACAGTTGCCACATAATGAGCAATTGATGGCATGAATGCCACATGTACTTTATCAGTTATGTTGGTAGAATGTGCAACCTGAACTGCGCAGACTTTGGTTTGTGCATGATTAGACTGCGCAGACTTTGGTTTGCGCAGAATTAGACTGCGCAGGAATAGATTGTGCTACCAGCTGTCAGCCGTCCTCGAGCACTGTACGGCGCAATAAACGAACAGTCTCCTCATTCTTCGTGCTATCAGCTGTCAGAAAGATTTGATTTGATTTAGGTAATAATGACTCTTGCCACGTCAGCATGCACAATTGGATGTGTGCGCAAACCAGTGTACGCAATTGGATTGCTGCACAATCTGTTGTCTGCACAATTCATCAAAATGATGTGTATCTTGATTCTTTGACTTTGTTGATTGATGCAACTTAATTTTTTAGGACCTACAGATGCATCCAGAAGATGAAAAGCATACCACTTTCCGTACACCCCTTGGAGTTTACTGCTATACGGTTATGCCATTTGGTCTGAAAAATACCGGTGCTACGTATCAACGGGCCATGAGCAATATCTTTCAAGAACATCTACGGAAAACAGTTGAATGTTATGTGGATGATATTGCTGTCAAAAGTCTATCAAAAGATGATCATATTCAAGACTTAAAGACAGTATTTGAGTTGATGCGTCAACATCAACTGAAGATGAATCCTATTAAGTCTTTCTTAGGAGTTTCTAGTGGCAAGTTTTTGGGATTTGTCATTACTTCTCAAGGTATCCATGTTGATCCTGACAAAATTAAAGCAATTCTTGAAATACATCCTCCACGCAATCTAAAAGAACTCTGTGGCTTCCAAGGTCGCATTGCTTATATCAGGAGATTTATATCCAATCTTTCTGGGAGATGTCAACCTTTCATCTATTTAAGAAAGGTGTATCATTTGTTTGGGATGAAGCATGTCAGAAAGCCTTCAATGACATCAAGCAATACCTTACAAATCCACATGTTCTGGTACCTCTAGTGGTAGGAAGACCATTTTTGCTATATGTCCGAGCCTTAGATTATTCCTTCGGTGCTCTTCTTGTACAGAAAAGTGATAAAGGCCATGAACAGGCAATTTATTATCTTAGCCGAATGATGGTTGGAGCTGAATACAGGTATACTCCTATGAAAAAGAAATGTCTGGCCTTGGTTTTTGACGTTCAAAAGATACGACATTATATGTCAGGATAGACTATTCATGTCATCTCCAGAATAAATCCTATTCGGGTATTGATGAGAAAACTGAGTATTCTTAACTCCAGATTAGCCACTTGGACAATGTTGCTTACTCCTTATGATATGGTCTATGTACCTCAAAAATTAGTGAAGTGTCAAGCATTAGCTGATTTCTTAGCAGCTCACCCTATACCTGAAACATCTAAGCTTGATGAGGACATTCCAGATGAAGTCGTGGATTACAACATGACTTTGAGGGAGGACATTTAGCAACTATATTCTGATGGAGCATCGCGGGTTGGACCTAAAGGCAATATTGTCTCCGGAGTAGGTATCGTCTTGGTCTCTCCTGATAAGATGGTCATATACTGTGCTTATTCTCTTAATGAACCATGCTCCAACAATGTGGCAGAATATAATGTTCTGTTAATTTGTCTTCAAGTAGCAAAACAATTGGACATTGAGTTCCTGGAAGCTTATGGAGACTCTCAACTGATTATTAATCAGGTCAGAGGGACATATGAAGTCAGAAATCCTGACCTCATTCCCTATCATCAAGTGGTAATCGAATTGATCTTTTCATTCAAAGGGTTCTTCATTGAATTCGTACCACGTTCTCAAAATTTGGAAGCTGATGCTCTTGCTAGTTTAGCTGCAGACTTAGCTGTTCCAATTAGAAGACAAAATACCATTACTTTGTTGGATCGAGACTTATTCTGTGTCAAGAATAATTTGCATATCGAACAGAGTTATACTACAGAATCAAGTTCTTAACAAAAGGATTGGAGTAGTCCATTTATTGATTATGCGGTCCATAGGATTTTACCTGAAGATCCAAAAGAAGCTGCGTCAATCAAAAGACGATCATTTCGATTCTTCTTTGCATATGTTATATCGTCGTTCATATGACGAACTTTTGCTGCATTGTCTCTCTGAGAGTGAAGCTAAGCAAACAATCCGTGAAGCTCATGATGGTGTCTGCGGTGCTCATCAACCGGGTCCGAAATTACAGGACCGTATTCGAAGAATGGGGTATTATTGGCCTTCCATGATAGCAGATGCTGTGGATTATGCCAGACGGTGTAAAGTATGTCAGATTCATGCCAATTTTATTCATCAACCATCTGAATTCTTACATCCTACAGCAGCTTCTTGGCCCTTCGAAGCTTGGGGTATGGATATTATTGGTCCGATTAACCCTCCTTCTGTCAAATAACATCGGTTTATCTTGGCTATAATCGATTACTTTTCTAAATGGGCGAAAGCGGTTCCCCTTGTTGAAGTGAAAATATCTAATATGGTTAGCTTCATTAAACACCATGTCATTTATCATTTTGGGATTTCCCGAAGGATAATTCATGACAATGGACCACAATTTGCCAGTCAGGCGTTTTATCGATTCTGCGATAAGAATCGAATCCAGAATATAGCTTCTACGGCTTATAATCCAGCTGCTAAAGGTTTGGCCGAAGCTTTCAATAAGACAATTATTAAACTTCTTAAAAAGTTTGTCTCTTCTAATAAACGTGATTGGAATGAAAAACTTGGAGAATATTTATGGGCTTACCGAACGACAGTCCGAACTCCTACTGGTTTTACACCTTTCTTACTGGTTTACGGATGTGAGGCTGTTCTTCTATTGGAAATCCAGATCCCATCTCTTACAATAGTCATTGCTAATGAGCTAACCTCAGAGAATAATGATCGCTTACGACTCCAAGAACTTGAAGGATTGGACGAGAAGCGTCTTCAAGCACAATAGCATATTAAGCTATATCAATCCCGCATATCTCGAGCTTTCAATCGTAAAGTTAAAGAGAGGGTATTCAAAGTCGGTGAGCTAGTTCTAGCTGTCCGGAGACCGATGGTGATGACTCATAAGAGCAAAGGAAAATTCCAAGCAAAATGGGAAGGTCCTTATGTAGTCGAGACAGTGTTCTCCAATGGTGCCTATAGGTTGTCTAAACCTAATGGAGATTTGCTCATGATGCCAATTAATGACAAATTCTTGAAGAAATATTATGTCTGAATTTCTTCTTTATTCTCCAGCTACCAATGTTTGGTTAAGCTGATTATTTGTCTCCTAAAAGAGAATTTTGATCTTCTGTCTTACCAGCTAATTAAAAAAAAGATTTATTATTTATCATGTTCTCATGACCTCTGAATAAATATTAAGTCTACTTCTTTTCTTATCTATCATGTCCATATGGCCTCTGAATAGATATTAATCTATTTTTCTTTGAGTTGTTACGATCTGTCACGTTCATATTACCTCTGATAGTATTGTACACTCTAAAAAAGAAAACAAGATTCATTATCTATCATGTCCACATTACCTCTGGATAGATATAATTTATTGAGTTTAGAAGACTTGTCATGTCCATATTACCTCTGATAAGTATTTTCTATCTCATACCTACTGTTTAAATTCAAAATAAATAATAGGGTCACAAAACAAATATTTCATTCATTTCTTAAAAATATTACAGAATAGAAAAGACAAAAGAATACAAAATTCTGTATTAAATGCAAAAATGCCTAAGGCGGAGCAGATACATCTTCGAGCAGTTTTTGTAGCTCTGCTAGACGCTTCTCACGAGAGCTCAGCATAGTTGCAGTAGCTATGGTGCGTCGAGCTTCTGGAGTACAAAGATGGGAGAATTCGGCGAAAGTAGCTATCATTTTATCCTTGGCATCATCAAGGGTTTTAATGATAGCTTCAACACCAAAAACCTTCTCTTCCAAAATTGAGCTCTGCGTTAAATGTTGGTCTCGATCCGCAATTATTTGCTCTCTTTCGGCCTTTAAGCGAACCAACTCTGCCTCAACTTCACGAATTCTATCATCTTGCTGATGAATTCTCATGTTTGAAGTCTCATAGGCTTCTTTATGCATCTCCAGAAGGGGTTTATTTTCATTCAATAAAGTCTTTCTCTGGCAACTTCGCTGCTATAGTTCTGGAGAGATTCATTGAAAGTAATCTCCCGAGCGATGTATTCAGCTGATAAAGCACCATACTCGGTTTGGATGAGACTTTCAATTGTTTCACTTGACAGCCTTAGATATTCTCTAATAGGCTGTTCAAGTCCCTCTACTACCTTCTCCAGTGCCGCTGCTCTCTCAGTGTCATTGAACATGGCAACATTCCTGATTGTGAGAGCAATTGCAGCCTTCAAACTTTCATAATTAAGGCCCTTCTTCAGGACCATCTTGATCAGAGCCGCCAGGGTTTTGTAGAAAGTTTCAGTATGAATCTCAACTAAGAGATTCATTTCTGCATTTGAGTTCGGCGTGGCGGCAATGTCTACCAAGTCCCTCTTCTGAAGGCTAGGAGTGGGTATTGTTGTTGCCTTGGTAGCAAGTTGAGTTAAAGCCATTGTTGATGCTGCTACCATGGCTAACTGATCCCGAGGAGCTTCAGAGGCCATTTCTTCAGCACTTTTTTGGATCATTACTCCAGCCGTTTCTGGAGTTAAAACTAAGAGTTTCGGTGGCGGTGATTGTTGTGGGAGGAATGGTGATTATTGTAACTGACTCCGGTTCAGACACTGTCTTCTCAGGAACTTGTGCTGGATCAGTAGCAATAATGGAGGATGCTATTACAACGTCTCCAGCTTTAGTTGATGAGTTGACCATATCTTCATCACCTTCATTGGCTACCGGCTCTTCAAACTCTGGAAGTACTTCACTTGCATTGGGTTCTTCTACAACTGTTTCTTCATTGAAGGTTGTTTTTTCTGTAGCAGCTGCTTCTTCATCTGCTATTGGTTCTTCTGCAGTTTGTTCTTTTTCTCCGTCCTCAGCAAGAGAAGACAATTCTGGCTGGGCCTCTACTTCAGGCTCTTGTTGTACTTCTATGGATAGAGAGTCTTCTTTTGAAGAAGAACTCTCTTTCTCAGACTCTATGTTCTCTTCTTGGATAATCTCTCGAGAAGGAAGAGTAGCAACAGGCTTTGCTGCAATGATAACACCTACAAAAATTAAGCAAAATAAGTTAATATACAAAATCATATTACATAATTTTGTATAGATTTTGTGTATTTACCTGGAGTAGGTGCAGGACGAGCCAAAAGTTCGTCATAATCTTAATCCCAGTCATCATCATCGAAGGCAAGAGCCGGTTTATCTGATGGGATGGGCTCTGGATCAACAGTATGTGTAGTGGCGGTATCCTCAATAGCTTTCGCCTTTTGTGACAAAGTCAGATGAAGTGATGAGCTGAGACGACCAGGAGATAGGAGCCCCACAGCTTCTGTTGATCCTGCAGGTTGGGATATCGAAGATCCTTCTCCAGGATGAGCTGAAGAAGATACAATGTGTTGAGGCTCCTCGACTGGAGTTTCGCTCTCTGGAGTAGCGGCTCTCTGTCTAGAAGGCCCTTTGACAGTAACATTTTTCTTCTTCTCTGGGAGGGTAACAGCTGCACCTGATTTTCGCTTCTGGGTTTTGCTGATAATAATTGGTCCTGCAGCTATTTCCCCAGCTCCTGTAGGGATTACTTCCAGATACTCATATGGAACAGCAGCATCATCGGGTATGTCTGAAGGTACCCTGACTGGTTCTTCGACGTTCCCTTCCTTGGGCCATCGAAGACTCCCCTTCATATTGTAGCCATGTGTGAAGGAACGAATAGATGCATAAAAGCGAGCATACGTATAAAGTATTCGTAGCTCGGTTGTACTTGTAGCAGTTGATACACGGAATTTAGCACTGGTACATGCAGTGCTAAAGTATCTCCATGCTCTTACACCATCAATTAATTTTCTATAATAATGAAAACTGGTGGAGGGATTACCAACGTGAAGTTGGTCATATCCAAACTGACGAGCGAACCGACTTGGTAGATACGGTTCGAACGCACAGTTGTCTTCATTCATATACATCAGATGTGAGGGTCTGATGCATATTAGCCATTTAAAAACTGGTATAGGTAATGAAGTCCTCCCTTCCCCTCTATCTTCAAATTGTACACTAAGTCAGTCGGTTGGAACTTGTGGTCTTGTACAGAAAAAGTTCCATCCATTAGAGTAGTTTAGTACTGCTCGAGTATCTGCCACTGTAGTTGCAGTCCATGTGGCTTTATTGAATTTTTGGAGAAAGACCTCCGCATTATCTCCAAGGCCTGGTGGCAACAAACTGCAGTTATAATGCAATAGCCAGTCCATCAGATAAGTATAGGGCATCTCTACCCTAGGGAATTCTTTTCGGTGAGGAGCATTGTTAATTAGTTCATCACCAAAGGTCCGCAAACCAGCATTTATTCGACACACCATTGCCGATAGCAGGTTGATTCTGACCTTGAACACCAAATGTACTACCGGCCACAATATGTTTCGGTGAATTTTGTCAGCTGTGCTAATCCTTGGCACGACCCATCTCCGCAGCCACAGAGAAAGAAAGCCTGCTAGCAAGGCTTCCTTTGATATCTTCTGACTGCCATACCTCAGGTAGCTCAAGGTTTCAGTCCCCGCAGGGATGTCTCCAGTCTTAGTGGCCAGATACTGGTCCGAAGACTTATGTGTGATCATCAAACTATGGATCAAATCTGAATGAATTATTGAACAAGGGTTGATGGTTGGAGCCTTGTTTTCTTGGAATCTCCCCTGGTCGTTCTTGGATATCCTATTCTTGTGGTAGAATAAATAGGTTGTCCATTTATTAGTATATGCCAAATGCGACCCACTTTCATACATAGTGGTGCAAATTAGATAATGGCACATTAATTCTTGATACACTTTGACTAGATCAAGATTTTTCTCGCTGATCTCTGCTAGTTCCGGGTTGGAGGGAACATACTCTTCGTAGGGAGCTTCACCCATCGACAGCTTAGAGATGAATTGCATCTCGTGCAGTGCAAGACCCATCTCACCTAGTGGGGTTGCAAAAGTTCCTGTTGAACTAATATACAACTCCATCAAAGCCAAGAACAGGTTACTGTTCATTGGTATACCCTGGCTCGTGGAGGCTACCGCTTCATAAAGGCCAATGGCTTCCAGATCTGTTTTGAAGTTCTTCATAATCCAAGCACTAAGTTGGATCCAGTTCTGATTATAAGGAGTCAGCCACCCTGGTAGCCTAGGGTTGGCCTGAGGATATAATACTGAGACCTTCATGAACATTTTAATGAACATTGGGGTCTGCATCGGTTGGATCTGTCACGACCCGCTACCCAATTTGTTGGGCCAGGCCGAGGCATGCCCAGCCTACGTTGAGATAAAACGTAGTAAGCTGTTCTAAAGACAACAGGATAAGACTAAATGTGCTAAACAGTTCTATAAGTGAAGAAGAATCATAAATGCTCCAAACACAAAAGTCGTCGTATATAGTAAAATATCCAAGTACAAGTAAACTGAAATGTAAAACTGGATACATGTCCAGTTACAAAATGATATAGTCTAATACATGTCTACTCTCAAAAGTCTAAGTAAACAAAAGACAACTAGGCGAGGTTCCCCGCAGGAACATCCTCGTAAAGTAGAGCCGGGTCCTCGGCAGTATCTCCATAGTAAGTGTCACAGAGTAACTCCTCCTCAGTAAGGATACCTACAACGTTATCCTGTCAGGACGGGAGCAAGTACTAAATCTAACAAACATATAATACTGATCATATGATGAAAAGGAAATGACATATCATGTTGGTTCAGTTTTTAGGTATGTTTTAGCATGGCGATAGATATACATTTTAAAGTTTAAAACTGTAGTAGGTGAGTGATCAGTCAATAGGTAATCAGGATGTACAGCGGTACATATCAATTTCCTGATGTGCACATACGTACACATAACGGCATCGGTGTATATCCATACACAAACGCGGGACCAGACATACGACACAGATACATATAGAATGTAACGGTGCTCGGTAAATACATACGGAGAAGGGGGTCATGATCACGTACACTACTAGCAGTTTCCCCTTAACCCGTTATTTAAGCATGTGAGAGATATTATGAGATACGGTATAAACATGGTAGAGACTGAAAGTAATACAACATGTAAAGTTCTAACTTGCTACCCCAAGGATCAGCATTTAATATGGTTTGGTGATTCACAGTTTTATGGTTTATAGCAGTATGTAAAGTTCGTAGAAAGTACTTGCCTCTAGCAAAGCAAAACAAAACAAGCTGCGATAACAATGCTATGGATGTCTGGTAGCTCGTCACTGTAGAAGTAAATACAACAACTTAGTTTTACACTAAGCTAAAACACTATGACACTAATTGGTGAAACACGACTTGTGATTGGGCACCTAGCCAAAATGATGACTTGGCATAGGAGACCAATGTGGGGTGACACACTATGTTAACTAACTTTATAGGGTCTTTACTCTAGTGAGGGATGGGGTTCAACACGACTAAAACTCCAAATAACACAAAAAGCTACAAGTCGTAATTAATCAATAAATAAATCAAAAGATCATTATGTTCTAACAATTTTTGAAACAGACAAAAAGCCTAGTTTTTCTTAAAGTAAAGTACCAAGGTGATCCTTGTTAATCATAGAAATTTATTATAATTTTTCTGGAATTTATTAACCAGTACAAATATTTTATAAAAATCAGTTTTCCTAAGTATACAGAAAATGAGTTTTGGTTTCATATGCCAAACTAGGGGCAAAACAGTAAATTAAATATTACAAAAATTATACTAAATTAGCCAACTTAACATAGTATCTAAATACTATTTTTCCATAATTTTAACAATACTTTAAGTATTTTTAGAAAATCAAAAACAGCAGTGCACACAATAATTAATTATCTGCGTATTTTGTCCATGTATATAATTGAACCAAAGTTCAAATACAGGACCCAAGGCCATGAATCAAGTCCAATATGACTTGTACAGGTCTTGAATATGTGAAAACACATTTGAGCCCAAATACCCATGCTAGGCTTGGACACCAAATGGTTGCAGTAATTTAAATACAATAAAAATACAATTTGGTAATAGTCAAAATAAATATTATTATTTTAATAAGGTAAAATTTTATATAGTAACTATAAAAGTATGAATATTATTTTATAAAGATAATTTACACTAAGCTAAGTAAAATACATATATAAGATAATATATATATACATTAATATAGGGATATTTACATAATGGATATATATATATGTAAAAATTACATATATATATATATATATATATATATATATATATATATATATATATATATATATATATATATATATATATATATATATATATATATACATAAGAAAAATACTCAACTATATAATATATATATATATACAAAATTAATGTATACATATACATATAATAGTATATATGATAATATATATACACAAGGAAATATATATACATAAATATATATGTATACATAAGACATATATATATATACATACATAAAATAATGACGTATATATATATAAAAAAAACAGCAACTATATATACCTAAATATAGTATATATATTAATACATATATATACAAAAATATGTATATACATATATATATAAATAGATATATATATAAAAGAAAAAGGAAAAAGGAAAAGAAAAAGAAAAGAAAAAGAATACAGCAGTGGCAGGGCTCGAACCCAAGCCAGAGAAGCGCGCAGGGGGGTTTTAGGCTAGGTCGGGCTGGCCAAGGAGTCAGCCCGCTGCTCGTGTTAAGGGATAGGGTTTGTTTATTTTATTTAGGTTCGGTTTAGTTATTTATATATAAAAAAAATAAAACAACCCTGTGTCCTGATAGTTAAGGACACAGGTATCAGCGTGTCCTCGCTTAGCACGATACGTACGAGCTCAGTCTCGTGTGTCCAGCTCCACACTTGTGCTCGCCAGGACACGGCGAACAACATATGTTGACACGAGCCTCACACGACACGGTTTGACACAAATACTCACGTGTCCAGCGAGTTAAAGGGTGGTTCGAAGGTCGGGGACGGCGGAGGAGGCGTCGGGATCGGGGCGCTCCGGTGGCGCTGGGGTCGGCGTGACAGGGCGAGTCGAATGGTGGTGGTGGTTGGCGGTGAAGGTCGTCGGTTGGGGCGGAGCAGCGTTCGCCGGAGTAGGGTTAGGGTTTGGGGGTTCGTCGGGGAAGAGGGGTCGTCGGTGGCTGTGGTGAGAGTTTAGGGTTAGGGTTTAGGTTAGGGGGGAGTGGAGGATTTTATAGGTGGGTCTCGAGGCGGTCGGGCAGCCGGGAAAGGCGGGGTCAGCCGGTCGTAGTCGGTCGGGGCAGGGGTCAACGGGAGCAGGTGAGAGCTGGAGGAGAGAGAGAGTGTCGTGGAGGGGGGGGTTTGACAGTTAGCACAAAAGCCCCCCTAGTTTAGGAAATTGCATAAAGACTTTTAACAGATAATAAATGCAAATATAATTTGCATTCCTTATTTAAAAATAAACCATTTATTACAAACTGATATACAATCAATTCTAATAATTGTAAAACACTATTAAAATAATTTAGAAAATTACAAAATGCTATTAAAACATTTAAATAAATTACAAAATGATATTTTTGTATTTAAAACTCGTTAAAATTCATTTAAAAATTCTAGAAAATTCCTAAAATCATATTAAATTATTTTAAAACCAATAATGACATTTAATAATTAATTAACACTAGTTTAATAATTTTTGAAAATCAGGGGTTGACAAGTCTTCCCTCCTTGAAAAATTTCGTCCTCAAAATTCACAAGGATTGAAGACCCGACAATATTCTAACATAGCAAACAATGCAACAAAATGACTAAGGCTGCGATCGAAACTAACCTCTAAGGTATCAAGCGGGAACGGGTGGTTCCCCCGCAGCGGTTGGATCGAACAAGTAAGGGTATCTCTCCCTCATGTCCGACTCCCTCTCCCAAGTAGATTCATCTGGGGAGTGACGGCTCCAAGCTACTCGTACTAGGGGTATAACCTTGTTCCTCAGCCTCTTCTCTCTCCGGTCTAATATCTCCACTGGCTGCTCAGAAACTGTAAGGCTCGGTCCGACCTCCAACTCTGAATGATCTAGCACATGACTGGGGTCTGGAACATATCTCCTCAGCTGAGATACGTGAAAGACGTCGTGAACTCCTGCTAGGTTGGGTGGAAGTGCAACCCTGTAAGCTACCTCCCCGATCCTGCCAAGTACCTCGAACGGCCCGATGTATCTGGGGCTCAGCTTCCCTCCTCGTCCGAACCGGATCGTCCCTCTAGTAGGTGATATCTTCACTAGCACCATATCACCGTCTGCGAACTCCATCGGTCTGCGACTAGCATCAGCCCAGTGTTTCTGCCTGTCCTGAGCTACTCTGAGCCTGTCTCTGATCATCCCGACTTTTTCTGCTGCATCCGTGATTATCTCTGGCCCAAGCATAACTCTGTCTCCGACATTATCCCAAAAGAGCGGTGTGCGACATCGTCGTCCATATAGCGCCTCGAAAGGAGACATACCAATACTGGCCTGGTAGCTGTTATTGTATGAGAACTCTACCAAGTGCAGATGGCTCTCCCATGATCCTCCGAAGTCCAGCACGCAGGTCCTCAACATATCCTCCAGTGTCTGTATCATCCTCTCGGACTGCCCATCTGTCTGCGGGTGGTACGCCGTACTGAACTTGAGCCTACTGCCCAACTCCTCCTGCAAGCTCCTCCAGTAGTGGGATGTAAATCTGCTGTCTCTGTCTGACACGATGCTCACCGGCACTCCGTGTAGGTGAACTATCTGCTGCATGTATAGCTCCGCCAACTTCTCGGTGGAAAGCCCCACCTTGAAGGGTATGAAGTGCGCACACTTCGTCAGCCTGTCTACGATGACCCAGATGGCATCCTTCCCTCCTTGGGAACGAGGAAGCCCTGAAACGAAGTCCATCGTAATATGTTCCTACTTCCACTCGGGAATGGGTAACGGCTGCAATAAACCAGCTGGCCTCTGGCGCTCCGCCTTGACCTGCTGGCAAACTAGGCATCCCGAGATGAAACGTGATACATCCCTCTTTATCCCGTACCACCAAAGATGTTCCCGTAAGTCATGGTACATCTTGTTAGCACCAGGGTGAATAGAATATCTCGATCGGTGTGCCTTCTGTAAAACTGCCTCTACCAGCTCTCCCTTCGGTACGCACAATCGGCCGCCATGCCTCAGGGATCCATCCTCTGCTATAGTGAAGTCATCCAGCAACCCAGCTAATGCCTGGGGTCGAAGTCTGTGAAGGCTCTCATCTGTAGACTGTGCCTCCCGAATCTGCTCCATCAAACCTGACTGAATGTCAAGCGCCATCATCTGTATCACTGATTCTGGCCGAACTAGCTCGATACCGAGCTTCTCCAGATCCTCCCGCAAATGTCGATCAATCATCAGGTACTATGCCATCGGATGCCTGCTCAGCGCATCCGCCACCACATTTGTCTTTCCGGGGTGATACTGTAAATCGATGTCGAAGTCCTTCATCAACTCCAACCATCGTCTTTGCCTCATGTTCAGCTCTTTCTGCGTGAACACATACTTCAAGCTTTTGTGGTCAGTAAAGATTTCCACACGCTCTCCGTATAAGTAATGTTTCCATAACTTGAGTGCAAAGATTACCGCAGCTAACTCTAGGTCATGGGTAGGATAATTCCTCTCATGAGTCCGTAACTGCCTAGATGCATAAGCAATTACTTTCCCATGCAGCTGTAGAACACATCCTAGCCCCTTCCCAGAAGCATCACTGTATATGGTGAAACCTCCAGAACCTGAAGGTAAAGTCAGAACTAGAGCGGTCGTCAGCCTCCTCTTCAGCTCCTCAAATGCCGTCTGGCAGTCCTCTGACCAGATGTACTCTGCGTCCTTCCGCGTCAGCTTCGTCATGGGTTCCGCTATCCTAGCAAAGTCCTGGACGAACTTTCTATAATAGCCTGCTAAACCCAGAAAACTTCTGATCTCTGAAACTGACGTCGGAGCCTTCCACGTCTCAACTGCAGCAATCTTCCTGGGATCCACCGAGATTCCATCTCCAGTGACTACATGGCCGAGAAACTCCACTCGGTCTAAAAAGAACTCGTACTTCGGCAATTTGGCAAACAATCTCTCCTGCCTCAGAATCCCCAAAACTATCCGCAAGTGCTCTGCATGCTCCTCCGGCGTCTTCGAGTATATCAGGATGTCGTCGATAAACACTACGACGAACTTATCCAGATATTGGTGAAATGTCTTATTCATCAAGTTCATAAAGACAGCTGGCGCATTTGTGAGACCAAATGGCATCACCAGAAACTCGTACTGCCCGTACTTCGTATTGAACGCCGTCTTCTGGATGTCTGCTGGCCTAACCTTCACCTGGTGGTACCCGGATCTCAAGTCTATCCAGGAAAACACCTTCGCCCCGCTCAATTGGTCGAACAAATCATCTATCCTGGACAGAGGATATTTGTTCTTGATGGTGATGGCATTCAAGGCCCGGTAATCAATACACAACCGGACTGTACCATCCTTCTTAGGCACAAAGAGCACTGGTGCTCCCCATGGAGAAGCACTGGATCGAATGAAACCCTTTTTCAACAGGTCATCAATCTGCTCTTTCATCTCTATGGCCTCCTTGGGATTCACTCTATAGCAAGCCCGGGATACTGGTGATGAACCCGGCACTAAATCTATAGTGAACTCCACATCTCTGTCAGGCGGAAGTCCTGGAAGATCCTCTAGGAATACATCCATAAACTCCCTAATGATAGGATATGGCGGTGCTACATCTCCGACTGTCGTACAACAGTTCGGCTCTAGGCTGATCTCCGGCCCTGTCCTCCTGACACTGAATGGTGTTGTGCCTGGGGGACTGAACAAAATACTACCCTCATGGCAATCTATAGATGCATGGGCATAGCTAAGCCAGTCCATCCCCAATATGATATCATAACCGGGAAGTGGCATCACTAAGAATCGCCTCCTGAACTCTCTTCCGGCTATAAAAATAGAACATCTATAGATAGATCTAATAGGCACTGGTCCTCCTCCCGTCATTACTCTACTAATCTCCGTAGTAGGTGTAGCTACTAGATGATGTTTATGCATAAACTCTAATGATAGGAAGCTATGAGATGCACCAGAATCAAATAAACATACAGCTAGAAAAGTATACAAATAAACATGACCTGTGATGACGTCAGCTAAGTAATCCGGCTCCGAAACCTGCTCCGGCTCCGGCTCAATGGCTAGACTATAAACCCTCCCCTGATGTCCCTTCTGCTGCTGCAGATGCTGTCTGAACCTCTACTGCTGAGTCGGGAGCGGTCCTCTAGTCTTCGCTACTGGGCACTCTCGAAGCTGATGGGTGGCAGACCCACAAGCTAAACACTGCCCCAACTTCTTTCTACAGATGGAAGCGTCGTGGCCTACCCTCTTGCAGAATGCACAAATACCTCCCTTCGGCTGCTGTCGGGGTCCCGGGGCTCTAACTGGCGGGGTCTGATGATGTGATATAGGGGGACGGTAAGTCTGCTGGGGTAGCGTCGGTGCTCTCTGCTGGAAAGCCTGACGCTTGGACGATCCCTCATGATATACAGAAGCCGGCCTCTTGCATGACAGAAGACGCTCCTCGATGCTCTGAGCTAACTCTAGGCTCTGGTAGTAGTCAGTCGTACCGTTCACCACTATAAGAATGCCAATGTCTGGAACTAGACCATGGCAAAACCTACGGGTCATCTCCTCTGGATCAGCAACCAGACTAGGAGCAAAATGGCTCAGGCGACTAAACTCTGCCGCATACTCGTTAACAGAACGGTTCCCCTGCTGGATGTTCTGGAATTGTAGCCCCATGGCTACTCTAGCAGTGGTCGAGAAGAATTTCTTCTTGAACTGGGTCTTGAACTCGTCCCAGGTGGCTCTACCTCTCGCAAACAACGGCTCATTCCGGAACCAGACTCCTGCTAAGTCTATCAGCAAAAATCCTGCTACCTCGACCTGAAGGTCATCCGGCATCCTAACTCCCAGAAGCTTCCTCTCTACCGAATCTAGCCAGTCATCAGCTACTACAATGCCCTCAGTCCCTGAGAACTCCTTGGGATTCAGACCCATGAAGTCCTTGATCGTTCCCGCTCTCTGCCGTGGCTCTACATGTGGTGGGACCACGGGACGTCCCTCAGAACGCTCCATGCTCTGGCAGAGTAGGGTAGTCTGCTCCTGATGGGTTGTTAGGAACCCCTGGATCAGTGTGAGCAGCTGGGTCCCGTCGAGTGTGACGAAAGCCTGGGTGGATATAGTGATAGGGGGTGGTGGAAGTATCGGGGCCTGCTGGGACTGGGATATGGAAGGTGGTATCTGGGTCTGTGGATCTGTGGAGTGGGGGAATGTGGTAGGTGGAGGTGTATCAGTCAACTGGTCAGCTGACTGGATATGGAGGGCCCCATTCTCGGGGGTAACATACTGGGATGAACGAGTAAGCACCATCTAAATTACACATAAAAAGACTTATAAGGACTTTGTTTAAAGTAAGCAATCATATGCAAGGAAATCTAATTATAATAGCAAACATGTGATGTATTTCCTATGTTGCAATCCTAGCATTCCTCTAGGTGTTCTAAGCGTCTTTTCTAATGTTGTCTAATTACCTTAAGTTCCTAATTGCAGGCATGCTTGGTACAATAACGAAACCAAACAGTTTAGTCAGGACCTGCATGGGCCACCACTAAAAATATGTCACGACCCGCTACCCAATTTGTTGGGCCAGGCCGAGGCATGCCCAGCCTACGTTGAGATAAAATGTAGTAAGCTGTTCTAAAGACAACAGGATAAGACTAAATGTGCTAAACAGTTCTATAAGTGAAGAAGAATCATAAATGCTCCAAACACAAAAGTCGTCGTATATAGTAAAATATCCAAGTACAAGTAAACTGAAATATAAAATTGGATACATGTCCAGTTACAAAATGATATAGTCTAATACATGTCTACTCTCAAAAGTCTAAGTAAACAAAAGACAACTAGGCGAGGTTCCCCGCAGGAACATCCTCGTAAAGCAGAGCCGGGTCCTCGGTAGTATCTCCATAGTAAGTGTCACAGAGTAACTCCTCCTCAGTAAGGATACCTACAACGTTATCCTGTCAGGACGGGAGCAAGTACTAAATCTAACAAACATATAATACTGATCATGTGATGAAAAGGAAATGACATATCATGTTGGTTCAGTTTTTAGGTATGTTTTAGCATGGCGATAGATATACATTTTAAAGTTTAAAACTGTAGTAGGTGAGTGATCAATCAATAGGTAATCAGGATGTACAGCGGTACATATCAATTTTTTGATGTGCACATACGTACACATAACGGCATCGGTGTATATCCATACACAAACGCGGGACCAGACATACGACACAGATACATATAGAATGTAACGGTGCTCGGTAAATACATACGGAGAAGGGGGTCATGATCACGTACACTACTAGCAGTTTCCCCTTAACCCGTTATTTAAGCATGTGAGAGATATTATAAGATACGGTATAAACATGGTAGAGACTGAAAGTAATACAACATGTAAAGTTCTAACTTACTACCCCAAGGATCAGCATTTAACATGGTTTGGTGATTCACAGTTTTATGGTTTATAGCAGTATGTAAAGTTCGTAGAAAGTACTTGCCTCTAGCAAAGCAAAACAAAACAAGCTGCGATAACAATACTATGGATGTCTGGTAGCTCGTCACTGTAGAAGTAAATACAACAACTTAGTTTTACACTAAGCTAAAACACTAGGATACTAATTGGTGAAACACGACTTGTGATTGGGCACCTAGCCAAAATGATGACTTGGCATAGGAGACCAATGTGGGGTGACACACTATGTTAACTAACTTTCTAGGGTCTTTACTCTAGTGAGGGATGGGGTTCAACACGACTAAAACTCCAAATAACATAAAAAGCTACAAGTCGTAATTAATCAATAAATAAATCAAAAGATCATTATGTTCTAACAATTTTTGAAGTAGACAAAAAGCCTAGTTTTTCTTAAAGTAAAGAACCAAGGTGATCCTTGTTAATCATAGAAATTTATTATAATTTTTCTGGAATTTATTAACCAGTACAAATATTTTATAAAAATCAGTTTTCCTAAGTATACAGAAAATGAGTTTTGGTTTCATATGCCAAACTAGGGACAAAACAGTAAATTAAATATTACAAAAATTATACTAAATTAGCCAACTTAACATAGTATCTAAATACTATTTTTCCATAATTTTAGCAATAATTTAAGTATTTTTAGAAAATCAAAAACAGCATTGCACACAATAATTAATTATCTGCGTATTTTGTCCATGTATATAATTGAACCAAAGTTCAAATAAAGGACCCAAGGCCATGAATCAAGTCCAATATGACTTGTATAGGTCTTGAATATGTGAAAACATATTTGAGCCCAAATACCCATGCTAGGCTTGGACACCAAATGGTTGCAGTAATTTAAATACAATAAAAATACAATTTGGTAATAGTCAAAATAAATATTATTATTTTAATAAGGTAAAATTTTACATAGTAACTATAAAAGTATGAATATTATTTTATAAAGATAATTTACACTAAGCTAAGTAAAATACATATATAAGATAATATATATATATACATTAATATAGGGATATTTACATAATGGATATACATATATATATATGTAAAAATTACATATATATATATATATATATATATACAAAATTAATGTATACATATACATATAATAGTATATATATGATAATATATATACACAAGGAAATATATATACATAAATATATATGTATACATAAGACATATATATATATATATACATACATAAAATAATGAAGTATATATATATATAAAAAAACAGCAACTATATATACCTAAATATAGTATATATATTAATACATATATATATACAAAAATATGTATATACATATATATATAAATAGATATATATATAAAAGAAAAAGGAAAAAGGAAAAGAAAAAGAATACAGCAGTGGCAGGGCTCGAACCCAGGCCAGAGAAGCGCGCGGGGGGGGTTTTAGGCTAGGTCGGGCTGGCCAGGGGGTCAGCCCGCTGCTCGTGTTAAAGGTTAGGGTTTGTTTATTTTATTTAGGTTCGGTTTAGTTATTTATATATAAAAAAATAAAACAACCCTGTGTCCTGACAGTTAAGGACACAGGTATCAGCGTGTCCTCGCTTAGCACGATACGTACGAGCTCAGTCTCGTGTGTCCAGCTCCACACTTGTGCTCGCCAGGACACGACGAACAACATATGTGGACACGAGCCTCATACGACACGGTTTGACACAAATACTCACGTGTCCAGCGAGTTGAAGGGTGATTCGAAGGTCGGGGACGGCGGAGGAGGCGTCGGGATCGGGGCGCTCCGGTGGCGCTGGGGTCGGCGTGACAGGGCGAGTCGAATGGTGGTGGTGGTTGGCGGTGAAGGTCGTCGGTTGGGGCGGAGCAGCGTTCGCCGGAGTATGGTTAGGGTTTAGGGGTTCGTCGGGGAAGAGGGGTCATCGGTGGCTGTGGTGAGAGTTTAGGGTTAGGGTTTAGGTCAGGGGGGAGTGGGGGATTTTATAGGTGGGTCTCGAGGCGGTCGGGCAGCCGGGAAAGGCGGGGTCAGCCGGTCGTAGTCGGTCGGGGCAGGGGTCAACGGGAGCGGGTGAGAGCTGGAGGAGAGAGAGAGTGTCGTGGGGGGGGGTTTGACAGTTAGCACAAAAGCCCCCCTAGTTTATGAAATTGCATAAAGGCTTTTAACAGATAATAAATACAAATATAATTTGCATTCCTTATTTAAAAACAAACCATTTATTACAAACTGATATACAATCAATTCTAATAATTGCAAAACACTATTAAAACAATTTAGAAAATTACAAAATGCTATTAAAACATTTAAATAAATTACAAAATAATATTTTTTGTATTTAAAACTCATTAAAATTCATTTAAAAATTCTAGAAAATTCCTAAAATCATATTAAATTATTTTAAAACCAATAATGACATTTAATAATTAATTAACACTAGTTTAATAATTTTTGAAAATCAGGGGTTGACAGGATCAGAGCTGAATCTTCTCTCGGTGTGAATCCAGGTAATAGACCGAAGAAAGGGACGACACCGCCATTAGGAGTACTGATGTGGTAGCCCATTTCGTTGGCCCCATCCCTCTTAAAAATAATTTTGCCCGGTCTACCATAACTGCTGGGAGTCAGGTTCCATAGCATCTGTCTTGGATGAGTAGCATGAACGAATGCAGATAAAGGATAATCTCTGGCCATGTCTGGGAGATACATTGCCCTCTCTCCAAACTTAAACACCCAAGCCTCCTTTTTAGGGTTGGTTTGTGATTGGAAATGTATAGCATCCCTGAACATGAAGGCTGGCTTCAAAAATTGTTGGTCATCTAGCGATACCAGCAACTCTCCATTTATTATTGACAACAGCATTCTGTCCCCCTGAGCAGCTATTAGTTGTTGTCTCCCTTCAGGATATTGTGGGTCTGATTGAGGGAATTCCACATGGGACAAATTCTCCAAGTAGTTTGAGCCCACCATACCAGCTGGTGAGCCGAATATTTCTGCAAGAGGATGAATTTGCAAGTCCACTGCCAAAAGAAAAGAAAAAAATCAAGTTAGTAAAAATCTAGTTTGAATTTTTACGCAGATGACTTAGTCTGAATTTTACGCATAAAAATTAAAGACGCTGTACTAGAGAGCATGACTATGCAAACTTTACGCTTATGCGCAAAAATTAAGTTGATAAAATTTTTAAGTGCAAAAGTTCTTTGTTTTACACAAAGTCTTTCACTTGTGATTTTACGCTGGCATGAATGAACGTGAGCATATTTTGTTTTTATGCTGGCACGTATTGACGTGAGCGTATTTTATTTTTACGCTAGCACGTATTGACGTGAGCATATTTTGTTTTTATGCTGGCACGAATGGACGCGAGCGTATTTTTGATCTTTACGCTGGCACGTATTGATGTGAGCGTATTTTGTTTTTACGCTGGCACGTATAGACGTGGGCGTATTTCTTATTTTTATGCTGACACGTATAACATGGGCGTATTTTGTTATTGCAATTTCTACGCTGACACGTATAAACGTGGGCGTGAAGTTTAGGGTTCGAGTTTTCTTCTTCTCCGACGAACTCACGGCCGAATTAGGGTGTTCTACCATTCATGGCCGGAGCCACAGCGGGGTTGGTCTTGCGGGGTGTCTCTGATGATGCGACGGAGGTTCCCGTGCGCTCGCTTCTCGACGAAGCAACGGCGGGCTTCTTGCCCTTGGCGCTGGTGGTGGTTTTGCTCTTGGGGGCCATTGATTCTAATTGAGAGGATGAACAAGAAGAGAGTAAAGAAAGATCGAGATTACGAGAATGAGTAAAGTTCTCTCTCTATCGGCAAGGCTCTATTTATAGAGAATTTTGAAATCGGTTCAAATTCTTGAAATTTACGCTGACTCTTGGATATCCCGAATATTACGCTTCTAAGCCGACCGTTGGGTATCCCGAATTTTATGCGGACTGTTGGGTATCCCGAACTTTACGCGGACTGTTGCGTATCTCAGATTTTTACGCTTATGTTCAAAGTATTCCAAATCTTAGAAAAAATTTGAAAACTTTGAAGGGGGTCTTGTAGAAGCATAAATAAATTTCATAGACCAAGTCAAAGAAGTTGAGAGCTTTACGCAAGTCAAACTGAATCAGATTCAAATTTTACGCAGAGAGCAAACAGGGCAAACTCTACGCGAACTACTTTACGCGAGAGCCATCCTCAAACTTTTACGCAGGAGACAGGCTGTCAGACTGTATTTAATGCGCGTGATTTTGATCTGACAGAATGATTTTCTGACAGAACAGTGCACAGAAGCCAAGAAGATTTTTTTACCAAACCCAACGCTTGTCGTTTAGTGTGCAGATGGGCTACTTTACGCTCAAGAGACTGTTTCTTTTACGCACGAAAGCTATTCGAGCTTTTACGCTCAAGGCTTTTGTGCGCGTAGAGTTTATTTGAGCTAATTATACGCTCAAGGCTACTTTTAGCCACTTTACGCAGGAAGTTTATTTTGGGTTATTTTACGCCCAGTCTGCTACGTAGGAACTCTATTTTGGGTCATTTTTACGCCCAATCTTTTCTGGCTATATGAGAACGTGGTCTGCTTACGTGTTTTCATGCCACACTTATCGAGGAACGTGTGTACGTGCTCTTTCCATTTCGTTGAAGTAGTGGGACACGTGTCACCATATGTAGAGATCAAAACTATACATGGGACACGTGTCATCACGCGTAAAGGTTGATTTTTAATCGTGGGTGACAGTTACTTGCGTAGAGACCCAACTTTGTTGCTTTTTACGCACAGAGGGTCTAATCTATAAATAGACTTATTTTTAACACAGACATCATCAAGAGAGATACAGAAGAGGAGATTCTGAGAAAACTCATACTTTCACAGTGATATTCCCAGAAGCATTTCTTCAACTTTTTCTCAAGAACATGGTGAAGCAAAGCAGGAAAGCATTCGACTGTGCCATCAGTGCCGTTTTGTCGATACCTTTCTGGTGACTTAGTTCTTTCGATTGTTCATCTTCTTCAAGCAGTTCTCTTCATCATCATCGTGTGGTCCAAGGAACAAAGTGATCGCTCTCAGATCAGACTTCTATAGCAATACTTCCCAGAAACAATTTGTACTTTTGTACTTTTTTCGTTTTCTTTCAAAAGCCAATTTTAGGCATTTTGTTAAGTGAAACAAGGATAGGTGTGGATAACCTTCTCAAAAGTTTCGTACTATTAATAGACAGAAAGGCTAAACATTTTATCTCAGGAATCGAAACAACCTTTCCTCGAATATGCATGTTCCTTCATTCATCCCTTTTCACTCGTGAATAGGTCTCCATTTATTGTCTGTCGCGGGAACCGAAACAACCTTTCTTTGAAAAGGTATGCTTATTTACTCATCAATCTTTTTAGGCCTACATTTATTATCGTTTATTTACTTTCTTGTAAATAAAGCCATAGATAATAAATACTCAAAATCCCTAGTGGAGTCTATCCAAATTATCAATTCTGTCTTTTGAAACCCAGCTGTTTTAAAAGATATCTTATCTTTATGATAAATTCGTATTATCACAGATATCGTCTTTTTAGACATGATATCCTGTCTTTGAGTTCCAGCTGCTTGAAGATCATCAATAGAAAAATAAATTTACGTCCACATTACCTCTGGATTCTATTTTCTATATCATCACATCAAGTCATAAAGGAGAGAAAAATTATTCTTTATTCCTTCTTTAAAAATATAGATACATCTTAATGGAAATCTATTACATCTCGAATTTTTATTCTAAATATAACAAATGGAGGTCTATTACATCTTTGGATCTTCTTGTTGGTGCCAGTTCCGTGCCTATTCGACCTGAAGCAGCGAGCAAGGCAACAGAATCAACTATGGTCTTCTCTCTCAGAAAGACGAAAGGAGAACGACAGAGTACAGCATCTCGAAGACAAGCTGCTGTCAATACAACTGGTGGAGAAAAGATGACCCTTCGTGAGAAGTAGGAATGAAATCACCTTTGTGATACGATTCCTAGTTCTGTGTCTCCACCATCCAACTCTCATGTATAAAGGCCCTTTCTACCATCTCGAGGAAGCCCTTTTAAACATAAAGAGTTCTAAGCTCTCTGATGTGTGTGTCAAGGTGGTTCAGCTCCATAGCAACCAATATCACAAATACCAGTTCTGAAGAATCTTGCCAACCGATTCCCTGCAAGAAGTGAACGAGAAGAAGTTAGTGAATTTACAGAGTGCAACGATCAAATCTATACAAAAATCACAGGTTGCACCAAAACTTCCACGTTGCGCAACGGATGTGTTGCACCACGCACATCATCTGCGTTGTGCCACATTTTGTATGGTGCAGCGTCTGTATTGCGCCACGTTTTATACGGCACAGCATCTGTGTTGTGCCATATTTATATGGTGCAGCATCTGTGTTGCGCCACATTTTGTATAGCACAGCATCTGTATTGCATCGCATCTGTATAGCGTAACATCTCTGGTGCGCCACATCGTATAGCACAGTTTGAACACTATGTGAGTGACAACAACCAAACCCTAAAAAGGGTGGCGCGAGTCAGAAAGTGAATCGAACTCTAAAAAGAGAAGGCGCACGATGAACAGATCAAACCAAAAACCCTAAAGAGGATTTGGTTGATACGATCGATGCATGGATCAACGATCAAAACGCTCACCTTCCCTGGCCGGGCTGACAGTCTCTCATCGTGACGAAGGTGGAACGTACTGACACGCACGTCACTGCTTTCTGCATGATGAAGCGCGAGATAAAGGCTCAGCGAAGCCCTTTCCTTTCTTAAGATCGAATCTCCCGGGCACTATTAGGGTTTGTCGAAGAAGCTTCTGAGTCTGGAAGAAGAAGAAGAAGAGACAGAGTGGTCAAAGGAGATCGGAAAGAAGATAAAGAGGTAGGGTTTCGAGAACGTCACGTTGGTGAAGGATGAAAAATCCAAAGGGAACGGCTATTTATAGTTTTACAAATAGAACTAAATTGCACAAATTACGCTGAAGAATCGGGCTCGAGTTGACTGGCGCAACCTACTGTTGCGCAACTAGCGTTTTAAAATTCGGTGTTTGTTGAAATAGTTGACTGGCGCAACCCGTGTTAAGTTCCTCTAATTCAAAGTATTTCAAATTTTGAAATCTTTCAAACTTTGTAAACTTTGAAGGGGGACTTGTAGAGGCTAAAAATCAAGCTGCGCCACCCATTAAGTGTGCGATCATCAAGTTGCGCCAAATTATTATGTTGCGCCAGACTATTAGGTTGTGCCAATAATTGGTTGTGCTAACATCAGGTTGCGCCAACGACAGGTTGCACGGTGCCACATGGCAAGCATCCTCGAGAAGCTGTAACGGTTGCCATCATTACTGAAAGCTCTGACAGCACGACAATCGAAGAAAATCCGTTCGAATCCCGCACAATGCGGCGCTCGAGAAGATTTTGTCAGCATGTAATTAATGCTGACAGCTGGCTCGCGCAAGTCATTGTGTAGCCCGAGAATTAATCAGTACAGCACAAAAGATCCATTCAAAGGCGCTAATTGTTGTGTTACGCCCATGTGCAACCTGGCTAGTTGGCGCCACCTGATCAACTTTTATTTAGAAGCAGGGTGACATGGCGCACAAGGCACCAACTTCACAGAGTATGCCTACTACACTGCGCACGATCACGTGCATCTCATTCAAACGATGCCACGCATCCACAGCAGTTGGTGCAACCGCTCACGCAAGTTGTTACATTCTGTCCCCGTGCAACCTGATGAAGCACGCGTAAGGTGATCGAACAGTATCCAGAACAGGATGACGTGGTGTGCAAGCCACCAACTTCGCAGAGCATGCCCGCTACACTGCCCACAACCATACGCATCTCACTCAAACGATGCCACGCGTCCACAGCAGTTGGTGCAACCACTCGCGCAAGTGAACATGCGCGCAACCTAAACCTCGCGCAACCCAAAATAACTGCTAAACAGTTATTTCCAGAACTCTATAAATAGAGTTTCCAATCAGTTCTCAAGAGGGACCAAGGATCAAAAACTTCTGCAAAAGTGCAGTTGCATCCTCCAGAAGCTCGTGTCTTCGATATCACATCGTCCAAGGGATAAAGTGATCGTCTTCTGATCAGATTCCTATAGCTATACTTCTCCTGAAATTAATTGTACTCTTTGTACTTTTTCTTAGTTTGTAGAAATCGAATTTTCTTTTTATTTTTGTAAACACTGACTAGTACTCGTGGACTCGAACAAGTCACGAAACACGGAAACACGGTAATCACAAAATATAGTATGTAGAGGTCCATGATACTAATCCGTGTAACAATGTGTCAGCAAGCAAGAGAGCATCTGTATAAACATGAAATGGAAAGACTACTATGAATCAGAAGCAATCAGAAAGTTCACTTACCTGGGGTCCTTTGCTGGTAAAACCGATAATACCATTGCGTCCAGATTAGCCAATTTGGCTATGGTTGATATGAAGAAGCACGAAAAAGAATAGAGGATATCTGATTAGTCATGGATCATTGATAATCTAATCTGAAAGGATTTGATTTAAGAAGAAATTCTTCAAAATATATATTTTATAAAATGTTAAGAAAATGTATACCTATTCTTTTTGAGGATGATAAGGTTTATATATATAACCCTATAGAGGAAGTATGATTGTAGACAATAAGCCTTTTTCTTTTCTTTTTTCATTAAAACATAAAATAAAATATATTATACATATTTATATGTGGACTTAGCAAGTAAATATAAACTATTTAGAAATCTATAAATATACAAGTTCAAGGTCCACAATAATAAACCCAAGGAGCCCATATCAAATTATTTAACATAAATCTTATCTTATTCCTAAAAGGTTGTTTTAAATATATAATTGAAAATTAATTGAATATATATAAGAAATATTTTGGAGAAGTCTAACAAATATATTTTCACTAATACAATTTTAGGAAATCTTAATATCATATTCATTGTATATAATTTCCAGAGCAACAAATAATAATACTACTAGTAATACAACATATGTAAATATGTATATACTTTTAAACATACAGTATTTATATACAAGGCAAAGAGAACAGAGTAAAAATAAACAACCAGGAAAAACTGGCCCAATCTTCTGCTGGCCTTAACTAGAGTGTAACAACAAGGAATAAAACCTAAATATTAACAAAGTCTATAACTAAATATTAAACCCCTTTTCTTCCTCAGATCTTAGCCCATTGTTGCTGGGCTAGCTGGGTATACCCACAGAACAACGAAAACAATATAAAGTAAAAAACTAACCTAAAGTGAAAGAACAAAAGAGCGGTTAGTTGTTGTTCCTTCACTTCTCCTCTACCAATTTCCTTCGAGAGGGGGAGAGAAAAAACTGAGAGGGAAGAGGAGAGGGCATACCGGGGTTCACAGGCTTCGGTGGGTCTGCACGATGGGACGCACGTCAGCAGAGGCAGAGTTCACCAAACGGCGCGCGAGACCACCACGGCTTGCAGCGGCAGTCGCCGCGTGCTGGCTTGGCATGGGAAGAGGTCTGGAGACGCCGTCGTCCGGTTCTATGGGCGCTGGGCTACAGCACCGGGGACGGAAACAAGGGCGGCCACCGGACGGCGCTCCAGAAATAGCGGCGAAGCACGGCGGTGAGGTCGGATCTGCATCGGCGTAGGCTCTGTGCGGCCGAAAATGGGGCACGGAGGCAATCGACGGCTGATCTAGGGCAGACCATTCCGGCAGCAGGAGGATGAAGGCTCCCACCGGCGCTGCGGCGGTCCTCGCATGGGCGGTCGTACTCGATGGAGCCCGAGAGGAGGAGGCACTCAGCAGCAGGTGTCGGGTCTTGCGGAAGGTGCCTATGCACAGCACGATCAACAGGTGCAGGCGTGTCCGACGGCTGGCTTTGTCCCGGTCGAATGCGCCAGAGGGACGCTGTCAGGTATGGTGAGGGTCAGTGTTGTATGTTGATGGCGTGACGTGTCTTGATGTTTGGACACAGAGGAGGTGTTGTTATGAATCATGTCCGGTATGTCGGACACGAGAGACTTGTATTCTGTCACGACCCGTACCCGCTTGTCGGATACGAGGCGTGTCCAAGCCCAGCCTACGCCGCAGAGTCGGCGGTAGAACGCTGTCTAGAATACGCAAGTCATAGAATCTATAGAACTAACATGGCAGTCTATATCTCATCCACAGAAATCAGAAGATACAACTAACTCAAAGGAGTAACGAATAATCACTGAAGGAATGAATATACAAAATGGAGTATCAAGTTATCAATAGTTTAAGTCACGTCCGGTGGACACAAATCTACTACCAGTAGACGTAAGTAAAATAAAGACATGAAATAAATGATTGAGTCAAAATGCTAATCAAATGACCACCTCAGCTGCAAGGACGCTGTAGTCTGGTGCTGGCTCAAACCCCTCGTCTGCTCAAAACTCGGCTAAACCTGAAGAGATCATCAGGTCCTCAGAGGACTAGCAAGATACAGAAAGAACATGCCACGCTATAGTATAACATGCATAAAAAATGACAGAAATGGAACACTGTACTTCTACACGAAATACATGACAATGCAACATCAAAGACAACGATCAACACTTGGGCTAACAGACAGGGGTACCATGACAATCGTAGCTCATCCGAAAACTAATGACCAACAGAATAATCACAATCGCATCTCCTCCGAGAATAACGACCAACAGAATATCACAACCGTAGCACAAAACTAACGGCCAACAGAATCATCAATACAACCGAAGCTCATCCGAACTACCGGCCAACAGAAACTATCAGATAGCCCGCATGCCTAGTAAATGTCCTCTATGTCACAAGGAACTATACAGGTGTCCGGTCAAGTCGAATCAAGTCAAGTACAACTAACAGGTCAAAACATGTCAAGTGAATGTGACTCAGGACAAGGCAATACTACCAGGACCTATACATGGAGTAACAGTGATATACTGGATAAAGAAAATAATGTACGTGCACGTAAATGAGGAAAATATCACTGACATGAACATAAGAAACAGGTAATGAAATGTGACAGGAAAGAAACTGCAATATAGAAAAATGCATGAAAATACTGTAGAGTGGGCAAGGTATACTTGCCTTCTAGTTGTCCAAGTTCGCGTTGAGTCTTCCAATATCATGTCCCATCCATGAATACACATATATATATAAACAAAATTAATATTCTCGTGTATATATATATATATATATATATATATATATATATATATATATATATATATATATTGTATCTAATTATTTGTGATTCTATCTATTCCATGAAATTAATTTATTTTAAAAAAACAGTTAAACTTGAAATAGTACAAAGATCGAAGGGTCAATATGAAATCATCCTCATATGGTGTTATAACCATAGAATGCACATCCAACATTTTATGTGCACATGTTACTTATTTACTATAAGTGAATATACGACTATTTTAGTTAAGTTGCATTAGCAAATATATTCTCAACTTTTGTTAGTTCACTTATTAGAATGGTTTATGCAATTACTATAAAGTGTAGGGGTTTAAGTGAAATTGTGCAATACAACATCTTAGAGCATCTCCAACCCTATTGTCTTGTTAAGTGTTGTGAGTCTTAGGTGGTTCCTATATGGCATGAGCCACAAGACAATGTCTTGTTTATGTGGCAAAATTATATCTCAAAAGATAATGAGATAGAAAAACTCTCTCCAATGCAAAAGTATTGAGGAGACAATCAACTTCCAAGGCAACTCCTCCACTTCTTCAACTTTTTTAAAAATATTTCTATTCATAATTGATGATGTGGAGACAAAGTTTGTAAAGTGCATTGTCGAGATTTAGACAACCAACTTCACATTCTCTTTGCCATGTCATTGTCATGTCAACTTTATGTTTTATTCTATATTTGCATTGGAGAAGAATTTTTGGAATAAAAGTTTGTCAATCCTATGTGGCAACAATTTTTTCTAAACTCACAATAGGGTTGGAGATGCTCTTACTCTCCCTGTGACCCTTGAGTATAGAAAATAAATTTGTCCCACTCACGTAATGATTGGCTTTCTAAATAGTAGTGTTACTTGTGAATAATGTTTGAAAAATAACAAGGATTGTTCATTTATTCATTTTGTTTTGGAATGAGGACCGTCCATATTTGGTCTTCTGTCGTGCTACTCACGTGAACAGTGATTCCAATGTATTCTCTTCTCTTTTGTGAATAGTGCCCATGAATACGACAAAGAAATTTGAATACTACTTATAGTTGGGTTTCACCCTAGTAGCAGGTATGGTTTCTTCTTCTTATTTAAATATTGAAAACAAAAAGAGAGAGCAACGGCGGGAAGAGAGGTCGATACTCACGGTCAGCGAATTGTTGGCTCTCGACAAGACTCTGTTCTCACGACTCCTGAAGTGTCGACACAGTGCTTCGACTCGTGCTCGTGTACGAGCAGGATCGTACGGTGTGTCCTGGCTTGGGGTCACAAGGACGACATGCAATCGGGAAAGCTGGGTGGTTGGTTCTGGTCGATTCGGCAACCTATGGAGTGGGTGATGTCGGTCGGATTGGTGATCTGCTCTCAGCGTAGGCCAGTGGTCGCGGATGGAGGTAGGTTGCGAAGCTTTTGCCGGAAAGATATGCGAAAGAGGTATAATAACAGAGTTGATAGGATTAGGGTTTTTATCGAGAGTATATATATAGGCAGAGGCATTATTTCGGATTTGGATAGGCTTGGAAAGAATATAGCAGCAAACAGAGATTTGGATGGAGTTGTAGTCAATAGGGATAAGAATGGACTTTGGCTCAATCGGGTGGAAATAAACTTTAACTCATTTCTATATTTAAATCGGGATAGGTGATGCTTCTGATGAGTCTTGAATATGAGTAGCAGTAAATAGATAAGGAGGAGGGATAATGAATTTAATGACATTAATTTAATATTATCCTACTTAATACCTTATTTAGTATTATCTGATTTAATACCTTATGCATACGGATTTACTGTTTGTCTTACTTTCTATTTGTTTTATTTATTTTATTAACAAGCCCAATCTAAGGATTGAAAATAAACAAATAAGAAGATTTGGGAAACAATTAAAAAGATTTTGGAACGGGGATTTACATATTCTGTAATGTATTTAAATGGGCTGGAATGGGTGTAGTGGACACGGACACGATGACACGGTAGTGATGGTACTGATGGAGATGATAGTGAAGGTGGTGGTCAACTGGTGTACGAGGGCACGGGTGTTGGATCCGGAGAGGTCGGGCGCGGCCAGCGACTGGTCGAAAATTGACCATCACGGGTAGGCGGAGGACGACTACTCGAGGAGTTGGGGAAGGCAGGGGGCCGGGCTGTTCATGTGGTCGGGATGTTGGCGGCAAGGCAGTAACAGTGGTAGGTGGATGACGGAGTCGGTGTGGTGACAAAGGTATGATTAGGTCTGTTGGTTGCAGGTGGTCTGCGGCTGTGGTCGGAGATGGCAGTGATGGTAGGGATGGTCGATGGCTTGGGTGCACAAGAGAATTGATGCATATATACACGATGGAGAGGGGTGTACCTGGTGCCATAGATAGATTGCTAAGATTTACCATCGAACTGTCATTTAGTCATTACTATCTTAAATCTTCATTCATATCCATAAATACTTCTTCTAAATTAAATTAATATAATCTTAATCAATAAATATTTTAAACACATATTTAACATTTTCAAATAATTTTTAAATTATACAAATTAAATCATATAACCTTTATTAGATTTGGCAATCTATATTGGTAACATAATAGTCAATGAATTTCAAAACTGAATTAATATAATATAATAATTTGAAAAGTATATTAATATCATCAAAATATTTTAAATCATATTTAAACTTAAATATTCGAGTAGTTGATAGCCATAATAATGTGAAGTAGGAAATTGCGTAAATGGTAATCTAAAGTATTCAAAGTCGTAATTAAAAATGAATTAGCAATCATTTATAGTATTTACATGTCTAAGAATTAACTTCTTCTTTTTCGAAATCAAGACATTTGAAGGTCCCAAATTACTAACCAATATCCTGTAATGCAACCATGAATTTCAAAGTAAATATTTTTCTTAAAACCAAATAGTACCTCCTAATAGTTTTCGAAAATAATAGCAAATAACGTTTATACGTTTTAAAAAGAGATTTATATCAAAATATAAAAAATAGGATAAATAAATAATTTATTTTTTTGAGAAATTCGGAAGAGGGGTTACAAATCTACCCATCTTAGAAATAAATTCGTCCTCGAATTTAAGGACTTCTAGGTTAGACGGGCTTGGCAAACAAGATGGTACGATTTAAAGTATAGTCAAAGGTCAGGATATAAAGGGTCAGGATAAAATAAAATATGATTAAATTAAACAAGAGAAAGAAAAAATTCGTTAGGCACGATCAACTCTTGGCACAGTCAACAAGTTGAGGAAAATTGTTTTAGGGATGGTTATAGAGTCAAGACCTACGTATGGCTGTGATTCTAGTGGGGTGGAATCAAAATATACTAAATGGTTACTAGGAGGGAACTAATAGGATGGTAAGAGAGGATACAAGGCTTATCGAGAAGACATAGAACAATATGATACAAATCAAATTGAAATGAGGGTGTAATAGTCATATGCCAATATAAGATATAGTCTTTATGGTATTCGAAAATCATAAGTATACCCGAAGTCATTTTACCAAAAATTTATGTCTCGCCAGTGTACCGCTGGCTGCAATAGACTCTTGATTCCACGACTCAAGCAAGGATACGATATCGGATACCCTATCAACTCTATCTAATATTGTCATAAAAACTCGAAAAAAAAATAGGACAACTAAGACATAGCTTTAATGATATTCGATAACTCACGCTTACCTGAAATTATTTCAACTTAGGGGTCATGCCACGCCAGTGCGCTGCTGGCTGCAGTAAACCCGCAGTCTCGATAATTCAAATAAGTGACGGCAGTGTGCTGCTGTCTTGCCATCGCAAGTCATCAAAATTATTCCAACTATATCCCCAAAAATTTCAAAGGAGTCAAAAAAAATCATACAAGTTGATAAAGATAAAAAAAAGTGCAAGTATCCGTCCTTGAAGTGAGGTATCAGTTTTATAATTTCAGACGATTGATTAGGAAGAAAATGACCGAAGCCAAGAGAAACATAAATTTATATTTATATTTCTCTAATATTCAAGATCGGGAAAAAATATGTATAAAGAACTATGTCTACTTGTTATGAATATATTTTTACACAAGTATATATGTATAGCCTAAATAAATCTCCAAAATCGCAAAATATCAATCTAAGAGAAGGTTATCCTATTTCCAAGTAAAATACAAATTCAAATAGCAATAACATATATATTATATTCAAAATACAATTTATAGAAATTATTCACGAGACTAAGAATGGACTACCAACATATATACACATCTATATATCTACATGGACGTCATTGGTCGCACTACATGACCACCAGGGCTTGGGTTCGAGCTAGAGTTGAATAACCGGGTCTTCTAAGAGCAAATAATCTTACTAATAAATAATTTAATTATTCCTAGGGTCATGTTATAACTTGGCCTGGTTTTCCTAGTTAGAACACACATATGACTCGGCCTTCTCTACTATGGCTAAAATACTAGTCAAAGCATGCAACTACACTATCCGTGCCATAATTTCTAGTCGCCTTGCACTCCAAAACTTAAACCCTGACTAAGACCTTCTATAATAATAATTACTTTAGAAAAATATTTATAAATCCCATAAGTCCTCTTTTAAGTCAATGAATATTAATAAAAATATATAATCCCAAAATATCGGGAAGAGGGGTTAGGGTTAGAAATTGGGGGTTAGGGAGAAAGCAAAGGGAAGCCTCCCCTATACATCGGAGATGGAAAACCCTAAATAGGGTACGATCAAATCTATGAAACAAATCCTTCTATGAATTAAATTGGATTTGATCCAACCCTATTCCAAATCAATCAAAAAATATTATCCTATTATATTAAATAATCTTTAAAATAAAATCAATTATCAAAATGTTGTTAAGAATAATTCAAATATTTATAGTAATACATTTTTTATAAATACGGTATCTTCTAAAATAATATAGTAATAATTTAAACCTAAATATAACACTTGATAATAATCAAATAATTCTAGAATAATATCTCTTCTAAAATTTGGCAATCTCCTTTCTTTTCAAAGTATCTGTAATAAAAATAGAAATGAAACTTATTCTCTTATTAGAAAATTCTTAAAACTAAAATAAAATAAGTAGAATTTTTTTTCAAAAAGTCAGAAAATGGGCGTACAAATCTATCCACCTTAGGCCATAACATCGTATCAAAATACAATAGTGTATCCTTCTATGAAAGTTATTTAATAGGGTTGAATTCTACCTAAATCATATGGCCTATACACCAATCTTAACTACCTAACGGTCAAATTGAATAGGGGACTCCTATTCCTAGTCATCCTTCTAAATTTCTAATGTGAATTAGCATTTTTTAGTCGCAGGCTCGCAATAGTACGACTAACTTAAGTACTATCACGAGTTTGTAATCTTTTGCGAAGAATGACCTGTATGGGCCACCACACTCTCACTCATCTGAAGCCTCAACCTGGGATTCTGGTACCAGCATTGGCCCAATCTTCAGGAAAGTATTGTCAGCCAACATGACATCCACACATCCTTCGAAAAAAGAAAATGATGATCAAGAGGTAGAATTCTACGAAGAAGAACCCTGGACTCAACACTTGCGTGCACAATGGGAATCTCAATTCGAACTACGAGAACCCCCAATTGAAGATGAAGTCGAGCAGATCGACTTAGGGGGTGAATCCTCGTCGAAACCCATCTTCATCAGCAAAAGCCAGGCAGGGGAGGATCAGGAATCCCTGATTCAGCTGGTCAAAGAATACATCAACGTCTTCGCTTGGAGCTATGAAGATATGCCGAGTCTAGACCCACAAGTCGCAATGCACAAACTTAATATCTTATCCAATGTGAAGTCTGTTAACCAGCAACAGCGACACTTTCGTCCTAACATCATGGACGCCATTGACAAATAAGTGGATAAACTCTTAGTCAGTGGGTTTATTCGCGAAGAACAACACCCAGATTGGGTGGCTAATATCGTTCCCGTCATTAAAAAGAATAGAAAAATTTGAGTCTGTATCGACTTTCGGGATCTCAACTTAGCTTGCCCGAAAGACGAGTTCCCACTCCCAATTACCGATGTAATGATCGACAACACATGTGGCTTTGAACGCATGTCCTTCATGGATGGATATTCAGGCTACAACCTGATCAAGATGTCACGACCCGCACCCACTGTGAGGGTACGAGTACGTAACAGTTCCCAGCCTACGCCGCAGTGTCGATGGTAGAACGTTGTTCTAGGTTACTATCTAACCAACAACTCACGCAATATATAATGTACTCATCATAATCAACTCCGAACGGAGGACAAGTATAAGATATTGTAACTTAATCACAGTCTAAGCACGATAAGATAAAACAGAAGAAATAACTAAGAAACAGAAGACAACTACTAAAATAATAACACTCTCAACAATCTTAATACTATACAAGTCTCAATCAAAAACAACAAGTTCAACATGAAGAACAGATGCTAGTCTACTAAACTAAATCTCGATCACTCCTGAGTGTCGGGGCCAAGGTAGCCATCCCGTCTCCGGGTCCATAATATGTAGGACATGTGTCCTTAGGACAATCATCTGTAAAATTTTCAACAGGTCCAGTCAGGACAGGAACGAGTACAACTCATCTAGAAATCTCAAATAAATGACAGAGAACTATAAAGCAGTTATAGACAGTTGTATTGATAAAGCATGGCAGTTTATATTCAGATAATGGTATAGAGAGACAGATAAGGTACAAGAAAAGTAAGTAACTAAACAAGAGAAGAATTATGGTAATAAAGACTGTAAAATAGAAACTAGCTGAACTAGAGTAACATAGTATAAGTCCAGACAGTAAATATAGACAAGTGTAAACTCCAATGTAAGTCCAGTACAAGACGAATCTAATACAAGATGAATCCAGTACGAGACGATTCCAGTCATAGTGATCAATGATTCTAGGGTGAGTCCAGCCTATACTCTAACAGTGTGTTTTAAAATACCGAGATCGACATGTAAACGGCTGTAGATAATACGGCACATCACACACCGGGCCGGGTGTGAGATGGCTATCATTCTAGTAGATTCTAGTTGGAAGATTCCAGATTGGGGTATGTCTACATGTCTTACTCAAGTATTTTCGCTCCCAGCAAGTACAAGTGATTCTAGAATACGACACAAAAATCGAGATGAGTCCAGCCAACATGATGATACCAGCAAGTGATTCCAGGATAATTCTAGTAGGTGATTCCAGTAATAGAAGCCAGACATGATGATACCAGTAATAAAGGCCAGACAATATGGTATGTGTATCGCATACATGAATTCAAAATATCCATACGTGTTGTAACAGAGAATCACATACAGCTAACTAGAACTGAAGTACAGTAATTAACAAGTAAATGAGAGAACTATCAGAGAATGTACTCGCCTGATACTCTGAAAAGAGTAGTGTAATGTCAGATGTGTACACCGGAGTCACAATATCCTAAATAGAGCAGTATAGGTTATAATGTGTTTAAAATAAGACAAATGATATTTATGATACAATCTACATGATTTCTAGGCCAATCTAGGTCAAAGTCAACTCTAAGTCAAATCTGGTCAACTGTCTAGGTCAAACTAGATCCAAGTCAAACTTGGTCAACTCTGGGTCAACCCAAGTAAACATCTAGTCAAACTAGGTCAACAACAAGGCTATCTTGGTCAACTGGTCAAACTTAGGCTAGCAAGGGTCAATTGGTCAACTTCGGTCAAGTTTTAGTAAAAACTAGGCTAAGGTTGACTTTTGGTCAAAATAGTCAACTATTCCTAACCATTACCAACCATAAAATCATAACTATGACTATATCTTAAGGTATTTAACTCATATGTTGAGAAATAGATATTATCTTAATTTATCCCGTTTATCCTTTCCAAGGTAAATCCTTACCTTAGCCTCTAACTTACCTTATCCTTACCTTAACCCACCTCATGAGACTCTAGTACCTTGCTAGGGTACTCTAACCACTTACCCTCGTATTGTTAGGGTTATATACTAAAAGTATCACTTTTTTAGTAACCTTATTTCCTTAAATTTTAAATGAGAATCATATGGGCAAATGTTTGCATATTGTATTTGTTGCAAATGTTAATGCAAATGTCTGATATTCTATATTATAGATAATATGGTGTGTGGTATCACACAGAAGATCATAGTATCAGTTCCCTATGGAGTATATAAATAGTTCACAACCTAGATGGACTTGGACAATCTATTGGAAAGGTTGTAGTGTAATCTGGTATTAGTCTATCTTGACTATAGGTTTACACTAGTACACTTTGTGTGTATTGAACAGGACCACTTGAGATTGTTCTCTTTGTACTGACTACATAAGAGAACAAATGCCTCCGTTATTATGGATGCTTGTGCTCTTAACCCGGATATAATAACGGACATGTATATGCAGTGTGTATTATTTTGACTCATAAAAGAGTGAGATTCATTATGGATTAACAACCTCTATGAATTGGGTAATAATATTGTATGTATGATGGGCTGTTGATTATAAATAGAAAGCATGTCCTGATACATCGGGTTGATGATGTCCCCTTAAGGAGCTCATAAGGATTGTCATGTAAACCCTGCAGGTGGATTATATCCGACATGACAAATAAAGTTGAGCGGTACTACTTAAGGATAAAAGATGTCGAATCAATATAGTTGTCAATAACTTAATTTGATCGACGGACATACGATATCTTAACATGGGGAGCCAAACGAGCATATAATAAAAGGAGCCCACAAATATAATTTGGGATTAGGGAGGTAGTGCAACAATAGCTCATTAGTGGACCGAGCTATTGTTAATGGGCCTGGATTGTGTGTTCGGGCTGAACACGAGATATCCAGATCCGTTAGAAGGCCTAACCCTAATTTCTCCTCATGGTCCCTGCCGTAGCCTATATATATCCTTTATTCTCTGGCCGCCATATTACCGATCAGAAATCTGAAACTTTCTCTAAATTCGTGATTCACGTAAGGAGAGAAAGAGAGGGCTGCCAAGGAGAAGAAAAGGTTGGGAGATCGTCGCCCACACGACGTCCAACTCGAGGAAGGAATACGTACAGAAGATCTTGGGGTCGTCCGTTCAAGATTGCCAGGAATTACTTGTCTCCTTTCCGTCGTAGGTATAATTCGTGAACCCTAATTTCCGCCTATGAAGGGTTAGAACACATATTAGATCTGTTTAACTTTCTATCGATCAATATGCACACCAAAGGAAGGGTCCTGGGAATCCCCAGTTCCATCACGTATCTCGATACTATAACTTGGTATCGTGATACCTCTCCTAGGTAATAAGATAACTATCTATTCAACTCTTCCTATACCATAACACATATCTAATGTAAACCACATATACATTCATACATATATTATATTCATAGCCTACATTATATATACCTACCTAGCACATATGTCCATCAACTATATATTAATGAATATATACATGGGAATCATATATGTATATATTTATATATGTATAGGTATCACAAGTAATGTGAGCTCTCAAACTTACTCAAAACTTAGAAAAAAAACTATACCAGGCTAGCCCCTTACCCACACTAGTCTATTACCACAACCCTATCTCATAAGGCCTATATCCTACCAACAATCTTAAACCCACTAGGGCCTAAAGCCTAACTACAAAATCCTAAAACCATATCACTATACTAGCCATTACACTAACCTCAAGCTAATAAGCCTAAACCAAACTCTAAGTCCTATAGGCTAATAAACTCCTAAGCCTATCAAAAGCCTAACACTTCTAACAACTAACAGTCCTAACCAACTAACCAACTGATATTAAATACAAGGGACTGAAACATAAGTGATCTAAAACTGATACAAGGGTAAGGGCTACTGTAGATACTTCATGTACCTGCCTATAACCTCATGGACAGATATATGATTACTCGGGGTGGACTAAATAATGTTTCTAAGGTCTAAACATTAAAGCCTAGGCGAGGGAGGACTGACTAGGGGGTGTTCCTAAGTGTGGAGATGTAGGACAGACCCCATGGACAGACCAATTTCAGAATGCCAGTTGAAACCAACTTGAAACCCAATAAAAATGCCAAATTCGAATCAAATCATCTATAATCCAATCAACCTGAACTAAATGAACATAAAAAAAAACAAAAATAACTGAGAAGTAATATCACCTCACTGATCTCAGGTTTTTTGAAGTTCAAGTGACAGTTCATATCAGGACATTGGGAGAAACCTCAAATTCGATTTCAACAACATCTCGAATTTATAATACCACTGCCAAACTCGAAAACAAACCCAAACCCAACCTCAGGTTACATATATACACAGTTACATTTATCATTTGAATCCCAAATAATCTCATTTTAAACTCATCTAGATTTCTGAAAACCTGGGATAGCACAGTATCAGTGGACAGGTTCAACCCTAGATTGACATTCGAAAACCATAAAAATCCCATTCAGTCATACCCCGAGGTTAGACACACATGTTCATGTTAAGTGGGGGTGTTATCGTGTCCAAACAATGGACACGAAGTGTCTAAATTGTACAAAATAGGGCGTGTCAGTCTAGGTGTACAGGCAGGCTCGTGCAGCCGTGTCGAGCTTCCGTGGACACGACTCACGACACTAGACACCTCGTGCACGTGTCCAAGGGTTCGCCAGGACTAGGAGTACGTGTTACACAACCTGCACCGTGTCCACATGAATCGTGTCGCGTGCACGAGACGCGTATCCGACGCGATTCTCGCGTTCGTGCAGTCTAGGCAAAGTCCAATGCGAGTGAGATTTCTCACTAACCACTCGACGAAACCCGACCAAATTTTGTGAGCGTCGTGTCAGATACTAGGCGCACGTTTCCACCAAAAATTAGGCCATGAGAGGCCATGTCGTGTCCTGTGTCGAGCCTGTACAGCAGAGGACTACACGGGGCGCAGTGCTGTGTCCCATATGTGCAGTGCATGTCCGATTTGGACACGAAATGTGCACAGAATTGTGCTCAATCCTCAACATAATTAATGTACACATCAAGAGCTTCGAAAACATGTAATTAGTTTTGAAAAATACGAAAATTAATTTCATTGCGACATTTCGTCGAACACGTAAGCATACACATAGACACGTATCCGATACGGACACCAAACGGACACAAAATCCTACCAAACTTAAGGGACAGCTAGGAGACACCTAAACCTAGCCTAATATGCAAAGAAATCAGAATAAAAATGTAATTTGTAGGGTTTTACCTATAAGTGCAAATTGCAAGAAAAAGCTTCAAATGGGGGGTGTTCTTCTTGATGGCCAAATGCTCCAAATTGATCCCAAACTGAAATAGCTCTCCACCAACAGTCCATAAACTTCAATTAGAACCCAATGCAAAAGACTAGGATGAAAAAGGAGATTAAATGAATAAAATAGGAATTTAGGAGAATGGGGATTTACCTTTCCTTTCTCTAAGTGTTGGAATGACACAAAGGAGGCAAGAACTAAATGAGGAGAGTATTTATGGGGAGGGAAGCCCTAGTGGCTGGTCACTTATGGCTAAAATTAGGGTTAGGGTTCAAGTTATGGGCCATGGACCAAGTCACAAGTCATTAAGTCATTAAATCACAAGTCATTTCATTAAACCATAAATCATGATCATGAAATGATTTCACTTAAACTAATCCTCCTATTCCAAAATTAGTTTCTAATGACTAAAAGTAGGTTAACCTAAGTTAGACTAGGGTCACCATGGCTAGGGTTAGCTTCTAGACTAGTCTACAAGTCTCTATAAGTCAAAGCCCAAACTAGGAATCACCAATTCAATAATTTAAGAATAAATTCAAACTTCACTAAATGACAAAAATATCCTCAAGCTAAAATGATAATTAAATCATCCTAATGACATGGTTAGGCTCTAGGTCATGTAGTCTCTAGGGTTTCACTAGCAGCACATCAAAATCACAAGTCATGACTTAAAGCAGTTTTTAAATCGTTTAAAATGATTAAAAATTACCAAAAATCATAATATAAAATAAATATCAATAAATTATAATTATAATTACAAAATTTCAAAATTACCCTCATCTGAAAAACTGGGTGTTACACAAGATGTTCTCGGATGATGAAAAACACACGTCGTTCAGGACTCCAAAGGGGGTTTACTGCTACACAATGATGCCATTTGGCTTGAAGAATACTGGTGCTACATACCAACGAGCCATGAGCACCATCTTTTGCCAACACCTCTGCATGACAATCGAATGCTATGTCGACGACATCGCTGTCAAAAGTTGGCTACGAGGTGATCACTTACAAGATTTGAAGACGGACTTTGATCTTATGCAGGCACATCAAGTCAAGAAGAACCCCACTAAATCCTTCCTTGGGGTTTCTAGCGACAAATTCCTGGGCATTATCATCACTGCAAAAGGCATCCATGTGGATCCCGAGAAGATCAAAGCTATCCTTGATATGGACCCTTCGAAGAACCTTAGAGAACTTCAAGGCCTACAAGGATGTCTCGCATACATTCGAAGAATATTGTAAACCTTTTCGAAAAATGCCAACCCTTTACAAAACTCATGAAGAAGGGAGTCTCCTACATCTAGACGGAGGAATGTCAGAAGCCATTTGACGACATCAAGGCTTATCCCACAAGTCTCCTAGTCCTGGTAGCACTAGTCGCAGGCAAACCCTTTTTGCTCTACGCCCGTGCAATGGATCATTCTCTCGGCGCTCTATTAGCTCGGAAAGATGATGCAGGCTACGAGCAAGCTATCTACTACATCAGCAGGACAATGATCGAGGCTAAATACCGTTACAACCCCGTCGAAAATGAATGTCTAGCTCTGGTATTTTCCATCCAGAAGACTCGTCATTATATCTTGGGACAGATGATCCATGTCATCTCCCAAGTCAATCCACTCAGAGTTCTCATGACAGCCGGGTACGCTAAACTCTCGATTGGCTACTTGGGTGATATTATTGACACCATATGATATAGTATTTGTCTCGCAAAACGCTGTCAAGAGCCAAGCACTGACGGACTTCCTAGCGGCACATCCGATTTCGAAATTGTCTAAACTCTATGAAGACATTCAAGATGAGGGGTTAGAGTCCAACGTCACCGGAAAAAACCCCGTTTGGTGAATGTTCTTCAACGGTTCTTCAAGAATAGGCCTTAAGGGTCAGATCATCGCAGGAGTGGGGGTCGTCTTGATCTCTCCCGACAAGTTGGTCATCCAGCGTGCCTACTCCCTCTCGGAGCCATGTTTCAACAATGTAGCGGAATACAATGCCCTCATCATGGGGGCTCCAGTTAGCAAGACAGCTTGGGGTAAAATACCTCGAATCTTATGGTGACTCAAAACTCGTTGTTAATCAAGTTCGAGGACAATAAGAGGTGCGCCATGAGGACCTCGTCCCCTACCACAAATCGGCTTTGGACATCATCTCAACCTTCACCGAGTTCTTCATAGAACACATACCTTGGTTACAAAAGCTGGAGGTTGATGCTCTGGCTGGCCTTGCAGCCTCATTGGCGGCATCCATCGGGGCCCAATGCTTCGTTACGATGATTGGCCGGGATTTAGCATGCCCCAAAAATAATCTGTGCATGTATTTGAATCATGCCATGCCTGCAGACGTCAGTGTCAATGTCAGAGACTGGCAATTTCCATTCATCGACTTCAGAGTCTTCAAAATCCTTCCAGACGACTCGAAGGAAGCAGTCTCTGTTAAAAGGTGCTTCCTCCGATTCTACTATGATACAGCCACCAAAATATTGTACCAGTGCTCCTACGACGGGCTTCTCCTCCAATGTTTATCGAATGAGGAGGCAGCCAAAGCTCTTCGAGAAGCTCATGATGGAACCTGTGGGGCTCATCAACCTGGGCCTAAGCTACAGGACCTACTCCGACGAATGGGCTATTACTGGCCTACTATGATGGCTAACGCTACTGAATATGCAAAGAAGTGTCGTGCCTATCAACTCCACGCTGACTTCATCCATAGACAGTCGGAACCTCTACACCCTACGATCGCCTACTAGCCATTCGAAGCCTGGGGTATGGACATAGTAGGACCAATCACCCCTCCCTCATCCAGGGGACACCGTTTCATCCTAACAATTACTGACTACTTCTTTAAGTGGGCGGAAGCAATACCGCTGATGGAGGTATGGAGCTCCAAGGTGGTCAGTTTCATGAAACATCACGTCATCTACCACTTTGGGGTACCCTGGAGGATAATCCATGATAACTGTCCATAATTCGTCAGCCATGTGTTCAGCAGGTTCTGTGATAAGAATCGCATTCAAAATGTGGCATCAACCGCCTACAATCCGACAGCAAATGGGTTGGCTGATGATTTCATTAAAACAATTGTCAAGCTACTCAAAAAGGTCGTGTCATCTAACAAATACGACTGGATCAAGAAACTAGGTGAATGCCTTTGGGCCAATCGTACAACGGTACAGACCCCAATGGGCAACACACCATTCTCTCTGGTTTACGGAAGCGAAGCGGTGCTGCCTCTGAAAATCCAGATCCTCTCACTATGGGTGGCTATCATGAACCAGCTGACAGAGGAAGACAATCAACATCATCGTCTACAAGAGTTAGAGGCGCTGGACGAGAAACGTCTCTTGGCTCAACAGCGCATCGAGCTCTACCAAGCTCATATTTCACAAGTCTTCAATAAGAAGGTCAAACAAAGGACTTTTCAAGTGGGTGACCTTGTTCGAACCCAATGGGAAGGCCCCTTCATAATAGAGACAGTGTACTCTAACGGCACCTACCGACTTGCCAAACCAAATGGGGACTTGTTCATGATGCCAATCAACGGCAAGTTCCTAAAGAAGTATTATGCCTGAGATCCCTCAATACCTTTCTAATAAAACAGTTCACCCATAGTCCATTGTAGGTTATTGTGGGTTGTGTCCTTTTCCATGGGCTTCTTTTTCTCTGCTTTTTTGTTACTTTCATCTCCCCGGCAGGAGAACTTATGAACTCAACCATAGAGTTCACTCCATCATTCTTTCATAATCATATGCTTTCGAAGCCCAATTGTTCCATTGCATTCTCTTTCCAGTAGAAAACATCTATATCCATATCACCTCTGAGTTGTTTCTCTACACCCCCATAAAGATAAATCTTATGTTTTGTAAGATCATACTAAAATCTATGTTTACCACGTCCACATTACCTCTAAGAAAACATTTCAGCCAACAACCCCGCGTTGTCACACCCCAATCATAGAACATCCACGTTCATATCACCTCTGAGTTATTCTACCTACCCCCACCAAGTTCATTCTTACCACGTCCACATCACCTCTGAGTAGAAAAACTCTACCATCAACCCTATATTTACCACGTCAATATCACCTCTGAGTAAATATATTGTTCCTCTCTCTCTCTCTCTCTCAACTTATTATCTGTACCTAGAAAATAAGGTACGCAAAAGATAATAGGCCCACAAAAATCACAGGTTCATCAAAAAAAGTGAACAAGCAAAAAATTCTTTATTTCTTCATCCAATAAGGATTACATCAGCGTTGGAATGAAACAAAAGAAAAGCTACATTTCAAAAAGAAAAATCGAAGAACAAAGACAAGAAGCACTAAAAAGGAAATTGACTTCGGCCTCATTCCCCGAGAGAGAAGATCGCGAGACAAATAATGAATCCCTACAGCCAGGGATCATAGTTACGTTGAGGCATGTACCACTCCCTCAGCCACTTCGCATATGAAGGCTCAAACTGGTTAAGGTCCTCTACAGGGGCAGGGAGTCAGAACTTTTGGTACTGCTACCTTCCGGCACGGACTCCTCCTTAATGGTGACTTCAAATTTTAGACATATCTCCTCGTTAATAGTCACCGGTTCTCCTTTGACAAAAAGAGACGGTATCTCCTCCTTCACGACCGCCTCCACTTTCGGAATGGATACTGCCACACAACAAGAAAAAGAAGCATCAACAACACAACTTAGTATTGGCGCATGCAAAGCAGCGGCTCATTAAAAGTCTTGGTGCATCTCCATGCGCACAGACTCAATCCCACCATGGCGCAAATACAGAACCAAAGTCCATGCACAAAGGAAGAAAGCTTTGGCACATCATCAGGACAAAAGTCCATGCACGTCAGCAGAAGGAAGCTTCGGTTCATCATCAGGGCCAAAGTCCATGCACGTCAGCAGAAAGAGGCATCGGTGTATCCTCAGGATAAAGTCCATGCGCGACAGCTCAAAGAAGCCTAGGTGCATCGTCACTATGAGGCTCGTTCAGCCGCATCCATGCGCTTCAGTGGTGCTATTCCAAACGTGCAATGTAGTGTTTGTGCAAAAGCTCCCAAGGCAGCAGTTCACCCACCGATCACCTCCGACCGTACTTCTGTTACGACCCGCATCCTGTTTAGGGACACGAGCACGTGGGTACATCCAGCCTACGCCGCAGTATCGGCGGTAGAACGCTGTAAGGGTCATCTACAACATATAGTATCTAAGACACAATAATATAACATGTCATCTCCGCACGGAGGAATATAATCACAACTCAATCACATAATTCTAAGGAAGATAAGCACGATAATAAATAAGATAAAGATGGAAATAGCTAGACTGAAATAAAAGCAAAGTCACTCATAGAAGTTCAGAATTTAAGACATAAACAAACCTAAATAAATACTACAAGTCTCAAAGTATCCAACTGGAATGTAATCCAGACAAACCAAACTAATCTAGGTCACTATAAGCGATGCATCGTCTACGAGCACCGGATCCACGGGCAGGTCCTGATCGTAGACTCCATCTATGCCAAACCTGTAATAGGTCGGACAGTCTACATATAAATCCTCTAAAAAATAATAGGGGTTATCCTGTCAGGATATGAGCAAGTACAAACGCTAATAGCAGTTCCATGTGAATTGACAAATACTATAAGAGACAATCATAATGAAATACATGATGAATATCAAACTGGAAGTAAAATTGTACAAGAGAACTGAATAAAAAATCATGGGTGAGATATATGATAAGACTGTAATATAAGCAGTAGAAGTAATCTGAAGTACGATGTAAATATAAAAGAAAAAGTCATGAGATATTAAAGCGTCATGTGACCGGCTTAGGTCCAGATCAGGCTATTCTATTTGACAGGCTATGCACAAGTACATGTATAGAGGATCAAGCCGGCCAAAATGGAAAGCTATGCACCAGAAGTAAGAGGTCAGGCTACACCCTACGTGTGGTGAGGGTGGAGCTATGCACATGTAGTAACCAGTGGGGTATTGATCACATGACCTCTAATAACTCTCCATCCCCGAATAGTATAATAGATCTGGATATGACACGTCATGATATGGGATTCAAAAGCAGGGGGCCAGTCCACTCCCAAATATGTGTCTATACAAGTACAGGAAATAAGATCAAACATGTACTCATATACCAGATAAACAAGGAATAATATCTCATAGCGAGATCCAACATATACTAGTCCGTGTATCATCGTGTCAAGAATCAAGTAAAATACTATAACTGAATCAGATATAGAAGATATCAAAGCAATAAAAACTATCAGAGAATGTACTCGCTTGTGGTCCTGAGCTGAGCAATCGATACTACCAAATCACTCAAACGAGCCACGAACGGTCAACTCGCACAACGGTCTCCTAATACTGAAATAGACATTATCAACATTCTTAAAATTTTCAAATTAGCTAGGATAGCCTGTCCTTAAGTCCAATTCTGATCACAAGGGCAAAACGGTAATTTTGGACCAAAACGATGTCCGCCGTTGGACCCGCTTTGTACCGAAAAATGTGTCGATAACTACGATCTCTAAAGTCATCAAACTATATGTCTACGGGTCCGTTTTGATGAGACAAACCCAACCATATGTCCAAAGTTGGATTCTGGTGGGCCAAGCACAATTTTGCCCGTTGGATCGAGTCGCGGGCCCGCCAAAATAGCATTTCGGTCGACCTTCACAGAATCGGACCAAACTTGGCATACTGGACCAAAAAAATAACACGGTCTTGTTGGCGCAAGTTTAGTCTCGAGATGATGAACATGCACAAAGTAATTGACAAATTCACAAATGGGTAGATACGGGATATCTCGACGGATACGCATCGATTTCGTCGCACGCACACAGCAAAATTGAGTTTCGTCGAATCCCACACGTCCACAACATTCGTACGCACCTTTCGATGCTTACGGGTTGTGACTACGTCACCTAGTTTGTCGGGACGCACGCCATAGCGGGAAAAATTTCCTGAAATTAGATTTTTGAAACACTATTTTTTTCTGATTTTGGAAATCAGTTTTCGAGACGCACTGTTTGTGAAATCAGGAACTAAAAGGTTGTTTACAAAGCCCTATAGGTTGTCTAGAAGTCTCTTCAAACAGATTTTTGAATATGACGATGGATTGGCGAGAAATCGTCTTCAAAGTCGGGTTCATGAACGAATTTTCTGGTTCGTTTCGAACAGATTTTTCGTCTACTTCATGTTGATTTTTCTTCCAAACCAATGCACCTAAATTTATTCTACTTGAAGGGTTTCCTAGAGGGTTATGTCGACTACACGTAGAAACTTACGGATCTTTATTTGATCGAGTGTGCACGTATAAATGAGATAGAGAAAAGTCGTACCAGAAAATTGGGTTGTTGTTTCGGTTGCTGGGCATGTGTGGTGCGCGCGGCTTCTGGCTGGCCGTCTGGGCTCGTGCGACAGCGCTGCATAGTCGACGACAACGGGGCGGCGCACTGGGTTGGGTGGTGTTTGGTTTGAGGTCTCTCTCTCTCTCTCTATATCGTTTTTAAAGGAGGGGGTCGGTTATGTTGCCGCATACCAATAGGTTTTGGTTGAAACCGACGGGAAAGAAAATGAAGGGTTTGGCTCGGTTTTTTGTGTGTGGGTTTTAGCTTAGAGTTGTGAGTATGTGTGTTGTGGCTGTGAGTTTGCTGTGAGTCTCATGTTGCTTTGTGTGTTGTCTTAGTTGGGTTTATAGTAGGTTTAGCTAAGTATGTTACTAAGTATATATATATATATATATATATATATATATATATATATATATATATATATATATATATATATATATATATAAAATAAAAATAAAAATATATATATATATATATATATATATAAAAATATATATATATATATATATAATATATATAAAAAATATATATATATTTTATATATATATATATATATATATATATATATATATATATATATATATATATATATATATATATATATATATATATATAAATATATATATATATATATTTTATATATTTTATATATAAATAAATATATATATATATATTATATATATATATATATATATATATATATATATATATATATATATATATATATATATATATATATATATATATAAAAACCTATATTTATACCTATACATACACATATATTTATTTATTTATATAAACCCATTAAATATTCTCTTTTATAATATTTCTATTTTAAAAAAATAATTTCTTTTTCCTTCCTTTATATATATATATATATATATATATATATATATATATATATATATATATATATATATATATATATATATATATATATGGCTCAGTACCCCTTCATGCTTACACCCCCCCCCCCCTCCCGCCCCATCCACCGAGCTCTACGCCCCCCTACGCCAACCCTCTTCCCGCCTCATCCACAGTGCTTTTAGACTACTCCAACTCCTCCCCCAGTCACCCCACTCAGGCCCTCTCCCTCCCCATTCTTCCATCCTACCCCTCCGCTGGCCCCCCAGCGCCGGCTCCCCCCTTTGAGGCTCCCGGCCTTCCCCCTGTACCTCCTATGATCCCCTCCCCATCCTTATCGCCCCCAGCTCATCCGAACCAGGGGACCCCATTGTGGTCTCTCCGGACGCCCACCATTCTCCCCTCCCCAGTTGACATTGGCCCGCCAGTGGTGCCTTTCTCAACGAACGGGGCTAGCCTCCTTCCTGGGAGGCCTCTCCCGGTCGCCCACATCCAGAGTGCATCCCCCAGGCAGCTCCCTCTGTCAACTCCCTCCTCCCCGAGCAGATCCCCTCCTCGACCGCCCCCCCTCCTCCAAGTGGCAGTCCCATCATCCCCCCCGACCGTCCCCTCTCCGCCGACCTTCGCAGATAAGCTGCGCCCGGATCTGGCGTCAGCTAAGGCGCCTCTCATCCCTGACAACAATCTTTCGGACATCGAGTACTCCCAGGAATCATCGGTGCCATTGGTTCCATTCTCAGATACAGAGATGTCCTCTCTATCGAACTCATTCCCCCACACTTTCATCCTCAAATTTTCTTCCGTATGTCCCAAGCTCCCACGGGTACAGGAGAAGATAGCCAGCTGGAGACTCTCAGCGGGATACTGAGTAGCTCCCCTTGATCCCAAACACATTCTTCTTCACCTCTCCTCCGACCATAACCATAAGACTGTCTGGTCCAAAGATACGTGCAGGATTGATTCCCATCAGATGAAGATCATCAAGTGGTTAGCTAGCTTTAGCACTAAAGAAGACTCAGCGACAATCGCCGCCTGGATCACTTTACCTAATCTGCCACTCATTTGCTTCGTCTCAGCGGCTCTCAGGCGTATTGCTAACTCTTTCGGCACATATGTGGCCTCTGCCCCTGAGACCAGCAACCTCACCAAAGCCCACTACGCTAAAATCTGCGTAGAATTCGACCTTACCATCGAACCACCCAATTTTATCAATATCGAGCTGGGCAACTGGATCCATACCCAATAAATCATCTACGATAACCACATCATGTTCTGTAACCACTGCCACTTAAGAGGTCATCTATCAAAGCACTGCCATCGTCTTCATCCAAAACTAAAGAGGAAACCACCCCGAAAAGATAGCAAGCCAACAGAGGGGAGAACAACCATGCCATCTATCCTACCCCGCCCTAATGTGCACACTCGATTCGGCTCCGGCGATGAGTCGTCTGACATGAGCGAATCTTCCAACAAAGCATTGATCCCCCACAGCTTCCAAGCTCTCACCCTATCCAACCAGTTCGACGCTCTCGACTCAGAGGACACGGAAGACCAAGAGGAGGCAGCCTCTCCTCTAGCCGATCGTGTGCTCACCGTGATTATCCCCAATCCGGTAGGCGTAGAACAGCTCACCGACATAACTGAAGCCAATCAACAGCTCACCTCCGACGACCCCATGGTTGAGGCCCTAGCTATTCTAGGACCAGACCTAGTTCGAAGAGGGCTCCAGGTTCAAGTCGCGGGTTTCCCTTTTCAGTAAACCAATCTCCTGACAGTGAGCACCAGTGACTCCATAATCATTCTACCGGAGAATCATATCCTGGACTCGGCCGGAGAATCGGTCAGTCACCAACCGGACCCAAAGGAGCAATCAAGAAACGATCACCCCTTCCCAACTGAGGCAGGACCTTCCACATCGAGCAAGGCCAAAGCCAACCATGGACCCACTGACACCGCTACCATCCAAACCAGATCCGCCGCCAAGCGGAACAAATACCCCCCCCCCCACAACAACCTTAATGCTCAACATCCTATCCTGGAATGTCCGTGGTCTGGCGAATAAACCAACTTTAAGGAGAATGACCAATCTGCGAAAAATCCACAAGATAGACATCATCATCATTATCGAACCCAAAATGTCCCCCAAAAGATTAAAATCCATCCAACTGCATCTAGGCCTTCCTGTGGCTATAGCGGACAGACACGATATTTGGATCCTCTGCACGAAGGACGTCAAATTAGGAGTCATCCAGGACTCCGAGCGGGCCCTATCCTGTTGGTTTGATCACCCAAGACTCCCCGATCGCGCAATCCTTTCGGCGGTCCATGGCAGCTACGATGTTGCGGAAAGAAAACAACTCTGGAACGACCTCCTTGACATCCATTACCTCCACACCAACTTTCCTTGGCTTTGCATTGGGGACTTCAACGCGATCACCAACAGCACAGTGAAAACAGGAGGGCGCCCCCTCCCGCCTCGGCCATGCTTGACTTCAACAACTTCATCTTCAATGCCCACTTATCCACCCTCCAATTCACTGTTAATGCATTCACCTGGTGCAACATCCAGGAAGGCGACCGTCGTCAGTACTCTAGGTTAGACAGGGCCCTCACGAACGCCTTCTGGCACGGAATGGGGTTCACCACCAATCTGTCCCACCTCAACTCCACTGAATCAGAGCACACTTCCCTGTTGGTCGAGATCAATAACAAGACTACCTCATCCAAAAAGAACTTCTAATTCCTCGATTTCTGGGTCGGGCACCCCCACTTCCTGGGCATCGTAGCGGAAGCATGGAACCGCGAGGACTCCCCCAACCCCTTTGTTCGGGTGTACAACAAGCTCAAAGCCACCAGGAAAGCCCTGTCCGCTTGGAGCAAGCGCGCCTACGGAGATATTTTTTAAGCCGTTCGTGTAGCCGAGGACGACGTCACCTGCGCCGAAGCCCTGGTCATCATGGATCGCTCTTTAGTGGCAAGGAGAGCCCTCAGCATCACTAAAGCTATGCTTAAATTCAGGATCAAAGTGGAGACAGATTTTTGGAAACAAAAAGCGAGGTTGAAATGGGATAGCGAGGGGGACAAAAACTCGAAGTACTTTCATGCCTATGTTAATGGACGCAGACAGAAGCTCTCGATCCATCGGACAACTGATGACAATGGAAACATCATTACCGACCAAAAGGGCATCCAAGAGGCAGCCACGGAGTTCTACTCCAAACTATTCTCCAAAGTGACTGTACACAAAGATAGTTCATTTCTTGACCAAATTTCCCTCCTCATTAACGACACCGACAACGTCCAGTTGAATCGCTCACCCACGGTTCAGGAAGTTAAAGAAGCAGTGTGGGCCCTGAACGAGCACAGCGCGCCTGGTCCGGATGGGTTCTCGGGGGTATTCTTTCGCACATGCTGGGATATTATAAAGCAAGACATCACCGAAGCGGCAATCGCTTTCTTCGAAGGTGCTATATACCCCAAAGCCATATCTAGTGCCAACCTGATCCTAATCCCTAAAAAAGACAACCCGGAGTCCTTCCGTGACTTCCGTCCCATTAGTCTTTGTAACTTCACCAACAAGATCATATCCAAGGTGATCACAACCAGAATGGCTGACATTCTCCCTAGGATCATCTCGGAGGAGCAAAGCGGGTTCGTTCGCGGGAGGAACATCCAGGACAATATTATGCTGGCCCAAGAGTTAATCACCTGCATAAAATTCCCAGTGAGGGGAGGTAACATTGCCGTTAAAATCGACATGGATAAAGCTTATGACAGACTGGACTGACAATTCATGATCTGGATTTTCAGAGCGTTCGGTTTTTCGGAAACTTGGATCAACATCGTCTGGAGATCCATCAGCAACTCGTGGTTCTCCACAGTCATCAATGGCCACGCTGAGGGTTTCTTTAAATCCCACTGCGGGGTGAGACAGGGCGACCCACTATCCTCCACTGTTTTCATCATTACAGCTGACGCCCTGAATAGGAACCTTAATAATATGATCAACACCCCCAACTTCCAGTACTATCATACGTCCAGCGGTTGCCCTATTATCACCCACCTGGCATTCGCAAACGACTTACTCATCTTCTCCTCCGGAGATGAAAGCACGATGGCGGTAGTTCACAACACCCTGATGAGGTACTCAAGATGTTCCGTCCAGAAAATCAATCATTCCAAGAGCGTTATCTACGTCCACCACAACATTGGTAGAGAGCACGCCAACAACCTATCCAACTTAACATCCTTCTCGGTTGCTAAGCCCCCGTTCACCTATCTCGGGTGCCATTTAGTGTACGGGAAATCCAACGTCGACATCTTCGAGGACTTAATCGCCAGAATCAGGAAGAAACTAGAATGGTGGCACAATGCAACCTTATCCCCAGGTGGCAAGATGGTCCTCATCAATCATGTGCTATCCTCCATTCCCATCCACACCCTAGCTGCGTGCTTGCCGCCAATAAGGTCCTTTCCTCGATCAAACAGATCTTTTGTAATTTCTTCTGGGAAATCAGCAACGGCAAAGATAAGCATCATTGGGCCAGCTGGGAATCTATGGCTCACCCGACTGGCGAGGGGGGATTGGTATTCACCAGGCTCGCCCATATTGTTAAAGCATTCTCGATGAAACTGTGGTAGAAATTCTGCACGAGCAACAACTTATGGAGCAGGTTTTTGAAAGCGAGATACTTCAAACATATCCACCCCTCGATGGCCATTTCCAACTACAGATCCTCAGCGGCCTAGCATCGCATCCTTATTGGCTGCGATCTTGCCGAGCCCGCGATGAGACTCCAACTGGAAGAGGGCGAGTCGAACCCATTCCTTGAGAGATGGATTGGAGACAGCATGATCCCGAATCTTACGGAGACCTTTAGAGATTGTAGGATTAGAGACTTGTGGAACCCCTCTACTGACGACTGGAACTGGGACCAGATCCGCGAGTGGGCCAGCATCGATACAGCAGATAGCATCCGCGAAAGAGGGATACGCATCGGGGACAAGGCGGATACGTTGAGATGGACCCTCGAGGCGTCGGGGGCATTTTCGATGAGGTCAGCGAGAAATGCTATCCGGGGAGCCGGTCGGCCGTACCTCCCCATGGCTCTCTATTGGCATTCCTGCATCCCCAAGAAGTGGTCCTTCCTCTTGTGGAGAGTCTTCAGAAAGAAACTGCCAACAGACGACATCCTCAACACCATCGGAATTAGTTTAGCATCATCTTGCTCCTGCTGCTCCGAGCGTCAGACGGAGACTATCGATCACATCTTCCGACAAGGGATGCTGCCAGACAGGATTTGGACTACCATTAACCAACTATTCAGCATTGTGTAAGATGGCGGACGCTTCCACGATCTTCTGGCATCCTGGGGTTTCGCCTCCCATGGCCACCAGATCGTCGCAACGGCCGCTACATGGGACATTTGAAAGAATCGCAACAAAGCGAGATACGAGGATCACCTATACTCGGCAGACCAGCTCCTTCGGGAAATCGTCCGACAATGTCGTAAGCGGAGCACCCTGTGTTCTCACAGCTCGAGAACATTTTGGTCGGTGCTACCCCCGTAGCCCCCGACGATTGTTTCGTCTTCTTTCCTCCCTCTTTTAGTGGTATATATGTATAGGCTTCAGCATTTTGTGCCTTGTATACGGTTTGGTCTACGGTTTTTACCGTCTTTAATAAATAGAGGGTGTTTCAAAAAAAATATAAATGTGTGTGTGTGTGTGTGTGTGTGTGTGTGTGTGTGTGTCTATATATATATATATATATATATATATATATATATATATATATATATATATATATATATATATATATATATATATATATATATATATATATATATATATATAATATAAATATGTATATATATATATATATATATATATATATATATATATATATATATATATATATATATATTTATATTTTATATATATATATATATATATATATATATATATATATATATATATATATATATATATATATATATATATATATATATATATATATATATATATATATATATTATATATATATATTATATATAAATATATATATATATATATAAAAATATATATATATATATATATATATATATATATATATATATATATATATATATATATATATATATAATATATATATACTCCATGTACGAAATAATACATAGGATTTATATAAAGTAACCTGAAATTATTTATAAATAAAACTAAATATTTTGTATCTTATATTTTTTAAATATATTTAAAAACTTTATAAATAAACTCAATTGTGTATATATAAATATATATTTATCCTTTAAAAATAATTATTTTAACCATCAATATAATTATACTAATAATAATAACTTAAATAAATATTTAAATAATAAAATAATGGAAATGACTATAATAGCCCTATATAGGATAGTAGAGGTGACAAGTCTACCTCCCTTAAAATAATTTTGCCCTCGAAATTAGAACAAACTAGCACAAGAAACATAAACAGAAAATAAAAAAGAACAATACCTCAAGGCTCGAATAGATAAGAAAAATGCTCCCGCATCTCATCTTCTCTCTCCCAGGTAGACTCACCTGGAGAGTGATGCCTCCATGCAAAACAAACCAAGGGTATAACCTGATTCTGGAGCACCTTCTCCCGACGATCCAGAATCTCTACAGGCTGCTCTGGATAGCGGAGAGTAGGTCCCACCTCTATCGCAGAATAATCTAATACATGGCTAGGATCTGCTACATATCGCCTCAGCTGTGACACATGGAACACGTTATAAACTCCCTCGAGCATAGGCGGCAAGTCTAGTCGATAGGCCACTGCATCAACCTTCTCAAGAATAGTGAAAGGTCCGATGAAGCGCGGACTAAGCTTCCCGCCCCGGCCAAAGCGAATCGTGCCCCGAGTCGGAAAAATCCTCAGGAATACCATATCACCAACCTAGACACAAAATAAGACTCAGCACACAAATTCTAAGCAACAATCACAAGCAAGAACAAACAGAAAACTGAAACTAACCTCGAACTATAACGGTCTCTGGTGGCCATCAGCCCAATGCCGCTATCTATCTTGAGCCACCCGAAGCCTATCCCTGATCAACCTGACCTTCTCAGCTGCATCTACTACCATCTCCGGGCCAAGCAACACTCTCTCGCCAACATCGTCCTATGACAAAGGAGTGCGACATCTCCGTCCGTATAGTGCCCCAAATGGCGACATCTTTATACTGGCCTGATAGCTGTTGTTGTAAGAAAACTCTACCAGGTGAAGATGATCCTCCTAAGAACCCCAGAACTCTAACACACAAGTGCGAAGCATATCCTTGAGTGTCTGGATGGTCCTCTCTGACTTTCCGTCTGTCTGGGGATGATACGCGGTACTGAACTTGATTTGGGTGCCCAAACTAGCCTGCAAACTCCTCCAGAAGTGGGAAGTGAAGCGACTATCCCGATCTGAGACTGTGCTCACCGAAACTCCTTACAATCTGACTATCTGTCACACGTACATCGCTGCTAGCTTCTTCATAGACAATTCTACTTTGAAAGGCAAGAAGTGAGCCGATTTGGTCAATCTATCAATGATAACCCAAATCGCTTCTTTCCCTCCCGAAGATCGTGGAAGTCCGGACACGAAGTCCATGGTGATGTGCTCCCACTTCCACTCTGGAATGGGTAGTGGCTGAAGCAGACCACCTGGCCTCTGTCTCTCGGCTTTCACCTGTTGGCACACTAAGCATCGAGATACAAACTGATCTACCTCTCGCTTCATGCCATACCACCATACATGTTCTCTCAGATCTCTATACATCTTGTTGTCTCCAAGATGCATAGAGTACTAAGAGCGATGTGCTTCCTGAAGAACCTCCTCCGGAATCTCTTCACTCGAAACGCACAATCTAGTACCGTGCCTCAGCGACCCATCTTCGGCTATAGAGAAATCGTCTAGCAATCCTGTCTGCACCTGCTCTCTGATGCTCCTCAGGGGCACTCATAAAACTGTGCTGATCTGACTATATCCATCAACGCAGACTGAATCTGTAAACCCCATATCTGAACCTCTATCCCCGGAACGATCACCTCGATATCCAAACTATCCAGATCGGCCAATAGATGACGATCGGCCGTCAAATACATAGCGACTGGATACCTATTCAAGGCATCTGCAACTACGTTGGCCTTCCCTGGATAGTATTGTAAAGAGATATCGAAATCCTTCATCAGCTCAAGCCATCATCTCTGCCTCATGTTCAATTCCTTCTGGATGAACATGTACTTCAAGCTCTTGTGATTCGTGAAGATCTCAACTCGCTCTCCGTACAGGTAGTACTTCCACAGCTTCAGAGCAAAGATAACAGCTGCCAACTCTAGATCATGGGTAGGGTAGTTCTTTTCATAAGGACGTAACTGCCTAGATATATAGGCAATCATATTTTCGTGCTGCTGAAGAACGCAACCCAAGCCCTTCCCAGAAGCGTCACTGTATATCATGAAACCACCAGTCCCAGATGGCAACGTTAAGATAGGAGCTGTGGTCAATCTCCTCTTCAGCTCATCAAAGGCAGCCTGACACTCCTCGGTCCAAATGAACTCCATGTCTTTCCTGGTGAGTCTAGTCATCGGCTCTGCAATCCAAAAGAAGTCCTGGACGAACTTTTGATAATAGCCTGCTAGACCCAGAAAGCTCCGAATCTCTGCAACTGAGCTCGGTGTAGACCAAGACTCAACTGCTGAAATCTTCTTCGGGTCCACTGAGATCCCATGCTCGGTCGTAACATAACCCAAGAACTCTACCTGCTTCAGGAAGAAATCGCACTTCGATAGCTTCTCATACAACTGCTCCTTCCTGAGAGCCTCGAGCACAATCCACAGATGTTCCTTGTGCTCCTCCAGCATCTTTGAGTAGATCAAGATGTCATCTATGAGGACCACCACGAACTTATCAAGGTACTGATGGAATACCTTGTTTATCAAGTTCATGAATACCGCTGGAGCGTTGGTCAACCCAAACAGCATAACAGTGAACTCGTACTGGCCGTACCGAGTCCGAAAAGCTGTCTTCGGAATGTCCTCATTCTTCACCTTCAGCTCATGGTAATCGGACCTCAAGTCTATCTTCGAAAATACTTTCGTGCCACTCAACTAATCGAACAAATCGTCAATCCTCGGCAACGGGTACTTGTTCTTGATAGTGAAATTATTGAGCACTCTGTAGTCGATACACATGCGTACTGTCCCATCCTTCTTCGGTACAAACAGAATAGGAGCGCCCCAAGGTGAAGAATTGGATCGGATGAAACCCTTGTCCTGTAGCTCGTCGACTTGCTTCTTCAGCTCTGCCAACTCGCTGTTGTTGATCCTATAGATGTGCTGTGAGATAGGCTCAGCACCTGGCACCAAGTCTATAGAGAACTCAACATCCCTGTCTGGTGGCATCCCGGGTAACTCATCAGGGAAAACATCCAAGAATTCTGCTATCAATGGATGTGGAAATTCTTGCCCCGCCAACAAAGCTCCACAGAAACCATCTCTCGGCTCAGCTGCTCCCCTGGTGAACTCAAACTCTGGCTCCCCCGACGGTCTAAATATAACCCTTTCTCCTCTACAGTCTATACTAGCATAGTGCCTGCTCAACCAATCCATACCGAGTACCATATTATAGCTCGGAAGTGGAATTACGAGCAAACACGTACTCAAATTTCGGCCTCCCAATGTAACTCTCCGTCCCTTGTAAATATTATTGACTAAGATAATGCCACCCCCGATCATAATCTTGTAAGTCCTATCCAGTGATTCAGCAATAATATTATGTCTAAGTGCAAAAGAGACGGATACAAAACTGTGCGTAGCACCAGAGTCAAACAAAGCTAATACAGGAAAGGAATCGAGAAGAACAGAACTTGCTACCACATCTGCAATAGGCTCAGCCTCCTTGACAGCCAAAGCAAATGCTCTACCCTGAGGTACACCCCTCTGTTGCTGGTGCTGGGAAAAATATTGCTACTGAGTCAGAAGCAGCGAACCCCTCGGTTGAACGGCAGGTCCTGCTAGAGCTCTAGCAGGAGGTGCTTTGTCATAACCTCCCCGAGCTGGACGAGTAGGACAATCCTTCAACTGGTGGTCGGGCGCACCACCGAATAGACAAACGCCCAACCTCTTTCTGCAGACCTCTCGGGTGCGCCCCGGCTTCCCACAGAAAGCACACTGAGGAATCTGCTTCTGCCCCTGCTGATGATGTGCACGTGCTGGTGCCTGGTATTGCTGATGCTGCTACTGGTGGAACAGCCTCTGCTGAGTCTGAGGACGCTTGGCCGGTCCTGCACTGGAACCAGCACTCATCGTATTACTACTCCTCTTGGGCCTGAGACCCAAGTCCTCTCCTGCAATCTGTACGTCCATCAGAATCTCCTCAAAGGTCGCTGTACGATGCCCAGACATGCGAGATCTGATGCTATGGTTCAGGCCCCTACTGAACTTGCGGGACTTCTCTCCAGTATCCTGAACCATGCCCTTGGCGAACCGGCTCAGACGGAAGAACTCTACTGCATACTCGTCCACCGACAAGTTTTCCTGTACCAGTCCTATAAACTGGCCCTCCAGTGTATTAAGAGCCACATCAGGAAAGAATTTCTTCTTGAAGAGCCTCTTGAAAGCATCCCATTTCAGACCCGCCACTGACGCACGAGGGTCCGGGCGGTACCAAGTCAGAGTGATATTAAAGAACTGACTCGCTGCTGCTGACACCCATAGTCTCTCCGGAATCTATGCTAGCCCCAAGCTCCGTTCAACATCCTCTAGCCAGTCAGTCATCGGCATACAGGATCCCCTATGTTCCCTTGAACTCCCGAGGGTACATCTTCTTGAAATCTAACACGGAGCCAGGCCTCGCCTGCTGCTGCTGCGACTGCTGGATGGGAGTGCCCTGATCCTGAACTGCGCCACCTTCTCAACAGCTACGAGTGCTAGGTGATGCGCACTCTCGATACTCTGCCTCAAAACATCCGTATGTTGCTGCTGAGTCTCAGCCTGTGCTTGCTGTGCCTCCATCATCTGCTGGAGGAGCACGAACAACTGAGTGGCGTCGGTCAGTAGCATAGGTGGAGGTGGAAGAGGATCTGACTGAACGAGAACAGGCCTCTAGACCGGTAAAAGAAGATCCCCAGGTGTCACCCTTCCTGAATGACAGGGACAGTCGGGGCAACCTCTTGAACCGTATCTCCCTCAGGTCGCGAAGTAGTTATCTTCGTCATCCTAAAGACAGATTCAAGCAAAGAGATCAATATGGCACAAGATAGGATATCATCAAGGAAGGATGATTAAATTCGAAATGCAAGAAGAGTTGTCATGATAATCAAAAGATCAAAATTTTCCTAATATGTGATTAACTCCTATCATAACCTAAAACCTATATCCTAATAGGTGGCTCGTAATTAGTACTATAAGTCAAGCACCATTACGAAATCACACTAGTTACGACTCTGACCTGCATGGGCCACCATAAAAACGTGTGACGACCTGCACCATGTTTAGGGGCACGAGCACGTAGGTACGTCCAGCCTACGCCGCAGTATCGGCGGTAGAACGCTGTAAGGGTCATCTACAACATATAGTATCTAAGATACAATAATATAACCTGTCATCTCCGTACGGAGGAATATAATCACAACTCAATCACATAATTCTAAGGAAGATAAGCACGATGATAAATAAGATAAAGATGGAAATAGCTAGACTAAAATAAAAGCAAAGTCACTCACAGAAGTTCAGAATTTAAGACATAAACAAACCCAAATAAATACTACAAGTCTCAAAGTATCCAACTGGAATGTAATCCAGACAAACCAAACTAATCTAGGTCACTACAGACGGTGCATCCTCTACGAGCACCGGATCCACAAGCAGGTCCTGATCGTAGACTCCATCTATGCCAAAATCGTAATAGGTCAGACAGTCTACATCTAAATCCTCTAAAAAATAATGGAGATTATCCTGTCAGGACATGAGCAAGTACAAACGCTAATAGCAGTTCCATGTGAATTGATAAATACTATAAGAGGCAATCATAATGAAATACATGATGAAATATCAAACTGAAAGTAAAACTGTACAAGAGAACTGAATAACATATCATGGGTAAGATATAAGATAAGACTGTAATATAAGCAGTAGAAGTAATCTGAAGTACGATGTAAACATAAAAGAAAGTGACATGAGATATTAAAGCGTCATGTGACCGACTGGGGTCCAGATTAGGCTATTCTATTTGACCGGCTATGCACAAGTATAGGGGTGGGCATACGGTTCTAGGACCCGCGGTTCCGACCCGGCCCGACCCGTTTCTAGGAGTATATATTTTTTTAATATCAATTTTTAGCATTTTTTGTAATTATAGTCTATACATAATATAATATCTTATTGTTTACTAAACAAATTCTAGAAGTTTGAGAAGACATTAGACTTGTTTTGTTCTTATAGACAATATAACATATGTAAATGTTTACTATTATAGAATTTTTTAAACTTTTTTTGACTCGTTTGGACCCGCGGGTCAATCCATTTCGGACCCGTTTCAAACGGTTCGGGTCCGGTATGGGTCCAATATTTTTTGGACCCGTCTCGTCCCGCCCCGCCAAGTAACGGGTCCGGTCCGGGTCCAACAAATTTGGGCCCGACCCGTGTAATACCTGTGGTTCGTATTACGTATTCTGGAATACTTGTACGAATTTATTCTTGTATTGCATGATTTTCCTTGCTTAGTTTCCTCCCTGGCTTGGTTCATTCTTGGGTCGGGTTGGCTTGGTTCGGTTTGGGATTACTATTGGTTCATCATGGACCAAGGGGTGAACCCCTGCCTACCACCACCACTACCTTTATTAACCATTCTTTCTTCTCTCTCTTCATTACTCTTCTTCCATTTACTTCTTCACCTACCAGAGAGAGAGAGAGAGAGAGGTCTAGGCAAGTGCAACTTGCTTTATGGAGGAACTCCAATTTTATTGCTTCATTCTCTTCCTTACAGTATTCTAACTTACTTTAGAACTTGGCATTTTCACTTTCCATGGCTAGATTCTTGTAGATCTATAATTATATTATTTTTGGATTTCTTGGATTTTGATCTACTTAATCTTATTATTTTCGAGTTTTGATGGTTCCATGTTGCAGAGAATTTCATTCTACCCCATTTTGACCTATGGAAGTTCGGATTTGGGCTCCGGATGATAGAGTTATGCAGCTTGGAAGCCATGGCTTATAGTGTACTTCTTTTTGAAAATTTGGAGAAGAAGCACAGTCCCGAGCCGCATGGTAGCACTTGACCGCATGAACATTCATGCGGCAAGCCAGTTCCAACCGCATGCACTATTGCCTTGACTTGACCGCATGACAAGTTCATGCGGCAAGTATTCCTTCTAGCCGCATGAAGTCCTTCTTACTTAACCGCATGACTGAGGCCCAGTCCTTCCTGGTCGTATGGGTTTCCAGCAACCCTGAGCCGCATGAACTCAACGCTCATGAGCCGTATAGACCGCAGTCTCCTAGCCGTATGGGTTTGCTTTCCTTGACCGCATAGTCATTGCTCCCCGCAGCCGCAAGGGTTGCTCCTCCCCGGTCGCATGTACTTGATTGGTCAGCCAGCCGCATGGACCCATCCCCCCGCCAGCCGCATAAGTTCCCTATCCTCCTGACCGCATATGTCTTGCCTTTCTCAGCCGCATGACTGAGTGGATCTTCGAGCCGCATATGACTGATACCCCTTTGACCGCATAAGCCCTTCCCTTTTTAACCGCATGTGCCTGACCCTTTTCGGTCGCATGGGCTGTTCTCTTTCAGCCGTATGAGATCATTCCTGGCTGTATATGCCTTAGCCGCATGGCTCTCCTACAGCCCTGTGTATTGATATTTTATTAGATATTTTACGTCCATTTTATATCCTTACGTCTTTTGTCATGAACTTGATAATCATAAATTTACATGATATGTTTGGACAAGATAATTGAGCCTGACCTGACAGTGACCCGTAGTGGTGCACTCCTGACACGACTAACCTGACATGACCTGATAGTGGTCCGTCGTGGCGCACTCCTGACCAGTAAACTGGACATGTTAAACCTGATATGATTTATCTTGAGCAGCTGTTGCGACGGCTCCATGATATGACATGACCTGTATAATTAATCTGGACACCGTGGGCGATTGTGCTTGTATAAATAATCCAGTCCTGTCTTGCATCATGTCTAGGAGGGGACTCCTGAGTACCACGGTCAGGAGTACCCATTGAAATGGACTAAGGCTAATAACTAGATTAATACACTAGTCATAAAGAGATCTCCCAGCTACAGGCAATCCCGTTACCTGGGCACGCCTTGGGATCTTTAGCCTGCCGTAGAGTAGGGCACATTTCCAGCACACTGTCATGTGTTGCACCCTTCAAGCTACCTAAGGGTACATTCGTTTCCTGGACGATGTACCCACCTGAATTTAACTCTAATATTTCAACCCGGGTAACCTGGATGGTCTGCAGGGCTTGTGGCTGTAGAAGATTCTCACTGCATCTTGCTAGTAACTAGGCCTGTGATAACCCTAGTTAGTTAAAGTATCAAGCCGTAATTCTTGCTTGGCCGTGAAATGATTGGATGGAGTCTAACCAGTCTAGTCTTGTCCTAATCACTGCATGACCTGAATGCCTGTATTTATTTTACCGATAAATGGTGAGAATTTTAAGTTCTGTTCAGACGAAGGGTTATAATCCCGGTCCTTGTTTGGTTTACGGGTTGTAACCTGGTTATCTGAATAGTTCCATGGTTACCTCGTTGTATATCACCTGTTATGCTTTTCCTTAATTCCTGTCTTTATTATTAATTTATTACTAGTATGCTAATTGCTAGTTTTAGTTCCTAAATGAAGCCTCCTTTGTGGAACTTACTCTTTCTGGGGTCTGACCCAGCTGGTTTTGTGTGGCCAGATTTCGGAGCAACTTCAGAGGATCCACCGACCTTCCAGCCAGATGGTGGCCACTAGACGGAACCCTGGCAACGAGTGGGTTTATTTTGATCTCCCACTTTATTATAAAAATATTCTTTTGAGGCATTTAGCCGGCGAGCACCTGTTTAGCTCGATTGCACTTTATTTACTGTCTGTCTACGGGCTGTAACATGATTAACAGATCCTAGGGCTGATCATGTATGACTAAACTCTTGGTAGTCCTAACATTTTGTAACGACTAGCTTCATGATCAGCTGAATATGTAATATTTGGGATGCCTTATTATATGTATATTTAATGATCATACATCTTGTAAATTTTACTTACTTGCTTGTGATTGAGACAATAGGCTTGTTCATGACCTTAAGAGACTGCTGGCTTATAGTTAAACCCTCATGTATCTAGACAGCCGTGATCGTATAGCGAGATGGATTCCATTTCATATACGTAGCTGGCTTTGTCTGCCCTCGCTCTCCAGTATTCTGGTTCTGGGGTGTGACATGGTTTAAGTGGTGGCCTATGCAGGTCTTGTAAATCAAGATATGTGAGGGTTTATCGAATAGATGTCTCAATCAGTATTCGCCTTTGATCTCTGCTCGTATCTTCTGAATCCCTAGATCCTTGTCCTGGTCATATGCTTGTATCGTTGATCTGTCTTGGTCCTTCCTTATTGTTCCCTATGTCGTCTTCTTCAGAGGTATTGTTCCTGGACCTGCCGGTCAGCAAGGTAGAGCACCTCCTGTGGACCAGCCGCAACCCGGGGATCAAGCCCAGCAATCGGGAGTAGCCTCCAGAATCGTGCCTTCTGACGGAGAGCCACCAGTCCAGCCAGTTCAGCCTACCGAGCCTGATGATGGCACTTTGGTAGGACTCGTCAGGACCTTGATAGCTTCTCAAGATCGTCGTGGAGATGCCTTGCAACAGGCAGTGACGGATGCTTTGGCCAGAGGCGGTCATCCAGGGAACAGCGCGGCCAACAGCTTCAAACGCTTGAACCCTCCGTTCTTCGACAGTAATGAAGATGCTATCGCAGCAGATGCTTGGCTTCAGGATACTGAGGTGATTCTTGAAGTAGCCAGGACTCCAAAGAACGAGAAGGTAGCCGTGGTGTGCCTGCAGTTGCTAGATCTTGCCCGCAGCTGGTGGGCGGCTCAGGCTGTTGGGTTAGCAGCATCCATTGCCTGGGCAGTATTCAGAGAGAGATTCCAGACCAAGTATTTTGATGCTGTAGCTCGGTACAATCTACAGACGAGGTTCACCAATCTGAAGCAGATGGGCAGGACGGTCGACGGATATGCGGCCGAGTTTTTCAGACTCAGTCGGTTCGCTCCCACCTTGGTGGCAACCGAGTATGATAGAGCCCAGCGGTTCCAGCAGGGACTTCACCTGGAGATTTTGTTGGCAGTTAAGCAGTTTGAGCATCAGTCTTTTGATGCAGTCTTGAGAGTAGCTAGGAGGCATGAGTATACCTCCCAGAGGATTGTAGATAGGGCCGGAGGTCGGAAGAGATCTCACGGCCAGATGAATCAGTCTTCAGCCCCAGTCCCGGCAGCCAGGGCCTTGACTATTGGAGCTCCGAGGTGGGCGGCCTCTGTGACATCGATCCAGCATTCCACCCCGATGTACCCTCAGCAGCAGAAGCAGAAGCAGTCTTCCGCAGTGGGATGTTCTCATTGTGGGAAGCCAGGCCATGTGGTGGCAGAGTGTCGCAGGGCGCAAGGATTGTGCCTGGCTTGTGGAGCACCGGATCATAGGGTTGGGTCCTGCCCGAATAGGGGTGGTTCATCATCGTCCAACCTTTCTAGCTCTTCGGTGAGAGGACCAGCTCCGGTCCAGCAGCAACAGCAGTATCCATTGCCGAGGCCCTTGCCGCCTCAGTCCCAGATGTTCTAGCAGCAGAACCCCCAGCAGCATGTTCAAGCCCAGGCCCAGAGTCAGAATAGGCAGCGAGGATTTCAGCAGAGGGGACCAGCACCCCGACGGCATGGTCATGCTATGGTGTTGACCGCAGAGGAAGGATTAGCACCAGGAGAGGTAGTGGCAGGTACTATTCTCGTCAACTCCTTTCCTGCTTCAGCTTTATTTGATTCTGGTGCATCGTATTCTTTTATGTTTGTACGATTCGCGACACAGATAGGATTGGAGCCCGAGTCATTATCAGTAAGGCTCAATATACTTACTGGTAACGGACTTGTGGGAGTCGATAGGGTGTTTTCCTCGTGTCGGATCGTAGTCACTACTAAAATATGATCTATTAGCGACGTAAGTTAGCGACGGCGTTAAATTACGTCGCTATATATAGAATTCAGTGACTCCTTTATATAAACATCGCAAAACGTCGCTATTCAGCGACGTTCAGCGACAGATATAAAATTACGTCGCTGAAGAGCGACGTTACGTCGCTGGATTATTAAAATATGTTGCCAGTTTACGACATTTAGCGACGTCCTCATGTGACGTCGCTAATATTTTTACTTAGGGCACAGCGTTTCGTTTTTCCCACTCACTCGAAATTTCCAATTTTTTCTTCCCCCCCTCCGGCGATTCCTTCGGCGACCGCTTCCCCTCCCCCTCCCGGCGACTCCCTCCCCCCCCCGGCGACTCCCTCCCTCTCCAGCAACCCGTACCCCCCCGTCGACCTCCTCCTCCTCGAGCTCAGGTAAACCCTAACCTCCTCCTCCTACTCCTCCTCCTCCTCCTCCTCCTCTCCCACGGACACACACACACACACGGACACACACGCACACACACACAGAGACACACACACACACACACACACACACACGGACACACACACACACACGGACACACACGCACACACACACACAGAGACACACACACACACGGACACACGGACACACAGACAGATGGACACACACACACACACACTGGATACACTGTGTCATGTTGTGGTGGACACGAGACACTATGTTGGACACGTACACATTGCCTAGATCCTTTACCAACCATTTATTTTCCATTTTAACATGTTTAATTAGGTGTACTCACATGTGAATTTTGCACAAGGCGAAGCTACTGTGTATATTGTATTGATGTAATAAGCTTTGGTACTTCAATTCTGGTTGAAACTCCACCTGTTATTAGCTTTCTTCATCAATGCTACTTGACTTGTTTGAAAGACAAGTGAGGGACATTTTTGCTCTTATATCCTCTTATTGATTTATATAGAATAAAGAACTGCCTCAATTCTTACAGCCAAGGATATTTACTGCTTATGTAACATCTTTAGTAGCACTCTCTCTTCTTGTGATGACAAACATTATGCATTTTCGTGCTTTGTTTATTGTGTTGGTTTTGAATTATTAATTCTACACATGGACTAAAATATGGGCATGTTGATATTTGAGTTGATTCTGGACTGAAATCTGGACATGTTGGACCCTCAATATGGTGGCGTAATATTCTAGATCATAATATGATATATCATATACCGTAATGTGATATACGTTTACTACTTTGTATGTTTTCCTAAAATTGCTATCTTCAGCTCTAGACCTGTTTCAGTTTTGATGCTCAATGGGTTCTTTTTTCCTCTTGAACTCTCAATATAGTTTCAAGGAGTCAACATTTCAATATACAATATGTCGACCGATACTTTAAAATTATATGAAATAGTAGTCACCCCCAAGGTTGACTATTTTTACTGAAAGTCAAAGTAGAGTAAACATCTGACCTAGATTGGACTAAGAGTTGACAAAGTCAACTATAGGTCAACCCTTGACCTAGTTTGACCTTGTTTGACTTTGTTGTCTTCATGTTTGTTAAATGACACCCAGATACTAGTTTTAGTTGTTTAAATGACACCCAGATACTAGTTTTAGTTTCAGTTTGCTTTGGTAACTCACTATTGCTCATTACTTGGTACTAGTTTTAGTTGATTGTGTTTTTTTAAGTCTAAACAAATGACACCCAGATATTACTTGTGTGTATGAGATAGCTTGAGTTGACTCTGGTCATTATTGGTACTTGAATTATAGGTTAGGCTTGTATAGCCTTGAATGGTGTGTGCTAGCTAGTATTGGGATACCAATAGCGATAAGGTAAAGGGTACCTTGGTAGGTCATGACTAGAAATAGGATATTTGACTTAGATTTGAACTTGTTTGACCAAGGTTGACTATTTGACCTTGTTTGACCTTGTTTGACTTTGTTTGACTTAGCTTGACCTTGTTTGACTTAGTTTGACCTAGTTTGACCTAGTTTGACCTTGTTTGACTTTGTTTGACTTTGTTTGACTTAGCTTGACCTTGTTTGACTTAGTACAACCTAGTTTGACCTAGATTGCATATTATTGTTATTAGTAACTGTTCGCTACTAATGTGTGTCCCATAATAAGACATAATATACGAATTTGTGCCTGTTGGATAATGTATGTCCATCTTTGCAGAATTATTTTCAAATGGATATGAATTACTACTTGCGGAATCGTTCATGGATGTACAATCGTCGTCCTGATGATATGTGTGGTGTGCGGGATGAATACATAGCGGGAGTAGAACAGTTCCTGCAGTTTGCTAAGGCGTTCCCTCAGTACATGGACGGTACCAAAATTAAGTATCCGTGTGTGAAATGTCATAATGTAAAATATTATCCAGAAGTGGAAGTGACATATCATTTGTACTCGAGGGGTTTCACGCCTAATTACTATCAGTGGACCGCACACGGAGAACTTGTGTCTTTAGCATCAGAGCCGGAGCCTTACGTTGAGCCGTATATGCATGCGGGACCTAATTTTGTTTCAGATAATCATGCATACGACGACGGGTGCGTGAACATGGTTTTTGACGCTGCGGGGCCTAGTTTCGTTCATGATGCACCTGAGGAGGCACCGAACACCGATGCTGCACAGTTCATGGAGTTGCTGGAGAATGCAAGGACTCCATTGTATCCTGGTTGTGAGGATCATTCACCGTTGGAGGTGGTTACAAGACTGTTGAGCATTAAGTCAGATTTTAACATGTCGCAAGAATGCTACAACCGAGTGTTGGAGTTGATTATAGAGATCTTGCCGGCGGGTGCTAAGTTGCCTAAAGACTTCTACCGGTCTAAGAGGATGGTGAGATCGCTCTGGATGGGATACAAGAAAATCGATTCCTGTCGCAATGGGTGCATGTTGTACTACAAAGACGACAAGGACGCAGATGTGTGCAGATTTTGTGGTGCTGATCGCTATAAGACAACTAGTACAGGAAGGTCTACCGGTGCAAGAAGACCGACCGATTCAATGCACTACTTGCCTTTAACGCCGCGGTTGCAAAGATTATTTATGGTGAAAGAGACGGCCAAAAATATGAGTTGGCACATGCGAGAACAGATTGAAGGAGTGTTGGATCACCCATCCGATGGAGAAGCGTGGAAGCACTTTGATCGAGTGTATCTAGATTTTGCTTCAGATCCACGAAATGTCAGGTTGGGACTATCTTCTGACGGTTTTACTCCTTTTGGTCTTTCGGGATCCCAGTATTCGTGCTGGCCTGTGATTGTTACTCTGTATAACCTACCGCCTTGGATGTGCATGAAGACTCAGTACATGTTTCTAACCGTTATAATTTCTGGTCCGAACAATCCCAAGAGGAACATTGACGTGTACTTACAGCCTTTGATAGATGAGTTGAATCAGTTATGGGAAGTAGGCGCTAACACGTACGATGTTTCCAGGAAGCAGAACTTTCAGATGAAGGCAACCCTTATGTGGACCATCAACAACTTTCCGGCCTATGGAATGTTATCTGGATGGAGCACTCATGGCTGTCTCTCATGTCCGTATTGCATGGACCGTAGTAAGGCTTTCCGCTTGAAACACGGCGGAGCCGTGCTTCTTTGATTGTCATCGGCAATTTCTGCCAAAAGATCATCCGTTCAGAAGGAACAGGAATGCTTTCCGTGCCGGCGTTGTAGAGAAGGGTGATCCACCGCCAAGGTGGTGCGGAGACACGATATGGGAGAAGGTTAAAGATTTTCCAAGTGCTATCGAAGATCCTACAACTGGGTACAAGTGCGATGGATTTGGTAGAGTTCATAACTGGACAAAGAGGAGCATATTCTGGGATCTGCCATACTGGAGTACCAATCTGATCAGACATAATCTTGATGTCATGCATATTGAGAAGAATGTGTTTGATAACATAATTAATACTGTGATGGACGTAAAGGGAAAAACGAAAGACAATCCCAAGGCCAGGTTGGACTTAAAAGAAATATGCAAACGTCCTGCGTTGCATTTGATACAGCAGAATGGAAAACAGTTCCTTCCGAAGTCAATTTTTTCGCTGGACAAGGAGGATAAAGTGAGACTTTGTCGGTGGATCCAGGGCCTAAAATTTCCAGACGGATATGTGTCAAATCTGAGAAGATGTGTCGATCCGAAGGAAAACAAATTGACGGGTATGAAGAGTCACGATTGTCACGTATTCATGGAGAGGTTAATTCCGATTGCATTTCGGGAATTCTTACCGCAGGCAGTTTGGGATCCATTGACGGAGCTTAGCATATTCTTCAGGGATCTTTGTTCTAAGAAATTGCTCGTTGATCGTCTAGAAAAGCAAGAGAAGGACATTGCGGTAACACTATACAAGCTAGAGAGGGTGTTTTCTCCTGGATTCTTCGACTCTATGGAGCATTTGCCGATTCATCTATCCTATGAGGCACGTGTTGGTGGACCCGTCGAATATCGATGGATGTACCCGTTCGAGCGACATTTGAATCACCTAAAAAGAAAGGTGAAAAATAAGGCACGGGTCGAGGGTTCTATTTGTGAAGCCTATGTTCTCGAGGAGATTACAAACTTTTGTTCGATGTATTTCAAGCCTCATGTTGTAACTAATAGAACGAGAGCTTCCAGAAACGACGAGGGAGATCATGAAAGTAATGATACAATACTGAAGGTATTCAATGCTCCAGGAAAGCCATCGGGTAAGATAAAAAAGAGATATCTGAACGATAATGAGCTAAGGGCTGCTCAGGTGTATGTATTACTCAACTGCGACGAGGAGGAAGTAGAGAAACTGGAGGGGTAAGTAATTAATACGTCTATATTATTTTAATAGTGTTAATTATTATACTATTACATTAATTGAACGATGTTGTTTTCAGCATATTTAATGATGATGTGAGGTCGGGTAGGCCACACATAACAGAAGAAGAACTAGAACAAGAAATGAGGCGTTATTTTCCATCATGGTTGAGTGCATATGTAAGACTTGAGAACTCTGTAATTACCTTTTTGTATATGCACTTGATTGAGAATGAGCTTAATTGCTTCTTTCGTGGTATTTAGGTCGATCGTCCATACGCAAGACTTGAGAATGAGTCTATTAGAACGCTAGCCAAGGGACCAATTTATGCTACAAAAATATGGCCAAGCTACTGTGTTAATGGGTTTAGGTTCAAGTCAACAACTTGCCCGATCAGAGACAACTTTGTGGATCTCGATTCCACCAAAAACAGCTGTTTGTGTATCAGATCTTCGAACTACAAAGATGTTGATGCGGGCAACGATTTCTATGGCGTGTTACGGGAGATTGTGGAGCTGACATATAGTTATGGAATAGAGCCTACTAAGATTGTGTTATTCAGGTGTGATTGGTTCGATCCGATTGAAGGTCAAGGTTGGAAAGTAGACAAGCACGGTCTTGTTGATATAAACTATCGGCGTCGATATCAAGCCTATGAACCATTTGTCCTATCAAGTCAGGCTCAGCTCGTGTACTTCACAAGTTATCCTAAACGGGGAACAACAAGGTCGGACTGGTGGGCAGTATGCAAGACCAAAGCTAGAAATACCTTTGAGGTTGACGATATAGCTTATCAACAGGATGAACTACCTCTTGTAACAAATATTATAGAAGTGGACACGACGGAAGTTTCCTATTACACATCTAATTGTGTAGAAGAAGTAGAATTATCTGAAGAGGAAGATGCAGATGAAAGTGAAGATGTAGAGGAGGAAGAAGAAGAAGAAGAAGAAGAAGAAGAAGTAGATGAGCTAAACGAACTAGATGAATTTTCAGAAGAGGATTAAATCTGTACGTTTGTTTTATCATCATATTTGACACTTTAGTGACACTTCTATCATATAAATCTGTGACACTTCAGTGACACTCTATTGACACTTTTATTGACACTTCAGTGACACTTTTTGACTATGATATTTTTCAAAAATCTGTGATGTCTATCATATAAATATGTTTTTTTGTTTTATTGTCATATGTTTTATTGTCAGGTATGACTAGACCATTCGGACGACGCGGAGGATTATATATTAGGTAGTCCCGTCAGCCTCGGGCTGGGGATAGAGAGGGCCGTTCCGTACCCTCATCCTCATCTCCGAGTACGCCAGTGTACCATTCTGTTCTCGGTCCATTACCGGGATAGGCTAGTTCTAGCAGGTTGGCGACTCCTCCCTCGTCGTCCAGCCTTCCTGTTCCCGGTCCATTACCGGGACAGGGCAGTTCTAGCAGGTTGGCGACTCCTCCCTCGTCGTCCAGCCTTCCTGATCCCGCGTCCAGCATCCCTGATCCCCCGTCCAGCATTCCTACTGTCGACGGCTCTATGGAGGGAGCCCACGCCGATCATATGGAGGACGGCGATCAGACTGATCCTGCCCAGGCAGGAGGTGAGAGCGACCCTCCATGCGCTCCCCCGGGCGAGACGCGTATGGAGATTTGGACGGACAGGCCTATGAAGTAAGTTAATTAATTATTATATATTTCTCAAATGATTATATGTACATATATATTCATGAAAAATTATTATTGTATAGATATCGGCCTTCTGCAGTACAGAGACAGCTGGGGACATTTGTGAGGCAGAACTATGGTGGAACTTGGCTCAACTACTCAGATGCTCCCGCAGATAGGAAGGCCTTTTGGTTCGCCCACTTCAAAGTAAAAAATTTGTTTATTTTTAAATTTTAATAATCATTTGTGTATATTATACAACTTTTGTATTTTACTTCTTGTAGAGGACCTATTTCTATCCACCACACCGGGCGGCAAGGATCGAGGCCAATTTCCTGCCGTCATAGCCAAGCTCATCCGTGATGCGATCGACGACCAGAAGCGTCGTGATCGCGCCGGACGTCCGATCCAGGGTTAGATTACGCCAGAGCAGTGGACTGCGATGAAGGCTAGATTCAGCGAGCGCCAGTACCAGGAGCGGTCTGAGAAGGCTAAGGTAGCACGGTCGAGCGCCGGTAAGTGGTGTGGCGGCTCCATTCCGATGACGGAGCATTTTCGTCGTCTGGTACGTTTCCTATGACGGATATTAATTTATATATAGTTCGATATAATGTTTAATACTAATAATAGATAATATATTTTAACAGGTAAAGAAGGGTGAGGACCCGAACATGGTGACCGTCTTCCTGGTCACCCATCGGAGGGCTGGGAACTTCATTGACGAGAGGGCGACGCAGGCATATGTAAGTTCTATTCAACTAATATTAACTGACTATAATTTAGAAAACAGGAAAATAGATATCAATATAGACTTTAGTAAACACTTACACGTTAGCAAACATGTTCTAGGCCGAGTTTGTTCGGCTACAGAAGGAGGCGGCTGATGCTGCTGCTGCTGCTAGTGCGCAAGCAGAGGGAGGGGCTGGTACTTCCTCCCAGCCGCCTGCAGAGCCATCGTCGGACGAGCTCTGGATGACCGCCGTTGGCGGTCTTCAGAAGGGTACGTACTACGGTATGGGATCCTACGGCGCGTATTTGGCTTCGGAGTCATCCCGGGCCCCCTCTGTCAGTGCGCAGTCTCCGGCTACGCAGGCGTTGTCACGAGCTGAGGATGTTTGTCGTCAGATCGAGGAGCTGCGTCGCGAGTTACAGCAGCAGATTTCTGATGCGATCGAGCGACGATCCGACCTTCCGATCGTCACCGGACGATTTGATGCGGTCGAGCGCAGTATACAGGAGCTGATGAGTCTGCATCAGGTTGCAGCTGCCAACTTGCAGACGCTCATCGAGTCTACGCAGCGCACGGAGCGTAGACAGCTCGAGCTGGACGGATCGCAGAGAAGCCTTTCTCTCTCAGTCGCTCAGTATACTGAGAAGGTGGTGAGTGCCCTTGCTGCGCATGGTGAGCGACTGCGAGAGCTGGAGCAGGTACGTCCTCCGGGTCCATCGACGGCGCCGACTCCAGATACTGCACTACCTCCGGCGCCGACTCCAGACATTGTACTGCCTCCTACTGCCCCTACGGTACAGCTCACCCAGGAGCAGTATGACTACATTCTATCCCAGTTGCGCGGCAGGGGTCCGCAGTGATTTTATTGGTTTTTTTATGACTTGTATGTATTGGCCCTATGGGCAAATTGTTTATTCATACACTGTTGTTTATACACTTGGTGGGAGACTTTTTATCATCTTCCATTTTTATTTGACTCTATTGGATGTTTGTGAGGATGTGTGTCTTTGATATTTACTTTGCACTGCCTCCTATTTTTATTGTGATATTTACTGTGATATCTGCGACGGGATGACAAATATACCTACGCTGGGTTATAAGCGATGATCTGATATACAAAGGAGATGCTGCCGAAATTTTAAAAAAATATATTGTGTATTTTTGTTATGACGTGTGTCTGTGTTTACAGTGAATGTGAAATACAGTGTTCGGAACCATCGACAGTTTCGATTACTGTTGTATGTTTTATCTTGGATAGAAATAGCAACAGTTCAGGGTGCACTTCTGAGAGCTTCATTTTCACGTCCTTCACTTTCTCGGACGTCGTAAAGGTTCCCGAGAAAGTGAAGGACGTGAAGAGGAAGCTCTGAGAAGTGCACCCTGAACTGTTGCTCTTTCTATCAAAGATAAAACATACAACAGTAAGCGAAACTGTCGATGGTTCGAACACTGCACTTCACACACACTGCAAACACAGACACACAGCATAACAAAAATATCAATTATATTTTTTTAAAATTTTTTTTATATTAGCGGCGTATAGCGACGTTCTGCGACGTACTGCGACGTGACACAGACGTCGCTATACGTCGCTAACTAGCGACATTACGTCGCTCGACGTCGCTAATATACGTCGCTACGATGCCCACGTGGCCACGTGGATGCCATGCCTCGTCATCATTTACAAACTTTTGAAGCGTCGCTAGTGGTTGCTTTACGTCGCAATGTTGGCGACGTACTTATACGTCGCTCTCTGTCGCTCATTTGGCGACGTCTAGCGACAATGGACGCCGCGTCGCAAATAGCGACGTTCGGTGACGAAATTACCATCTGCGACTTGCCTATAAGCGACGTAGGTTTTTTGTCGCTAAATACGTCGCAAATCAGTGTTAGCGACTGCGACGTATTTAGCGACGTCTCCTGACGTCGCTAATCTGGGTTATTTTAGTAGTGAGTTAGCGGTAAGGAATTTCTTGCTAGATTGATAGAATTCCCGATGGCCGATTATGATGTGGTCTTAGGGATGGATTGGTTGAGGAACCAGTATGCTAGAATAGACTGCCATGTTGGTAGGGTTGTTTTTAGCATTCCAGGTGAGCCGGAGTTTTTATTTTCCAAAGGCGCAGTTGAGCCTTCTCCCCCAGTGTTGCGGATGGCAGTAGCAGCCGTACAGTTGCCCAGGGTAGTCGATGAGTTCCCAGATATTTTCTCGGAAGAGCTTCCAGGTATGCCGCCAGAGCGGGAGATCGAGTTCACCATAGACTTGATTCCCGGGACAGCCCAGTATCAGAGAGAGTCTACAGGATGGCACCGTCAGAATTGGAGATCTTGTACAAGATGATTGAAGAACTTCGAGCCAAGGGATTCATTCGTGCTAGTGGATCACCTTGGGGAGCCCCGATGCTTCTTGTGAAAAGAAGGATGGTACGTCCAGGTTATGTGTTGATTATCGTACCTTGAACTCAGTGACAATCAAGAACAGATATCCTCTTCCGAGGATAGATGACTTGTTTGATCAGCTTAAAGGGGCATCAGTATTCTCGAAGATCGACTTGCGCTCAGGATATCATCATATCAGAGTCAGAGAGCAAGACATCCCGAAGACAGCTTTTAGATCGAGATATGGGCATTAGGAGTTCCTTGTTATGCCTTTTGGAGCGACCAATACGCCGGCGGTATTCATGGACCTCATGAATCGCATCTTCATGCCTTACTTGGATCAGTTTGTGATCGTGTTCTTGGATGACATCCTGGTCTACAGCAAGAGTGAGGCGGAGCATGAGCAGCATCTCCGTATGGTTCTTCAGACTCTCAGGGTGCACCAGTTATATGCCAAGTTCAGTAAATGCGAGTTCTAGCTCGATCGCATTTCGTACTTGGGTCATATCATTACCAGAGGAGGAGTAGAAGTGGATCCCCAGAAGATTGTGGCTATTGAGTCATGGCCAGTGCCCAGCACAGTTGCAGAAGTTCGTAGTTTTCTTGGATTGGCCGGCTATTACCGGCAATTTGTTTCAGACTTTGCCCGGATCTCAGCACCGTTGACCCAGTTAACCCGTAAGGAAGAACAGTTTGCTTGGACAGCAGAGTGTCAGAGTTCTTTTGAACAGTTGAAGCGAGGCCTGATAATGGCTCCTATTCTCACGCTTCTAGATAGAACTGGAGGATTCTAAGTGTATTGTGATGCTTCGGTCAGAGGTTTAGGATGTGTTCTAATGCAGCATGGGAAGGTAATAGCTTATGCGTCGCGGCAACTTCGTGGTCATGAGAGGAATTACCCAACCCATGACTTGGAGCTGGCAGCAGTAGTGTTTGCACTTAAGTTGTGGAGGCACTACTTGTACGAAGATAGGGTGGAGATTTTCACCGACCACAAGAGCCTGAAGTATGTTTTCACCCAGAAGGATCTTAACATGCGTTAGAGAAAATGGCTGGAGCTGCTTGTAGATTATGATGTCAACCTGCAGTATCATCCTGGGAAGGACAACGTCGTAGCAGATGCATTGAGCAGGAGAGAAGGAGTTTATTTCCTAACAGCGCAACCGAAGCTGTTAGCAGATCTTCAGAAGATGGGTATTAAAGTTGTTCTTCCTTCCAGTGTGGCATTGATGGCCAGTATGCAAGTTCAGTCCACTATAGTCGAGAGGATCCGGATGGCGCAGTTAGCAGATTCCAAGCTTCAGCGACTCAGGGCAGAGTGTGAGGCAGGACGAAGATCAGAGTTGTGCATTCATGAGGATGGTACACTTAGGCATGGTAAGCGTCTTTGTGTACCCAACGGAGATATCAGACAGGAAATCATGGCAGAGGCTCACCATTCTCAGTATTCCATTCATCCGGGCGGTACGAAGATGTACCGTGATATCCGGCAGCATTTTTGGTGGAATGGCATGAAGCGGAAGATAGCTCGGTTTGTCTCTCGGTGTTTGGTTTGCCAACAAGTTAAGGCCGAACATCAGAGACCGGCTGGACTTCTTCAGCCTTTGCCCATTCCAGAGTGGAAGTGGGAGCATGTGACCATGGATTTTGTGACTGGATTACCTAGATCCCCAGCTGGTAGAGATGCTATTTGGGTTATAGTTGATCGGCTCACGAAGGTGGCTCACTTTCTCCCATTCAGAGTTGGTCAGTCGACAGCTCAGTTAGCAGAGATGTACCTCAGGCAGATTGTCAGGTTGCACGGTGTTCCAGTCAGTATCACCTCGGACCGAGATTCCAGATTTATGTTGTACTTTTGGCGTAGCCTGCAGGAGAGTTTGGAAACTCATCTCCAGTTCAGTTCAGCATATCATCCGCAGACAGATGGTCAGTCGTAGCGCACGATCCAGACTCTTGAAGATATGTTGAGATCTTGCACACTTGACTTCGGTGGTTCATGGGAAGATCACTTGCACCTGGTGGAGTTCTCGTACAACAACAGTTTCCAGGCTAGTATCCAAATGGCACCGTTTGAGGCATTGTATGGTAGGAAGTGCAGATCCCCATTAGCCTGGGATGATGTCGGAGAGAGGCAGATGCTCGGCCCAGAAATGATTGCCCAGACAGTTGAGGTGGTTAGGAGAGTCAGAGATCATCTTCGAGTTGCCCAAGATTGCCAGTACCATTGGGCCGATTCTCATCGGCGCCCTTTCGAGTTTTCTGTCAGTGACCATGTATTCCTGAGGATTTCGTCTAACCGTGGCGTCATTCATTTCGACATACGGGGAAAGCTTAGTCCTAGGTATATAGGGCTGTTTGACATTCTGGAGCGAGTAGGAGGTGTATCCCATCGTCTCGCTCTTTCGCCGTCGCTAAGCGAGGTGCATGACGTCTTCCATGTATCCCAATTACGACGGTATATTCCAGACCCGAGCCACATCCTAGATCATTCAGAATTGGTTGTTGGTACCAACCTTTCGTATGAGGAGAGGCCCGTGTCTATATTGGACCGGAGAGAGAAGACACTCAAGAACAAGACTATCAAATTAGTCCGAGTCGCTTGGGGTCATCACTCTTTGGGTGAGTCAACATGGGAGCGTGAGGATGACATCCGATCGCGGTATCCCGACTTGTTTGACTCGTGAGGTATAATGTCTTCCTTATGCCTTATGCCTTCGATTCCTTGCTTGAATGAGTGATTGCTGGCCTAGTTATAGCTTGCTTGTGATTAGTATAGCTTGTTATTGCTCCTCTAGCCTCTTGATTAAATTCCGAGGACGGAATTCTTTTAAGGAGGGTAGAGTTGTAATGCCTGTGGTTCGTATTACGTATTCTGAAATACGTGTACGTATTTATTCTTGTATTGCATGATTTTCCTTGCTTAGTTTCCTCCCTAGCTTGGTTCATTCTTAGTTCGGGTTGGCTTGGTTCGGTTTGGGATTACTATTGGTTCATCATGAACCAAGGGGTGAACCCCTACCTACCACCACCACTACCATTTATTAACCATTCTTCCTTCCCTCTCTTCATTACTCTTCTTCCATTTACTTTTTCACCTACCAGAGAAAGAGAGAGAGGTCTAGGCAAGTGCAACTTGCTTCATGGAGGAACTCCAATTTTATTGCTTCATTCTCTTTCTTACAGCATTCTAACTTACTTTAGAACTTGGCATTTTACTTTCCATGGCTAGATTCTTGTAGATCTATAATTATATTATTTTCGGATTTCTTGGGTTTTGATCTACTTAATCTTATTATTTTTGAGTTTTGATGGTTCCATGTTGTAGAGAATTTCATTCTACCCTATTTTGACCTATGGAAGTTCGAATTTGGGCTCCGGATGATAGAGTTATGCAGCTTGGAAGCCATGGCTTATGGTGTACTTCTTCTCAGAAATTTGGAGAAGAAGCACAGTCCCGAGCCGCATGGTAGCACTTGACCGTATGAATATTCATGCGGCAAGTCAGTTCCAACCGCATGCACTATAGCCTTGACTTGACCGCATGATAAGTTCATGCGGCAAGTATTCCTTCTAGCCGCATGAAGTCTTTCTTACTTAACCGCATGACTGAGGCCTAGTCCTTCCTGGCCGTATGGATTTCCAGCAACCCTGAGCCGCATGAACTCAACGCTCACGAGCCGCATAGACCGCAGTCTCCTAGCCGTATGGGTTTGCTTCCCTTGACCGCATAGTCATTGCTCCCCGCAGCCGCAAGGGTTGCTCCTCCCCGGCCGCATGTACTTGATTGGTCAGCCAGCCGCATGGACCCATCCCCCCGCCAGCCGCATGAGTTCCCTATCCTCCTGACCGCATATGTCTTGCCTTTCTCAGCCGCATGACTGAGTGGATCTCCGAGCCGCATATGACTGATACCCCTTTGACCGCATAAGCCCTTCCCTTTTTAGCCGCATGCGCCTGACCCTTTTCGGCCGCATGGGCTGTTCTCTTCCAGCCGCATGAGATCATTCCTGGCCGCATATGCCTTAGCCGCATGGCTCTCCTATAGCCCTATGTATTGATATTTTATTAGATATTTTACGTCCATTTTATATCCTTACGTCTTTTGTCATGAACTTGATAATCACGAATTTACATGATATGTTTGGACATGATAATTGAGCCTGACCTGACAGTGACCCGTAGTGGTGCACTCCTGACACGACTAACCTGACATGACCTGATAGTGGTCCGTCGCGGCGTACTCCTGACCAGTAAACTGGACATGTTAAACCTGACATGATTTATCTTGAGCAGCTGTTGCGACGGCTCCATGACATGACATGACCTGTATAATTAATCCGGACACCGTGGACGATTGTGCTTGTACAAATAATCCAGTCCTGTCTTGCATCATGTCTAGGAGGGGACTCCTGAGTACCACGGTCAGGAGTACCCATTGAAATGGACTAAGGCTAATAACTAGATTAATACACTAGTCATAAAGAGATCTCCCAGCTACAGGCAATCCCGTTACCTGGGCACGCCTTGGGATCTGTAGCTTGCCGTCGAGTAGGGCACATTTCCAGCACACTGTCATGTGTTGCACCCTTCAAGCTACCTAAGGGTACATTCGTTTCCTGGACGATGTACCCACCTGAATTCAACTCTAATATTTCAACCCGGGTAACCTGGATGGTCTGCAGGGCTTGTGGCTGTGGAAGATTCTCACTGCATCTTGCTAGTAACTAGGCCTGTGATAACCCTAGTTAGTTAAAGTATCAAGCCGTAATTCTTGTTTGGCCGTGAAATGATTGGATGGAGTCTAACCAGTCTAGTCTTGTCCTGATCACTGCATGACCTGAATGCCTGTATTTATTTTACCGATAAATGGTGAGAATTCCAAGTTCTGTTCAGACGAAGGTTACAACCCGGTCCTTTTTTGGTTTACGGGTTGTAACCTGGTTATCTGAATAGTTCCATGGTTACCTCGTCGTATATCACCTGTTATGCTTTTCCTTAATTTCTGTCTTTATTATTAATTTATTACTATTGTGCTAATTGCTGGTTTTAGTTCCTAAGTGAAGCCTCCTTTGTGGCACTTGCTCTCTCTGGGGTCTGACCCAGCTGGTTTTTGTGTGGCCAGATTTCGGAGCAACTCCAGAGGATCCACCGACCTTCCAGCCAGATGGTGGCCACTAGACGGAACCTAGCAACGAGTGGGTTTATTTTTGATCTCCCACTTTATTGTAAAATATTCTTTTGAGGCGTTTAGCCGGCGAGCACCTGTTTAGCTCGATTGCACTTTACTTACTGTCTGCCTACGGGCTTTGTAACATGATTAATAGATCCTAGGGTTGATCATGTATGACTAAACTCTTGCTAGTCCTAACATTTTGTAACGACTAGCTTCATGATCGGCTGAATATGTAATATTTGGGACGCCTTATTATTGTATATTTAATGATCATACATCTTGTAACTTTTACTTACTTGCTTGTGATTGAGACAATAGGCTTGTTCATGACCTTAAGAGACTACTGGCTTGTAGTTAAACCCTCATGTATCTAGACAGCCGTGACCGTATAGCGAGATGGATTCCATTTCATATACGTAGCTGGCTATGTCTGTCCCCGCTCTCCAGTATTCTGGTTCTGGGGCGTGACAGCCCGACCCGTGCCCACCCCTACACAAGTACATGTATAGAAGATCAGGCTGGCCAAAATGGAAAGTTATGCACCAGTAGTAAAAGGTCAGGCTACACCCTACGTGTGGTGAGGGTGGAGCTATGCACATGTAGTAACCAATGGGGTATTGATCACATGACCTCTAATAACTCCCCATCCTCGAATAGTATAATGAATCCGGACATGACACGTCATGACACAAGATTCAAAAGTAGGGGGCCAGCCCACTCCCAAATCTGTGTCTATACAAGTACAGGAAACAAGATCAATATGTACTCATATACCAGGTAAACCAGGAATAACATCTCATGACGAGATCTAATGTATACTAGTCTGTGTATCATCGTGCAAAAATTAAGTAAAATACTATAACTGAATCTGATATAGTATATATCAAAGCAATAAAATCTATTAGAGAATGTACTCGCCTGTGGTCCTGAGCTGAGGAATCGATACTACCAAATCACTCAAACGAGCCACGAATGGTCAACTCGCACAACGGTCTCCTAATATTGAAATAGACATTACCAACGTTCTCAAAATTGTCAAATTAGCTAGGATAGCCTATCCTTAAGTCCAATTCTGGACACAAAGGCAAAACGATAATTTTGGACCAAAACGATGGTCCACCGTTGGCCCCGCTTTGCACCAAAAAATATGTCGGTATCTACGGTCTCTAAAGTCGTCAAATTATATGTCTATGGGTTCGTTTTGATGAGACGAACCCAACCGTATGTCCAAAGTTAGATTTCAATGGGCCGAGCACAATTTTGCCCGTTGGATCGGGTCGCGGGCCCGCCAAAATAGCGTTCCGGTCGACCTTCTCAAAATCGGACCAAACTTGGCATACAGGACCAGAAAAATGACACGGTCCTGTTGGCGCAAGTTTTGTCTCCAGATGATGAACGTTCACAAAGTAATTGACAAATTCGCAAAGGGGTCGATACGGGATATCTCGACGGATACGTATCGATTTCGTCGTGCACACACAGCGAAATCGAGTTTTGTCGAATCCCACACGTCCATGTACGAAATAATACATAGGATTTATATAAAGTAACCTAAAATTATTTATAAATAAAATTAAATATTTGTATCTTATATTTATTAAATATATTTAAAAACTTTATAAATAAACTCAATTGTGTATATATAAATATATATTTTTATCCTTTAAAAATAATTATTTTAACCATCAATATAATTATACTAATAATAATAACTTAAATAAATATTTAAATAATAAAATAATAGAAATGACTATAATAGTTCTATCTAGGATAGTGGGGGTGACAACTTCGGCGTGCGTCGTTTCGACATCGGGGGCCTCCTTGACGTCGGCTTCGACGGGCTTCTGGCCCTGGCCTCTGCCTCGACGGGCTTCGCCACGGAGAGTTTTGGGCACCATCTCAGCTAGGGTTTTCAAAGTGAAGAAAAGAAAAGCTCTAAGGAAGAAGAAGAAAGAAGAGAACTTTCTCTTTCATCAGGCACCTATTTATAGGCTCTGCCATGTGCGTGAACCGATGAGACGTGACATCTACAGCGGCCACTTCGGGTCTCGTAAAACTGATGGCTCTATATCTTCCAAAAGATCATCATTATCACTTCGCAAAACAAGGCGTTATCTTTTTGGACATTTAAAATCAAGAAGAACATGCGCCAACACGCATATGCGTCTATTAGTCATGCGCCCAGACATGGTATGCGCCTAGGACATCTAATACCCATGCTTCTTGTTCAAAGTATTCCAAAACTTGACAGAAAGTTTTAAAAACTTTGAAGGGAGTCGTGTAGAAGCATAGAAATTATGGATGCATCAAAGGCCAAAACCCTCATGCGCTCTAAAATGGCATGCGCCCTAAAGCATCATGCGCAACAGAATGTTATCTGCAAAGGAACTCAAAACAGAACACTCGGCACAGCAAAGGAAAGAGAGAGATAAAATTAGACTTTTATTGCATATGAGAGTCTATTACATGTCCAAACTCTTTGTTACAATAAAAACTCTTCTACAAAAGAGAAAGCCTAAATAAACTTCACTTAGGCGCATCACTCAGATATCTTGGCTAGGCGCATCACTCAAACGTCTCAGTTAGGCACATCACTTTGATGACTCAGCTAGGCGCATTATCTCATCCCGTCAGAGCGAATCACTTCCTCGTCAACATACGACTGCTTCGGCTAATGAAGCAGTTATAAAGCAGAACGGGGAGTCTGCTACAACCTCGATCTTTGGATGCAACGGGCACCTTGCCTACGACGCTTCCAGCATAAAGAAAATTGGAGCACGGCAAAACCCAAACCCAGTAATCAACATCATGGCACACGGTCGATGAAGTGCACAAACCATGAACAGCCAACTCGACGCATCTCAGTCTTCTGAAGGAGTTCGTCGTCAAAGCTTCTTCAACCGAGCAGATCTCGCGACCCACAGTGCAGCATCTCGCTAAGGAGGAGGACCGGTCGAGTTCATTTCCATTTGGAAAGGAAAGTGAAACGAGAAACAAACTTCTCTTCACGCTGCTATTTATAGGCCAGGACAAATCAAACCCATGCAACAAGTGGTAACTTTTTCGAAGTCAGTGCGCTGAACTTGCATTTATGCCTTTATGGTGATGAATCTGCCCCTTCGATTTCAACATCAAAGAAATCATATGCCTCAAAAAAAGCCGACAAAGATGACCAATGAGTATGTGCCACGCGATGGATGCGCTCGTTGGCACCATACACCCGTACTAATGCGCCTAGTGGAGCACAGAATGATGTGCCCAGTGATGCATAGAGATGCGCCCACTCAGGCTCGTCACCCATCAAGCATTTAATACTATGTGACAAAGTTGGCAGCACGCTTCCTGAAGACTGAATAGTTGACAGCTTTTACAGAAAACGAAGAGTCGTCGACGTCAGCTTCACCATTACTATTCTGTCGGTTACAGCTGTGCCCCGCCAGGTGGCCGACTGATCACTCGCATGCGCCTCCATAGCCATGCGCCCAAAGTTCTGAATGTGCCTCAAAAGCCATACGCCCAGGCTTGCTCCTGATCCCAAAAGATAGAAGTCAAGTCCCTGCATGCGCCTCCACCGCCATGTGCCCGAAGCTCTGTATGCGCCTCAAAAGCCATGCACCCAGACTTTCTTGTGACTCCTAAAAGTCATATACCAAGTCCCCCTATGCGCCAGATCCTAGGCTCATCCTGACAGATCACTCTCCACCAAATCCGAGATCTTTGAGCCATAGACACATGCCATGTGTCATTTGACTCAGTTCTACATACGAATGGGTGTTAACCACCCAAGATCTTAGCAACAGCCGAATCTCCAACTACCATATGTCAGCTCCTCGCAGGCCAACAGTGCAGCTCAAACAAATTTAGCTCCAACTTCGGGGCACATCTATGCGCCCAATAACATCAGCCACGTGGCATCCCTACGTGCAAGCTCTCCAGGCGCATAACACATATGCGCGCATAAGCAGATCATTCTACTGCCTATAAATAGAAGGATCATTCATTTATTCAACTTCTCCACGGTTCATTTCTCACTTCTGGAATACTTCAACCACATCAACATCCAGAGCACTTGCAAGCGTCTCAATCCTCTTCAAGTCACTGCCCGTTCCAGAGCAATCCAGACCTTCAGAGAGTTCGAGATCGCCGTCAGATCGTCAACGGAGTCAACGTATTATCACTCACTCCATCGCTGCGGTTTCCAGATAAAAATAAAAGTGTACTCTAGGACTACATCTAAGTACTACATTGTACTCTATTTGTTTGTAATTAGATAGAAAAGTTCAATACAAAAAAGTTTGTTCTTCTTGTTTTAATGGCAAACAATGTTGTTACCAAATCCATACTAGACCTAACAATCCATTCAGTATCCAACAATATAGAGCCAAATGACTTGCGTTCTGGATCTACGTATGCTCAAACGTGTCATTCCCTCTTGGACTCAAATGAGCGCTCCTAAAATGCCATGTTATCGAGTTTTTTCCAAATGGACGTTTGAGCAAACATCCATCTCCAAACTACTCTAGATGAGGCCTTAGTTGTTCTTCACTCTAGTAGATGTCCAGGTAAGAAACATAAGATAATAATTAAATTAACTGTTAGGACTAGAGGGTTAGCCTAAATAGCATGGAAAGGAACATAAATTGAAGTACTAAAGAAAGAGGAGGGGATCTTGATCCCTCGTATGGAATAGTAGCCATTGTCGATCCATGCATGTTACCAATGATGGGAACAAATAGGGTTCAAATGTGAGATATCGGGATCCCCACTCTTAAGCTTCCTTGCATGTTTTCCAAAATAGCAATCGTTGGATTATCTTTTTTGACAAGTCAGATTAAATCAAAATCTTGCAAAATTTTAGATAGTTTAAGGATCTAATATTAACAACCAAAAATATAATCCAACGATTACTATTTCGGAAAACATGCATGGATGTTTAAGAAATGAGATTTTGATCCCTAATATATACACATTGGGGCCTCTCCTGGTTTGTTCCGCGGTCTGCTTAGGGGAGTGGGCTTGCCTGAATTGGCGGGCGGTGTACAGATCCAGGGTTTCTTGGGTGGTATACATTTTGGTGTGTTGGCTAGTTTTATAGGTTTTGGTTTGCCTTCTATAGTTTTGTGTTGCCCTTTATTGAGTGACCACCCCCCCCCCCCCCCCCCCCCCCCCCCCCCCCCCCTCCCATATATATAATATATATATATATATATAATATATATATATATATATATATATATATATATATATATATATATATACCACTGGGAATCAAACGATCGTCCAACTATGGCATGACTTATTCTAAAATATAAGTCATTGGCTCATATATATTACTGGATTTGGGATGGAACTTCGGATGGCCAAATTAACTTTAGTGTGGCTTATCAGCAAGTAAGGGAGGTACAAGAGAAGTTGACGGATGCAGACATCATATGGGCACAAGGTGTTGCTAGGAAGATGCAGTACTGCCTATACAAAATTAAGCTTGGTCGACTGCTTAAGAAGGATAGACTGGCGATGTTTGGGATACTGGTTAGAGAACGGACGTGTCCTATATGAGCAACAGAATGAAGATTTACATCACCTCTTTTTCTGGTGTCCAGTGTCTAAGGAAATATGGCTTCTTAGACAAGGGTTGCCCTACAAATCGAGCAATCGAAAGACTGCGACATAACAGAGGGGTTCCGTTGCAATTAAAGGGCAAGAAGTATAGGTTCTTGGTGGTTCCAAGAAGCTTGTACCAGGTTAACTGCAGCTGTATGGCATGTCTGGAAAGAACGCAACAACCGGGTATTTGATAATGTTTGTACAACAACAGCTGGAATAGTTCATAATATAGAGAATGATGTAAAAGCTATACTCACTGCCAATGCCACCTAATGGTGGTGGATGTACCTTGATTAATTGGAATTATATATATATATATATATATATATATATATATATATATATATATATATATATATATATATATTTGGAATAAGGATAAATTTTATTTCTCGCATATAGCGGTAAAGGTATTACAATATATTAATATCACACTTCCCATGCCCCAAATTCAATTCTATGGAGCCATTACTGATACATCGAATTCTATGTTATGTAGAATTCAATAGGGGGGTAGTCAGACCTTCGAAAATACGTCTGTTCCGCTCCTTCTAGATGTGCCAAACGGAAGCTGCAAGACGAACTCTGGCTCTTCTAGCCCACCCCGTATCCCCGCCTCTGTGATCTCGAATCCAGCTAAGAATGCTCCTGATGTCTCTATCCACACCAACTCCTCTTAGCTGTACACACTGCTCATTCCAAATGTGCCAGGACGTCGGGCATTCGAAGAAGAGTGTCCCATAGATTCGTCCTCCCAATTGCATAGCACACACTTAGCATCTGGAATCTGCATCCCAAACCTGATGAGTCTGTCTCTCGTCATCAATCTGTCCCGCAGAAGTCTGTAGGCACAGTTGCATTTTCCGGACAATCCCCTTACCCCAAATGAAGTCCACCTCCTCAGCCCGGTCATAGTGAGTCTGAACCATGTCATAGCAGCTACGGAAGCAAAATAGTCCTAACCCTCCCCCCGAACCTGGACCGGCCCAACTCCAGGAGTCCTCATGCTGGCTATCATCAATAGTAACAAGGCGTATCTCCTCGGCTAGCCTGAGCTGTATAAGGATATCCTTCTGGCCTCCTCTATATATATATATGATCACTGGGTAACAAATACAGTTTATACTAAAATTTTGAGTGATCCCACAAAGAGTTAACAAATTGAACACCCTTTTGAACTGAAAATTTCATGTCAACTGAAAATGTAACATCAAATAAGCATACAAAATTTCTAACTTGCTTAACTATACCTGTTCTTTCTTTCTTTCTTGTATTCTAATTTCTACCAACTTTTATTTCTCTTCCATCTTTAACCCTATACATAGATGCTAAATGTACTTTCATCTACTGCTGACCCAAATGGCAAGAAAAAAAAAACCCCACTGGTGTGCCCATCCTGTTGCCAGAAAGTAGCATGGCAACAATGAAGAAGATATCACCACCCTACAAAATAGGGTACAGGGCCATACCAACCAGAACTCGCAGTTGATTAGGGACCGCACAAATGGAAACAGGCATGCCGAGCAGTGGACATGCGGGATGACCCTTTTGATTATCTTTGAAGATCAGCCTCTTCTTGTCACAACGTAACAGGCAATCCATAGTTATAGAAAGTCCTAATGGATCCATTGCGACTTGCCGTTACAATCACCAGGCTCCATGAAGCAGATAGACACGTGAGCTGCTGATAGTTTGGATGCATGTGATACTGGAGATTGCCATGCTGGCGACGTAGATCGCCATGCCGTGAGGAATGGGGAGGTGAAATTGGAAGTTTCTCCTCCGGCCATGTAGCAGATTCCCCCAATATGCTGTCTGCAAAGAGCCATGCCCCAAAAGAACGAAAATCCGAATCCCAGAGCCAGGTAGAAGGCTCTAGAATTTTGAGTGGCTGTGAGGGCATGTGAAGTCCATTGTTGTTTAAGCTTGACTGTCTATGATCCATACCAGTCCATGGCATTACAACTGATACACCTTCTGAAAAGAAGTGCTCACACGAGCGTATAGATCTCGTTGAATTGGGACATTTGGATGATTGACTACCATCGTAGTTCCAGATGTAAACATTTGAGTCCTTGCCGATAGAGACAATATATCTCCCATCAGCAGTAAATGATGCAGATGATTGGCTTTTTGTCCTCCGGGAACCTGAATCATACACGAAACGAGTTACTAACTCCATTACACCAACACAGTACATCCAAGTTGACTCCATTCTGATATATAGAAGGAAATGGAAGATATTCAAGCACAAGTCTTGTTCTAATATAAAACATATGAACGAACCTCTTAACAAGCACAGAGAATAACCATGAGATCTAGATTTTCCATAGACATTATGATGGAAGGCGGCCAATCGAAGAAAGACTAGTGAATGTTGTTTTAGATCAAGAACTATCACCATGACAAATGTATATCAATAAGCTATTACTTGACTACGTATAAATCTAAGAGCATGAAGAAACGATTACTCCTTTACCTAGGCAGAAGGTTGAAAATGAAAGGTCTAACTGCAACTAATATTCGTCAAGTTTGGCCAATATCATATATAAGAAATTAAAATATGATTGCATATCATGGTGCATAATAGGTAAACATGCTATTGTTAGACATGAAATTTTCAGTTCATGGCAGACCGTTAAATTAGAATCAAAAGGAGAGAACAATGGAGGGCTAATCCGCAGGTTGTTCTTGGTCAGTCATGCACTGAAAGCTTCTTCTCTGTCGAGATATTTTGTATGATTTTGCATGCCTTACACAGATATTCTATCTATTCAAACAAAATCCATAGTACCACTAATCCTGCAAGTTCCTGACCAACATAAATTCGGGAAGGAGGCTTCGTTCTTGTGTCTGAGTTGACTCTATGTGCTTTAAATACTTCCTTCAAGTTTAAAAGTAATTTTCTTCTTTTACGTTTTTGGCCCTGCATGCCATGTTGAGCATGATCAACCAACGAAGTCTGTTTCATGATGATGAAATAGAAAATGAGTCATACAAAACTCTAGTTTCTAACTGTAGTGCTTTATGCCAACTGATACACTTTATTATTTTACTAGCCTTTCTTATGGCAAGATATAATACTAGCAAAAGTCAGCTGTGAAAGATGCAAGAACCAGAAAGTTGCTATGCAGGACGTCGGGCCTAGCCATCTAGGTGGGGCCTAGACTGCATAGGATTTCTTTTTAAAAAAAAGCAAAAACAAAATAAAAATATGGAATGCTGAATTTTTTTTTAGAAGTGTAAATCCATGACAAACAAGTAACAATAAATCCTCTTAAGCAATTAAACAATGTAAACCGGGTCAAATTATGCAAATGAAAGAAATACCACAAAACTTAAATAGAAACACAAGCAATTAATGAATAATGAAAGACTTGTTCTTTAAATAAGCATTCACTAATTAACTTACATAGAGAAAAGTAAACAAAATCAAATTTTATTTTGTTGCCATCAGTGGGCAGACGATGACCGCCTTTACAACACTTCCAAACAAGGTGCACATCTTTAATCATAAAAGGTTCACATATTATATTCATTATCTTGCTTTCATGAAATGAAGGCATCATTTGATACAATGGTAGAAGCTTACCATTTTTGTGGAAATAGCCTCTCCAAAAATGGGATTAACGGGTGAGTACATCTCGATCCTACAAGAGACTACAGTTGTGGGAGCCTCATGGCACAAGGATGCCCCTTGTTGCTTTGTTTCTAATAGTGACAAGAATTGTCACTATGGGTGAAGGTCTCTGCTTGGTGCTTGTATGGGTTGGGATTGTCATTCCTTCGCTCTTTCGGCTTAAAGTGTCATAGAGATCAATGTGATTCCCTATAGCATATCGTCTCACTCACCTCCTCATCTAGACTCTTTATAGACTAGGGAAACTTTGATGGTGCTCCCTGGTTGTATGAGCTTAAATTGCATAACCAAAAAATAAGTCTACCTACTAGCCAACTAGTCACCTAGGTGTATGGCATAACCTCTCATGCTCATAAGTGACTTTGCTAGGAATTTGGAACCAACATTGTGGGTACATCTGGTCGACAACTGTTCATAAAAACTTTGTCAAATACTTTATGGAATCCTCTTATGCTCCATACCCAATCCTATCATAATGGAAGAAGGTTTGGCTAATGATAATGACGAAAACGGTCAGGAAAACAAACTCACTCATGTAGGGGAAGGGTTGCATACATCTAGATCCTCCACAAAACCTGCATCACGGTACACGTATAAGGCAATCTCTATATTCCATTAGAACTCCATATATTTCTCTACATTCTCTTGCAAACTGAAATAAGATTGTATTGGTGCATTCTTATAGTTTTCTTTCGCTTTCAAGTTACTTCCAAAGTAGAGCTGTGATATGATGCATGCAATTTGTCTAGCCAGTTGACAAATAGTGAGTTCATTCCTTTTTGTTGGGATTCTGATCCTTGAGTGATCATTTTTGTCCTTGAGGCATGTTTTATCTTTGTGATTACAAGGGTTATCTCTAGACATGCTTTGGCACAATTCAAAATCTTAGCCTTCATGGACTCTTTTGCCCTATCTGCTCTTGCTAAGTAGGATGCTAGTGCCCGTCTGTGCTGATGCAGATTAATTCTTGATTTGTTATATTTTATTATGATTAATTTTATTTACGACCTACTTTGAAACACAGTTGATCAATTTTGGTATCCACCTGATGGAAAGCTGATACGAGAATTTTCACTTTGATCTTGACTTGTGCTCACACTTCACACCTTGTACTAGTTACAAAATAAGGAGCATCTTAGATAAGATCGAATATAAGGAGCATATAGTTAAAATGGGGTCGCTCCAATGTGGAGGCAAAGCTCCTTAGCTTAGAAATTTGCACATATCGTTCATGGCTTTGATCCAAGGAGGGACATAACTCCTCTCCCCAACTTCTCGCAATTGTTGTCTCTGAAGAGTGAAGAGGACCACCATTCACCACCGAAGGGAGAAGTTTCAGGTCTAAAACCCTTTTTAAAATGTATATGCTTGTCGAACACAACTTCAGAATACCGTATAATTAATCAAGTATACCAAATAAAAATCTGTCTTATTGAAGATAAAGTTCACTGCCCCCATTACTTCGTATCAGTTATCCCCTTGTTTTTGTTGTGTTCGGTAAAACACAATTTCTATCTATAAATCAGCATAATCCTAACAAAAGTGAGTTCCTTTTTAAGATGTTTGGATCTAGCTGAGTCGTACTCCAACAGAAATTCCTTTTCTTATTGGAATTGCAGCTACTTTATTTACTATCATAGATCCTGCATCTACTACTACTCTATTGGGTTGTATCAATTGTTGTGTAAAACTTTGGATCTGGAGGAGTCTTACTTCAACATTCTTTTTCTGATTTGAATTGCCACGAGTTTATTTTCTTTTCCTATATCCTGCAAGCAACTACTCTATTGGGTTGTATGACTCGTATCTGTAATTGTATAAACCAGATATAAACCCTATACATCAATGGACCAAGCAAAGAGAAAACCATTATAAAACTTATATTTGAGCAAATCACACTTTTTATATAACTCAGCTTTATCCTTTTCAATGTAGGTTTGTCAAACTGAACAGGTTTCTAACTGTGGACGAGTTTTACTTCAACTGACATTTTTTTCTTGTTGGAACTACAACTACATTTCTTCTTTATATTGGTTCCTAGTTCCTGGTAGTCTGGTACACAAGGCAACGCATGCATCATGAGAAAAGGAATCAAGTAGCAGAAAGTCACCACATATAGGGGTAAGGCTACAGTAATCTTGACCCTCCAAATACCCTGTATAAGCCAGAGAGTCTTTTGGCACTGGGACAGCCTTTATAGTGGATCCTACAGGTACTTTATTCTGTCTTTCCTTTTAGCAAGAAATATATATATATATATATATATATATATATATATATATATATATATATATATATACGTACTTTGCACATATTTTAATTAAAATATCATAAGGTCAGTTGTCGTCTTTCCGTCTTTTCCATGTAACTATTCATGTGTTTGTGCTTTCTTTTTACAATGCCAAGAGATTCTAAGTACAAATTTTGTTCCTTTTTTTTTATTTTCTATTGAGAATAATAACCTTTGGAAAATGGTAAGGACAGAAAAATTTATTACCATTGGAACATGAAGAGTTGTATGGAAAAAGAAAACTTCATAGCATGCAAACTTTATTACTTTGACTCTTAAACATAAATGACATACAAGTTTGACATAATAACATCATGTTTACAAAAAATACTCGAGGGTATTTTAGGAATTCAAAAGTTTCACCACCAAGTTTTCCTATTATATAGTAGAATAGATATATATGGACCAGCAAAAGAAAAACCATTCAAAACTCCAAGCCAAAGCTTAATTATTTGTTTCTCCTTCAAGGATGATCTCTTCTGATTACTCTCCTCAACCACTTCATCATTATTAATATTTCATCCACTTTGTTATTTGGACCCGTCACATAAAACCTAATTTTTACTCTTCTAAGAACCCCACTAAAATGCATCAATCTCCTATTGTAATGTAGCAACAAGCAACTTACAATGTCAATATAAACAAAATCCCACAAATTCATCTGACTCAACATATTTAATACGACAACCACAATACAACAGAACGAAATGATGGTATAATGAAAGTTCTTCCATAAATTAACAATTAATGTAAATTTGATGTCATTAGGCTTCACCTTCTATAGTATGTGAATTATGCACTAGTAGTCACTAAACACACATAATATAGCTCAAGACGTTATAAGCAATGTAGCAAAAGGGGAAGACATGAAAGGACACATCAGTCAACAGAGTGTACCCTAAAAGGCATAACGTAATACAGCAAACATACAGATAAGAAGCATAATATTATCTACAGGGATACTGAACAAGTGATTTTGGACTATCACCAGAATCCGATAGTAATGAATATGCATTGACCTTCCATACTTTTTAAATGGCTTCTTGTGTTGTGATATACGTTGACCTTCAATAAAGTCCCACATTAATTATAGTTGACACAATACATTAATATTAGTTTTCCTATGAAGCGAAGATAAATAAACACCAGAGTATCTAGAATGTGCCCAAAAGCACCATTAATAAAAAATTAATCAAATTTAGGAAACACTCGGGAAGCATTGGAACATGCCGTTATGATAAAAATGTTCAACCTAAATTGTCTATAGAACCCCTCAATATCACCTTTAATATTATATAACATGGTTGTTCCCCCTTAAGCATAATTCGGATGTTAGTTACTCTAGAAGAATGATTTTTGTACATCAGATAATTGATTTTCTCCCACCCGATTCTAGTCTACCAAAAATGAAGGTGATAAAATTATAGAGGATCAATCTTCCCACGGCGGCCAGCGCGACCGCTCAGGTCCCCCGGATCATGAGGGGCCCAAAAAAAATAGTTTAAAAATAAATATGTTAATAATTTTGTATATCAGAATAGTACTAGTATATACCATTGGCCCATTTAGATATAAAGTTATTGTGGTGTAGTGGTTAGTACTTTAGATTCCTTACTAAAGGTTCTAAGTTCAATCCTTGGTTGTAGCTATTTTTTTAAAGTTTATTTTAATATTTTTTACATTAGGTATGGGGCCTTATTTTGAAAGTTCGTCCTGGGCCCCCATGAGCTCAGAACTGGCTCTGAATCTTCCTAGTGGAAAACATGCGGAGAAAGATATGGTCCTACTATGGTGGAACACTAAATGCAAGCAGAAAACATGACAGAAAACGTTTCTTCAGAATTTCGTAACTTGGTCACAGAAAAGCCACCCACCAAACATCCAAAAAGTACCTTGCAATAAATAAGGGTATTAGAAAAAAAGGATTTTGAATGATCCAAGTCAAAGGCTAGGACAATGTTTGGTTAAGAGATTGCATCACTAATTTTGCTGATTTTTGCATCAATGATTTTACTGTTTCATATAGAATCAACCTAGAAAACCTAGAGGGTCTACAATGGCACAAAGTTAAGAAATATATATATATAGTTCAATTCCAACCAAACTCTACAGAAGCTGAAAGTCAGATCAAGCTCCACCTCTGTATTTGCGGATGACATCAGTCCCATCAAAGATTCGAACTTTGGAGTCAGCTGACGTGATCATAACCTTTTGAGAATCTTCAGGGGAAAACTGTGATATAATTGTAACAAGTTAGCAATAGTAACATTTATGATAACATTTACAGCTAATACAGCTTCAGATGGCAGACCTGCAATCCAGTGATCAGTTTGGCAGAAGACTTCTTTTTACGTTTTACACAAAATTGTGCATCCATCTGCATGACATTGCCTGCAATTAGTTAAAAGAATTAGACATAATAAATAAAGGGCTCACATATAACACAAGTACTCAACTAACGACTTGTCTGCAGTAACTATGGGACATAAATTTTTAGACAAAAGTGATAGCAAGAAAATAAGAGCTTAAAAAAACTGTGATACACATCAATTCCATCTGTACCTGAGTAACTATAAATACGACAGTTTCCTGCAAGAGAACCAACAACAAAGCCCTGTTGAAACACAAAGGATAGTAGATAGTTATCATGATGGAATACATCCTACATAAATAAATCCTTGTTGAAATAATATGACTATAGTTAGTGATCACGGTGTGATAAGGTTAATTGACGATAAAGCAAAAAGTAAATGGACAGTGTGATGGAGTTGAAGGGAAACCTCTCCATCAGGTCGGTAGCATACAGCTGTCACAATATCTCGTATATCAGCCCAATCAACTACGTGTGTCTCTGAAACACCCCATATACGAACTTTTCCATCTAAGGAACCACTGATGAAGTAGTTATCATCGACAGGATTGAACTGGACACATGTTACTGCTTATCACAAAGAACGAAAGATAAACCAAGAGATATTCAGCAATATTCTATAAATAAGGAAAACATATTTGCTATTAACGTAATAGAAGCAGAAACATACAAGTGTGTCCACTATTCAAATTTAAACTAAAGACGAGGTTCACAGTAAACTGATCTATTCCACAACAAATGTAACTTGTCTAATGACCAAAACAAAATAAGCAGAACTGCAAAAGAAGCAGGTTCCAGAGTAATCAAAGGGCTAAGGAAATACTCTCCCTGTTACCTACCAGGGCTCCATATGGATGCAAAGAAGATCCTTGTATACAAAGTTCATTGTGACTATTGTTACACAGTGTACATTGTAGTTTCTAACTTCTTCCAATTAAGAAAGTAATTATATCATGCAACATACATATACGGAAACCATTCTAATACTTACCATAGTCATTGTGTTGAAAAACTTTAAGGCATCCATCGCAACCAACTTTCCACATGCGAACAGTTTTGTCCATGGATGATGTAAGAAGATACTGCATCCATCAATTGCAAACACCATATTAATTTAGGAGAGAAGTGAAAGAAACCAGAAACAACAACCAAATTATTTCATCTTAATTCCAGGCAAGTTGCTAATATACACAAGGGCATCCATCAATATATAGAGAATAAGAAGTTGCTTCTAGCTACGGTGTTAGAAGCATAACATTCATTTCAAAACCATTAATTAGGGAACTTAATAGAGAAGTCACATGCACTAGAGAAGGCTGCAAAGTACTCACGTCAGAACTGGACCACGAGAGATCCAAAATATCACTGGTATGCCCACGAAGTTCTTGCAGAGGAGTCTCAACAATCTTGAAAACCTTCCTTGGAATAACAATAGGTGTGCAGTCTCTACCTTTTCGTCCAATAATCAACTTTTTGTCTTTCACCTTGTCAACAAATTCAGATAACCCATCTGCAGTAGTACATGTACAAGAGGCTTCTGCTTCCCTAACCAGCCAAATGCGAACAATGCAATCTTCGCCACCACTTCCGATATAACAACCCGAAGGATTGAATTTCATAGTCCTAATTAAACCCTTGTGGGCTTGGATTTCTTGTCCCATATAAAGTGCAGTGAACTCCAAGCATCTTTTCTTATGCCGCAGGACTTTTGCTCTCATTGTGCTTGGTACAGAATGTTTAATGGAAGCATCAGTCTTACAAGGTCCCGCAAAAGGCCTCTTTGCCATGAACTTCTTCCACCAGCTTCTCGATCTTGTTTTCCTTCCATCAGTTCCTATATCATGCTTTCCTACAAAAGAGGCAGCTTCTTTCTGCATAAATTTCTGAATCGAACGAGAGAGACCAAGTAGTCCTTCAAACTCGTGCAGCGAAATCAGTTTATTCGAACCAAGTTCTCTGAGCATGCTGAATAAACCATCATGCCCAAGATCATGAATGACAAACTTCTTTCCACTGTCAAGATCCCTTATGCAACAAACTTGGTCCCTCTGGTTCTCATCAACATCAGGAGAGGATAAAGTATCCAATGCAGCACCACTGCTTTCCGTAACTCTTTCCAAAGCCTCATCTTCTGCTGGCTGATCACATGTAGCTTCTCTGGCTTCCGAAGAAGCCACAAACTCGTTGAACCCCATGCCATTTAAGAACCTGTTACGCCTCTCACGAACACTCTTCAAATCCTTCCTCCAGAACTCGGAATCAAGTTTCCTAAACTCTAGTTCTTGCTCCTTGTCAACAGTGCTATCAGGCGATGCACAGCTTGGCGGACTTTCCATACAACTATGTGAGTCGAAGAAGACATCTTCTTCCTTCTCACTGACACCCTGCATGTTTATTTACTGGAGAAAGCTAACATGCCAATCAATCAACCATTGAAGTCACTTGAAGTTTGTTGATTCAAGGCCATGAAAGTTGTGTGCAAATGTAGTCCCCACTGTCGGTACTCGCAGAATCGACCTTTCTGACAGAATTGGAGAAGGCAAAAATTTCAACTTGTCAGAAACAGAGTTGGCTCTCAATTGAAAGAAAATGCATAGATCAGGAATACACATGTAATTAATTATAGATGATGAGAAATCACAAAAAGAAACCCAAAAAATACGAAAAGGAGATTTGTTTCTAAATTTAAACCAAAAGATCTTCAGTGCCAAACTACCACATAGAGGGGGAAAAGCTACTGTTCCATAGAAACTTCTTTATAAACATAAACAGCAAGAAACCATTACAAAATAAACCTAATCTTTTTTCTCCACCAAAGGGACTTATACCAAATCTAGGCGGCATAGAAAATTGGCTACTTGGAAACGCTACAATGGCATAATCCTAAAAAGACCAAATCATGGCATAATCTTAAAAACCATTACTTGCAATGATTGCTCCTTTCCCAATTTTTTACAGAAGAAAAATACCCAACTATGGCATAATCCTATAAATTCACTGTACCAAAAAGAAAACAAATTGAAAATCCCCAATTTGGAAAGCCATCAAAATTTCCAATTTTATCCCAAATTACCATACTCCGAAATCTCCAACCAATTTCCTGTCCCATAGAAACTTCCTTACTAAGAAACCCTCCCCGATTCCAAAATTGCACATTTACCAATAATCAGAAGGAAAAAAAAAAAATCTTCCAAATTATCTAAAGTCGCAATAGAAAAGGCACGAAATTTCCAGTTTTACCTCGAATTCCATAGAGAAATCCACGAGAAGATCGAGCAAGCGAACAAGAAGCAATCCCTAACCGCACGCAATTATAACAGCAAACCGCCCCTCCCTCCTCGCTTCGAGATCCGCGTGCTCTGGCGTCAGCAGCAGCGCCGCACGAGCGAGCTGACACAAGCGGCGTCACGCCCACCGAGAACTAGCGACCTCTGCTTCTAGAGAGAGAGAGAGAGAGAGAGAGAGAGAGAGAGCTTAGAGTTTTGATGACCCAGCCGAGATCCTGTAGTCAGGAACCGACAGCTGTATTGCCGGTCCTAGAGAGAGAAAGCTAGGGTTAGGGTTTCTTCTCTCCTTTCTCTTTCTCTCTCTCTCTCTCTCTCGAGTCCCCACTCTAGAGCATAGTAGAGGTACATGTACTTGCACCTAGGATTAGGGTTGCTTTTGGGAGATCTCGATCCCGCCATTAATGGCAGCTGTACTCCTCTTCTCCTCCCCCTCCTCTCGTTTTATTCGGCAAAAGTTCGGTGACGAATGAATAATTCGTCGACATTAGAGGAGAGGAGGAGGAGAGGAATATATATAGAGAGAGGGGGTCGTAGTAGGAGTTTGTCGCGTTTCCAGACACCTGGTCGAGGGGTCGGGACTTTTGCAGGGAGGTTCCTGTAAACTTTTGATTTTGCATAT